>OZ024910.1:49592463-50287463 GCA_964017125.1 Flabesymbios commensalis | reverse complement strand
CGGCCCAACGTCTTCGACGTTGGTCCAACATTGCATAAAGTCATACAAATGTTTTGTGTTTACTGGGTGACAATACAAACTTGGGGGTCAAGCAGTTTCCAAATCCCCGCAGTAATAAAGTCAGTTTGTTTGCAAGTAGGCGACCAAGTAAGGGCAAAAGACAAGGGCTTTGAATTATTACCTCATAGATGTCGCTCAAGTATATAACTTGCTGTGATTTGATAACTTGCTCTTGATGAGGCTTTGGGTATGAAACGCATATTTAGTATTATTATGGAATAGGGCCTTGGCTTACCCACGGACACTATTGCCTTCTGGGGGACCCTTGTCCCGCAAATTTTGACAGTTGACTACACCTTTTTAAGGGTACTCAACACATTGGAAGCAAACTACCTATTCACCATATTCGAGAGATCTGTGGTGGAAGGCTACCCGGCAAGCACGATACGCTCGACCAAGGTTGGTTGTAGGAGGGTGAACATTTAACCCTTTAACCGCCAAATTATTCAATTTGAATTTTCACCCACTTGAAGTTGTGTCTCGCTGACGCGATCCACAACTTCAAGTGAGTGAAAATTATTCAGATTTGAGAAAATGGAGGTTTACTGTTTTCAAATATTGCAGCTTGATGTCATATTTTATCTGTAACATGTTTAAAAGGTGGTACTTAATGTGCTAATAAAAAATGAAAACCCGAATATATGCGACACCGGCGATTAAAGGGTTAAATAAAATACTGTACTGTGGTATTCAGCCATACTATAGGCCTAAACCGACACAATCAGGCTAAAATCATAAAAAATCAGGATTTTTATTTTCGCTTCCTAAGATTACCATATGATGTAAACATGTCCATAGACTAGAACTACGTAAGTTTTATTATTATTTTTTGTGTTTGCGCATTTACCAGTTAAACGAGATATAAATCCGAAATTCCGTCCCGTATTTCTTATTCTGGACATGCGTGTCCGAAATAAGAAATCCGGAGTGGTCAAAAGAAGGCAAAATAAAATAACTGATTTTTTAATGATTTCAGCCTGATTATGTCGCTTTAAACAAATAAACACACAGTTATTTAAATACGAAAAGTTCGTAAAAGCACATCCACACAATCCTCGCTCATTTGCCAGATTTAAAAATCAAAGCGTGGCTAATTAACCAGCAACAAATGACCACTTTGTCCACAGACAACGTCCGATTTTAGTAGAGTGAGATTGAACGATGCAAGCATAAACATTGGCTCAATGTTTCTTAAAAGTCTACGCTGTTGACAACACATTAAGCTAATAAGGTCCATCTAATTCACGTTGCGAGTGCAGATGGGCGTGCTTTACATGCGGAAAGTGGCTAGCAGTACCTTCAAAGTCAGGCGAAAAGACGCGATTTGAGAAGAAGATTAAAGCGTGGGGATTCACAAGGATAGAACAAAGAAGATCCTGAAAAAGAAACATCCAACCATTTCAATTCTGGAAGAACTTTTTGGTGTAAGGATTAAGTATAGTGTATGACATCAGATAAACGCATCTGAGCAGTTTACAACAAGTGCACAGACGTAGTGCCAGATAAATGTCAGCTAGGTTTATTACATATTTACGCAAACGTATTCGGAGGAGCTTTTACGTCATTAGCTGATTAGTAACGCTAGATGTGACATCAAAGTATGTATTCGATCTGAGAAAAGTTCACAACAGCACTTACATTATTTTTCACGAGATTGAAGAGCGTTCTCTACAGAGAAGATCATATACGTTGGCACTTAGGACCCATTTACCAAAAAAGCCATTTGGACAGTAGTGTAACGGTAATGGCAAACGGTAGAAACTGCTTCTTGAAAATGCTTTTTGTTTTTGCATCCTGCCGATTCTTTCTGTAGTTTTGACAAAGGTCAGTACTTAAATGGTGTTAAATAAAATTATGTTCAATTTGCAAATAGTGCATAATATCAACTTTCCTAAATACGGATCACTCTAAAATGGATATGACAAACTTTTGCTTTGAAGAGACGGGCAGAAATTAGTAATGTGTGTAAATCTGTCAGCTAACCAAACCGACTACATCGTCCCACGAAAGCTCAGATTTTAAAATAACAACTAATTAGGTAATTACCGTCAACATTTCAGTCGTGATATTAGCTGATTAGTAATATGACGTGTGTCATCATCAAGAATATTATCAATATATTTTTGATTGAGATTTTCATTTAGCTTATGTTAGTGTAATATAAAATAAAACATGGTAAGCAATAAATAAATAGAAAAATACAAATTGCGTATCACATTTTCTCATTAAGAATCACCTGTGTCAAACTCAAATTGATCACGTTAGATATTCGACCTTTCATGATGGTCTATCATTCTATTTTCACCCACTTGAAGTTGTGTCTCGCTGACGCGATCCACAACTTCAAGTGAGTAAAAATTATTCAGATTTGACAAAATGGAGGTCATCTGGGTTTGTTGCCCTTGTGGGTTATTCCCGTCTTCTTCTGAATAAATCATGTGCATGTGATTATCTCGACCAATCAGAAGCCTACGATAAATCATAACTTGTACGAGAATACGGGCTCTGGACAGATTAAACAGGCTTACAACAAACATGCTTTCATAGTTAGATTATTGTGTTTCTGGAAGATGTCCACACAAGTATGTAGTACATGGCTGTAAACGCGCCCGATTTGTATGTAGTAGTAGTGTGTATCACTTATATTTAAATTTGTAAACAAACACATGTATCGTTGCGCGGAATTAAAGAATATAAACCAATCCGATTCTATCTTCCTTGGTTGAACGAAACGGGTCCGCTGAGATATTGTGTGTGGGTCAATTCGTGGTACACGAAAAGGGTTAGTAGAATAATAATTATGGGCAAATGAAAATGAAAACTTAATTCCTCTTAAAAGGGGATAGCCTTGACCAATAGGTATGCACACAGTAATGTATATTTTTCATGTTACACGTTTCTAACATCTTCAAGGGGTTGTCCTGGCCCAGTTTAGCCTATATGTGCATAAAGGTGGCCTAAAACCCCATTATTCCATTTCATTTATAAACTTTAAATATACATAGTTTCCAAACTTTAACATCTTCAAGAGGTTCTCCGGGCCCAGTTTAGGCCGGACTAAAGTTTAGCCTATAAACAGAATGCCACCACCACCCAATAATCTACAGCTACGACTGACGTCTCGTTATAGAGTTCTTGTTCAATTAAATGACTTTCATTGTATATGTGCGACATGGATAAATAAATGATGTGTTCTCCATATTGATAAACTCATCAGAATGCAAAGTTACATTAATTTTTTTGCCTTGCGTATGAAACATTAGCCCAAAACTGGGTCAATGCTGGGCCAGCGTCGCCAGCGTTGGCCCAACATTCAGCCATCCCAGGGCTGATTACGGATGTTTCCAGGGAATTCCTTCTGGATCCGCCGGATCGCAACCACACCCTAATCCCTCAGCCCGGCGTTCAGGCGTACACCCAGATAACACAGCATGTATTTAATCCATGGACAGGGATTAGCTATTTCATTGGACCCGTTACGTTGATCTCTTTGTATTTATACTAGAATTAGGAGGAGCGGTATAAGACAAACACGGACAGACATACAGATGGTCAGATAGTTCATTGATAATAACACATCTGACGCGCAAACAGCAGTAACAGTTTACTTGAAAAGTAAGCAGTTAATGCTGTATCAATCAATCAATCAATCAATCAATCAATCAATCAATCAATCAATCAATCAATCAATCAATCAATCAATCAATCAATCAATCAATCAATCAATCAATCAATCAATCAATCAATCAATCAATCAATCAATCAATCAATCAATCAATCAATCAATCAATCAATTAATCAATCAATCAATCAATCAATCAATCAATCAATCAATCAATCAATCAATCAATCAATCAATTAATCAATCAATCAATCAATCAATCAATCAATCAATTAATTAATCAATTAATTAATCAATCAATCGATCAATCAATCCATCAAATAATCAATCAATCCGTATACTGTACTGTACTGTACTGTACTGTACTGTACTGTACTGTACTGTACTGTACTGTACTGTACTGTACTGTACTGTACTGTACTGTACTGTACTGTACTGTACTGTACTGTACTGTACTGTACTGTACTGTACTGTACTGTACTGTACTGTACTGTACTGTACTGTACTGTACTGTACTGTACTGTACTGTACTGTACTGTACTGTACTGTACTGTACTGTACTGTACTGTACTGTACTGTACTGTACTGTACTGTACTGTACTGTACTGTACTGTACTGTACTGTACTGTACTGTACTGTACTGTACTGTACTGTACTGTACTGTACTGTACTGTACTGTACTGTACTGTACTGTACTGTACTGTACTGTACTGTACTGTACTGTACTTTATTGTACTTTATTGTAATTTAATGTATTTAATGTATGTAAGGTATTTAATGTACTGTACATGTATATGTATTAGGCGTTGCCTGTAAGTGCTTCAAGGACCCGCCACTTAGTCTGATTTCACTATTTGAAATTATTTATGGGAACGATAATGATCATAGCGTAATTACACTAACGTAGATTGGACATGCAATTTTTATGACCAAGGCTATATGATAAACATGTACTGTTGATGTTTATATCACCCGATAACAATATTTGCACAATGTACTCTGTAAACCTTGTCCACCTGCTGTGACTGTGATGAATCTATATGTGTGAATCTATATGTGTGCTGACTTTAAGCCATGCTCACTGAGCATAACGCAGAACCAAAGTCAGCACCCCAACGAAAACGAGGTGTTACACCAATGTTGGCTTAATGTTAGGGTTTTAAACTGCATATTGCTAGAAAACAGGTGAGCCAAAAATGTTTCTAACGTTTTGTTAGACCTCACTTGTGTATTAGAGCTAAATTATATGACCCTCGCAGCAGTTCAATTTAGGTCGTCTTGCGAAACCGAGTTAACAAATATAAATTTACTGCATGATTTTGCAATTTTTTTTGCTGTTTAAGTTCATGGCTGTGGACATTCTACGAAACAGTAGGTTAATCTTTTAAGACATGAACAGTCAGGATATTGAAATGATCGAGAGTGATAAATTGCTCCCATTCTTCAAATTCTCCCCGATATCCTTTTTCAGAAAAAGTGCCAAATGAAATCCAATCCATTTAATAGCAGTCATTCTGGTAGCAATAAAAAGTAGAACTCCCAGCATGCTATCAAGAGTAGCAGCTATAAAACAAATAACAGAAACGGCCTACTTGAAAATGCTTTGCATTACAGCTGAGTCCTAGACAATGTGAATTACGTCACACAATGCCTGAAATAAAGTTCGTCCATAGCAGTGCAATGGAAGGCTCCATTATAAATTATTTTTGGTACATAGATTTTTTTGCCTTTACATTGGAGTGGCAGTAAGAAATTTGAATCATTTCCCCATATGGAAAGAGTTACTTTGAATCATTTCACCATATGGAAAGAGTTACTTTGAATCATTTCACCATATGGAAAGAGTTACTATACTGCATATTTTCGAACTACGTTATACTCGAGATATATACTGTAGACCTGGTAATATTCGCGAGGTTTTAATTTTAGCGAATTTCGCGAGGAAGACGAATTAGCTAATTTAAGAATCTCGCGAAATTATTATTATAATAGCACCACTTATCATTGAAATTGATAAATCGCGAATTCTAACCTTCGTGTAAAGTTACAAAATCACAAATTCGCGAAAATCCAAACACGTGAAAATAAGCAGATATACAGTATTGTTAGGCAGATGGACATTTTACTGATTCCAGTAAATTTTTAAATTTACAAAGTTTACGACATTGAAATCACCATAGTAGTACATGTACATTATTCATAAGTTAAAAAATAGGTAACGGCTAGCCATAAAACATTGTTGAATAAAATATGACAGGCCCCTTATATCTTTGAACTTTAAAGCAGGTGCTCTTGTACTGCTTCCCTATATCCCCCCATCGTCTGCGACGCTGGCTCAACATTAAACCACCATTGGCTCAACGTCTTGTGTTTGCTGGGTAGGCCTAGCCGTTTGCTGCTATCATCAAATGCTACATCGTCCACCAACAATCTCGTTAAAGTTAGTCTTTGAAGATATCCGTTAGAAGCCCAACATCCTTCCACCCATATAATTATCTCACTCGCAATTTATTGCTGTCATCAGAGGCTTGGTAGAGCAGGTGTAACTTCTGATCAAAACCGGTTTACTTGTAGGACTTCACTATTAGCACTATTACATAAGACATATATTTTTGATAATCAACAGTATGTGTTGATCGAAACGACTTATCCCGTGAAGTTATAGACATCGGTTTGCGTATCACTGTCAGGAAAAGACACACATGAGTAACTTGGCAAGTGAAGTAAGCGGTTACCACTGTTGGCTTTCGCATGGCTTTTGCATACCTTCAGAACTACTTTTTATTACCTTTCTGCTCAAACATCACTGACGGATGTCGTTGGTTTCGTCTTTATCACAAATATTAGTACTTTCAAAGGATACAAATTATTTTCAGCTGGCTCCTTCAACCCCTGTCAATGTAGCTGCACAAACAGTTACTGCACCACTCAAAATATTCTTGTAGATAAGTTAGACTTGTCGCCCGGGCAGTGAAGGGCTCTACATCCATTTACAGATACAGAGCGTTGGGAGCTTAGCTCCGTCACATTCTGACCTCTATCGATCTGTTAAGGAGTTGTCTAGCAAGAAATATGCGTACGTTTTCTGAGAGTTGTTTCTCTTTTTTTCCAGACCAAAGTCCCGGGATCAGCGGCGTGGGATGCGAACTGTCTCTGCTGGCAAAGGATCCATCATTCCCCCAGTAACGACACCCTTGGGGACGCGCCAGACCAGCGATCCACACCGAACGAGAGACATGGATCCAACGCCGGCTCAGTACTGGCCCAACGTCGGAGACGTTGAGCCAGTATTGACCCAGCGCTAGATCGGCTACTCGCGTAGGCTTTGGACTGATTAATCATGGAAATGGTCTTCGCGGATTGTTCGTCGTCTTTGAGAGACTACTGTCACAGCCTTTGAGTGAGATATCAATGCTGGGATCGAGCTCACATCGATCAATTGATTGTGATGGCACTGATCAGAGCAGGAAACGTGCGTATAGCTTATTACAAAAAAAATAATTTAAAATTCAAAATTTGTTGTCAAAATGTGTATCACGTCACAACCCTCCCTTCACCTTGTCACCCGGAGTTAAGTCGCACATGAATTGTTTAGCAGCTTCGAGGTGTTCCCTTCATTCAGGCCACGTCAGCAATATTCAGCAGTGCAATACTGCCAAGTGGAAGAGTAAACGTAGATAACGAGGAGAATATATCCTCTATTTGAATTTAACCGATCTGAGTCACACAAGAAGACTAACTCTGAGATTAAGCCCAGGTGTTGCTGGTCCATAATAGTATCCGTTAGAATTACATTTAGCTCGGGGGCTGAGAGAACAATGTTTTATTGTAACTTGATGGTGTTAGTGGTAACATCTTATAATCCACAGGGACTGATCTACAGAGAAGGGGGTTGTTCTGATTTCTGCTAGTTTTATAAAATGAATGTAAAAATCTCTTGTACTCTACAGCGTCGATAACGAAGATCATTCACAATGATTACTATCAGTGTATTGAATTGCCATAAATCGGGTCATTGGAGACTTAGAAGTTAGATGAAAATAAAAGTCAAGCTCTTAGCGCTTAATGAAATTAATTATTTTTTCGCCCACTTGAAGTTTTGTCTCGCTTGAAGTGGGTAAAAATAACTCATCTTTGTTTAATTTGAGACTACAAACTTGCAAATCTTGATGTATAAAGACACATTTAATCGACTCAAACCCAATATTGATCATCACCAAAACATACCAGCGCGTAGGGAAGCGAGCGCGATGGACAACGCGGAACAATTCAACACTGTTACATTTTTGTCGCGCGTTGTGTCGGTTCTCGCGTCATTACCGCAATCTGATCTTGGAGCAGGGAAAAACACCTCACATTTCGCTTTGGTGTTTGGAAAGTCATGGAAAGGTCGCGTCTGTCGTCACTCGTCGGGGGCTTATTCGCGCGCGCGTTCGCGTTGGTCTGTTTTGCATTTAACCCTTGCAGCGCGGGGACCGTCTTTGTATGTCAGAATCTGACGTCTGTAGACGTCAGATTCTGACATACAAAGACGATCTCCGCACTGAAACAATTAAAACATGTATGAGAGCCGTAGACCCATAACATAGGAATTCAATGAAGCGGAAACAATTAACTAGGAAATTTATGATGATTTCAAATTGAAAAAACCCTTTGGTCTCCATGGTTTATACACAATTATTTCAGCGCTGAAAGGGTTGAGGTGCTAATCTCGGGCCGTTTTTAGCCTTTCTAGTTGTCCTTCAAAAGAGATTATTTGTAAGTGAAATCAGCATTACTTTAAAAAGGCTGACAAATATCCTGATTCAAATTTTACATACTGTAGATCTGGTAATATTTGCGAGGATTTAATTTTCGCAAATTTCGCGAGGAGGGCAAATTCGCAAATTCAAGAATCCCGTTTATTGTAATAGCGCTACTAAATAAATTTGAAAATTTGCGAATTCTAAACTTCGTGAAAGTCACAAAATCAGAAATTTGCGAAAATTTAAACACGCGAAAATTACCAGATCTACAGTATATAACTATATTTACTCACCCAGAGTTGTGTAAAAAATGTAATTGTGTATCGTAGTGTTTTAATACAAGTTGTATTCGGAGCAAGTATGCAAGCAATCAGAACACATAGAAGCTCAATAAAGTCAGGTTTGGAAACCATCGCTGGCGATCCAGGCAGACAGTGAAGATACCTAATGGGAATGTGCATGCATGAGATATCACCAAAAACAAAAGACACTTTTCTTGACAGCCAGATAATATTATATTCCGTTGACTTTGACAGTGTCATTTGTCTCCCTAGTGACGGCATTATTTATTTACCGTTGCCGACTGGCAGTAGATAAATAGCGCGAAATCCCCCGAGATAAAACATAGATGTGAGATGCATCCAGGCAGGCCAGATGCGTCCATCCTACGCTGGTTCACTGTTGGACCAGCGTCGCAGAGATCTGGTCCTTTCGTCAAATCATCGTTGTATAACATTTCCAATGCCACGTATTGATTGGTGGACGACGAAGAGGAGGAGGCAGTATGGGGAATATTATGTGCCCTCGAGAGTGTCACTGTATGTCGCTTCGAGGATGTTTATTGGTAATAAAGGCCAGAGACTGTGTGCTGTGTGATTTCACGTATGTAGCATTTGTTGAGGGATTTAAATTTTCAACATCAATGTTATGAGGATCATGAATGCAGCAGTAAAATGTCCGGTGTGTCGCGATATGAGCATATTGTGTCGTGTCCGCAATCATTTCTGTGAGACTAACAATGGTGAGCCATCACCAGAAGTGAAAAGCGAAATCAAACCAGTAATACAGTTTGCTCATCGAAATCAAACCAGTAATACTGTTTGCTCATCGTACAGTTTGCTCATCAGTCGAAACGCGTTCACTGTCTAAGACACGTTTCGCCTTCATATGGATTAACGGTGGTTAATATTGTAAATTTAATATAAGTTACAGGTTATCAGGTTTTATGGATCTGAAGAAGATTTGGCTTCAAACTGTTCAAAGGCATGGAATGTGCAGTGTTTTCTATTGCACTGTACACTACAAAGAACACTTGACATTATTCGATAATAGTATTATGCAGGTTTCTGTCTGTCGCGATATTGCCATGATTGTACAGAAAGCGACGTAAAGCAATATTCACTCACTCACTCACTCACTCACTCACTCACTCACTCACTCACTCACTCACTCACTCACTCACTCACTCACTCACTCACTCACTCACTCACTCACTCACTCACTCACTCACTCACTCACTCACTCACTCACTCACTCACTCACTCACTCACTCACTCACTCACTCACTCACTCACTCACTCACTCACTCACTCACTCACTCACTCACTCACTCACTCACTCACTCACTCACTCACTCACTCACTCACTCACTCACTCACTCACTCACTCACTCACTCACTCACTCACTCACTCACTCACTCACTCACTCACTCACTCACTCACTCACTCGCTCGCTCGCTCGCTCGCTCGCTCGCTCGCTCGCTCACTCACTCACTCACTCACTCACTCACTCACTCACTCACTCACTCACTCACTCACTCACTCACTCACTCACTCACTCACTCACTCACTCACTCACTCACTCACTCACTCACTCACTCACTCACTCACTCACTCACTCACTCACTCACTCACTCACTCACTCACTCACTCACTCACTCACTCACTCACTCACTCACTCTCTCACTCACTCACTCACTCACTCACTCACTCACTTACTCACTCACTCAATCTCTCTTCATCGGCATAGAATGTTTAGCTAGGTGTAAACTGCATGCCAGGTAATCACTGACACCACGGGAAAGATAGCAGAAACAAATGTCTGATGAAAACACATGTTTCTTCACAATATTGTCCTTTTATTGTCGCTCACAGCCCGGACCCCTAATCTCGTTCGGAGTTTTCGTATGATTGCGTACATATACACGCACGGCGTGGCCATTTTATACTAATATAATGATGCCCAGCCGGTGCTCCACGATTCCTTTCGACCCAATCCAGACATTTATTGTCATGTAATGGCCTCCTTTTGTGTATCCCGGCGGCGTCCGTATCCCGAATCCGAGGCACGCAGTCCACCGCCCGCCCGCAGATGGGCCGACGTCTCCGACGCCGGCCCATCTGCGGGCTGGCGGTGGACTGAGTTTTATATTCCGTGTATAGATCTGCATTGTGGGCGAGAATACGGGAAACACAGACGGAATGGAGTGATCCTGATTTCGGGTCAACCAGGGCCATATAGCAGGATGAAGAGAAAGGCAAATATAACAGCTCGGCCTACAATGGATAATGTGATATAGCTGCAGTCTCTTCTATTGCATTTCAAGAATGATTGCGCGATAACGGATTATTGGTGGCTGAAGGTCTGTAGCACTGGGCCAACATTGAATAGACATATATAGGAACACAGGTTATCGGATGGTCATAAATCAGAATATAACAATTCCAGTTGGATGAACTTACTGTAGAGGTCCACGACGATTTGTGACCAAAAATAGTTTTACGTGTGGTATTCAGAGTACATTTTTGAACTAGCTAAGACCTTCTTCCAGACAAAATATAGCTATTGTAATAGAGGAAAAAAAGACATTTAAAAAAAAATATTTATTAAGACATACTTTTAGTTGAGATTAGTACTATCACACTCCTTTATATTTTCGGACACTGTGATCTTAAGCAGCGCGAATGAATTTGCCGGGAACAGGAGGTTCATAACGAGCTCGACTGCTACAATATCGGTCCTATTGTAGGATGATTATATATTCCCTATAGAAACTAAGCAAAAAGAGACAAGAAATACACATTTACAAAATGTTTGCTATGCTATATTTAGCTGACGTCCTTCCCAGCAAACTTGAGACATTGACCCAATGTTGTTTAAGTGCTGGCCCACTGTCTACGACGCTGGCCCAACACTCACTCTCTATTGGGTCGGAGTCCCACGTTCTTGGGAGTGTATTTTTGTGTGATGAACGAGATTCTTGTTTTACATTTTTCTGTCATGATTTGTTACTCTGTGTTTAGCAGATGTTCCCTTTCGTGTCAAAATCCAGCCACGATTTGTCTCCATTTATCATCCCGGCCAGACATTCGTCACCATTTTCTGTAATCAGAATAATTAATGTGAACACCTGGATCCCCTCGACCCCTAAGGAAACGGGACTCTCTGAAAATACAAGACGTTGAGACAATGTTGATTTGATATTGGCCCAGCGTCGTAGACGCTGGGACAATATCAAATCAACATTTGATCAACGATCGCGTTTGCAGGGATATCACGGTCTGTTCTGGCACACGAAACCTAACAATTAACACATATCCAGGGCAATAGATGTATTATCTAGTACAAAAAATGAATTTAATACAATATTTTATTGGGGATTTGTTGTTGCATTGCATAAAATATACTGATCATCCATAATTATGATATGATATATTTAGTGTAAGTGAAAAGGTCTAATCTAGATGAAGAAAAGGGACAGAAATACATTCTATAATATTTTGTTACATTATTTTCTAAACTATATCGTTTTTTTAGCATCCACATGACATTTATAATCCACATTGCATATGCCACAATATTGCCCACTTAATTATTAATTTTGAGTCGAAAACAACACACAATAATCGAGTTAGCCATTTAAACGCCTTTGTTATTTAATTAATACTTTCACTTACTTGAAGTTGTGTCTCGCTGACGCGATCCACCACTTCAAGTGAGTGAAATTATTCAGATTTGTAAAAATGGACTTTAACGATTTTCAAATCTTGCCAATTGATTTCATATTAAAAAACTCACATTCACATGTTAAAGGTACAATTTTTACCT
Source organism: Flabesymbios commensalis (assembly GCA_964017125.1). Taxonomy (NCBI): domain Eukaryota; kingdom Metazoa; phylum Annelida; class Polychaeta; order Terebellida; family Flabelligeridae; genus Flabesymbios; species Flabesymbios commensalis. The sequence goes on along the minus strand of OZ024910.1, from coordinate 50,274,928 downwards.
TTCCCATGTTTAAAATCTGACATTGAAAGTGATAAAGAACGAATATTATCGTGACCAAAGGGTTACAAGAAGCCTGTAAGATTGTGAATAAACTTGATGTTCAGAAATAATCAGGGCAACATTTAATTCTCTATGCTGCATGTTTGATGACAATGGGTCTCTGAATTGATTGATCGTTTAAAGGAGCCTGCAGAACGTTGTAGAACTAGCTTGTTATGTGCTTACTATATGGTATGCGTTGCATAATGGAAGCCTATTGAGGTGATTTATTGGTATTTAAGGCCGCATATACCCGCATTGATTGATCGTATAAATGAGCATACAACCCCGGGAGAATAGCCCCGTGTGTACTTAGTATATGGCCTGTTTTGCATAATTAAAACCACGTGGTCATCAAATGTGTCCTATATGATATCTGTAGTACTTTTACAGCGCAGCAACCATTCGCGCTGAGTGACACAGTGACAAGGCTTTTGGGAGAGCGATCGCGCTGAATGCATACAAATTGCGAACAAATAATGTAATTAATCGCAATGTGGGGGTCACTGTAGATATGACTGGCTGTGATTTATGGTGAAAACACACATGTTGTGCGGGGCCTGAGTCCGCCACTCGAATAGAGCTGGATGTGACTCGACCTTGGGCGGCTAATAGCTACTTATTGGGGACGCTGGTCACGCGCGTGCGAGATCCCGACGAGAAGTGGGTTTGTCCAGTGCCGGTTCACTGCTGGCCCAGCGTCTGCGACGATGGGCCAGTATTGAACCACCACTAATATGACCCTAATTTACACAAGTGGGCTGGTCAACATTGAGCAATCCCAGTCAGTGGCTAAACAGAGTTTTCTTCGTCGCTTTATTTTGATCATTTCCAGGTTGTAATCTTCAAAAAGGAGCAATCAATGACGTGTTGATTGTGTGGCGATCACGCTCTATTCTGTAGATTTGAACTTTTTATTGCAAATGGACTCATTTAGCTCACCGCTTTCTGATGATAACGGTTAAGCTAAATGTGTAACGACGAATCTTGTGGATTCGTCCCCCGCTCTGGTAGATAGGTTTCAATGACAAAAAATGTTTCTTCCCTGCCCACTCGTAAGGATTCAGTATGGTGGGAAACCTCCCACACTGACAGCAACTTTTTCGATCGCCTTGAGTGTAGCGAACACCACTGAATCATGCAAGATGGGAGTCACCATGATCGAGAGGTAACGTGCTCGGCCGTGTTCAGAGCGACATGACTTTCGAATCCTGGATCTGAATAGGAGGGCAGTGTGATCTGATTTATCTCAATATCCTCAGAAGGTTCTACTGGATCACGGTAGCCTGTATGTGCACAAAAGGGGCCTAATAACTCATTCATTCATTCATTCATTCATTCATTCATTCATTCATTCATTCATTCATTCATTCATTCATTCATTCATTCATCCATTCATTCATTCATTCATTAATTCATTAATTCATTCAATCATCTATTCATTTATTCATTCATTCATTCATTCATTCATTCATTCATTCATTCATTCATTCATTCATTCATTCATTCATTCATTCATTCATTCATTCATTCATTCATTCATACATTTATTCATTCATTCATTCATTCATTCATTCATTCATTAAATCCTTCATTCATTCATTCATTCATTTATTCATTCATTCATTCGTTCGTTCGATCGTTAGTTTTCTCTCTTGATCTCTCATTAATTCATTCATTTATTCATTTTTTTCATTTATTCATTTATTCATTTATCTATTTATTCATTTATTCATTTATTCATTTATTTATTTATTCATTCATTCATTCATTCAATTATTCATTCATTCATTCATTCATTCATTCATTCATTCATTCATTCATTCATTCATTCATTCATTCATTCATTCATTCATTCATTCATTCATTCATTCATTCATTCATTCATTCATTCATTCATTCAATTATTCATTTATTCATTCATTTTTTCATTCATTCATTCATTCATTCATTCATTCATTTATTCATTCATTCGTTCGTTCGATCGTTAGTTTTCTCGCTCGCTCGCTCATTTATTCATTCATTTATTCATTTTTTTTATATATTCATTTATCCATTTATTCATTTATTCATTTATTCATTTATTTATTCATTTATTCATTCATTCATTCCTCCATTCATTCATTCATTTTTTCATTCATTCATTCATTCATTCATTCATTCATTCATTCATTCATTCATTCATTTATTCATTCATTCATTGATTCATTCATTCATGCATTCATTCATTCATTCATTCATTCATTCATTCAATAATTCATTTATTCATTTATTCATTCATTCATTCATTCATTTATTCATTCATTCATTCATTCATTCATTCATTCATTCATTCATTCATTCATTCATTCATTCATTCAGTCATTAATTCATTCATTCATTCATTCATTCAATTATTCATTCATCCATTCATTCCCTCATTCATTCATTCAATAATTCATTGATTCATTCATTCATTCATTCATTCATTCATTCATTCATTCATTCATTCATTCATCCAGTCATTGTATATAATTCCTGCTAGGGCCGTATATTGCCGTGGTCGTTACGGGATGTTATATCCAAACAGTGTTTTATACACTACTCTTCAGTTCCCAGCTTCCCAGCTTCTCATCTGGTTTGAAAACTAAAGTGATAGATTTCGTATTGGATTGTGAATTATGACTCATTTCAATCGTCAAGGAGAGTTATCCTCTCTCCTGATTGAGTCGAAAATAGTCATCAGTCACTGTCCAACATTTTGAAATCATACTGAAGGCAAACATAAATCGTGCAAATCGTGCAAAAGTAAACAGAAGTGACTGCGTAGTTTACAAGTAAGCAGTTACTGCTGTTTGACTTTTAATGGCAGACCTGATAGAATAATAGACCCCTATGTTATTTTGGAATGCCTTCTAATGTTATTTTAAGAAGTAGCCATTTATATCATCAAAATACCCAGTTTTTATTATGGCAATGCCACTTAACATTATTTTAGTTGTTTGTCATACCATGTATATTGTCATATGAATATGAATGTACATATATCTCTCCTATTACTATGATAAATAAGTCTGTAATGACTTTCATTTTTGTCAATAAAGTATCTGTCTGTCTGTCTGTCTGTATAGTACGAGATCACACGTAAAACTGTAGTATTTGGTGGGAAGAGGGCAATTTCCCCAGAGCAACAAACGTGAATCTTATCTTTGCAGGATTTGCATTTTCTGCCGATATTTCGCTGGCAGCTTTGACGGTGGAAAAGAAGTCGGTCGTTTGATAGAAGATCTGAAGACATTCCCAAATCGAATATTCGTGTAATCCTGTGATCTAAAGAGGCCAGTCCTGCTGCATTTCCAAGGCAAACGGTATATATAGTGACTGCCTATACTTACAAAGAACATGTACACCGTTAATATAGTTTGATTTTGCAAAAACATATTGTGTCAGTTTGTCAAGTAAATACAATCCACACAGTCACGTATATTGACATATATCCACAGAGCTGGTTATATCACTAAGGCACTTCACACATCCATGTGTATTCTGTATAGTACTGCCAATCAATTGAAAAAGCAAAGCAACAAAACTAAGCCGAAAAAGATGGTCGTTTTTGCGAAAACTCTTCGGATACCTTCCGGCTAGTTGTATTTTTTATATAAATTATGAGACGCTAGAATGAAATAAATACGTCTTTCCCTCTGCAAATTGTTAAGCCAGCCACTTAGGAAAAAACGACTGATGAGGAAATTGACTGCTGTCCGTATTTTTTGTTGTATTTAGAAAATAATTTATTTTGCCCTTCTAAGATCTCATTATTGAACGGTGCAATAATTTACTAAGTATGTTGAGTGATATATCATTTTGTTTATTGCCGTCATGTAAAAATGAAATGAATCGGGCTTTAGGCCACCTTTGTGCACATATAGGCTAAACTGGGCCAGGAGAACCTCCTGAGGATGGTGAGATGAATGAGATGACACTCTCCTCCAGACACAGAATTTGAAATTCGAGTCCTGGCGGTCTGAGGTCGATCACGCTACCTCTCGGTCACGGAAGCTCTCCACAATACTGACTTTTACACGTGGATGGAGAAGAAACAATTTTGTTTCTTTGAAACTGCCGAGATCGGGAACCGAACCCCGAACTCTGGCGTGAAAGGCAGCGGTGCTAACCACTACCCTAGGGCCCCCGCCATTGCCGTCATGTACGTATTACAAACATTATGATTAGGAAAACAGCTACCCCGGTATATGTAAACTACAATAATATACTACATGCGTGTATGTACAGTTATATGACCAGTGCAATCATGTCATTCTTATTATATTCAATTGATATATTTAGCATCAGACGCCATGTCATGTCAGAGAATGGAATAGATAGGGATATTCTTATATTTGCGGATATAAACCAATTTACTCAAAATGGCCTATGTAATGGAGGACTGTTGGTTTTGTCAGGTCACTACATGGGAAACACAAAGCGTTGAGGCAATGTTGCATAAATATTCAGCCAGAGTCGCAGACGGTGGGTGAACATTAACCGAATATTGGCTCAACTTCGTTCTAGATATTCTATGCTGCCGAGAGGCTGCGATTACGTCATTAGCTCGATCCACATGCTGTCCTCATCCCATGGTGTGACCCATCTGTCCCCTGCAGAGCATTGCTTCAGGACTCGATGGCGTTGCGCCACGTCCTGCTGGGCGGTCCTTTGCTTATTCAAGTGTTTCTCTGCAAGGTGCGATGTCATTCCGCTGGGCGGACTTTAAACCCTCTCCGCACGGGGACCGACGTTATACGTCAGAATCTGACGTCTATAGACGTCAGATTTTGACGTCTGAAGTCGATCACCGCATTGAAAGAGTAAAATATTTATGTCTGTAGACCCATAATATATGTATTTAAATGAAGCGGAAAGAGCTAACTGAGACATCTATGATGATTTCAAATTTAAAAAAAAACCTTCTTCATCGTTTATACCGCGTTGTAATGGCTAAACTGTCTATAGATTTGATCATACTGCATTCGGTTGAATGGCTAACTGAGCAGTTCTTTTTCTTGCTATTTAACAGTCTCTCGTGTCATGTTGAGCAGGAAATCGTTCTGGGGAAAGCAGTAGTGGGCGGTAGTTAAACTGATCAAACATACGACGCTAACGACTGGGATTCACACCGTGTTTGTCGTTTGATGACGATCTAATGAGTTTGGTGACAGATGCTGCGTGAGATATGTGACTGGAAGAACGCGTCCCAAACTGATGGATCACGCTGGCATAACGCTGGCATAATTCGTACGACGTTGCCGCGACGCCATCTCAATTTCTCTGGTGGCGTGCACTGATGGCGTTCGATGAAGGAGGCCCGGAGTGGCTTTGTCCTTGGCAAATGACCGTATGGCATCGGGGTGGTCAATTTTTCAGGGAAGGTCAAGCAATCAGAGTATAAATCATTTCTATCCCCCAGCCTGCCAGTACGATTCCTCCCGTCCCAAGGTGTATTCCAAATAGCTCCCGACTGAGTAGACACAAAGTCCAGGCAAACGTGATACGTTGAGACAATGTTGCCTTAATATTGGCCCACCGTCTGCGATGCTGGCCAAACATTAAGGCAATATTGGCTAAACGTTTCATTGGTTTGCTGGACTGCAGTTATTAGTAATGACTACCGCTGAGTGTAATTGCCTTTTGTCTTTGCCTCTGACTATCTACTGATTGGCTTTCATTTCCATTTACAACTGCCGAGTCGGTCATTTTTAGTGGCACACTTTCCTGCACTAGAATAAGATCTGAAGAGTAAACAGTTGACAGGAATGTAGTCCCTGATTATTTACCGAACAAATTTGATAGAACAGCCTACGTGCATTTTTTTCAAACAGGCATGGTTTAAGATGAACAATGGTATAATCAGTCAGCAATGGCATATCAGTTTATCATCACAGAGAAAAACAAGATTGTCTTTACTTATCACATAATTTTTTTAAGCACATATAACAAAAGCGCCAATAAATTAATAGGAAAACTTAGCACTACACAATAAAATTAGCAAAGATGATAAAATATTGAATGGTATCCCAGAAAACACGACGTAGGACGAAAATTGGTCCAACATTGCATCCACGTGTCGTGTTTGCTGGGCTAACCCTAAGAGCGCTAACACGAGAATACTCCATGTGGTTAGTTAACAAAATTGTGTACATAATACTTAATTCGCGAGGAAACAAATATCTAGAAATGGATTATGGAGGGCCAATAATCAGATCACCGACAGCCATGGCTCAACGTTGGCATAATTTTGTGCCAATGTTACATTATTTGAGCCAGCGTTAGGTTGCAGCCTTTCTGAGGTGACCTTAGTATGGGAGACACATCGGGTCGCTTAATTGATCACATGATGATCGATATGTCACGGGGTCAAAGAGAGGTTACTGCTCAAGACAACTCCATGGAATCAAGAATATGAAAGGAGTCCTTCTATTTTCATGCTGAAAGGAATTTATATTTGTGTTAAAATATTCATTTATAATGAAATGACATATTAAGTTTTAAATGTTTAACTTTGCATAATTTTTTTCAAAAACATTATTTCCGATAATACAATTTTTCTTATTCAATTAAGTTATTGGGTGTTTATTGTGTACTTTTCTATTAGAACCTTTCCACCAGTTATATAGCTACTTGGCGATTCCTAATAAAATATGTTTATTCCAAATAAAAATGTATATATAGCAGTCGTATACGTCACTTTAAGTAGTTGGACTTATGACATTGTGGCAGCTGGAGGTCGACATCGTCCCCTTGGACTTAGAAGGTCCTCACCTTCTAATTCTAAGTGGACGATATGTGCTGCCATGAATACTGAAAATAGGCTGAATTTTCTTGATGATAAATTTCATTGTCAAAATTTCCATTCTCGAACAGAAATAGCTATGTGGTAACAAATATAAAAACTGATTTTCTACTGAAAAAAACAGTTCGTCCTCAACGAACGTATGAACGAAAAGACAAGTGCCAAGTACGAAATAATATAAGTATTTCTCACACAGCACAATATTAAAAATGCTAGCGTTTTTTAATATGGGATACCACTTGCTATGTGTCCCTTACTTTGAGGGAGAAATATACATGTGTGTAGACGAATTATTATATTATTATTTGGTTTGAGAGCAAAGTGAGCAAACGTCAAAATATATATTGCTTTCAAAAGAGGTAGATCGGTGATGGATTTGTGTGACATTGCAAAACGGTGGTGATTTGTGAAAATGATGTACGTGCAGTAAAGATGTCTTAAAACATGTCAAACGTGCAGACTATTTGAATTAAAGTTTTAGACTGTTTGTTACAAAAGATTGGAAGAAGTATTCTAACCCCGACCAATGATAGTGGTACTGCCTTTCACATGACGAGATCAGCCAGTCAAATCCGTCATTCAGTTGTTATTCAAATTAGGAGCTAGAATACCGTACTTGGACCCAAAGGTTGACGTAAATGGACCATGGCCTCACACCATGAGCCTGGTGGTAGAGGGATTTTCAACGATGTTATGCATTTTCTCTCCTGCCCTCCTCGGCACATACCTAGCAAACAAAAAAATATTTGTATAACATATGTACAATGTAGGCCCAACGTCTCCGACGTTGGTCCTACATTGTACACATGTTATAAATATGTTTTGTGTTTACTGGGAAGGAGTTATTCTTTGGAATTTAATATTGCTATAGTTTGATTGGCATTGTATTAGTGCTCTGATCCTGGTAGCAGAGAGAATTCCAACGAACTAATGTAGTTTTCTCCTGTGCCCTCCTCGGCACATAGAGTCGCGCGGGGTAGCCCTACAATCTTGTACAAATCCAAGTAATGCTCATTCTCATAAAACCACATTGAGACGCCACATTCCTGAAGGCGTCGCAGAGTGCGTTGCTGAGATCCGAGTCTTAACCGGCGGGATTGGTATGTTTTCAAAAACACTTACTCTATTTACGACTTCCATTATGTAAGATTGTTTCGAAATGCTGAACAAGTATACGGTAAACACCTTTTTTTTGCGGCTGGAAAGATAAGAAGCGTATTGTCAAATTCCAAATTTGGCCTGTAAGTTTCAGAGTGTAAAGGTGAATTGTTAATAGAAAATTAAATATGCTTTATGTTCTCAAAACCACTCACACCATTTACGACGAGCATTGTCTAAGTGTGGACTCGCTATAGGTCTACGTCCCAACTGCTTCAATTCACGTAAAGTGCAAGTACCGTCTAAGGAAAAGTATGGACTGAGCTCACCCTAAATGTCGCCACCCGAAATTCGTGAAAAACATAGACCTGGCAAAAATGTGAGACAGTACACCCCCCGTCTAGCAATGGTGTCCCCGGCGACGAGTATCAACGGAGGACTGATTTCGTTTCCTGCGTGTATTAACTGCGGCAGGCACTTGCTGCTAATGGAAATGCCATTTCTTCCGACCGATTTGCCCGGCGAGCTATCGACTGGGGCTGTAGTCGTTCAGCCCAAATGTATTTGGAAATGTCACCGATTCAGCTCACCTCTGTTATGGGAAAAAGTGTCTTTGGTAAAAAAATATGTTTCTAAAAGTGTTATGCCGCGCGAGAATGACTTGTTTTTATACAACATGGGATACATTCCTCAAGTAGCGTTGTGGATTACTGGAACATGTACCAATTAAGAAAAAGCCTATCTTGTTCTGCAAAATAAATAAAAACACTAATTATTTTTCCAGACGTTTAAATCCGCTCAAATTGTTTTTTTATGAAACAAATACCGAGACAAATACTGCCGCAGCAAAAACCAATTTCATGTTCACATTCAAGCTGTGGGAAAATGGAATTCCACCTCCTGTAGAGTCAAACAACTTTATTCAGTAATATTCGATTGATTTGTTTATTTAAGGATAACATAATTAATGTGTTTCTTTCGTGTTTTCTCACACCCAACTACTTGACTACCATATGTACATCGCAGTTCAAGCGTATTGTGAAAATCACTGCACTGAGTGTGAGAACGTTGTTTTATTGTGTTTCCTTTCACCTGCCAATTTGCAAAACAAAATCCTGTTGTGTATATAGAATGGTAATGAGCAAAATTATCGGCAAATCTGTCGAAATATTACGACATGTTGATGAGCCAAATTGTCGCGGATGATCGTCTACAAGTGACATTTTGTCAGAATAGATCAGCATCCCAGCAAACACGAGACATTCAGCCAATATTGGTTTAAATGTTGGGCCAGAATCGCAGACGATCGGCCAACATTCAACGGACATTGGCTGAACGTTTCGTATTTGCTGGGATAAGCAAACTATAAGGTCCCGTTCTATTCGTACCGGTTTAGTCTACCAATCCAGAGCGTTTAATGCACTATTGGCCCACCGCCAACGGCGCTGGACCAACATTGAAACAACATTGGGTCAAGTCTTCGTGTTTGCTGGGAGAGCTGTCCGCATTATGATACACGCGTGCAGTCTGTGTCTGGTTGGAACAGGCAGCACAGTGCTCTGTGTATGGAATCCTTAGCATAAGCTAAGCTATTTAACCAGAATGAACTACATGTAGATTACACAACGGATGCCCAAACAATCACGAGGAGTTGAACGTACTTGTATTTAGGTTTAATGTTGGTCCAACGTCACAGACGGTGATCCAACATTAAGCCACCATAGGGCCGATGTATCGTAATTGATTCGAATCGATCCCAATATTCGAATGGTTCTCAGAACAGCTGTTGTCCTCACGACAGTTCAAACTGAGGCTCTATTCATAAAGTTCTCAGAAACACGTGTCGCCTATGATCTGATGATACTTCATAAGAGTTGGTAGCGTGGTTGACAGTATATCTAGGATCCAGCCTTAGAACCCTTTATACAGAGACAATGTTCGAAGCTTAAAATAGACATAACCCATGACATTACAATTAGCCAGTAACAATTTACTACTTATGATTGTCTGGCAAAATAGACCACAGCTAGAATATTATCTTTTGCCAACGTATTTACGGGGTCTATTTGAAAAAGAAATAAACATAATAATATAATATATACTAGGCGGGCACGATAGCGTGTTCTAATAAAGATGATTTGGGCGACTCAGGCAGACACAACTCAATTACAGCTATAGCTGGATATGATGTAAAATGATTTTATAATATCAATATGTAACAGCCCGAAAGGTAAAGAAGCTTTAAAATGCTTCTGCATCACATCAAAGATAAAGAGCGACGTCAAGGTGGGACTTACTGGCACGAAAAGTACGTGTCACCAATTATTCTCAACATGTATTATTAAAGACATGTATTATTATAGAAGGGCATCGCGGTCGGCGGCATTCATAATACATCAACCGAAGTCAAAGACTTTCAAACGTTGCATTAACGCTGGCCCAGCTGGTAAACGCTGGCTAAACGTTTTTCCAGCGTCTAGTCACCATCCCTAAAATAAACTAAGTTATACCAACGTTGAATCAACGTCAGTGACGTTGCTTCGACGTCAATGGCGTCGATTCAACGTTGTTAGAGCCTGGTTAATGAGGCAAGACTGAAATGATGTCCATTTCGTGTCAAAGTACAGTACATGAATTTGTGAGAATACAATCATAATATATACACGTGCTCATTGACAGTACAGAAAGTCATATCTACATATCCGTTATCATTATAAATAAATCAAATAATCAGTTTCGGTCACAAATGGATGGATGAAATCGGGTTTAAGGTCTGTGCTGTCGTCACATAGGCTGAACTGAGTAAGATAACACGCCTGAGGATTACGTGATGGCAGCCGCATGCACCTTCTGTAAATGAATATTCTCTATTAGGTCCCTGCTCGATTCGCAACGATCTATCAGGTTTGCTTCTGTTGGCATGCCCGAAACGAACGCCTTGAATTGATAACAACACATTTGCTACCAATCTAGAAATAGCTTGAGCCAAATAAACCATCTAGTTTGGCAATCCGATTTTTTATCGCAATTTTCTAATCTAAAATAGTTTGGGCCGAAGAAACGTATGGTTTTGGCAAACAGGTTCAAGATTCAAATGACTAGACCTTCATGCAGGCTGGTTTGTTGGTTTGGTCAATCTAGTTCTAGTTTGGACTGATCAGATGCGAATCAAAATGCTCTGATGCAAATAGTGCATTTGGTCAAATCCTCGCGTTTGCTGAGCTCCACACAGGTGTCTGTCTACACACACCCCTCCCTCACCATAATATTCTCGCCAGCCGATCAGGGTACTTTTAGCAAGACAGCCGGCCAATCACAAGCTTACTACAATACTTGAAATTGAGAGCGGGGGACATATGACGTCAACCATCTGCACATTTTAATATGCGAAGTAGCAGTGTCTAGGGTGGGCGGTGTAAGGATTCCATCAAGGAATCTATCCTTATATATAGATTCCCTGGTTCCATTGCATTGCGCTGCGATATTTGGCGACTTGGCTGAACAAGCCCGAAACCGTGACAATTTCATTTCTGTGAAACTCAATAGCCTTGACCGGCAATGTTTTCACCTAGCAATCCAAGAGAACAAAGTATGGGGGAAGGGGACTTGTACAGCATTTTTTCACCGAGTAGCCATTCAAAAAAGGTTTCCAGTGACGTCACTGCGTTTCACAGAAGCATTATTCTATAATCTTTTTGTTATAATAGGTCTATATTTTATTCTATTGTCAAAGAATCGACTTGTGGCTCTATGTGGGAAAGATCTTTTGAAAAACTTAGATGCAAATTTTGCTAATGGCAGAGAGATACCGGAGTTATTTAATTCATAATACTAATGTCAGCGAATACTTGTGGAGTAAATTGTGATTGTGGAGTAAATTGTAATTAATGGTGTAGGCCTGTATTCGATTTAATTATTTAAAATACAATTATATTCATGTATAACCCTTTTTAGTGCGAGAGACGCTTTTGACATAATATACAATATCGATTGAGACTTCTTATTAAATGAATATAATCTCATTTCAAACGTTACCACTAATTTTAAGTTATACATGTAGCATGTCTATTTTTTAATTTGGGATTTTTTTTTTATTTGAAGCTGGTAATAGTTTCAGAAATATTTTCAAATCTTGCTGATTGATGTAACGTTGTTTTCTTTAACCTGTATCTTGTTAAAATTATTTAAATTATCAACCACTTGAGGTTGTGTCTCGCTACCGCGATCCACAACCTCAAGTAGTTGAAAATTCCTCATATTTGTTTAATTTGAGACTAAATATTTACAAATCTTGATATAAATCAGTCTAAGAGTGATTTAAACAGTTTAACAGAGATTTTATCCACTAATAAAACAGATTAAAAACGACTATTGTCGTGATTAGCAGGCAAAGGGTTAACACGTCTAAAGGTGGTACTTAATGTGCTAATTAAAGAAATAAAAAAAACGAATATAATCGGAAACCTGTGATTAAAGAGTTAATGGTTAAGGGTTAATGGTTAATAGACGTGATTAGCACTTAAAGGGTTAATGGTGTAGGCCTACACCATTAACCCTTTAAGTGCTAATCACGTCTATGTCCGTTTTCACCTTATTAATTTGTCTCTCTAACAACATTATTTAAAGGTGAAATCAACATAAAATTTGTTTGGGTTTAAATTGTACAAATGTATCGCGACAGCGAAATACAACTTCATGTGCAAGGGACAAAACATAAAATTATTTAATTTAGTGCTTTAAGGGCGAAGAGTTAGAAACGTGACAAAATACCAGCTTAATAGTTCGAGGGAGAAAATCAGTCGAGTCAAACAAATTAGGCTCGTATATTTCAAGGCAAACCAACTTTTTTGCAATTATAGATGATTGACTGACAAACCGCATCACCACAATGACAATCGAGTTACATGGACAGATCCTACGACAAAAATCTGACAATTACTGAGTTTTAATAGAGTGAGGGGCGACGTAACTTATTTGCACATGCTCCTGGCTCCAATGCTGAAGCCAGGATACATAAAACAGGCTTGTAGCAATCAAAACGCATTATTCTTTTCCTTTTACTTTTTGCGTGAACATCTGTCGCCAGACATAAAAAAATGGCTCTGTTAATGACTGCATGCAACGTACCTTGCACCTTGCACGCAATAAAAATGACACGACATTTGTCAGACTACTAGGCGGTGCAGTGATATCACAATTCCACATAATTATACTCTGCAACAAACTCTTCAAAAATATAGGGTATGCACTACTGCCTCAATATACTGAACGCGGGATCACGATACGAGTTCCGGAGCAAACACGATACATTGACGCACAGCTGGTTTAGTGCTGGTTCAGAAGCGCACACGCTGGCACAACGTTAAGCCAATCTTGGGTGAATCCCTCGTGTTAGTTGTGTCACTACTCCCTGACAATTATCCAGCAAGCACGAGTCGTTGACCCAATTTTGGCTTAATGTTGGCCCACCGACTGCGACGCTGACCTAAATTTTCTCTTACAGTGCGGGGATCGACTTTAGTCGTCAGAATTTGACGTCTACAGACGTCAGATTCTGACGACTAAAGTCGATCCCCGCACTGTAAAAGTAAAAAATATTTATAACGGTCGTAGACCCATAACATAGGTAATAAAATGAATCGCAAAGAGCTAATAAGACATATTTTCTGATTTCAAGTTGAAAAAACCCTTTTGGTCCCCTTGATTCGCACAGAAATATTGCAGCGTGGTAAAGGTTAAGCCAACAATGTGGCAACGCTTCGTGTTTGCTTGGACGCAATGACCATGACTTTCAACGAGTGTCCAAATGTAATTAGTTCAACTCTGGATTGGTTAGGTTCTGATGTGACATGCCATCTGGGATCGAGGTGATGGACACTCGATGTCAAAACAACATGCCGGGACACGGGTGAATGGGGAGGGGCGTGTGTGCACCGATACACGCTGGTGTGGTTACCTGTTTGCATCAAAGAGGGTATATACTTATACCCTCTTTGTTTGCATCACACAATTCGCGGTGTAATCAAATAAAGTTATCAGTCTGATTACGCACCAGGCGTGATAGCGAGTGCCTGTCCGCTTTAAGAAACGCTGTTCCGAAAAAGAATGAGCTAGAGCCACAATTTTACAAAGACTACTACAAACGTGTGAGGGAATTTGTTTTACGTCGCTGTCTGCACAATCATGACAATATCGCGACAGAAGGAAACCCGACGTCAGGACTATGCCCTATTCTTTTCGAATAACTTCAAGGATTCTTTATGGTGCACAGTAGAATAGACAGCACTGCACACTCCATACCCGAACAGATTGGAGCTCTGTATATGCACAACCCCGGTGACAAATATCCGACCCGGGCGGGATTCGAACCCTGTGCCTCCAGCCACAACCGGACTGAATGTGCCATCGGGGCCGGCCACTGCAGACGTGTAGAATATACGCCACTTCCCACACCGCACTTAATTGTGGAAACCCACCATTCACTAAGAATATGGGTTTGGCGATAATTGGACGAGATAAATCGATCACTTCTCCCCTAACTCTCACAGTAAGATGTAACGAGATATTGAGCAAATGTTGCTGTAATGTTGGTCCAGCGTCTACGACGCTGGCCCAACATTACAGCAACATTTGTTAAATGACTATAGTGTTTGACGTGTTGACGTATAAGTGTCATATCATGGACTGGATTTACACTGATTTACACTGATTACAGTCGTTTTACAGCTTTTTGATCTCATCTAGCTTTCTCAATCATCACAACGATGTACTATGCAGAGTTTGTATATCAAACATTAATTGGCAGCACTGGACATTTTATCACATTCCCCGGGAAAACCTGTGGCTGGGATTCACAATATTCCCATAATTATCTCACGCCCATGTAATAAGATACTAAGCCTTAGAGAAAATGGGAAAGTATCCAAAATTAATACTTTTTCGATATATTATCAATTAAAACAACTTAATTTTCAATTCAGGGCAATTTGTTGAAGAAAAATGAATGATGTATATTTTTATAAAGACGTGTGGTCTTCACTCTAGCGATCACTAGATATTAGTGAAGGTCTCTCGTCATTCACTTGTTTATATTTTTTATGATTTTCTTAAACATTATTTTGTATATTGCTATGTACATGTATGACAAGTAAAAGAGGCTGAGTCTGAAGGTGGAGTGATAGGGCATGGTCTGTTATTCATATCTTCCCTTGGCCAGTCTCGCACTAGTGCTACAGAAGAAGCCTGGGGCGCATATTACAAATAATCCTAACTTTGATCCTATCTTAACTTTCTCTCATTTCCATTAAAAAAGTTGGGATCAATCCCAACTTTTTTAATGGAAATGAGAGAAAGTTAAGATAGGATCAAAGTTAGGATTATTTGAAATATGCGCCCCAGGCCGTATCGAATACTACAATCAGTTATTCTGTCTATGTTGATAGATATTATATATTATTCTGTCTATGGGATCAATCCCAACTTTTTTAATGGAAATGAGAGAAAGTTAAGATAGGATCAAAGTTAGGATTATTTGTAATATGCGCCCCAGGCCGTATCGAATACTACAATCAGTTATTCTGTCTATGTTGATAGATAACTTGTTGTGGAAGATGGTTATTCATAGTGATTTCCTTCAATGCCCATGCAGACGGCTGGGGATTTGGGTATAGCGATATAAGTATATACCACAATGACTTATTCCATAATGTTTAGGTTATGTCTCAGCATAAAAAAGTGCTTTTTATTGGAGACATAGCATGTAATTTTTTTCAAATAAAGACCTTTCAATCTTGCTTAATGTTGTGGAATTTAAACCTGTTTTTCATATACACACAGTCACACCAGTGCACACCCGCCGCTCACAGCGTACAATGTTACAGCTAGTGAGGGCGGGGGCCCTAAGGTAGTGATTAGCACCGCTGCCTTTCACGCCAGAGTTCGGGGTTCGGTTCCCTGTCTCGGCGGTTCGAAAGAAAGAAAAATGTTTCTTCCCCATCCACGTGTGAAATTCAGTATTGTGGGGAGTCTCCGTGACCGAGAGGTAGCGTGCTCGGCCTCAGACCGCCAGGGCTCGAATTTCGAATCCTGTGTCTGGAGGACAGTGTCATCTCAATCATCTCACCATCCTCAGGAGGTTCTCCTGGCCCAGTTTAGCCTATATGTGCACAAAGGTGGCCTAAAGCCCGATTCATTTTATTTTTTACAGCTAGTGAACAGTGGTGGAGAATGGAGAACAACTATGAAAGATCGACCATGTCTTGTCGCGTTACCGAGACAAATAGTGAGGTTCGCCACCTCGGCGCAGATCGACCTAAGTCTTGATTAGCTGCTGCTCCTGAGCGACTTGAACATTCATTTTCCGTGTCCCTGTCCCTGCAATGGTGTACAGGTGGATGTAGTGACGGCCTGGACGACCACCGTCATGGATCATGTCGTGACGATGATTATGACGACAGCGTTGCAGACGATGGCGCAACACTAAGCCAACGTTGCTTCACCCCTTGGTACTGGACCTATTCGTTCATGTGCCATTTCAACTTCCCGTGGATCATACAGCCCTGTCACCAACACGGCGCCAGACACTTATCGTAAGTAGCCCTGGTGCCAGGAACTTATCGCACAGCCATCTCTGTCCAATGGCCGAAAACAAGCGAAATCGAAATTCCCGCACCGAAACTTAAACAAGCGTTTATAGACAGAGTTCAAAATATACACATTATTTTTTGAACGATTTATTGAATATACAAATCATTAATTAATAAAAAATAATATTCAGACCGATAATTCGAGAAATACATAGCCTAATGAATATTATTGGCGACGAAATCAAGATCCACGCACTGAAAGCACGCCCTTACTTGTATTGGGGAAGTATGCCATATGGTGTAAGCTACATAATTAATTTACATACACGTGTAATTACACGTTAACTATATATATATATATATATAGCTATTTTCAAGAAAGTAGTTATTGTGGAGGCAGTAGAGTGTTGAGTATTTCGAAAATACATTAGATAAGCGCATATATCATGTATATTGTCAAGCTCTACATAATTTGTTATCATCAACAATGTACAAAAACTTGATCAAACTGCCGATTTAGTAAAAAAAACTACCCAACTATAAACAGTTTGTATCTGATATACCGTATTTCTAGAGATTTAATGAGAGAATTTTGATATAGAATGGTGTTTTTCTTGTCTTGTCAGAAATGATTTCTGTACTCATTCCGGATCCTCACAGTCGTCTAAACAATTCCAGAAAACTGGTCATTTTTCCTGTTTATTTACACGTTTCAGTGAAAGCGATAATCATTTTTCAATGTGGGAGGGTGTACTGTATATAACGAAGACGTGTATGCACAAAACGTTGGGTGACAAGAAGATAAATATTACGTTTTCACCAACATGATTAAAACGTTGACCATGAGATGCCTTGGCTAAAAAATCTACATGCAATCAGTACAGCATAAACATGATAAATATGATAAATGACTCAATTTTGTCAGCTTATCCAGTTCAATATATACACAACAATGTGCCAATGTGAAAGACGTTGGTTCGATGTTGAGCCAACGTCTTAGGCGTTGGCTCAACGTCGAACCAACGTTGTTAGCAGTATGCCTACTTACAGTATCAGATGATTAAGTACTGAATGTAAATGTGTGTCACGTAAATCACATGGCCTTATATTCCTTCAGGGCCGTCTCATGGCGGTACTGTCCAGTTACAGTCCAGCTCATTACGCACCAGACTGACCACTGCTATCAAGCCTCAGACTGACCAGCGCTTCTACCTGACCGGCCTGCTAATGCCGGGCCAGCTGACCAGTCTTACAATGTGCAGTCGTTTCCTTTGGGCGCGGCTGGAAATTCCGGGCAACTGGTGATGCGGTGATACGGTTATTAGCAGAGTCCGTTTCTTATTGACCCACGTGGTGAATGTTCAAAGAATGTTCTGCCAAGGACACGTTCATTGTCCCCTGGAATACATCCTGTCAGTCACTGATGGCTGAGATCACGCTCTGGTGCCCACAGCCGGCTCAGAAGGATCCCAGGGTGTCTCCTGTGCGTCAGCTACACATGACAATCTGTCACAGGAGCAGAACGACATCGGACATCGCGTAATGTCGGGTGTCATTTATCCTCTAACTGTAGGTGAATAATCCACAATTTGTCAGAATTTGCAAACCAGAGAAATCAAAGTATTTACCGCGTGCTGGGATCACTTGGGGGATCGTGTTACTGCCCCGCAAGCGTTTACTTGTGCCTCGTATGCGGTTATTGAAAGGCGACTGTCAGATATTCCACACGGTTGGCGCTCGCCACATCCTCTCGCCAGCTCCCTAACCAGCTAACTGCATTCCGCTAATTCAAGGTTGATTGGAGTCTCCAAGTTCAAGTCCAAAGCAAAGACGGCCACGATCGACAGAGCTCTGTGTGCGGTTGTCAAAGCTGAGAGGTGGGACACACAATAGCGGAATGTGTCTTTACCCGGTGTCACCTGACTCGTTCTGCCACTGAATGGCGTGTGAACATTTCTTGCCCTGCACAGATGGCGTGGACTTGATGTTTTTTTCCAAATGAAGTCTATCAAGTGCAGGTGTCGGACTGCGCACTGTAGTCTGAGACTAGACTGAATGACACTGTAAGGTGACACCATAGATATCCGGTGATGCATAAACAGACTGCGGACTGTTCTGTGGTCTGTTGCCCTGAGCACATGGCAGTCCGTTGACGGCAGGCACCGCTCTGGTTCTGCTTGGCGAGATACCGTTGATTTTGTAGTTTACCGGCGCATTCTGGATTTCGGGTGTAGCATGTCATCCGTCAGGCCATCACGGCTGACAGCAATTCCCTTCAGCATTTCCTTGCAGCAGAAGAAGCAACTGCAAAGTGAAACACCCCCCTCGGCATTTCACTGCAAGAGCAGGTGCGACTACTACAACAACGACAGCAAAGTACAACCATTCCCACAGCAATTCCCTGAAACAACAGCACCAACAAAAAGCAGCAGTAACAAAAAAGTAAAATAATTTCCCCAAATTTCCGCACAATATTACACTACAGAAATATTTAGAACAACAATTTATATCAGCAAAAACAGCATAGCAACAGCAGTTGCTCTGATACCAATATCGCTATGATTTTCTGCAGCAACAGCAGCAGGATCAGGTTTTAGCAGCTATTGCTTCAGCGCTGGAGACAATCAGCTGTGGTTGATGTTGATCTGCTGTTGCTGCAGCACCATGAAGACCATCTACATCAGCACGAGCAACAGCATACTCTAACACTCATAGTCTCAGCTGTGACGGCAAACCCTGTTTAGTCGTGAAATCGCTAGTTTTTTCAGGAGAGAAAGCTGATGTATTAACGCGTGTCCAGTGAAAAGGAAACCATTCCTGCGACGCTGGTCCAGCAGCAAAACAACATAGGGGGGAGGGGTGCTGGAACAGATTTCGACTCTCCCAATCCCCTGAGATATACTCTGTCACATGGCCCCAGTGTTGTCACGTTGTTCAGAGATTTCCAACGTGTCTAAAGATGTGATCTAAACTTCAGACAGTACAGTGCATTTATGTTTCGTGTTCGTGAGACTCTTATATATCATGCCATGATTTCAAAAATTGTATGGCATCGAAATGACACCGCATTGTATCACATCACAACAAATGTATAAATTTGTAAACAGTTGGGTGTGAACTTCTTGTATAATTTTGGAAACATCAGAATAAAATGATTGTCTTGTCTTAAATATCGTAGCTACGCTTGTCACAATGTCACAATGTGCATCATCCCGACTCTGACATTGTCACAATTCGTCACAATTCACTCACTCACTCACTCACTCACTCACTCACTCACTCACTCACTCACTCACTCACTCACTCACTCACTCTCTCACTCACTCACTCACTCACTCACTCACTCACTCACTCACTCACTCACTCACTCACTCACTCACTCACTCACTCACTCACTCGCTCACTCACTCACTCACTCACTCGCTCACTCGCTCACTCGCTCACTCGCTCACTCGCTCGCTCGCTCGCTCGCTCGCTCGCGTATCGACAGTAAAGTATTACAAACTTAACATTTTTAACATGCTAAGGTGGTCCTAATTGTATGTAGTAGTATCGGTAGTAGTAGTAAAAATGCATCCGCATTTCATTTCAATTAAAAAAATACATCTTTTTTATTTTTCTCTGGAAATATGAAGTCCAAAAAATTCAAAGCGACATCTGTACCATTTTAAATATGCTTATCATCAATAGTTTTTTTGATATTGGCTATTTATATTTTCAGCTCGTGCTACATCATATCCAGGTCTGAGCTAAACAAAACATCAAAATAACTATTGTGCAATAATAAAGACAAAGCATAACTCCTGCATTTGGAAGTAAAGAGTGCAGCCTGTTCTGAATTGAAAATTGGCTGCGCTTGAAATGTATTCATTTTATAATCATATGTCTATATAAAACGCAAATGTTTGGTCGAAAAATTAAATTATTGAATTATTTAAATTAGTGTTTCAATGGTGAGAAGAGTTTCTGTGTTTGAATTTGTTTTATTCATTCTTTATTTTTTATTTATTTCGCTACGTAAAATGTCTTTGTCTATGGTTGTCGTTTTAGAATATTAATAGGACAATAAAATGTTGTTTGGTGATGTTAAAATATATTTGACCCTTGAGATATAGAAGGTCAACTATTTCTGCATAAACCATGGAGACCAAACTATTTAAGGTCAAATATTTATGTATAAACCATGGAGACCAAAGGGTTTTTTCCAACTTGAAATCCTCATAAATGTCTTAGTTTGCTCTTTCCGATTCATTTGATTACTCATGTTATGGTTCTACGACCATTATACATATTTTTACTCTTACAGCGCGGGGATGGACTTTAGACGTCAAAATCTGAGGTCAGATTCTGACCACTAAAGTCGATCCCGCGCTGTAAAGGTTAACACGAGAATGTGAATTATTCAGCCGTGTCCGAGGGACATCCAGACGCCCGCCTCATGGCGTGGAGACATCAGACTGATTGTCCTACATGGGCGCAACGAATAAACGCTTTTTAACGGCGCTGGTCCGTCAAACCCCGGCATCTGAGGGCAGATTATACGGCGGTCTGGAGCTGGGACGACGCCAACTCAGCTTTAAGTCAACACTGTCCACACGCTTCTCTGCAGCCTCCGCGTCTGACAGCGCGATTGCCCTATCGCGGCCAGGAATTAGATTCCTTTGCCTGGAAAATGCGCGCTTTGTGTAACGGCCACGTCCATTTTCACCCGACACATGGAAAGAAGCGATGCCGACGTGACCCCGGGGCATAAGTGACCGGGATACACAGGGATGCCCCCGGTCTGTTTGCGTCCTCGTCTTGCAAAGACAAACAGCGGTGACTGCTTACTTTTCAAGTAAGCAGTTACAGCTGTTTGCCTTTGCAGGACAGTGTTGTGCGATGTGTCAGGGGAAAAGATTTTGTTGAGAAGAACAGTTTTGCATTATTTAGGCCGACTTGTATTTTTGTTAACATGGCGTCTCCCCCGCAGCAACGAGGGAAATACTTATATCTCCCATTTATACCTGACTTTTCTGGAAGGTGTCTCTTGTATTATGCATCAAGAACTTTCCTTGTATCTGTGCTGTACATGATTGCAGTTTTTTGTGTACTTGTATCCTTCTGAGATCTTGTGGGATCGCGTAAAAAATATGTTTGTGAATATTGATCATGCTAGCTCAGCATGACAAAGACAAAGTTTGTGAATAAATATCATGCTACATGTAGCTCAGCATTACAAAGAATATATTTGTGAATAATGACCATGCTAGCTCAGCATTACAAAGAATATGTTTGCGAATAATGGCCATGCTAGCTGAGCATTACAAAGAATATGTCTGTGAATAATTGCCATGCTAGCTCAGCATTACAAAGAATATGTTTGCGAATAATGGCCATGCTAGCTCAGCATTACAAAGAATACGTCTGTGAATAATGGCCATGCTAGCTCAGCATTACAAAGAATATGTTTGCGAATAATGGCCATGCTAGCTCAGCATTACAAAGAATATGTCTGTGAATAATGGCCATGCTAGCACAGCATTACAAAGAATATGTTTGCGAATAATGGCCATGCTAGCTCAGCATTACAAAGAATATGTCTATGAATAATTGCCGTGCTAGCTAGCATTACAAAGAATATGTTTGCGAATAATGGCCATGCTAGCTCAGCATTACAAAGAATATGTCTGTGAATAATGGCCATGCTAGCTCAGCATTACAAATAATATGTTTGCGAATAATGGCCATGCTAGCTCAGCATTACAAAGAATATGTCTGTGAATTATGGTCATGCTAGCTCAGCATTACAAAGAATATGTCTGTGCATAATGGCCATGCTAGCTCAGCATTACAAAGAATATGTTTGTGAATAGTGCCTACGCTAGTAAGTAAGCGTAGTAAAAAGTTTTATCGTGACCTTTCCAAAGACCAATTCAGTATGTAGGCCTATGCACACAATTAATATACTAAACAAAATGTACTACTACCCCGACAATGTTGGTTTTGGACCCCGATCAATTACAGCCTACTATGCTTCTACGTGTGTGAGAGAGAGAGACCGCATAGCGGAGACCGCATAACCGATATCGCATACCTGAAACTGCATACCGGAAACCGCATACCGGACACCGCATACCGTACACTGCATCCCGGATATCGCTTACCGAAAGCCGCATATCGGTCACCCCATTCCTGGAACCGCATGCCGGACACTGCATTGCGGACACTGCATAGCGGACAACGCATATCGAGCACCGCATACTGTTGCCGCATACTTGAGACCGCATACCGGACACCAAATACCGGATACCGCATATCGGACACCGCATACCAGACACCGCATACCGGACACCGCATGGCAAAAACTGCATACCGGTCACCGCATTTTTGGCACCGTTATCAGAACATCATATTCTAGTATTTTCTATACATTTATAGTGTTGCAAGGCGCTATTGGAGAAATCTGAAGAAAACTTAAAGCCTCGTTACCAAGGTTTGTATTCCTGACAGATAGGTTCGTACGGCTTTTCGCTTCCTACATTTTTTGGTGCTCGTTAAGATTTGTGCAGTATCATATAGGCTAGCTTCCTAATATTAACCTTTTTTGTGATGTGGGTAAAGTTGTCATCTAATTCGTAGCTTAATTTCTATTTCGAAGTCTATGTGTCATGGACACCTTACTGTTGCCCCACGACCACTTTGAACACACCTGGAGGCTTTCGTAGTACAAGCGTCGTACGAAGAAGCCAAGTTATAGTTGATGAATCATTGTGACTTGCTTACTACCACTATTAGAATAATGGTCTTAATATATAGCTACCTAAGAATTTCTCAGATGTTATCTGTGTCAAAATGAACTTAGCAATAATAGCATGTCGTAATGAGTTATTACAGCTTTTGTGCGAACGCCGTGTGGATTTTCATTTCCTACATTGTTTGGCGTGTATAGACATTCGTGCGCCATCCATACGAGAAACAAAAACGTAGGAGCTCTACTGCCATTGTACTAAGAAAATCACATAATATTCTTAAGTGTGCTCTCTAATTATCAACTTCGTAATGGTTGTAATAAACGGAAAGAAATGTATAAAGCATCTGTGGTTATCTTATGTAGTTCTTAGATTCGTAGATTTCTTAGACAGTGTCCGAAATCTAGTAGGACCACTATGTTTTTTCTCTATGTTAGATGAGAAAAAATCAAAAATCTAATGAGGAAGGACGAAAAAAATATTTAGGAAAAAAACTATTTGAAAAGTTAATGAACTAAGAAAACATAGGAGAAATTTAGAAAAATGTGAATGTGGGCGATGAAAACAAGAATCAAAAGAAAAACATAGTTGGAGCGATGCTTCTTTTAATCTCCTTAAAAAAAATGTCTGTCTTAACTTGTTTAACCCCTTAACCGCCAAATTATTCAATCGGAATTTTCACCCACTTGAAGTGAGTGAAAATTATGCAGATTTGACAAAATATCAACTCTTTTCAAAGCATGCTGATCGATGTCCCATTATTGCTTTAACATGTTTAGAAGGCGGTACTGAATATGGTAATAATTAAGTGGAAACCCGCGGTTAAATGGTTAAAACCATAACACCTAAATTTGCACACTGTAGGGGCCTACCTCAGCTTATCAACTTATCCCGTGTAGACAGGTCCTGGTAGGGCTGCATGTTCAGAGTGAGACAACAAGCCACCGGGGGGGGGGGATTGCCAAACTGACAAAAACACTTTTTTAAATCAAAAGGAAATGTATCTGACCCTGACAACTATAGAGGAATTACCCTCCTTAGTTGCTTTGGGAAGTTATTCACCAATGTAATAAACTGTAGACTTACCGATTTTTAAAATACATTCAATGCCATAGGTACAGAGCAAGAAGGCTTTAAAGCAGGTCATTCCACAGTTGACCATATGTTTGTGCTTAAATCATTAGTTGATATATATTTAAGTAGAAACAAGCGTTTATATTGTTGTTTTGTTGACTACAGGAAAGCCTTTGATACTGTGAATAGGTCTAAACTGTGGTCAAAAATTTATGAAATTATTTGTGCTGTTATATGCAGACGATACCGTTAGATTATCTGAAACACCAGATAAATTACAAATTGGTTTAGACAACTTGTACAGATATAGCGACTTATGGGACTTAAGAATAAATCGAGAAAAAACAAAAATTCTAGTATTCTCTAAAGGTAAAATTAGAAGAATACCAGATTTTACGCTGGCTGGAGAAAAGCTTGACGTCACTTTTAACTATAAATATCTTGGGTTATTCTTTAATTATAATGGTAAATTTAATGTAGCAAAACAGGATTTATATGATCGTGCAAACCGTGCTATGTTTGCCCTTTTACGTAAGGTGGAGAAATTATTTTTACCTATTGATATTCAATTGCAATTATTTGATGTATTGGTGGCCCCCGTGCTACTATATGGCTGCGAAGTTTGGGGGCATGAAAGTTGCCCAAAACTCGAACAGTTGCAATTACGTTTTTGTAAATACATTTTAGCGGTTGGTAAAATAACATTTAATTATATGGTGTATGGAGAGTTAGGAGTATTTCCTTTAAACATTAAAATCAAAATCAGAGCTGTTACATACTGGGCAAGGTTACTAAATACTGATTATAACAAGATATCATCTAACATATATAAATTGTTGTATCATCTAGCGATTAAAAACTCATATGTATCACCATGGATATTGTACATACGTGGAATTTTAAATGATTGTGGATTTCCTTATTTGTGGCTTTAACCAAGATCTGTAGTGTAGATTGGTTTAAATCTGTTATTTCCAATCGGTTGAAAGACCAGTTTATTAAGTTATGGAATGAAACTATTAATCGGAGTGGAAAATGTATTAATTACAGAATGTTCAAATCCAAATTTAAGTTAGAGAACCATCTTATCAATTTACCATTTCCAAGCAGGAAATTATTAGCTCAATTTCGCTGCCGCAATCACAAACTGCCTATTGAAAAATATTGTCATCTTGGTTTTCCACGAGAACAGCGATTATGTAAAAAATGTGACTTGAGTGAAATTGGCGACGAATTTCATTACCTATTTAGATGTAATTATTTTGTAAAAGAGAGAAGGGAATATATTAAATGTAAATACTTTAATTTTCCTTCAACATTAAAGTTTGAAGAGCTTATGTGTAAGCAAGACATGCCTAGTACGCTTAACCTGTGTAGATTTATTTAATTTATTATGTGTGTGTAACATTGCTGTTCTATTACAATTATATTATATTATGTTATGTTATGTTATGCTATGTTATGTTATAATTATTGTATTGTATTGTATTTACCTGGCATCTGCATGTCTCTTAAATGAGACCATCAGAATAAATTCACTTGTTCACTTGTTAACTTGTTCAATTGGCAGTGGTGTCCTCTTGATTTGATAATTATGTCAGATTTGAGGCCGTTATTGCACCATTTCTCTCTCGACTGCCACTGATCTGTCAATTGGCCAGCTATCAGGGAACATTGGCACGGCCATGGTTCAATTTTTGACCTACGTCTGCGACGTTTATCCAACATTGTTTCAGGATTATGCTGCACACTGTGATTTCTTGGCTTGTTGTCAACCTGCCTGTCGCGATATACGATGTGGGTTTTATCCGATTATCCACTCCTTGTCACTGTCGTAGCTATGGCGGAGTCCCATTTTATGGTACTTTATTAAATCAGGGAAGCTACATCTGCCAAATTGAGCTTCTTTGTTTGATTGTAAGTATTTTAAGCAGGGAATTGATATTACTCATGTCACAAATACACATGACTGTGTTTGTACATACCCAGCAAACCTGCGACGCAGGGCCAACGTTAAACCGACACTATTTCAATGTGTCGTGTTTAATTGCTGGGTAATGATCACTGAGGAAAGGAAACTTTCCAGTCCTCGTCATTTTAAAATGAGAAATGGACTATGTAGTCTTTTGTTTTCTACTAAAAAAATGCTACCATGGCATATCTAGTTCTTGTAGCAAATTATTGATGAATTTTCAAACGGAAATCTCATAATTTACGTGCATTGATAATCATTTTACGAGCTCGATTCTGACAGAAGCACTATTTCCAACAAAATGACATGTCGTGAAGAATACACTGCAGTATTCAGCTTACTATTATATTGAGAAGTTACTGCCTTTTGGGTTTACACGATAAAATAGTGGCGCTGAGTGGCCCCAATTTTGAGCGTGCGGGCGTGAACAATAGGCCTAGTATGTTGAGATTGCTGCTTCCACGATTTCAGTGAGTTACCGATCTTGTATAGAAAACCAATAAGCATATGCTGACCCTATCCCATCCAGCTGTGGTAATGATCATCTAGTGGGCGATCATCAGCAAGCAGAGTGACTTGACTGATTGCCACGTAACAAGCCACTCTATCATTGGTCTCAGGCAGAATATAATGCTTGGTCCAGCACGTGTAGGCCCTATAGCAACGATAATTTATAAATAAGACCTTGTTTAAAAATAGCTGACGATTATTGTGATAATAACTTAACCCTTTAACCGCTGGTGTCGCATATATTCGGGTTTTCATTTTTTATTAGCAAATTAAGTACCACCTTTTGAACATGTGACAAAGATAAAATGTGACATCAATCAGCAATATTTGAAAACAGTTCACCTCCATTCTGACAAATCTGAATAATTTTCACTCACTTGAAGTTGTGGATCGCGTCAGCGAGACACAACTTCAAGTGGGTGAAAATTCAATTCAGATTGAATAATTTGGCGGTTAAAGGGTTAATGTGATAATAACAGTAACATAATGATAGATCTTCATGGTAGATGAGCGTTTCTGAAAAAAAATGCAAACTCTTGGATGACATAATTATCTATGTATATTGCATCTGTCGTTCACTATGTCTACATCTAAAATACGCGAATAAATTCCGCTGGTAAGAGTAACTAGGCGAGAGGTGAATGTGTTCTACAGAGCAAAGAAGATGTCTAAAGCCCTTCAAAAATAATCACCACATTTTGATGAATTTCTGCAGCTGCCAGCGGCGATATTAGACTGGACGAATGTGGGAGTGGCCAGTATTGGTGACCGCGCCACGGGAAGCAACGCAATTTGACAGATAAGCCCAACTGCAGTCAGTTCAGTGTCTGGCAAACGCATGAGGTGCTGGGTTAGCATCGACGGAGCGCTGGGCTTGTGTGTCCAACCGACTGAGTTCGAGGCAAATCAATCTGACGGTGAATCTCCACGTGATTCTACCCCGGGGGTAGTTCATCAAATCCCAACTAATTGCTAAACAGTTTACCACTTGATGGAGCGTCTTCACTCGTTTTTCTCTAGCAGTGTCTGCATTGAATGGCTGCATATGTTAACACAACGTTTGCTCACCGACGGACCAACGTCTGCGACGTTGGCCGCCGGTGAGCCAGTGTTGTGTTATGGCCTTGTGATATATAATGCCGGAGGCTACTGTAGGATCATCAACTAAAGTTTAGATACTCCTGTTTCGTACTTGAGGTCCACAAAAATGGGCTCATTCAGTGATTTAATCTGTAAGTGACTGATGACCCTTATAACAGTTGGATAGTTGAGCTCACATTTGTTGGGGCGAATTAAATCACGCGTAAGGTCAGGGGTCGCTAGCGTGGAGGCCACCTACATTACATTACATTTATATTACAGGTTTATTAAATCTTATACATATTGATGAAGGTGCTGTTAACTCCCTGGCTCTCACCTCAGTACTAAGATAGGTCGAAGACCAAGGCAACAGTCAGGGAGCTATCTTCAGACAATATAAACAATTTTATGAATAGAAAAACTATTATATAATAGTATGCCTAAGTATCATGAAAGTTTCTTATAATAAAAAGACTAATACATTTAATAATTCATATGTAATAAATACTAAAACTTAAGGGGCAAATTAGACCCTTCAAAAATTAACGCTCTGTTAGTCAATGTATAGGCAATATCATAATTAAAAAGTCGGAAACTTTGTCGTAATACACAAACATATATTATTGAATTTGCGCTACAAACATAACACCGAGGAATATGACAAATACTGTCGTAGCTGTTTAATATTGATGATTTTGCATAAGTGATGACACCTTGCAAACTGTGAGTAAAAAACTTTTCCTTTATATTTGTTGGGCAGTTATTGATAGCATAGGGTATATTATATAATAAGCACTGTCTAGCAAATTCATGTTTTATACGACATTTATATAGATCTTGGCTCCTTGAATTATAACTATGTTCACTTGCTCTAAACTGGAGATTATGAAAGAATGTGGGCAAAGTGTGTTTTAAGTATTTGTAGTATAATTTAAATTGTTGTATTTGAATAATATTATCTGCTTTTAAAATTATGGAAGTTTTTATTTAGTGGATTTGTATGGGCAAACGGTTTGTTTTTTGTTATTATTCGAATACATTTATTTTGCAAGTTAGTTAGTTTGGATGGCTGGTGTCCTCAAACTATGAGCGAATGATTTATGTGTGGTAATAACAGTGAGTTGTAATGCGTGATTGAAATATTTAAGGGTATATGATATTTTCAGGACAATGTGGTTTATGTGATCATCCCATTTCAATTGCTTATTAATAATTAAACCTAAGAAATTAAAGTTATCGCATTCAATAACGTTATTGTCTATTTGTATTAATGGTATAGGTGTTTGTTTTCTTGTCGAACGAAAACAATAAATTTGGATTTGAAAATATTTAGAGAACGTTTGTTTACTTTAAACCATAATGAGAGTTTTGCTAGTTATGCATTGATAATATCTGCATTATAAATATTATTCTTCGTTATTAGAGTCGTGTCGTCTGCAAAAATTATGAAATGAAAGATATTCGAAGATTTATATACATCATTCATATAAATTAAGAATATTAAAGGCCTCAAAATAGAACCTTGAGGTACCCCAGTAGTTATTTTTAAGAGATTTGTGTCAGTATTATCATAAGGTACATATTGTTGTCTATTTGACATTTAAAAAAATGTATAGATTTTCCTGTTAGTCCATAGCATTTTAATTTGTGTAGTAATATATCATGGTCTAAGGTGGCGAAGGCTGTGGATAAATCAATGAATATAGCTAGAGGTACCCCGCCTTTATCCATTTTAGATAAAAACCTGTTTACTAGTTCTAGAGAGACCCTTCCGTAAACCATATTGACTCTCGTGGAATAAATTAGAATCTTGAAAATATTTGTATAGTTGTTTATAAAAATTTGGATATTGATGGTAATAGAGAAATGGGTCTGTAATTCAAAAATATAGATTTATCTTATCTGCTAGAAAAATCTTCTCCTATGGGTTTAAAGGTAAAATTGTTATTATTTTGATTGAATAAATAGTTTTTTAAATTATTTCTAGACCGGACGCATATTTCTTTTGCCAGTTTTGGTCCGATATTTGTAAAGAAAAAGTTGAAATCATTCGCAATACTAGTTGTATCTGTAACTATTAGTTTCATATAATCAGAAAAGCATTACATCCAGTGATATCACGTCTGGTCAGGCAAAACTGTGAATCAAAGGAATTTAGACTTGCCTTGACCTTATTTTAGTGACTTTAGACATTTATGTCAGTGCCATCAATTTATCATCAGGTGAAATGATGTATTCTTTGTGGCAGCATCCAAATACTCTACTATCTAAATGTATAATAAAATATGGCCATAGGAATGTCTAACTGCTCTTCGATATCACAAACAATGGCCACAACCAGAATAATTATTTTAGGTCATATCCCAAATTTGGTTCATGTAACAAAACTCATTTCATTTTGCAATTGTATTGTAAAAAAAAAACAGCCTGCCTTATGAATATTATGAACGTTTACGAACTGTTTCATTCACCTCACAAAGTAACTAAGTGTTATCACGAAATATTTTGATTGAACTGCTATAATTATGATTGGAAATGACAACCCGGAAATAATTTTAACATCTGAGCATGCGCGCTGGTAACTCTAATGTCGTCTTATAATTTTAAAAGTGTTCTTTGTTTTGCAAAGGTGTTTTGTTGGTTTCCGTGAACCATCCAAACGGCGCAAAAAATAGTTGAGAATTCACTATACAATTCTTACAAAATCATTTTCTCTACTAGTTTCATACTGCATTTTTGATAGTTCATTTGTGAAAATTAATATACTCGAACGTATATAGATATTAATATTAAATTACATGTTACAAAGATGCATACATGATTATATCGATTTAATTTCTGTTAAGATTAACATTTATCATTTTATCATTTTAATATCAGATGCTCAAACTAAACGTCTCGTAATTGAAAACTCATTAGCCACGATCATTGTGTTGTGAAGGAGCGAAGATTCAATTTAAACCTCCTCGCAAAGTGACTGGTTGAAACCAGACTCGTACAGCCTTATTATACAACAAGTGTGTTGTGTGAATGCTGCTAATTAGTAACGTCGGAAGAGGAAAGAACCATTAATTACAACATTGTTTTCGTAGAACATAATCAAATGATGCATAAGAACTATGATGAGCATTGTTGCAGTATGGCTGCCCTCCTTTTTCTGAATCCGTGATGCTACATATTTGAGAGGCTCCTTCTATGCTCATTACTCCTCACTTTAACCTACACAGTATTTCAAAGCATCAGTTTTGCCACAATATTTCTACAGCACGCAGACGGTCGAATTTAATCATGGCCCTAAATGACACATTTCCTTGGTCATCACAGCTTGGCTTATGGAGGTCTCATTACATTTGATGGGACCATGGCTTGGGGTGGTGTTGTCAATGATGTGATTATGCCAGGCTGATCCATGATGATGCTGGTGATGATGGGGCTGGTGGTGTTGGTGGTGGTGCTGATGGTGGTGTTGGTGGTGGTACTAGTGGTAGGAGGGAGGGTTGATAGACAAGTACATGTAGATGAGAGAAGTTTGGCATCCCACAAACTGCTACATACAAAATACATATATCAATAATAATACCAATGTGTTGAAAACGTAAATTATTTCTATACAATACATAGATCTTTAGCCCTCTTTTTATCCTATCATTTTTATTCACTTGGATGTTATGTAATTACATGATTTGACAACCTGCCTAGAATAATATCTCAACATGTAGATGAGAACGTTCATAATCCATATGTTTATTGATCTTACAAGTTATCTTGGATTATTCTTTTAGATTAATATAAATGAATGAATGAAATAGCAGATAACTAAATGAAATAGTGAAATAATGAATGAATAAATAAACGAATTAATTAATCATTGAATAAATAATTGAATAAATAAACGAATAAATGAATAAATGAATAAATGAATAAATGAATAAATGAATAAATGAATAATAAATAAATAAATAAATAAATGATTGAGTGAATGAATGAATGAATGAATGAATGAAAGAATGAATGAATGAATGAATGAATGAATGAATGAATACATTTAAAAAGAAATACATGAATTGGCGAATTAATTAATTAAATTGATAATTAATGGATGAATGAACGAAACGAACGAAAGAATAAGCAAACAAATGAACACCCATACAAAATATTTATAAGACGAGCCTTGGTGGCTGGAAGCCGAACACACTACTTCTCGTCACGAAGGCTCCCCACAATATATTCGAGTAAACAGGAAAGGCGCATTTCGTTACTTTTAAACCGCCCTATGTTCTTTACCAATCAGCATCAAGGTACGGGTTTGTGAGTTTTGCGAATTATCGTTTTGCAATACATCATTCGTGTTAACATGCACGCATATGGCCTTGCTAGATAAAATATTAGAGATACAGTTTAGAGATTGAAAATCCGCATTAACACTGCTGCCTATGGAATATAATCAATTAAAATTTTGGCTTCTAGGGTAACATCTAGTTTTCTGATTTTTTTTCTAAATAATTCGGTAATTATGGGCCTTCAAAATTCAAGACAAAACGCGAGAAATCAGGTGTTATTCGATAAGCTCCTCCTAGAGAATTTAGAGATCATGTAAGGCAATTATCATGAACTTATAACAAGTTATAAATAAATGTAGCAACGACTGACAATTTATGTATGTATATGTCAAAATAATAAGCTCAAGTGACAGCTTGTGATTAATAAACTATCCAGATGTCTAAATGTCGATAATAAACATTACAATTGAATGATAAATGCTCAATAATGTGGTGTAAATTGAAGTGAAAAACTACGTTTAACTGGGTTACATTGCAGCCCACCCGATGGCGTCTTATGTGACTGAGTTTCTTGCCGCGGCAAGAAACTCAGTCACATAAGACGCCATCGAGTAGTCTGCCATAACAGGTGATGGCACGCAAACAGGTCATAACGCTCAGACGCACGCTCTCGAAAGTATCCCGGAGCCGAGATTTTTTTCTGGATCAGGAACGTGGTGATTGTCAAGCCCATAACGGACACAAGCGATCTCCCGGTATGAGTGAGCGACTCTGTGTAGCGGCTGTGCAGGGCGACCGCTACCACCTATCTTAGCCAGACAAGGAACAAGAAAAAAACCATCGGTCCGCTACAAGGAGGGCGTCGCCGGTTCATATACCACGGTCAGGGACAATGGTTCTCCCGACCCTGATCTTGGCCAGGTATGGCCTGGAAACCATCTGTAATGCCGCGTCTGTGAGAGGTGCTGAAAGGGGGTCATCACCAGTTGATTTGTCCAGAGGTGAAAATCTCAACCTCTTCCCCTGGAACTGATATATACACACTCATGTATGTCACGCTTCTGTGATATGCTAAACTGCAAATTATGAGTTTAAAAGTTTGTTTCTGCTTGAAAATACGTACATCTTAAAATTAAGAATAGCAACGTTTTTGTCATCCTGTTAAAGTAAGTTAAAATTAGTATTTTAAATCATCCAGTCTTCATTTTACCGTGTTGATATACCTTGTTTTTATTTACTCTCACATAAAAAGGCCTACATTTCTGTTCTAACTAATTGCGTATCATGTGCACTGTGCACATACATTAACGTCGAGCGGATAAAACAGATATCAATCACATTTCAGATTAAAATATGCCATATCAGATTCAGATTCATTGTTGGTAAAGAAGTATAGAAAATAAGTAATGTGTGATGTCCGAATCAGTAGGCTACAATTGAACGCTCGTTAGTTTAGCTTTAATCTAATCATCTCGTGATTATAACCGATATATCGGAAACATATGGTTGCAAACTGATTCCCAGAGATATCGGGATTGATTTTCTTTAATAGTTAATGACACGCTCACGCATCGTGCACGAGAACATATTTTGCCAAACATTTTGTGAGATCATAATACGTTAATATTTAAAAGCTTACCTAATTTGTAAAAAAAACATTGCAACAAAAGTTTTATTTCAATTTAAAATCATCATGAATGTCTTAGTTAGCTAAGAATACCTATGTTATGGGTTACCGGCCATTAGAAATATGTTAATTCTTACAGTGCCGGGATCGACTTTAGTCGTCAGAATCTGACGTCTACAGACGTAGGGAGGGTCACATGATAGCCAATCGCCCCATATAAGGACATAATTATTCATACCATATAAGGGGTGATAGATCACCTTTTATATGAAACATTTAACGCACTGCCGAATAGTGCGGGACAGACTGATTTCATTTGATATCAAAACCTAACTGAAAACATCATTATGTGTCAGTGTCACGCCATGCAATGATTGACCTGAAATATTTTCCCTGTTGAATACCCACAATTAAATAATATCCACGCATCATTGAATAGATTATTTGACTTTAGGACTTAAAATGGTACATAGAGGCATAATCACATTATGAACAAGAACAATTGACCAATGCTGGCTGAATGCTGGGCCAACGTCGCAGACGCTGGCCCAACACTAACAGTTATACGTTGTGACTCACAATGTACAGGGAAGCTATGGAATGTGTTAGATTTGATCACGGCGATCTGTCAACACCTGAGTTGAGTGATATTTCTTGGAGTCATTTCGATTACAATATGAAAACATCATAGATTCGCTTAAATTGACAATTGAAGCAGATTTAAGAATTTAAAGGGACCCCTTGGAATGTGACATTTTCAATGTTGTCAATTTTGACAATTTAATTTATATGAAGCTATATAGCCTACTGATCTTAACTAAAAATACGAAAAAGTCAAAAAACAATTTTAAAGCACCGACAAGAGCGAAATAGTTGTATTTCCAGGTCGTATATTGCCATGTAAACAAAACAAGTCAGCAATATTAAGCACTTTACATCACATATTTCCACGTATCAGACGGTAAGATCAGAGCAGTCGCGGCTAATTGGTGTCTTATAATCAGGACACGAGAGGACACACCTGCAGCACTGATTGTCTACCCAACGCTGGGCCGATGCCATCAGCAAGTGGCCCAATGACGTGAAAACATTCAATCGTCCTTCAGATATACAAGTAGTTTGTTTGGGTTACTTCTGGTTTCATAGAAATAGTGATTAAAAATATTTGTAAAAATATGAAAATTCTGAAAAAAATAAAAACATGATCCTTGGGATACACTACTTCAGTGCGGAATTAAAAACGAAAATTGATGTCATTTGCTAATACTTAGTTGTTATTTTACTGGGATAAACAGATTAAGTGTAAAAGACACATTTTGTTACAGTTGTTACATATTACAGTGTGAATTACAAATATATATATATTTGTCCTCGGTTCCAAAATTGCTTGGAGGGGGGTGGGGCGGTTCCTCCGGAACTCTGCCATATTCGAAATTCCGTCATATTTCTTGGGAACAGATGATGACGGAACATCGAGGTCTCTCTGTATAACTTTTACATATATTTAGGTTATATTATATATTCTTATAAATTATTATTACACAAGTGTTATTAAAACACAAGAAGAGTAGGCTTACTATAGTCGATACCAGTGCTCCAAGGGTTCAAAAACGATGTAAAAAATAATTAAATGATCAACATGTGAAAGTTGTCTTGTAAACGGTCAATAAAAGATAATTATAGCTGACACCGAAGAACAATAATTACACGGTGAAAAACAAGAATTGATTTCATTGACAGTTTCTGTTCTATGTTGTAATGTTTACCAGCATATTTGAGACGCAACATTTGCAAATCTTGCTGTTTTAACATTTTTTTCTATTCCCAATAACTGTGCTAATAAAACAAATTAAAAGGACTAGCTATACATGTAGTTGTGATTAAATAGAGGTATAAGGGTTACCCCTTTAACCGCCGGTGTCGCATATATACGGTTTTTCATTTTTTATTAGCACATTAAGTACCACCTTTTAAACATGTTAAAGATAAAATATGACATCAACCAGCAAGATTTGAAAAGAGTTGACCTCCATTTTGTCAAATCTGAATAATTTTCACTCACTTGAAGTTGTGGATCGCGTTAGCGAGACACATCTTCAAGTGGGTGAAAATTCAAATTGAATAATTTGGCGGTTAAAGGGTTAAAGCACTGGTTAATATATACACCAGAAATCATTTCCCCATCCCCTCCTCTGTAAACTTCGCATTGGCTATTGAGTACATTCAACATTGATATAATTAAAATATCATAAATATATCTTCTTTTATTCTTTATTCTACTTGAACATTTAGAAAGCACGGTTATGCTATATGGCGAAAAAAGCCATTGCAACATCTACAATTTTCTTGTAGCTACCTATTCCTGTATATGTTTCTTAAGATTGTAGCTTGTACGAATCGTTATCATTTCCGTAAACATAAAGCAGCATGTGGATTTTTACTTGAGAATCTCTTGGGTCAGACGGCTGAAAGATACGAAATCTCTTGCAATGCATGGCTCTCTTTATTATCGTGGATATTTGGCCAAGAAAACCATCTGTCGGAATAGATTGCCATGGCCGAGTTCCGATTTCTTCATTCCAGAATGATAAAGACGTTTGGCCTTGAACTCAAACAAAACGTCCACTTAAACTGACTGACTGACTGACTGACTGACCGACCGACTGACTGACTGACTGACTGACTGACTGACTGACTGACTGACTGACTGACTGACTGACTGACTGACTGACTGACTGACTGACTGACTGACTGACTGACTGACTGACTGACTGACTGACTGACTGACTCACTGACTGACTCACTGACTGACTCACTGACTGACTCACTGACTGACTCACTGACTCACTGACTCACTGACTCACTGACTGACTCACTGACTCACTGACTCACTGACTCACTAACTCACTGACTCACTCACTGACTGACTGACCGACTCACTGACTCACTGACTCACTGACTCACTGACCGAACAAGCGACCGACTGACCGATTGGCCGACCGTCCGACGACCGACTGACTGACTTGATGGCTGGCTGGCTGAATGAATATACCTTCCTATTGCCTCTTTAGTTTTACCTATGTTTACACGTTTCCATACTGTGTTCACGTCAATGCGTCATGGAAGGTGTAGAATTTCAGTAATTAGTTGTACTTCGTGTAGGCGGATAAATGCGCTGCGAGGGATCTAAAAATACAAGCTAAATCAGCACGTTCTCGAGGGAGGAAAAGCATTAACTCACTCCGAGCCCCCGTCTTCGCGTAATTACTAAAGTATTCCGTTTGATGAGATAAGCACCTTATACATGCAAAAGTATTTGAAACTGCCAAGTATCTTGAAGAGATGACTTGCCTATATCAGTCGTATGTGCTAAGTAATAAAGCGAACAATTGTCCGCAACCATAGATAAAGAATAATAAAATGATTGGTTAATTGTTATGTTGCCTTATGAAATTATTTACGAAAATGTTCAGGGTTTATTAACTAAAACAGCCTGATAATTAAACAGCCTGAAACTAAAACCAATCACATTGTTTTAAGTTCCACATAATAAACACAATCTGTTAACAGTGGTTAAGATTATGCTACAAAATATAAATAACATAGTTCATGATAATTTAATTGTTTATATTTCAACTTTAACCCTTTAACTGCCAAATTATTCAATCTGAATTTTCACCCACTTGAAGTTGTGTCTCGCTGACGCGATCCACAACTTCAAGTGAGTGAAAATTATTCAGATTTGACAAATTGGAGGTCATAAGTTTTCAAATATTGTTGATTGATGTAACATTTTATCTTTACCATGTTTAAAAGGTGGTACTTAATGTGCTAATAAAAAATAAAAACCCGAATATATGCGACACCGGCGAATAAAGGGTTAACCAGCCAGTTTGGATGTCTGGATCGGATACGAGAGAGCGCAGAGTTTTGAAGCGGTCACCTGAGAGTGGAAATCCGGATCCCATCAGTTTACAAAACAACAGCAGGGTCCCTCCAGGAGAGAAAAATACATGATAGACCAGACGTCGTGTCTCCACCCACGCCTGCCTGGTACGGTATGGCTTGGTGGCATCATGGCTTTATTTGTGACGAAATGAAGGCGCCTGGCACATTTAATGACAATGATGAACGAATATGACACTTGGCAAGTGTCATATTCGTTCATCATTATGATCAACAAACGCATCAAATTCTTTACAAAATGGCAGGTGTGTTACTTTAGTTCCATGCGTGATAGTGTTTGTCTTATCCTGTAAGTCATCCCAGCAAACACAAAACATTTGTATAACGTTTATACAATGTTGGACCAGCGTTGAAGAGGTTGGGCCGACGTTGTATAAATGTTATATTACAATTACAAGAAAACTGTTTTGATATAAACAATTTTAATTTTAATTATTGCTGTATCTGAATCATCAAACTGTGATGCGATAGATATGTAATTTTGTCACAATAGATTACCTATATATATGATTAATCTATGTCACCAACATAGCAGTCAACCTATTGTATATAGTGCAACTCCTTTAATTCAACGTACAGTAATATGTCGGGTTTTCCAGTGTTTTTTTGTAATTGCCACTTCGTCCTGAATCTTTATCATGTTTCGTATATTCTGTTTTGTGGTACTACATCAATAAATTTAAATAATTTCTAGTAAATATCGCGGTATTTTAGATGAATTACCATGATTACAGCCACAACAGAAGTAGAACCAAGGACCTCTCATTGCCGAGTCAACCACTCGGTCCCCCATTGAAATGGAGGTCAATACTTTTTGATATATTGCATATTGATGTCACGTTTTGTATGTGCTAAAAATAAAAAATAAAAACGAATATATTCGGGACTGGAGGTTGAGGGGTTAATGCTTACATCAAGGCAACATCGTCTCTTGTTTGCCACCACGTTTGAAATTCAATATGTCACATTCAGACAAATTGAGTCAACACTTACAGCTCAAAATAAATAACCTTTATACACAACTAATTATATTGAGGGATGCGGCACACAAAAATCTTACAAACATTATTCAATTGCCCGTCTAAATATTCCATCGTCTTTCCTGGAAAGATCCTGGCAGAGATCCCTGCGGATGGGCGGCTGATCCAGCATTAGACAGCTGCAGAAGGAACCTGAATGCAATTGGCTCTTCTCAAGAGAACACACCAAGCCTCCAACGACAGCGAGCGGCTTACACAGCATAAAGCACGTAGTCTATTTAACGTTGAAACGGCGTTCTTTACATCTGTAAAACAGCTGAATCTGTAAAATACATTCCCACCCCAAGTTTGTATTATATGACAAATGTAGTCAATCTCTTTTCAACATAATCTAATAAATACTATCTTAATAGACAGTAGTTCATGAATTGGGTATTTATGAAATATGCCTCATAAACATTGGTAGAAATTTCCCGACCAGTATGTCTATATTTTGTTCCCTTCTGAGTTGATTTTGCTGATGACGCTGATGATGATCGAATAAGGTCATCTTTATATTATTGACAAATTAAGTTTTTTATTGTTGACATAAGTTGAAAATGTTGAGCAAGTGAATATTTCAAACCAATATTTCCATAATACTTGACCAATACATAACGGTCCATCCCGGTTTGACTGACTCCAATGACTAGGCATTATTTTATTTGGCATAAACCATAAGCAATAACTTAAAGTCCATTAAAACAGTTGAAAACATTTTAGATGTGCTACACAAAAAAGTAAAAATACACGAATACAAATTTTATTTTATAATGCAATTGATACACCAGCTAGCTCCCAAAATTACAACGGTTATAAATGTAGGACTGTAAATTGATGGTCCAATAACATGTGTAAGTGATGGCTCTCCTTAGTGTTTTAAACACTTATTCACTGTTCTATTTTTTATCCTGGGCCTTCCAGTCGTCTACGTGTGGTGACATTGTTAACCCTGATATCCTAAACGCGGCTTTTAGACAAAAATCATGTTTGTTCCGTTTTATCAGCAGATCAAATCACTGTTATTGGGAACGAAATATGTCCTTCAACATCACAATTTAGAAATGTTCGGTTTAAAATTTTAGACACAAAGGATTAATTTTCACCCACTTGAAGTTGTGGGTCGCGGTAGCGAGACACAACTTTAAGTGGGTGAGAATTAAAATTTTCTGACTTAGCGTTTGCAGGGTTAAGGATCTGTTGAGTGTATAGTGCCGGAGAGGTCGCGGTGTAATCAGGAGAACGACAAGAAAGCGTCTAGTTCGTTTGGTTTGGGACATGCTCAGGGATTGCCCTTTGTGCTGCAAATCTAGTTCGCTTTTTTACAAATAAGAAACCTTTGATCTGGATCGCGGTCTGGCAGCTGAGCAGCGAAAGGGCAAAGAAAGAGACGTTAGCACAATGCTATTTCAATGTCTTGGAAAAACAAACGAGACAGATTGAATCACGTACTGAGGTAGATGGCAAGGAAAAGTCAGGCAAATGTAGCCATTGTTACCTTATCTGCAGCAGAAATTGCCAGGATTGTTTCATGTCATACATAAGAACCTCGCATGGCCTGTGTTCTATACATGTAGTGATAAAAATGTAATGTAATATGTGACCCATCTGCACGAAATTAGTCGCATGTCGGCTCCATACAAATTGAC
The DNA here is from genome assembly GCA_964017125.1 of Flabesymbios commensalis. Classification (NCBI taxonomy): domain Eukaryota; kingdom Metazoa; phylum Annelida; class Polychaeta; order Terebellida; family Flabelligeridae; genus Flabesymbios; species Flabesymbios commensalis. The sequence goes on along the minus strand of OZ024910.1, from coordinate 50,234,469 downwards.
AAAATGGGCAATGTGCATTATGTGGGCTTATAATGGCGAATTTAGTTTTTTGTCAAAATTGGATGCTTTAATGCCTAGAATTATCCTTTTAAGGCGAGAAATGGGTTCTACTCCCCAATATTAGGCAAAAAATGAAATATCGCAGTTGTTATCAAAGTTGTTATCAAAATGGCGGCTGGCGGCCATCTTGGATTTTACCCATTCCAAAAAACGCTCGAAATTAACCAAATTCCACTTGGCAGATTATAAAAATAGACATTCTGGGCTATAGAAATAAATCATTAAAAACTATATATAGGCCCCTAATATTTCCAAGTTCGGTCGAAAAATCTTGTTTGGCCATAAGGAGCTATTTTTTATACTATAAATACCTTACAATCGAATTTTAGCTTTTTTTTAAAGCCAATTTCCCCTATTTTTTTTTTTTTTAATATCGACCCATCCGCGTCAATAAAATGATCATAACGCAGCTCCGGATCAACATAATTTCATGCTCTTGGTGTCATATTAAAGCGCCAACTCTGTACCATCCAATGGTACCATTAACTCCATATTGTATTTTTCCGACATGAGACTCGTTATGTACAGATGGGTCACATATGCTCTGTCATTATTTGCGATATATTTTTAGCCTTGTTTGCCCTGGTCGCAATTCTCGTGCAAGTTCAGATTTATCGCAGGCTTCGGATTTGACGAGATGGCCGTATCTCATCCAATCCGAAGCCTACGATTATCGTAACTTGTACGAGAATACGGGCCCAGCCCACTATCCCCAGACGCACGATCATGGTAAAATGATTTGAGTTGATTAATTTAGTAGCATTACACCAGATCAAAAATCACCTTCGCGCATTAGACCTACATGGGTGCTCAATGGTGTCTTGCAAAATGTTTATGAAAATAATAGCTGTTTACGTCCGTTGAGTTGGTAAATTTTAAATGCAAACTCAAACAACAATAACAAATTACTTGAAAATTAAGCAATTACTGCTGCTTGTATTTTAATGGCAGTAATGACCAGCGCAGGTCAGAGCCAGTGTGTTCTACATACCACGTAAATTGTAAAATATCACGAAGAAAAACGGCCCGAAGTATCTTGATGCATTTTAGACAGGAATAGAGAGAATCACGCAAAATGATTTTTGTATCTGATAGAAATTAGTCGCCCAGAACGAGACTGCATAAAACTCCAAGTAAAAGTTCAGCTGGACAGAGGACACATAACACTAAACAAATCGAAGAGAAAAGTAGCGTCGCATACTTTATTGTAGGGTTAAGCTGACCTGATGACCTGTGACCTGAAGGGGCAGATTTGGACGAGCGAGCAGCTGGGAATCTGTATTACCTTGCCGAAATTATGACACTCGACGCGACCCCAAATACTAAACAAGGAAAAGAATGGAACAACAAGAAAGAAAACTACTACAATTAATTTCGAAAAAATACTTCAAGTAAATTCGAACAAAATTCCGGAACAAATGCCATAGTATGGCATTTGTTATGGAATTGTGTTCGAGTCCAGCAGTTATTATCACAAATTAGAGTTATTTTCAAAGAAAGGTGGAAAAGTAAACAATAATGAGAATGATCAGACAAATATATTTCAGAGCTGATATAAAATAATTATTAAATAAATTATTATAAAGGTGGCTTTTGTTTGATATTCTGTTTCATATTTTCTTATTGGTCGGGGAAGGCAATATTTTGGGACATTTTGCGCTACAGAACAATGCATGTCAAATTAACCCATATCCTGCTATGTGTAATTTATTTAAAGTTTTACCAACTTGAGGTGTTTTTGCTAACGCGATCGACAACTTTAAGTGGGTGAAAATTACGCATATTTGTTGAATTTGAGATAAAAAAAATTGGAAATCCTGATGTTTAAACACATACATTTCGTTCCCAATATCAGTGATTTGATCGACTAATAAAACTGAATAACCCTTTAAACGCCAAATTATTCAATCTGAATTTTTACATACTTAAATTTGTGTCTCGCTGACGCGATCCACAACTTCAAGTGAGTGAAAATTATTCAGATTTGAAAAAAAGGAGGTCAACTGTTTTCAAATATTGCTGATTGATGTGACATTTTATCTTTAACATGTTTAAAAGGTGGTACTTGATGTGCTAATAAAAATTGAAAACACGAAGATATGCGGCACCGGCGGTTAAAGGGTTGAAAACCACAATAGTCGTGATCAGCAGGAGAAGGGGTAATATTGGGATCATTTTTACGAAATCTAATTTCGGGTACACCTGACGTTTTTTTATGCACCGCTCTCCTGAGGCATCTCCATAATTTGACACTCCCATGGGTCGTGGTGATGAATCCACAGGTCCGATGATTGATGCCAAGACGAAGTAGATGCACTTTAGACTGGTGAATGAATCTGTCCCCGTGATGGGCCCACACAGTCCATCATCGCTCAAACCTGGACCAGGTTGTCCGGCAACTGTGACGTCATAACTGACCGTTCATTACGTCACTGGTGGTAGGGTATAATCCCTGGGAGGTCACCGCCAGACAACACTGGATAAATGATGGGCCAACGTAGTGTGACGCTGAACCATCATTTATCTCTTTAACCGCCGGTGCCGCATATATTCGGGTTTTCATTTTTTATTAGCACATTAAGTACCACATTTCAAATAATTATGTTAAAGATAAATGTGACATCCACCAGCACGATTTGAAAAGAAATGACCTGCATTTTGGCAAATCTGAATAATTTTCACTCACTTGAAGTTGTGGATCGCGTCAGCGAGACACATCTTCAAGTGAGTGAAAATTCAAATTGAATGATTCGGCGGTCAAAGGGTGGAGCGCTTCTGTAGTTGCACAACTGTTGTGAAGCAGTGCTCCCGTTTGAATAATATAGTTGCCCTGTTGTCGCCATCGTGATATTTTCATCACATATTTCCCTGACCAATGGGTTCTTAACTCCTAGAGCGTTGAAATACTTTTATATAAACCAAGAAAACCATTTTTTTATTATTTTAAATTACCATAAATGTCTTAGTTAGTTCCTTCGCTTCATTTGAATACCTATGTTATGGGTATAAGGCCATTATACATATTTCACGCATATTCCAATCAATCAATAAATCAATCAATCAATCAATCAATCAATCAATCAATCAATCAATCAATCAATCAATCAATCAATCAATCAATCAATCAATCAATCAATCAATCAATCAATCAATCAATCAATCAATCAATCAATCAATCAATCAATCATACTTCTACAGCGCCTAAATCCTCAGTGGACTGAGCTCAAAGGCGCGTTAACCCTTTTATACGTGAAAAAATAAATGTATTTGAATTTGTGGAGCGTATATATTTTGAGCATATCCAGGTGACAAGTAAGTCAGCAGATATGTAGGTTGGTTGTCTTTTTGGATTCGGAAAGTTGTTGTGCATATTTAAAAATGTATGCGAAACTTGAGAGAAAGCCAATGTATTTTTTTCAGAACAGGAACGGAACGACTAAAACGTGGGGCCTTTGTTACCGCTCTAGCAAGGCAGTTCTGAACGCGTTGTAACATAGTGATATTGGGCATGTTGTGAAAGAGTGAGTTACAATAATCCAACTTGCAACTGACCAGTGACACTGCATATTGTTTGGCAATATTGCAACTTCTAAGGTGATTCGTAAGCGTTTGAAACTGATAAGGACACGTATATTTGAGTAGCATCGGTATAAAGATGGTGGTTTATGTCGAAACTGGCTATTATAGCGCTGAGTGGTGTAGGTGCAGTGTACAAGGTAAAAAGCAGTGGTCCCAACACAGAGCCCGGTGAAATTCTATATAAGAGTGTGACTTTATATGACAGAGTGTCTATATTTACGAATTGGTGCCTATATTTCAAATAAGAAGTGATTAACTGATCAATGATTTGTCGGTCAGTCGAAGGGAAGGGATTAAGGTAAAGATATGACAGATGGGAGGAAGAGGCCCAAACAAAAACAATATATATATACCAAATAAACGACGGATCAAAAGAGTATAAAGAGCTGAGCGAGTTAAGTAAGTTAATGACTGGGGTGAGGACAAATAATCATGATTATCAGGATTATAAGCATGTACATGTATGTTTACAATAGAAAATGTGTCTGCAGTAAATATTATGATATCTCAACACAATGACGTACGGTGATTAGATAATCCCGTCGTCATGGTCTTATAATTATCTCACTGTCTTTTGGACAAGGCAATACACCTCGAGTCACAACAAATTATCAAACGCATGATTTAGGCACCTGAAAAAATACGTATGTTAATTTTGTTCTACTCTGTATGGTATATACGATATGATAATATAATATACTACTAAATCCAATCACATCTGGTCTGATAACACAACACCTGAAACGCACGACTACTAGTTAGAAGAGACCACCGCATAGCATGCCAACTGAAGCTGCAGTGCTAAATGACCACCTCATTTCTGGGTCACGCGCGTGCGCACTCAATCCGCTTCCGGGACATCGGCTGTGTCAACTTGGCAATGACAACAGGAGAGGTGTGGTCTCAATGGGAAATTTACGAGCGCATAGTACAAGGCCGAGCCGGGACCACCGGAAGAGAAAAGGCAATAAAAGCCCATTCTGATCACCAGTAAATTAACTAATTTACGCCAGACGAAACTTCTAGAATTTTTACAAAATTAATAATTTTACGAAACTTCAAATGCAAATATTATGTAATTCATGTTTCATTTTGCTTCATTTTAAATTGTGATATTGTAACTATGTAATATTATCGTCACAATTTCGCAAAAAGTGCAAGAAAATTAAACTATACATTACTAATATTGTTCATTCTCACAATATATTTGTTTGTGATGTGTCTGGTCCTGTCTCTCTCATTAGAGGTCACATGAAGGTGACTGGCGTGATTATCGCCCACACTGGCTATATCATGTCAATAATTTGATGATGCCATTGTCCTTCAAAATATCCTTCAAGTGCAATGGGCCTACATGATTGTACACCTACATATGATTTATCATTTCGAGATGTGCATAAAAATTTAGAGATAAACTACATATGTTTAAAATTGGTGAAAGAGTATTGATTGACATCAAATTTAAATCACAACGATCTGATAAACACGACGATCTAACACTACTAGAAATACAGTCTTTGGTAAGAATTGTGGGCTAGATAATTTACACACTCGAGCATTGCACGTTATGCGATGGCGGTCACATTTAATCATTTCAACGCCGAAATATTTATGCACAGACCATGGAGACCAAAGGTTTTTTTTTAATTTGAAATCATCATACATTTCTCAGTTACCTCTTTCCACTTCATTTAAATACATATTTCATGGTTCTATAACCATAATAAACATTTTACTCTTTCAGTGCGGGAATCGACTTGAGACGTCAGAATCTGACGTCTATAGACGTCAGATGCTGACGTCTAAAGTCGATCCCCGCGCTGAAAGGGTTAAATTATGCTTGTAATAGATTCATCATGTATCACTTTTTTGATGACCTGGGATTCGTAGAAACTAGTCCATTTGTATTTGCTCTTTTTGTCTGGTACGTTACGGTACGTTATGAAACAATGCTGACAACCAAACTAAAAGTGTGGACATTGCTCTTCTGGAAAACACTGAATATAATAGATCACTTATTATTTCGACAGCTTCCGTCATTTTATGGCGAGGCACTTCAGACCTGTTTCGGGTTTTGTTCCTGGAAACCATTGTGCCTGATTGCATGTATTATGTCATGATCTAACTGGAAGTGTCCTCTTTAGACCTACCAGAGTTTTCATTTTACTGCAATATTTCCTTTATTAGTATTTTATTATCTTGGTGAGCAAACGTACGAGAAAATGAAATGGTAAAATCGCAATACATATGGGATTACAGATATCACGGGGCTTCAATCGAATAAATTTACATAATTATATCACCACGTTTTGTATTTTATATACGTTTATGTAGTAAAGCAGTTGTCATATACCCCTTTCCCTTCACTCATCCAGCACAGGGTATGTGACCTGTAGGAAGCACATTATGTGATGTAGCTAATCGTAGACAAGCTAAATCATGTGTAAATACGTCTGTATATATAGGTCGTACGCCCAAATTCACGAACCACGTTTTTTGCCATTTAAAACATATTCACTGTTTAATTTTTGTTTTCACTTTAATTCAACTCACTATAGATCACGGCGATCCCAAGTTAAAGTTTGTATTTGAAAAATATTTTAACTTGCAAAATCATTTCTTTGATTTGTAAACCGATATTTACGTATTTCACGTAATATCGCCCACCGCTCTATTGGTGAATGAATTAAACCTGCCATTATACATTTCAAAGATAAGATCAGGTTATGTAAAGTATTTTTTGTTAAAAAATAGTCGTCGCACAACTTGCAAAGTTGGATGGAGTTGAAAAAAAATTAGTCAGCAAATATTTTTAAATGACAAAAAGGTAGCTCGCGATATTGGGCACATGAGTAGATATACTAGTCAGTAGGTAAATATGCTATAAATATACAATATACAGCTTAATTACCTTTAGAAGATGATTGTCAATCACCGATGTGTAAACTATAATACTTTCTTTATATTCGTCGTAACTGTCACTAATAATACAAACAATGCGAGTATTGTGAGCCTTGGACAGGCTGTTCAAGAAAGGAGGGTTGTTCACAGCTCATGATAAACAATACCAGTAACCATCATTGTTTGCTACTAAATGACTCAAGTACGAACCATGTGCCCCCAGTTTCCCACCGCGATATTCAGGGTCTGTCACCAAGTAGCCTGAAACAAACTTTTAATGTTACTGTAATTTGCAACCTCCTAAATGTATGAATAAAACAACTACACAATTTTTTTGACTAAATGACTCAAGACTATAATATATAGCTATTCTACTCCTTCATAAAGCATCCATATCTCAGCCAATAGTTGGGAATATTGCTATTTTTTTAGGACTTGTGTTCACATATCTAATTATTACGTCATCGAATTATTACTTTGCCTTCTTCGTTTGGTTACAATTATTGTAACATGTTTCTATCACTAATCCTTCGAACATTAAGACATTCTGAAGGATATAACATTTTAGCATTGAATCTTAAAGAAATGTCAATTGCTCGTTTCAATATGATGGGATTGTGAACATACTGACGTTGTATGTGCTATGGTTTTAGATTGAAGGCCAATTGAAATGTTGCCAGGGAGTTTTAATTATGACCATTATAATCATGATTATACTGCAGCAGAATTATGCATAGTTGTAGTTGTCTTTATAATAATTATTGTGTGATCGTACATTACAAAATGTGACATACTTACAAAATGTGACATACATATGTAACACCATATCTATTGCTTCATTGTGTGACATAATGTTCACATATCGCTCTTCACAATCTCATAAACAATACAAACATAGAGAGTTTGGTCTATTTAGTTGATAAGAAGGTGGGAATTACCACCGGTTTACCAAAGAAATCAATAAAACTCTCTACATTGGGCATAGGATTATGGCATGATTTACTTTGTGAGTGATCAGAAACCGAAATCATTGTGATACCTAATGTGGTATCCCCCCGGATTTTGAAATATGTAGCACATTATATGATGAATATACACTTGAAGGTTCGTAACTGAATGGTAAACAATGGAGGGGTTTCAGGTTCACACTCTTAAAATTCACTTGACTAAAGGCCCGTTCAGACCTGTTACGACTTTTTCCTAGCGGCGCGACCGACTACAAAACGCTTACGACATAATGCGCGGGACTGTTCACATATGTTACGACAAAACGCAGACGCTACCATAAAAAATATTTGTTGTGACAACTACAACACACATGGCTTATCGTCAGAAGAAATTCAAAATCCATGATTGATACAGATATTTTCGATGCGCTGTAAGAAGAAGATCTGTTACTTATCGCTGCTTAATACTTTACAATATTCACCATATCATACCACGGAATAACTGTTCATTGTCATAGCGTGGAAGAGGAAAAGACTGTATATAACATAGGTTTTTCAAAAGCGCTATAGCGCATAGTGGTCCCAACAAACACAAGACGTTAAACCAACGTTTATTTAAAGTTGGCCCACTGTCTACGCAACTAGGCCAACATTGAATCAACATTGTGTGAACGTCTTCTGTTTGCTGGGGTACCACATATATATATTAACAATTTATATATTTGAAGAATAAACCGCTACATATAAATTACTACCACATGTTTTTCTTATCAGTTTTACTTAATTATCTGGCTATGGACCGCCAAGCATACTTCGTCATGACATCATCCATGTACTTGGATGACGATTTGTCCCACAATTCACGGTGGTTTTGTACGGACGTGATGAGTAAAGTAGCCAACTCCATTTTCTTGAAACTGTCCTATAATAGGGAATGGTATCCCGGTTTATATGTATATGTATATATGTACATGCATAAGATGACCTCCTTTTAACCTGTTAACCCGGATTTTTCTCCACCAGTGTATCAAGTGTAAACAGTAGATACAGTAGCATCTCAGAGTAGTAAGACTATGGAAAGGTGATTGCTATACATCCCAGTCATCTCCGTGTAAATTAGACCTGTAAATCCAGAAAGGTGGCTTCTTGGTCATATACATCGCTACCAGGAAAATATGTGCGCAGCCAAGTAAACAACACTATTTACATGTTTTGCCACGTGACGAGAAACAGTGCGTGATTGGCTGGCAAGAACAAAGTCGTAAGCCCCCCCCCCCCGCGCGTCCGCGACAAAAAGCTCAACATTTTTCAACTTTTTGTGGACGCGCCGCGAGCGGGTGGCGTCCACGCGTCCGGGACGCGTCCTGATCTGAACACCTCATCATATTATAGAAGGCTCAACTTCTGCGGACGCGTCGTAAGCAAAAAAATCGTACCGCTAGGGAAAAGTCGTAACAGATGTGAACGCCCCTTTAGCAACAAACACACAACCCTTGTCCTGCTGAACCCGGATATATACGTTTTCAAGAAAGTTTCAACCTAAATAAAATGCAACTGAAATTGATTAAATATTCAGTGGTCGATGCTCAGCTAATCAAATATTTCAATTTGGGAGATGTTTATTTTTCAAAAATAGACATATTTTTCGTCATTTGAAGCTGGAAATTGCGTTAGCAATTCCAGCTTTAAATGAATGAAAAATAATTTAAAACAATTCAGCAGGACAAGGAGACCTAGGAATGTATACCTGCCGGCAGCTGCCACTGGAGTCGTACTTCGACCCAATCATGACAATGGAGACCCAAATTGACTTGTGTATAAAAATATTTTTTGTTGTTATCCAGATCTCTGGCGACAAGTCCTCTAGAAATACTGCACCCCTTCAAGAGTAGTTAATGATGCGCTGCGCATCCCAGCCCCACCTTGGACTGCCAGAGGTGTCATTATAGCTGATAGACCTCTTCCATATCTTCCTCCTTGAAGAAATCCACCAGAACTTGAGTGTGACGACCCATCTGCAGCACTAGATGTAGATTTTTCAGCGAGTTGATAGTGGTAGCCGTTGGTACGTTAGAATCATTTTGTCTCATTTTGTTTTGCCCTTTCCTTTTCATTTATTGTCAATCTTCTCTTCTGCATTACAAATACTTGGCATAATATGGCTCTATACAGGGTCATGTTTAATAATTTATATATTGTTTTTTCGCTGCCACACTCAACAGTGTGGAAGATACATTTTCTTGTATTATTTTTTATAATACCACCGGTTAAATATCTGACTGTCAACGTTTATGTGAGTCATCTGTGGCAGCAATTTGTACTGCCTTTAAAGCGTTGGATAGATATTCTCATTGTTAATGTAACCTGCTATTTTAAGTGATTTAATGATACTTATTTCTATTGACATAGGGCCTACATCAATATAGGAATTTCTCACAGATTATCAGCGAAACTAGAATAATTTTGATACTTACTACTGTGGTATATATTCTTGTTATGATCACAATGTAGATGATAAACTGAGTATTATCTGTATATTTAACAGTACATGTAGCCTATTTGTTTTGCTGTTACACAATTACGAGAACACAGGTCCAACGTTCAAAGCATGCACACCAGCTTGGTGATGCTTAGTAGTCTCGTCTGTAATACCGATTTTCAATCAGACCTTCAAAGTCCCAAGTTCATAAAGGATCTATTTGGAATGAGTATGACGGATTTTATAGCATTTGCATTTTAAAGTCAACAAAATTATATCGAGGAATATATAGCATATACACTGTATATAGTTTCTGTTCGGGGGGGGGGGGGGGGAGGGGTGAAGTTATTAAGAACTCTAGGAAACACCCTCCCTGATTCTAAGCGCTACAGTTGCGTCTGCTTACTGGGTTATATTCCAACAAAGACCATTTAAAACAAAAAAAGCTATGATATTCACCAATTAGAAATTACCTTTAAATTATATCTTATACAAGACTCAGCATACAGTGGCTGTGAACATCATTTTTTTCTTGTAGGAGCACATAATGTTATTATTCCTAAATCAGAACTTTTATGTATGTCATTTGATAGATTTATGTTACTTGTGCTACTTTGAATTTTGGGGATATCACACTGCTGCGGCGGTGGAGAGAGTAGGCCTACATCTGAAATTGTGTACATGGGTCTCAAATACTAAATAATGAAGTAGTGTATGTGGACCTTGAGGTATTTCCTAAAATTTTATAAAAACAAAGGTGCGCATATGAAATATTCGGTAAAAAATGTACAGAGAGAATTAAGCTTGGGTCAGAAAATTTACTAAATAATCTTGTGGATTATTACTGCAGATAATACAACTGTTAAATAGGCTGCTCTTGTCAGAAGAAATGCTATTTAATTTAGGATCTGGTAATTTCTGGACACACCAACGTGTCACAAATAGAATATTGTATTAGCTTATTTAACCACCGATTACGTGTAATTACGTGTAAGTCGAGGCAGATGATCATGCAGCAGACAATGACAGGCTTTCTCAAGCATGTAATGTTTTAGGAGACGAATTCCTTTGTATCTTCAAATGGGATAACACAAGCCACATGAGGTAAGTATGTTCAAATTCATATCTTCTGACGAACCACATGCTTTAAGAAAACTTGGTAAATTCGTATTTATGTGGCATTTTTAGCTTTAGTTAGTCCAAGCAATAAATATTTTTTAATGGCTGAAAAATGTTTGACCAAAGGTTTTTCAACAGAATTTGACTCAGTGGAGCCATGTAAAACACCCATAAAACCCCACTCGAATCCTCCTTGGGGAAAGCCTCGTTTTCGGGTGAAATCCAAAATGGCCGCCATTAAACGAGTTAATTTGAGAACTAAACATCAGACAGCCATATATAATATGTGTTTTCGCACTAATTTGTTAAATGATTTTATTCTCACTGACACATTTAGAATTCCTAAGAGGTCGAACTGATGTCACTGATGTCAAGGTCAAATTAAGCCTAAAAATGTCAATAATTTGTATATATATATTTTTAAATTAATCGCTATTGCTTCAGAACTAAACATCGTAGAGCCACATATAATATGTTTTTTTCTCACTAATTATTTCAAGGGATTCTATTTGTTCACATTTCGAATTTCTAAGAGGTACAGCTGAGGCAATTTTCAAGGTCAAGGTCTAATTAAACTTTAAAATGTGAAAAATTTGCATTTTTAGGTGCACAAATGCCAAAATATTTAATTGACACAAATTAACAAATGCTTCTCAACATAATTCGACTCGGTTGAAGTATTTAAAACAACACATACAACCCCATCCGAATCCTCCTTGGGGAAAGCCTCGTTTTCGGGTAAAATCCAAATGGCCGCCATTATTAAACCAGTAATTTATATTTTTTTTTTTAAATCGCTATTATTTCAGAATTAAGCATCGTAGAACCACATATAATATGTTGTTTTCGCATTATTTTTTAAGGGATTCTACTTGTTTACATTTCAAATTTATTTCTAAGAGGTCAAACAGAGGCCATTTCCAAGGTCAAGGTCAAATTAGTCCTAAAAATGTGAACATTTAACATTTTTAAGTGCACAAATTCCAAAATATTTAATTTACAAAAATGTTAACAATTTTTTTTCAACATAATTTTACTCGTTGGTGCTATGTCTAACAACACGTAAAACCCCACCCGAATCGACCTTGGGTAAAGCTTCGTTTTCGGGTAAAATCTAATATGGCCACCATTATGCCAGTAATTTATGTATTTTTTAAATATATCTCCATCTTTTGAGAACTAAACATCGTAGAGCCACATATAATATGTCTTTTCGCACTATTTTTTTCTGGGATTCTTCTTGCTCACATGTCAAATTCATAAGAAGTAAAACTGAGGTCATTTTAAAGGTCAAGGTCAACTGAGACCTAAAATATAAATAATTCACAATTTAAGGTTTTCAAATGCAGAAATATTTAATGGACAAACTGTTAACAAATGTTTTTCAACATAATTTGACTCGGTGTGGCTATGTAAAAACACACCTAAAACCTCAATGTTGGTGCATCAGTCTCAGTACCTGCAGAATTGAGCCTGATCATGAGTATAAAGCATTTCTGGTAAATTCGTCCAATAAACAGTCCTTAAAAAAGCTTCTTGCTGAATACATGGATAATGTAGACATTACCGTCCACAGCGTCCAGCATGCAGAAGGCGATTCAGATTAAAAGATATGTACCGTGGCCTGCAGGTCAGCACAAGCAGGTGTTATCGCAGACGATACGGATATTTTTCAGTCAAGTTTGGCTATCATGCTCAGGGTCGTTTCAGACATTGTCTATCGCCGGTTGAAGCTTACCCTGCAATATATATTTATAAACTAAAAGCTAGTCTGATGATGAAAGCATTCAACAACCAGACATACTTTTCAACCTGAACTCAGAAAGGGAAACACTGGCATGGCCTTGACTAATTGTATTGTCAATAGAATTGGCGACAAAATGCTTCCTTGTGGAACAGCTTCCTCCTGCAACTTTAGTGAAGTGTAAGTGTTATCTCATCTGACTTCAAATGTTATACCTATATAAATTTATTAATGCTAGAAAATGACACAATAAGGGGACTGGACTACATCGAGGGGGGGGGGGGGGCACGTGACCCCCTGGTCCACCTCTAATTATACCACACAAGCGCTCGTTGGTGGTTGGTTTATTGCTGTCCCTGCGTCGCAACTCAACTGGTCCAGCAAACATGATACGGGGAACCTTACGGGCTCCTGAAGGAGCCAACATATTGGCGGCAGCAGGTTATCTAGATATATTGAACAAAATATTTCTGGCTTCCTATTTCCAGGATTTGAAACTCTGTAAAAAAACGATTGTATTCATGTTTTCATTCTATTCACTCGACAAGTTTAAATTCGATATATGTCATCGTCTAATATGACATAGAATGCAATTATGGATATCTGAAAAAAGATGATGTGCCTCCCAATTAGCCAAAAGGGACATATTGCAATATACTTTTATTTCGCCTGGAATTAATTTTCGCGCATTTCGCGCAAGGACCGTGAGCGCGAAATCATATTCCCAGCGAAATACTGTTCACTACATAATGTTTCGTGAACTTTGTAACTGGGTTTTAAAGGGTGTGACTGCCGCTGTGCAGTCGACCGTGGATATGTGATCTATTTGTGTGATTGTCACGTTAACCTGTGAAAGTTTAAATCCTAGGATTTATATTTAAATGACTGAATGATAACGACTGAATTACAACATATGAAATATATATTTTTATTATGACAAAAAACATAAATTGATACCAATATTTCTTATTTTATTCCCATTTTATTCTAAACCTGCTTGTACAAAGTACTTGATAAAACAGTATGTTTTCTGTGTGATTTCTTCGATGACTGTTTTTAACCAGCGGGCACGAATCGGTTTAATGATAGATGTCTTGATGTCAACGTTGATCTTTTCTAGACGTTGATCCAGTGCTGGCGTGATACTGGGCCAGCGTCAAAGATAGAGGGCCAGCATTTCTCCCCAACACTGGATGAACACCTTGTGTTCACTAGGGACAGACTCAATGTTGCTAGTGGAGCTGTGGACGCGTTTCTTGGTATGTGTTTTTCTAAGGAGTTGAGCTAAGTGACACTAGTTGCACTCAGATCTATGCAAACATTACACAAATATGTGCACAGATATAGCTTTTCTTAATTTCCCACAATCAAACAGATACGATGAGCATTTAAAAAAAAATTAAAGCCAAATATATATAGGCATATTTCACTGAAACGATATACGTCATGTAGGCCTAGTAAATCAGCAGCAGGATAATAATTAATTAAATGATAACCTGTTGGATTGATAGGGTTAATGAGCAGCGCGTGTCCAGTGCATTAGCCTCAATGGTCGGTCACCGCCCCCCTTCCAGTGCAGTTAATTGATGACCATAGCATTATGTTTACTTACGATGTTGCATTATAGTGATTACCAGTCGGGAAGGGTGATGACAGTAGCGGCCAGATAACAATTACATGTCTCCAAGCCCAAAAACTAAACTTTCAGAAAATACTTTTGCGTGAAATTAAAAGACCGCGATGTGGTCAAAAATCGGGTTTGCGCGGAAATTCATACCCGCGAAATTAATGTATATTACAGCATCACATGTAACTATTGGACCACTAGTAGAAAATCACTATATAATTGCTATACTGATCATTTGTGACCTTCGTGTGATGCTTGAAGGTCACAGAGGCTTATGATTGTAATTTGATTAACATAAATGGGCTCTACATCCTAAGATTTGTCAGAAATAACATATTGCAGTTGATTATGGGATTTTAAAGTAAAAATCTATCTTGTTCAAGAGGCCGCTGGTGACCATCTTGGATTTTTTGTGATTTTCGGCCAAACGCGAAACGCATCTTTTGAAATAAAAACTGGTGTCCTCCATAAATCCATTTTCTACCTATATGCATTAAAAAATCAGGTCCACTGGGAGACCACTGATTGAAGTGGGATTTTTTGGGAGCAATTTAAAAATCAAAAAGATTAAAAATCAGAAAAATAACTGGGTGCTAAAGATAGTGACTGTTGTTGCCAAATGCGACTTTAAGCACTATGTTAATACTGAAACTCCATAATGTATTTCTCTAAATATATTTGTTCTTGACCCACTCTTTTTTTCAACTTCTAGTTGACAGTTGTCGTGGTCTTCTTCTACGACATTACATTTTGCTCAGCAACTTTATATGTGACGTGTTTCTGTCATTCCGCTTTCTGTTCTCTGCTGTTTTTCTTTGTATGTTTTTTTTAATTGTTTTCATTTGCGATGATATTTTTACAATTAATCTGCATGTTCTTTTTACCTCGGTATATTTTCCGCTGATAAATTCTCAGTTTTTATCACTATATGATGATACACTCCTATCTCCCTCTGTCTGTCAAGCAATTTGCTTTATTGTTCTATTAATTTTTTTTTGTTAGTGTTGTTACAATTAATTTCCCGGTACTGTTTTCCTTTGATTTCCCATACTGTGGTTGCAATCCTTACTCTTTATACCACAGCTCATTCTTGTCTTCTACTATGTACCCCTCTTTGTTACCTTCACTTTATTCGCTGATGAGTCTAATTTTTTGTATTCTACTTCCTTCTATGGTTAAAAGTCATAATATCTTTATATATCTTCTTCTGTGACACCATTTTTTTCTTATGGGATACCGCTAATGATCTATATTTAAGCACCGATTCTAATATAACTTCGGTCTTTTAAAAATGTTATAACAAAATTCTAATTGAATACATTTGATAAGATTAACTTCAAATGATAGAAATATCATTTTTAATATAATATAACACAGCCCCAAAATTGGGCGAAGATGATGTTAATTTGATGGACAAAGAAGACTGGCGATAAGACACGGATGAGCGCGACATTTTGTAGCCATCAGCTCATCCCTATTGAATCGCACTGGTCCGCTCCAGGTCGTATCAGTTCGTACTGGTCCGTTCCAGGTCGTATCAGTTCGCACTGGCCCGAGTTGCATTCTACTTGAGTCATATTAGTTCGTATCAGTTCGCAGGCTTATTCGCATTAGATCGTATTGATTCGTACAACCTTTCGTATTAGTTCGTGTCAACCCGTTCTGATTTGTATTGGTTCTAGTTTATTATTCTTAGTTCTACTTGGTTCTCCGTCATTCGCAATTTGAACCGTATTGATTCTAGTTGGTTCGCTGTTCAATAAATTATCTACCTCAGAAGCATTTTTATTCTCCATGATTCGCACTCCCATCCGTATTGCACATATCGCCAGCATTCGTACTGGATTGCCAGTGGATTCGCGACAGTGTGACTGGGGCATTAGGTGTATACCAGATTATTTCTTGATAAAGCGTCTCGCTACATGCATTGCTGAGGTAATGATGGACCGTCATCGCAGATGGTTGGCCAACATTTAACCGGCGTTGGTTCAACCGCCCGTGATAATAAAGACCGTCGTAAATAATAATTAAAGACGTAGGAATGTCGTAATTATACAACTCAAAACTATATAGATTTTACAATTCACAAAATTTCATGTAACTATCATTACATGTTAAGTTCCAATACAAATAATAGACGTAAAATTGTTTGTATATCGGGACGCAGAGGGTTAATGATCCGATGAGTCTGCGCTCGCACCTGTCGCGACACGTCGGGAGTGAGAGGACACATCTTAACACATAACTCTAGTACAAACACTTTAAACAATGCGAAAAAGTAGACAATGGTAGGGGCTGTTAGTTTCTTATCGGAACACTTCTTTGAACTTGCGTTCCCATTTACCGTTCATGATTAGCTCTATAACCTGAATTAACTCCACGAAAATGACATCTCAACAATGGATCGTACCTACTCCATCACGGTGAGAAATAAACATTGGAAAGCCATGAAGAGGTCTCACGGGCGATATAAGAATACGCTTTTTAAAGTGAAAAATCATTCAATCATTAATTTTTATGCTGCACATAACAACACTTTGATCATGTCTGCGCGTAAGCGTACAGAACTTACCCTAAGGGATAAAGTAAGACTTATCAAAGCTAATTCTGGCAAATCTCATCGTCAACTAGCAGTAAAGACTGATGATGATGACGATACAAGTGACAGCTTGTCAGTGATTAAAAAATACTCATTTCACGAGACTATGGCCGCAGTGTCTGTCCTCAAAGACTTTACAACAGATCGCTACCTCAATGACATTCTACATTCTATATTCAATATTGAGGAATAATTACTATTAAGACTCTCATGTGAAAATAAAACCCACCGGTCAACAATCCCCCATCAATTCATTCATCCAACTGCAGTAAGCTGCTATTTAACATTCTTTGAAAAAAGATGTTTTTATTAAAATACATTTTTTATTTAATTTTGCATAATTGTATAATAAATTTTAATCTGTACTAAATAAAAAACTGCTTTTCTAAACAGCTGCAATAACTTTGAACATATTTATTATTGTTATTATTCATTAATTATTTAGAGCATATATACATAATATAGTTCATATCAAATAGCAGGACGCCAAGTGGTAATTTATTGCCCGATCACTAATGCGGTCGGACCGCCATTACGGTCAAAATGTTCTCGCCCGTACTTGACCGCATTGGCGGGAGTCTACTGTAAGTGAATACTTGCTTTTCACTTGTGATCGATGGTGGCCATTTTGAATTTTGTGCTCTACTAAATTCCGCCCACCTTTTCTAAAGAGCCGTAGAAGGTTATATTTTGACACATATCTTACTTGCCAGAGGTTGATCACGGAATCATGGTTTTGGAACCTGCTATTATATGATTTTGAGTAATTTGACATTTGTACACCCTTTTAAACTTGATTTAGAACACTTCCACCCCCTGCACGCCTTAGGAATTATGATATGTTGCTTGTCATACTTCTAACAAACTTTTCCGAAATTTTCAGCTTGCTACAAATTTGTTCCAGGTATTAGGCTAACTTTCCTGGACTATAATATCTATGTCGACGTCGGTCCCAATATAATGAGTTCTGGCTTAGAGCTGGATTGGAAACTGTATAATGACCGAGGTAACCACTTTTTCTCGAAGTAAAACTATTAAACCATAACATTAGTATCCTAGCCAGTGTAGGTAGGTCATACGTAGTTTCATTCGAGATCAAGTAATCCATAAAACAGTCAACTTCAGATTTAAAAACATGCAATCATATAGAAAAGTATTATTTATCAACTCATAGGCCTACCATGAAATAAAATAGCAACTATCTTAGGCTTGTATTTTTTTCATTTGTGCAACAGATTTAATCCATTTCTAGGTCTAATTTGACCTGATTCTTAAAAATGACATCAGCTTGACCTCCCAGGAATTAAAATGTGCGAAAAGACATATCATATGTAGTACTGTGTTGATTTGTTTAAAATTATATGAATTTTGATCAATTACTGGTCGAACTGGGGACCATTTTGAATTTTACCCGAAAACAAGGCTTACCCCAATGAGGATTCGGGTGGAGTTTTATGTGTGTGTTTTCATAGCCACACCGAGGCTAATTATGTTGAAGAACATTTGTTAACATTTTTGTCTTTTAAATATTTCGGCATTCGTCCACTTATAATGAAAATTAATCATATTTTTAGGCTTAATTTGACCTGGGAAATAACCTCAGTTTTATCTTTTCTGAAATTGAAATGGAAACAAATAGAATCCCTAAAAAATAGTGTGAAGAAACATATTATACGTGACTACGATGTTTAGTTCTTAAATGATAATATTTTTTTAAATACATAAATTACTGCTTAAATGGCGGCCATTTTGGATATTCCGGCATTTGAAAACTTGAAAAATGCGAATTATTTATATTTTAGGTCTAGTTTGACATTGACCTTGAAAATAAACTCAGTTTGACCTCTAAGGAATTTGAGACGTGAAAAAATAGAATCCCCGAAAACAATTAGTGCGAAAAGACATATTCTATGTGCCTCTACAATCTTTAGTTCTGAGATGATAGCGATTTAATTTTTTTTTATAAATTACTGTTTTAATGGTGGCCATTTTGGATTTTACCCGAAAACGAGGCTTTCCCCAAGGAGGATTCGAGTAGAGTTTTATGTGTTGTTTTAAATAGTTCGACCGAGTCAAATTACATGTATGTTGAAAAGCATTTTTAACATTTGTGTCAATAATTTGTGTTAATAAATACTTTGGCATTGTGCACTTAAAAATGCAAATTATTCACATTTTTTAGGTCCAAATTGACCTTGACCTTGAAAATGACCTCAGTTTCACCTCTTATGAACTTTAATTGTGAACATATAAAAACCCTTGAGAAATTAGAGCGAAAAGACATATTATATGTGGCTCTACGATGCACAGTTCTCAAATGATACTGATTTATTAAAAAATATACATAAATTACTGGTTTAATGGCGGCTATTTTGGATTTTACCCGAAAACGAGGCTTCCCCTGAGGACGATTCGGGTGGGGTTTTATGTGTGTTTTCATATAGCCCCACCGAGTCAGATTATGTTAAAAAACATTTACTAACATTATTGCCATTAAATATTCGGGCATTTTTCACTTAAAAATGCAAATTATTCACATTTTAAATCTAATTATTTGATCTTGACCTTGTTTGTGACGTCAGTTGACCTCGTATGAATATGAAATGTTAACAAATGTAATCCCTTAAAAAAAGGTGTGCGAAAAAAACATATTATATGTGGCTCTACGATGTTTAGTTCTCAAATGAGAGCGATTTATTAAAAAATTACATAAATTACTGGTTTAGTGGCGGTCATTTTGGATTTTATCCGAAAACGAGGCTTTCCTCAAGGTGGATTCGGGTGGGGTTTTACATGGGGTTTTACATAGACCCACTGAGTCAAACTCCGTTGAAATACCTTTGTTAACATTTTTGTTCATTTCCAATGGTCCACGATCACTTCATTGCCTGGACTAATATTACAATTACAAAAAATGTGCATCATTGGTTTTTTTCGTAAAACTTCTCGTTACATACTAATTATATCCAACTGACCTAGTATGTTACGCGTCAATATACACTTGTCATTTGTATGCACACAGATTATAAATATATTGCTAAATAAAATTAACTGTATATTATTATCATCCAATTATATCAGATCGTTTATCAATTTGACAATTAAACATTTCGCTTTCTGGAATGTTTTGTGTAGCGTTTAGTTGGAGCGCCTGATTGTCCAGAGTGTACATACTGCACTGGTATCATACTCGAATATTAGATTAAATTTGATTAAAACAGTCTTAAGCTCAAAGCCGAGATACTGGCGTGGACTAATAAAGAGTAAACACAAAAACCGAAAAAGCCTGAATCGGAAGCACTTTCTTATTCTTGTTAGCTTTCAAAAGTGAGATTATTTATGTAAATTATAGTTCATTATCAAAAGCGATAATTTAACATGTAGAAAATACTTTAAGTCTGCCGAATTCCTGTGTCACAGCGTAATTACTGGTTCTGTGGTAGTAAATTATAGAGTGACTATATTAAATATACCAATGTCTTGTATCAATAAATTTTATTGATTCTCTTGACGGGCACAAATACGTTAAAAAGTAAAATGATGAAATATGTATGGGGGGGGGGGGGGCTGCCCATGGGGTTAGACATGTTAGAGAAATATGGGCTTCATTTGAACAAATAGAGGAGATATAACATATACATATAAATGTATTTACATAGGTTTATAAAACATTTCTATATACGTTTATGTAATATAGCAGTTGTCATATACCCCCTTCCCTTCACCCACCCAACACAGGGTATGTGACCTGTAGGAAGCACATTGTGTGATGTAGCTAAACGTAGACCAGCTAAATCATGTGTAAATACGTCTGTCAGAATATGTTTAAACCCCCATGATTGTCCCAACTTCTCACAGAGCTTATAAATAGCTGAACCATATCCGCGTCTTCGATAATGCGCATCAACTACTATATATAAACAAAGATAAATGTGTGATGTATTGACGTTCATCGAGTTGGTCCCTAAAATAACGCCTCCTAACAATAATGACTCGTCCACAGAAAATGCTGCCAGAGTGATGCTGTCATGAAAACGTTTTCTATTGAGGAGACCGTCATCATTGAACTCATCCAGAGCGATTCCAGCACCTTCCAAGGCTGCCTCACGGAACATGTTCTCCACCTTGATAGCTGGTTCACCATCTGCCATCTTTAAGACGAGATTGTCCTCTTGCCAGGTCATTAAACCATCTTCCTCTCTATACATCACCAAATTGTCGCCTTGCCTTTCCATCTGTTTTGATTTCAATGTAGATATGAATATCTTGCTTTGATTCTTCTTTAACAAATGTGTCTTCAAATCGGGAAGACCAACACTTTCATCAAATTGTGGTGGCTCAGGATAGTGCTCAAACTAAAACACATTACACCCCCATCACTTCAAAATATTGGAATAGGCAGACAATTGTAAAAAGTTTTACACAATTATAAGGCAACACTACAAACACAGAAACAATACAAAATAAACTAGTTTTCACCATTTCTCTTTTACGGCAATAAGTTAATGAAGCTATTTTAACATAACATACCCTGGCTGTTTTCTAAATATATCACACAGTATATTGTTATCTTTGTATATTTTCAACCAATAATTTTAACATTCAAACTCCCCACTTTGTCATGATGCGAATGAAAATCCTTTTGTATAGTCATATTTGAGTGCTTATTATTGGTTTCAAAATCACCATACACCGCCCTCGAAAATATGGATACACCACACGCATTTTGCATACTGCAGTTGCCAAAGCTTGTGATCAATTTTGATTTACTCTGTGAATGTTGAATCTATTCCACTGAAATTTGGCAACAGTTTGTAACTGGTCTCCGTTAACATTATTGTGCAAGCAAATATGGGAAAAGTATCAGACAGACAGACAGACAGATATTTTATTGACAGAAAGAAAGTCAATCCAGACTTATTTGTCACAGAAATAAGAGAGATATGTACATCTATATACAACACAAAAGTTTTTTTTTAATATGGGTCAGCAAAAAATGGTGTAAAAAACAGGATATTAAATCACTTTTTGAAAAATTATGTGGGAACGGTATCGTGCAGAAGATAAAAATACCAAAAAAGCGTTTTTGACACTTTTTTATCACCCAATAAATAAATAATCACTATTTATTTAATATATCTGTTTTAAATCACTACTGCACTGGCAAAAATGTCCTAATCATTCTCAAATTTGTCTGTGAATCAGATCATGTTTTAAACATTTAATATTTGGTTGAATATATCCTCTTGTTGTCATTAAGGCATCGACGTGACGGGTCATTCCGTCATATACAGTCGCTCCGGGGGATCCTTCGTAGCTGTCGTAATGTTGCTAGATGATTGTGACAAAGTACCTGAGCCCAGATAGACTCCATAAGATTCATATCTGGACTACTTGGAGGCTAGTGAGTAACCTAGTTCTCCTGGTCTTCAAACCACTGTGTGATCAGGTGATAGCTGCTTCTCTGTGAGAAATTGTGACACGTGGTCCCCTCTACCATGCTTATCTTTAATATATCCCGTTTGTCTGTATATTTTTTTACATTTTTGAAGAGCACCCTTGGTGGAGCCGAGGACTTTTCTGGTGTCTTTGAGAGTAATTGAAATTATCTAAGGCTACAGTCTGTGTGATTTTCTCACTGGACAAGTTACGTGGCCTCTGACTTGTTTGTTGTGTTGTGCACACACTACACATTGTGCAATGTGATAAAAAACGGGATGAACACAAGATACAATGTGCCCTGATGTGATGTACAATGTATATTGTTTTATTCGAGCAGCGTTGATGATCGGGAAGTATTCTCCCAACACATGTGTCCAAGCACTTATTTTCACTATTGGCATTTATGCATTGCAGTTTTGATATTTTTGCACAGAATATCAAAATATATATTTCTGAAAGCTTAATAGATCAGTAATACAAGACAAATGATAATTTTTTTATAAAGTGAGTGACAAATTTTGAAAACATTGTTTGAAAGTATTAAAAGCACAGTACATAAATTCCATTGTCGAGAGATGGGGCGAGTATAGTATTCATTACTTTACAGACAGTTACGAAAAGGTTTACAACTGTAATTTAATCATCAAGTCATTCAAGCCATTGTTTTATTTTTAGTGCTAGAATGTGATTTCCTGCCTACCTTAGGAGCGGGGTTGTCAATCAGCGGAGTATACATTATAATGGCTTCTGGATATTGTATGCCTTCCGCGTAACTGTCACTGACAATGGCAGTCTTGCGAGCGTTCTGTGCCTTCAGACTGTTTAGGAAGGAGGGGTTGTTCACTGCACGCGCCAAAGCATGACTATAGCCTTCATAGTTTGACAAAAGATAACCCAAATACAAACCATCTGCTCCCAGCTTCTTACCACGATATGCAGGATCTGTAACCAGGTATCCTAAACAATAAAATGCTAGTTAACCCTAAAGTCCATTGTCAAATAAATGGCAAAGAAAATTACTTAAAACAACAAACGATAACAAAGTTAACGATCATTGTCAGTTTTAAGCGGGAATGGATATCCAAATCTCACAAATATGGGTTTAAATGTTGTTGTTATTTTCTCTAGTGAGTTGATTGTCAGTACAATAACTTGTACAAAATGTGCTGTAGAAGTCTGAATCTACCATTCAACTCCCTCTCTCTCTAATGGTTCCTTAAGATTAGCCACAAAGTACTGCCATTATTCATTTTATGGTCGACTCTAATTGCTTAATTACTCTTGTCCAATAGCTTGTCTGATGGCTGTCCCAGCATTAAAGCTTAGACCGCTAAGCTAGATATTTTTAATTTTCACCCACTTGAAGTTGTGTTCCGCTACCGCGACCCAAGTGACACTTCAAGTGAGTGAAAATTACGCCTTTATGCTTAATTTGAGACTAAACATTAGCAAATCTGTATGTTTAAACACAAATTCCATTCACAATAAATGCGATGTAACCAGCTGATAAAACCCGGACTCAAAACGACTGTGGTCATGCTCAAGGGGCAAAGCATTGAGTCAACGCTTCCCAACAAATACAAGACATTAGCCCTTTATCCGCCGGTGCCGTCTATGTTTGTTTTTTACATTTTTTATTAGCACATTACATTTCAGTTTGTGAACCTGTTAAAGATAAAAAGTGACTTTACTCAGCAAGATTTGAAATTTGTTGACCTCCATTTGATCAAATCCGAATAATTTTCACTCACTTGAAGTTGTGGATCGCGTCAGCGAGACACAACTTCAAGTGGGTGAAAATTCCAATTGAATAACCTGGCGGCTACAGGGTTAAAACAATCCTTGTTAAATGATGGGCCACCGTCTTGGCTGCTGGCCCAACGTTAAACCAGCATTGAATCAACGTCACGTGTGCGCCAAATACCCACCTGCACTTGCTGCTGGTTTTTCGCTTCTACACAACGTGGATCCAAATGAATTCATGTACAGAAACAGTTTGTCGTTGTTCGCCAGATCTCTGGCGACAATCGCTCTGTTCTTCCTGGTAAAACGCTGCACCCCTTCGAGAGTTGTCAAGGATGAGCTGCGCATCCCGGCCTCACCTTTGACGGCTAGAGGGTTAATCAGCTGGTACACCTCTTCCGTGTCCTCGTCCTTAAATAAATTAAGCAGAACTTGTGTGTGGCGACCCAGCTGAACAACTTGCGGCAACTTGTTCAGCGAGTTGATCGTTGTAACCATTTTGACAGGACTGGAGTCGCTTTCTGTCATTCTGTTCTCCTCGGCTCTACGTAAACCGTCAGTCTGAAATAAAAATGTTTATGTTCACCTAAATGTTGTTCCAAGTAACACAATAAAGCAATTTTTAACAACTCGACTGCCGCTCGTTTTCCTGTTAAACCAGCTAAATTAATAAACACACGCATCATTTGATAATACTGTAGAAGCCGGACTATACCGCACTAGTTTCCAGATAGCCTCGCTCAAGTGTGAACGAATACGGCTCATTAGCACGGGTGTAATAACATAAGAAGGGATTAGTCATGTCATGGCACTTACAGTATCACTCTCGCTCTCAGTTGTCGGGATTATCTGCTCAATTATAACTGACACACTGAGCAGTTATTCTGACACAACTCAACATGTCGCCCGCTATATTTGGCGAATATACAGCAGCTTTCACATCAGAAATTAAGCCGGCTCAACTGACTCAACTCACATGTTTTAATGAAAGGTGCTGTGCCTTCAATGGTAACGACATAAATGGGTTTCCAACTCAAGTCGAGCTTATTGGATAATAAGTAGTGAATACTAATGAGCCTCTAAGCCAATAGGAATGATATCTGAAAACGAAATAACAGGCCAAAAAATGTCTATAATTGGCCACGCCCACTAGGGTTCACATGCAAATTTTTGAGGTGACATGCAAATTTTTCTAAGAAAGTCATGAATTTCGTTTTGCTCATTAACTTTGGCTAGCTGGCTCGTGATTGGCTCTTAAAGAAGGCCTCTGATTGGTGCATCTTTCGAGGCCTGTCACGTGATAAAAGAGCCCAGAATTTGTGTATATAAGACACAGCCCCAACACATAACACATCTCCCCACTGATTATCAGAGACTACCTATCCCAACTTCCTGAGAACTTGTAAGTACAACCTAAATCTAAAGTAGAAAAAGTAGGGCCGTTTTTACTAGGTCTAGTACAGTACAGTACTCACCAGTAAAAACCTAACTAAAGTAGGAAAAACTAAAGTAGGGCTAAGTACAGTACAGTACAGTACTTATAAAATATGGATAACAGTTTACCACCAACTAAAAACGTTCAAATTATTCATGCTAACATTAACGGACTATATAAAAGAAAGACTGAACTAATTAACTATTTAAATGAATATAAACCACATTTTGTGACTTTAAATGAAACTAGACTTAGAGAGCAAACTAGAATCAGAATTCCAAATTATAACATTATCAGAAAAGATAGAAATATAATTTATCCTAATGGGCGCCTGCAGCATGCAGCAGGCGGTGTAGCTATTTTAATTAGAAAAGATATCAAATTTAATGAAATAGATACTTCAGATTTTAACGAAGAATTTTTGGCAATAAACTTCAAATCACAAGGTAAGACAGTGGCATTAGCAACTATTTATAACCCGCCAGATATTAAACCAAACATAGAGAATTTCAGGCATATAACTAATTCATATCCACTTTCAATTCTTATTGGAGATTTCAATTGTAAGCATACTTTTTTCGGATGTAAAGTAGGAAATACTAACGGAGACATTCTATTTAACATAATTGAAGAATTAGACTTACTAATAACTAACGACAGCACTGCAACTTATAGACCAGGGACGTCCTCTGGCGGCGATCTACTAGATCTAGCGCTAGTTAGCCGCCAGATGGCGCCAGATGGCGTCACGCATCCAATCATGTGATGTAGGCGATGACATTGGTTCAGATCATTTGCCAGTTCATTTAACTTTGGCTTCACCTCAAATTCAAAAACAATTTCAGAGAGAAATTCTACAATATGAAAAAACAGATTGGAACAGGTTTAATAAAGAAATAATAAATAACTTAGATAGACTCGAACCTGAAACACCAGAGGAACTAGACTTAGCTAACGAAAAAATAAGCAATATAATTAAAGAAGGGCTAAATAAAGCGTGTCCTAAAGCAAAACGTAAAGATAAAGCACTTTTTATCTCAAATGAAACAATGAAATTAATTAAATTAAAGAGACAAATTAGACGCTTAGCTAGAAATACGCAAAAAGCAGAGGATAAAACTCTATATAATCAATTAAACAACTTAGTAAGTAAACAAGTAAACAAAGATAGAGAAGAATTTTGGAATCAGCAAACTAAAAAACTAGACGAAACTAAAGACTCTAAAGAATTTTGGAAAACTATCAATAGTATTAATGGTAAGAAATCAGGCGGCGCATCCAAGCCAATAATTAAAGAAAATGGTAATTTAACTCAAAACGACTTAGAAAAAGCAACCACGTTCGCTGAATCTTTAGGCAAAATTCATAATACTCACACAGGTGAAATTTTTGATGATGAATTTAAAAATTTAATAGATAAAGCTATAAATGAAAAATCGCAGCTTTTTTCAACTCTAAAAGAAAATAAAGTAGAAGATGGCGACGATAGTATACTACTCAGGGATATCTCGATTCAAGAAATAAAACTACAATTAGATAGGACCAAAGGTAGGTCTGCTCCAGGAGCAGACGGAATTAAATACACTATAATTAAAAAATGTCCAGAAATAGTATTTGAGAATTTAAAAACTATGTACAATCAGTGCTTAAAAATAGGGTATTTTCCAAGTAAATGGAAGGAAGCTCAAGGAATTATGCTCCCAAAGCCTAAAAAAGACAATAAAATTCCAACTAACTATAGACCAATCAGTTTATTAAGTTGCATAGGCAAACTTTTTGAAAAAATAATTGCTCATAGAATGCGCAGTAAATTAGAAGAAGAAAATTTCTTTAATAAATGGCAAATAGGCTATAGAAATAAAAGATGTGCTATGGAACACATTCTCAGACTAGCTGATGATGCGCACATAGCACATAGCCGTCACCATAAAGGAGCTGCAATCTTTATAGATGTAGAAAAAGCTTTTGATTCCGTATGGCACAACGGACTAAGATATAAATTAATGAATACAAATTTACCAGATAAAATAGTAAGATTAATGTCTTCATTTATAACTGACAGGAAAATTTCAGTCAAAATAAATAATGAGACTTCAGACAAAATTTCACTTAATGCCGGCACACCTCAGGGCTCGGTTCTCAGCCCACTTCTATTCCTAATCTATGTAAATGATATACCAATAGATCCCTTCAGTAATACAGTAGGGGTCTCTCAGTTCGCAGACGACCTGGGATTTTGGACTTTTGCTAAAAGTGAAAAAACAATTAAATATAGGCTAGCCAAAGTTTTATCAGACCTAGAAGCATGGTGCTCCAAGTGGAGAATAAAACTTAATGCTAAGAAAACGCAGCTTATAATGCTTAAAACTAAGAAAAATATAGAACTAGAACTTTTTGGCGAAAAACTCACTGCAGTACAGCAAGCAAAATTGCTAGGAGTAACTTTAGATAAGAAACTGACTTTCAATGCTCATATAGATGAGAACGCTAAGAAAGGAAGGCAACGCCTTGGTCTGCTCAAACTCCTGAGCGGCTCAAAGTGGGGCTGTAAACCCAAAACACTAATGAGACTATATAAAAGTTATATACGTCCAGTATTAGAATACGGCGCTCCAGTAATTTTAGGAGCGTCAGAAGCGTATATCAAGAAACTTCAAATCATTCAAAATAAGGCCATCAGAATAGCCTACAAATTGGATCCACTTTCACACACTGAAGATATTCATAAAATTGCTAAGATCGATCTGATCAAAGATCGATTCCAAATTTTAACGTATAAATTCATAGATTCGCTCAAAGAGCATTCAGATCTTTTCAAACTTCAAAATGAATTAAGAGCTTCAAGAATTAAAAGAGGGCATAAAACACATTTGGACAAATTAATATCAGAATATGCCGAAATTTATGATGAAAATTGAGACTGCTGTGTGAATGCGGCTAGAGTTGTGTCAGTGCCGGTCCGGCGTCAACAGCGTTGGGCCGACACTGACACAACACTGGCGGCGTTGGCAGCATGCGTGAGTGACAGAAACACCGAAGTGCTTTCACAGTGTGGCTACCGCGGTGCCAATGTCGGTCCAGCGCTAACAACGCTGAGCCGGCATTGGCGCGGCGCTGACAAGCACTCGCGAGTGTGATAACAGCGTTGTCGCGTTGACGGGCCAACACCTACGGCGTTGGTCAGCCACCGCGTCACGATAACAACAGACGTCACAGTCTGTTGTCACTCACCACATGTCACCGCAGGGGGTGATAATCAACATAATTGTCACCCCCCGCGAAGACTGTCATGGTGAGTGAAAGCAAGGGTTTAAATCCCCTGGTGGCTCTGAAAAGAGAACAAGCGAACTTTCTTAATTTCACAATTAAGATGACACGCTTCTAGGAATTTTCTAATTCTCAAATTATCAACTTTAGACACCTTTTAGACCATTCCACCCAAATTCAATGAAATTCCATAACTCTGGCGTTCTTTCTCAGGGTATGCGGGAGTATGGCGATGGCACACAGACAGTCAGGCAAACAACACGAGGTAAATTGATCACATTTGATCCAAAATTCAGAACGCAATTTTAAGTATGTCAAACATACTAAGTGAACTTAAGTGTACACGAGAGGCATAGGTTTAATAAAAGAAATGTCTCAAATGTTCATTTAAAGGATCTGTCAAAACTAACACTTTATCGGCCTTTTCCATCCAGATTCCAAGAGTTAAGACACGAGATATAGGGTAGCTACCGGCTGATTCAACACCTCATTTAGACCACCGCGACCCTCTGTTCGCCGAGGGCGCATCAAAATTAATTAAATTCTAAAATGCTTCTGTTTCCAGGTTCCTTGCCTCCCTTGCCAACCAGACATTCTCTAATGAGTATTATATACTAATGAAATATTTGGATAGGCTAAGAGAAAGCTTTTCATACAAGCTTCGAATGCCTTAATCCCACTCTCAGCACCCTTCGGGTGCTAGGGTTCACTCAACATAACACTTTGTCAATTTCCAGCTCGAGAAATTTTTATTCTCTTTCTAGAAAAGATATCTTGCTGTTCGATTTTAACAAATCCTACTGTTTTACAAACACTGTTTCTACTAAGCTTGATTATACTAAGCTTGATTATGAGCAGCAAACGCATTGAAGAGACGAGGAGCCGTTCTACTGAGAGATCTACTACAGGAGCCCCTACTGCTCCTTCGGCTCCCAGGATACCCTCTGTGGTAGTACAGATTCCCTGTGCTGCTGCTCGGGTTCAATCCTGGACCCCTAACTCTCAAGGGGACAGGAAGAAGATGGAGAAGAGGGAAAAGGAGAAGAAGGAAAAGGAGAAGATGGAGAAGAAGGAGAAGAAGGAAAAGAAGGAGAAAAAGAAGAAACCAGCTGCCACGATCACTCTTAGTGATCTCAAGCGCGCTGGGACACCTATGGGTGCCCAGAATGCTTTACCTCAGTGCCATGGGTCATCTATGGGTGCTCAGACCACTGTGCTGCGTCCAGACGATCTGACTCAACTGGAGGGTGCTATCTTTGATTCAACTATGTTTGAGAAAGGACCGATTTTGCCTCTTCCTCCCACTCCTGTGAGGGTGGTTAGATTGCCTGTACAACAGCAGCAGCAGCAGCAGCAGCAGCAGCAGCAGCAGCCGCCGAGTCAACTGCATCCGCAGTTCAGGGTCGCCATGCCGGCACCCTCTTCTTCTACTCCTCCTGAGGACTGGAGAGACGAGATGAGGAGAGAAATGAAGGCTCTGATGAAAGATTCCATGAGAGAGATGATGGCACTGCTGCCTGAGCCTAACCACGTTACGGCTCTTGGATCTGGGTCCCATGGGGCTCAGAGTCCTCCGGTAGGCGTCCCTCGGGATGCTAACATAACAAATCCTATACTGTTTGCTGAGGGGCATGCTATGGCTCCTTCAGCTTTGCACACTGGAGGGGATTCCCTTCCAGTGGGGCAACCGGTGGCTGTCAGGGCACACGTCCTGGAGGATGAAGACATTCAGGCAGACGTTCATTGGAGAGAGGACGACCCTATTGACGATGGAGCGGACCAGACGACCGTTGAGGAAGAATATAACCCTTTCCAGGGGATCGAGGGCCTAGACGGGTACAGTTTGACCGGTCTAGGTTCGGCACTACCACGACAGAAGGTGATGGTTACACCGTCTAGCAGACAGCTGTCATTGTGGCGACAAGTGAGAGGCGGACGGACAATGGACGCTCAGATCAAATCAGACATCGTAGAGAAGATCTATGCTAGTGATCCTGCGGCTAAGCCTTTCATTGACTCGGAGGCACCGATGGAGATCCCTACGTCCACGAGGTTCCAGGCGGCGGATGGCTTACTCAGACGAAGGCAGAGAGACATGGGCGTCATTGCACATGCCTTAACTACAGGCCTGGATGATTTGGAGGGTGCGGCTAATCACCTTATATCTGCAACCAATGAACTGGAAGAGGGACCAGTGAAGGACAGACTGCTTCAAGCTCATAGAGAAGTCACTCAGGCATCCACCCACCCTCTGGGTCATGCTCTGCGTATCATAGCTTCCAAGTTCAATGACATAGCCAACCAGAGACGAGCGGCTTTGGCTTCAACTACAAATGACCAGGTCCTGGCTCAACAGATTAGGGCGACTCCTCTGGGGTTCGACTCCCTTCTAGCCAATTCCCTGCAACCAGCGATTCAGGCCAGCAGCTCAAGGAGGCAACAAGACCTTTTGATGGCAGCCCTCAGGAGTAACTCCAGATCAGCCAGACCGGCTAGAAGGGAACGCAGCCGTTCTCCAGTCAGAAGACCTCATCCTGGCCAGGGTCAACAGCAGACGCAAAGCTCTCGGCATGGTCAGCAGCCCTTTCGGACGTCCAGCCGCGGTGGCCGCGGCAACCGAGGGGCCAGAGGCAGCAGAGGCGGACGGGGTACACGACCCTCTTTCTCCAGGCGATTCTGACTTCCTGGGCCGTTTGGAGACCAGCAGGCATTGGTGGGACACGTTCGCCAAAGATGCCTTTGTCAGGAAAGCAGTCAGGGGGCACAAACTCGAGTTCGAGTCGAGGCCTCCGGTGTCCTCTCCAGATCCTCCACCAGTTCTTCCCATGAGCAGGGAAAAGCAAGTGGTCCTACAGAAGGAAGTGGACTCCCTACTGAGGAAAGGAGCCATAGAGAAGGTCAAGGACTCTCACAAGGGCTTTTACTCAAACCTGTTCCTGGTGAGCAAGAAAGATGGGGGACTCAGGCCGGTTATCAATTTGAGCGGCCTGAATCTATACATCAAAAAGAAGACTTTCCGAATGGCATCTTTGAAGGACGTCTCACAGACTCTTCCAGTGGGGCAACCGGTGGCTGTCAGGGCACACGTCCTGGAGGATGAAGACATTCAGGCAGACGTTCATTGGAGAGAGGACGACCCTATTGACGATGGAGCGGACCAGACGACCGTTGAGGAAGAATATAACCCTTTCCAGGGGATCGAGGGCCTAGACGGGTACAGTTTGACCGGTCTAGGTTCGGCACTACCACGACAGAAGGTGATGGTTACACCGTCTAGCAGACAGCTGTCATTGTGGCGACAAGTGAGAGGCGGACGGACAATGGACGCTCAGATCAAATCAGACATCGTAGAGAAGATCTATGCTAGTGATCCTGCGGCTAAGCCTTTCATTGACTCGGAGGCACCGATGGAGATCCCTACGTCCACGAGGTTCCAGGCGGCGGATGGCTTACTCAGACGAAGGCAGAGAGACATGGGCGTCATTGCACATGCCTTAACTACAGGCCTGGATGATTTGGAGGGTGCGGCTAATCACCTTATATCTGCAACCAATGAACTGGAAGAGGGACCAGTGAAGGACAGACTGCTTCAAGCTCATAGAGAAGTCACTCAGGCATCCACCCACCCTCTGGGTCATGCTCTGCGTATCATAGCTTCCAAGTTCAATGACATAGCCAACCAGAGACGAGCGGCTTTGGCTTCAACTACAAATGACCAGGTCCTGGCTCAACAGATTAGGGCGACTCCTCTGGGGTTCGACTCCCTTCTAGCCAATTCCCTGCAACCAGCGATTCAGGCCAGCAGCTCAAGGAGGCAACAAGACCTTTTGATGGCAGCCCTCAGGAGTAACTCCAGATCAGCCAGACCGGCTAGAAGGGAACGCAGCCGTTCTCCAGTCAGAAGACCTCATCCTGGCCAGGGTCAACAGCAGACGCAAAGCTCTCGGCATGGTCAGCAGCCCTTTCGGACGTCCAGCCGCGGTGGCCGCGGCAACCGAGGGGCCAGAGGCAGCAGAGGCGGACGGGGTACACGACCCTCTTTCTCCAGGCGATCCTGACTTCCTGGGCCGTTTGGAGACCAGCAGGCATTGGTGGGACACGTTCGCCAGGGATGCCTTTGTCAGGAAAGCAGTCAGGGGGCACAAACTCGAGTTCGAGTCGAGGCCTCCGGTGTCCTCTCCAGATCCTCCACCAGTTCTTCCCATGAGCAGGGAAAAGCAAGTGGTCCTACAGAAGGAAGTGGACTCCCTACTGAGGAAAGGAGCCATAGAGAAGGTCAAGGACTCTCACAAGGGCTTTTACTCAAACCTGTTCCTGGTGAGCAAGAAAGATGGGGGACTCAGGCCGGTTATCAATTTGAGCGGCCTGAATCTATACATCAAAAAGAAGACTTTCCGAATGGCATCTTTGAAGGACGTCTCACAGACTCTGCGCAGGGGAGACTGGGCGGCGACGATCAACTTGAAGGACGCCTATCTGCACGTCCCTATCGCATCAGAACATCGACGGTTCCTTCGTTTCTGGTGGAGAGGAAACAGGTTCCAGTTCAGACGTCTTCCTTTTGGTCTCAGCTCAGCGCCACGGACCTTCACACGTCTTACTTGGCCGTTGGTGACTCTGTGCAGGGCAAACGGAGTCAGAGTAATCGTTTACTTGGACGATTTTCTAGTCTTAGGTCGCAACAAGGCAGAGCTCACTCGTCACACAGCGTTCGTCTTGGACATTCTGAGGAGAGCCGGATTCCAGAGAAATCCCAAGAAATGTCATCTGGAACCCAGACAATTGTTCGAGTACCTCGGTCTGCTATGGAACTCGAAGGAGTTACGAGTTTTCCTGCCTCAGGAAAAACTGGACGATTTCAAACGGCTAGGACGCACCCATCTATCAAATCCTTCTCTGGCTCTTGCTCAGAAATTCCTAGGCAAGGCCGTCTTTGCTCGACGGGCAGTACAGCTCGGGAGGTTACTACTGCGACCCCTTCAGATGGCGGTGATACAGGCCTTGAGATCCGGCGAGCTGATTCTGGACAACGAATCCAGGCTTTCAATCAGATGGTGGACACGCCCTCCGACAGACGGGATGGACCTGAGGTCTTACACTCCGCAGCTGTCAATGACTACAGATGCTTCCAATTCAGGGTGGGGAGCGACTCTGGACGACAGGTCGGCCAGCGGCAGATGGTCTACGGCGGAGAGGGACCTCCACATCAACCATTTGGAACTGTTGGCGGTGTTCAGGGGAGTCAAGAGCTTCAGACGTCATCTGAGGAACAGGAGAGTGACGGTCCATTTGGACAACATCACTGCTACAGCCCACCTTTCCAAGGAAGGCGGAACACGTTCGGCGCATTTAAACAAGTTGACGATGGAGATCTTGTTGTTTTGCAAAAACCATAGAGTGGTTCTGACTCCTGCCTATCTCCCAGGGATTGCGAATCTCGGAGCGGACGCCCTATCCCGAGGGAAGGAGACCAGCGAATGGTTCATCAATCCGATAGTGACGAGACGGATGTTCAGACGGTTCGGTCATCCACAGATCGATCTCTTCGCTTCAAACAGATCAGCTCAAGTGGAGACCTACTTTTCACTAGACAGAAGAGACAATCTCTCCGCTGGGACGAACGCTCTGAACCAGACCTGGGCGTTCAACCTGATGTATGCTTTCCCGCCTCCACAGATCATCCCTTTGATACTGGCCAGGATGAAAGAGTGCAAGGGGACATTGATTCTAGTCACCCTCTTTTGGTCCAGGGCAGCTTGGTTACCAGAACTCCTGCAGATGTCAGTTCTGGCGCCTCTACGCCTTCCTCCGCATCAGAGTACGGTGAGAGACCTGACCACAGGCAGGAACCTGCCATCTTTGCAGAAGCTCAAGCTGACAGTATGGCTTATCTGCGGAACACCTTCCAAGGCCAGGGGACTGATCACACCTTGGCGGAGTTCATCTGTGGATCCTGGAGAGATTCCACGAAGAATCAATACACCTGCGCTTGGCGGACATGGTCAGAATGGTGCGGGGGACACGCTTTATCAAGAACTACTCCAACTGTAGGACAGTTTGTGAATTATCTGTGGTTCCTTTTCAACGAGAAGAGTCTGGCGTGGTCAACTATTCGACTTCACAGAGCGGCTATTGCTATGATTGTGGACCCTTTAACAAAGACTCCACTGAGTCAACATCCGATGATTAGTCGTTTCATGAAGGCGGTTTACTTGGCACGCCCACCTGCACGGAAGGTGAAGCCAATTTGGAATGTTTCGTCGGTATTGGTGATGTTACGGACTTGGGGAAATCCTGAGGATCTCACTAGAGCAAAGTTGACATGGCGATTGGCAATGCTATTGGCTTTGGCATCAGCACGCAGAGCGAGTGACCTGTCCCTTCTAGACATAGACGACAAGAATCTGTTGAAGTCTGATGATTCATGGAGGTTAAGCTTGGTTTTCGGGGCAAAGCAGGACCGTCCGGGACACTTGCCTCAAGACATTGTTATTTCTAAGCAAGTCTCTCGGGAACTATGTCCCATCGAAAATCTTAAAGAGTATCTCAGAAGAACAGAGGGGGAGAGAGAAGGCAACACGCAGCTACTACGCACTACGGTGCCTCCTCTGAGACCAGCATCTAAACAGACGGTACGGTCATGGTTGACAAAGGTGCTGGATTTAGCAGGTATACAGGCTCCGGGAGGTTCAACTAGAGCCGCTTCTGCCACTTGGGCCGCAGCCAGAGCAGTCCCTATTTCGACCATTATGGCTGCAGCAGATTGGTCTTGCATCAAGACGATGTCTCGGTACTACATTCGCCCCCTTCCTCAAGGGGCTCCGGTCTCTGAACATATGTCTGTTCAGAGGGCAGTGCTAGGAGATGTTTAGATCCTAATAAAAAAAAAAAAAAAAAGATAAACATTCTGCTGTTTTAAATTTGGAGGATATATGGACATATATCTGAATCCAAGGAAACATATGTATATATGTTTTCCTTATGGAATTTTTTAATTCTATCTTTTGGGTACTTTCGACGTTGCAACAAATCCCATTTATGTCGTTACCATTGAAGGCACAGCACCTTTCATTAAAATATATCAATTTTGACGCGAAGCGTATTAAAATTGTTGTTTTAATAAAGGCTGTGCCGAAATGGTAACGACTTCGCTGTCGAAAGTCATTATATTAGCGAAAATTTCTCTCGCTTGTAAAATTAACAAAGTGTTATGTGTTGGGGCTGTGTCTTATATACACAAATTCTGGGCTCTTTTATCACGTGACAGGCCTTGAAAGATGCACCAATCAGAGGCCTTCTTTAAGAGCCAATCACGAGCCAGCTAGCCAAAGTTAATGAGCAAAACGAAATTCATGACTTTCTTAGAAAAATTTGCATGTCACCTCAAAAATTTGCATGTGAACCCTAGTGGGCGTGGCCAATTATAGACATTTTTTGGCCTGTTATTTCGTTTTCAGATATCATTCCTATTGGCTTAGAGGCTCATTAGTATTCACTACTTATTATCCAATAAGCTCGACTTGAGTTGGAAACCCATTTATGTCGTTACCATTTCGGCACAGCCTTTATTAAAACAACAATTTTAATACGCTTCGCGTCAAAATTGATATAATATGTCTTACGGCGAAGCTACAACAGCTTCCAAACTGCAAGTGATTTATGATAATGACTGAAGGTCAATTCGCGACATAGTGCCTTGTTCTGCTCCCACAAGTCATTGCGACACACCTGGTCTGGGAACACGAATGCTGGCCTGATATCAGGTGACGGTGGTCCATAAGTGTTCCGTGAGCAGTGTAGCTGTGAACACACGCAGCAAACGCAAGACGTTGATCATAATGCTGTCTCAATGTTGAGAAGGGGTTGACTTATTACTCATGTAAGACGTTTGTGTCTCTGTTAACTCTTTCAAGCCTGAATTTACCATTGTCATCTTCATCCACTACAAGCCGCGAATTGCTGTCGCAATTCTCGACTTGTAGTGGATGAGGATGACTTGATGTGGTTTAAAAATTAAATCAAATTGCCATGTATTGGTAAACCAGTTTCATGGAAATTTTCCTTCTAAAACCCTTTGTTGTAGGTAAATTAAGTCCGTTTTCAGGGATGTAAAATGATGCTTTTATGCATCGTGAGGGCTTAAAGGGTTAATCAAGCTACTACCCAGCAAACACAAAACATCTGTATAATGTTTATATAATGTTGGTCCAACGTCGAAGACGTTGGGCCTACGTTATATAAATGTTATATAACTGTTTTGTGTTTGCTGGGTATGTTGCTTATCCCACGTTTCATCATGGCGCGGCAGCCCGCAACCTAAAATGTCGACACAATGCTGCTGCAATTACAGTTTGTTTTGTTTTTTTGCTTGAAGAATCTTCACAAAAAATAACCCACGTCTAAGACTCAGTCACAAATCCGCACCGTTAGAGTAGACACCTAGCACAGGGTGCATGTTACGCAACTGCCGCGTCCGTGTCACGGTATTAAAGCATTCTCATATTTTATCTAAAATGTATCCACTAGACAGATCACATCAACCCTTTAAGCCCCCACGATGCATCAAAGCATCATTTTAAATCCCTGAAAACAGACGTAATTTTCCTATAATTAGGAAATCAATGAAACTTGTTTACCAATACATGGCAATTTTCTTTTATTTTTCACCCACTTCAAGTCATCTTCATCCACTACAAGTTGAGAATTGTGATGTAGTGAATGCAGATTACAATGGTAAAGTCAGGCTTGAAAGGGTTAAGCTTGCTTAGAGCTTGTGTAGAGTTTTAACTTTTTAAGTAATTTCGTTTTTTTTAGTATTTGTTCTACCTAGAGCCATCACTATTTATAAACAGGTAAAGCTGGTTTGAGATCGTCATATAAATTCACTCAATGTCTACGAACTCTTATGCTGGTGATCACTATAACGTATAATCGCTTAGTTATCTAAAGGTATTATCTAGCGTTACATGTCAGTGAATGCACGAACGAATGAATTTATGAATTTATAAATGAATGCGTAAATGAACGAATGAATCCTTAGTATGTTTAATTTATTGCAATATTTTTATTTACCCCATTGGACCAAAATAATAGGGCTAGCAGTGGGCTACTATTTTATTGTTTATTTTATTTTACTACTTCAACTTTATAGATTATTTTCAAAGTTGAATTACTATTAAGCAGATCGAGCAATTAATATACGCAACACTTTAAACGCTGCATACGTATGGACATTGCGTTTTGAAGGAATACTATTTAGGCCCTATGATCGTGTACAGTGTCGTACTTTTATATATCAACATTACCTTTGTATCTGTCGCTGTCTTTAGGTATGTCGTCGTACCGCTGATGTTCTGTTAGAAAACACTCTGCAGCTACTTATAATAAGTAACATAATCCATGTTATCTGTGAACGTATGCATTGGACTCTATCACTCATCCCCCTTGTCCTTTAACCCTTTAACCGCCAAGTTATTCAACCTGAATTTACACCCACTTGAAGTCGTGTCTCGCTGACGCGATCCACAATTTTAAGTGAGTGAAACTTATTCAGATTTGACAAAATTGAGGTCAACTCTTTTCAAATCTTGCTGACTGATGTCACATTTTATCTTTAACATGTTTAAAAGGTGGTATGATGTGCCAATAAAAAATGAAAACCCGAATATATGCGGCACCGGCGGTTAAAGGGTTAATCACTACAGTTGTGCTGATCAGTTACCCATCGCAGAAGCCAGGTATTGTTTCTGATTTTCATTCAGAGCTACACAGCTTGCTGGCGCAATGATCAACTCAAGATGAATGAAAATTATCGTATTTTATTAACTCTTTAACCGCAAAATTTTTCAATTGGAATTTTCACCCACTTGAAGTTGTGTCTCGCTGACGCGATCCACAACTTCAAGTGAGTGAAAATTATTCAGATTTGACAAAGTGGAGGTCAAAAAATTTCAAATCTTGCTGATTAATGTTTCTTTTTTATATTTAACAGGTTTGAAAGCTGATATGTAATGTGATAATAAAAAATGTAAAAAACGAATATGGACGGCACCGGCGGTTAAAGGGTTAAGCACCCAAGTCTAACATAATAAATCAATACTCACGCCGTCCTTATTTTGATAGACTATACCTTTTTCTGATGACTTTATTTTATTGAGTATAATGTCAGGCTTCAAGTATTATGTGTGTGTGTTTTGACGCGACGCGACTTATTATTATTATTTTCAAAAGATGTTGATTTATATTGATAATTTTGAATTAAATAACTAAATATGAGTGATGTAACATGATGTGCAACACGAATATTAAATGAACTGGGTTTTAATAAACCTGAAGTGGATATCTTGTCACCACAAGATATCAGGTTCAAATCCCGGCAGAGTCGGATCATCGTGGTTGTGCAAGATTATGTATTCAGCTAGCAAGTACTCCAAGCTGTTCAAATGAATTCAATGTGTATTGCTGCTCACAATGTTATCGGGCATAAGAAAAAAACCTTGAATTCAATTGATTAGAGCGAGCGAGGTAGGGTATAGTCTTAACCCTTTCAATGCGGAGAGCGTTTTTATACGTCAGAATCTGACGTCTGTAGACTTCAGATTTTGACGTATAAGAACGATCACCGCATTGTAAGAATTAAAATATTTATAATGGCCGTAGACCTATAACATAGGTATTCAAATGAAGCAAAAAGAGCTATTACTAAGACATTTATGATGATTTCAACTTAAAATAAACCCTTTGGTCTCCATAATTTATACAAAATTAATTCAGCGTTGTAAGGGCTACCTCACGATGCATAAATACATATACATGATATAAGGGACGCACCATTTGATATCTGGGGGGGGGGGGGGTAGAGTTTTTGTCGCTTGCAAACTTTTTTTTACCTCCGGTGGAAAACAAGCTTTTTTTGCGAACAACGTCCTACAATTTTGTTTTATGCTTCGTTGAAGAAATTTTCTGTCATATGCTTTCCCTATTATGTACGTTACCATTTGGTGTTTTTCCTGGTCAACATATTTTTCATCAATTTCGACAACAAACTTTTCTTTTCTGCCCACATTTTTCAACAGACTTTTTTTTCTGACTTTTGCAGCGACAAACTATTTTTTTCAATTTTAATCTAGCCCCCCCCCCCCCAGATATCAAATGGTGCGTCCCTAAATAAACAGAAATATTTGCACGTTGAGTTAAGTTCATAGTCCAAAACTAGATAATATGCTATTAGGCTGACGATTCAATCTAATAACACAGCTAATATAAAGTGCCAAGTCATTCAATAAATGTATTGTTATCCATGTGAGCCTGTGTCTTGCTGTCACATATTAGGGCCGATCATTTTTAAATCAGTGCTGATTAAAGCCAGGCTTTATCTTTAAAATATACTTTCAAATTTCAATTAAACGTTAGAAAATACAGTCGCGATTGGCGCTCAAAGGGTTGATATAAATAAGATCCCAGTAAGTCTTAGACATCGATCCGATATTGGTCTGATGCTGGCCAACCATCTACCACGTTGCCCCAGCATCAACCGAACATCGACTTAATGTCTGATGTTCGCTGAGATTACGTTGGTTTATGTGATGCATTATGTGGGCATCAAGCCAGCACGAGGCCTTGAGATAATGCGGGTTTAACCCTTTAACCACCAAATTATTCAATCTGAATTTTCACCCACTTGAAGTTGTGTCTCGCTGACGCGATCCACACCTTCAAGTGAGTGAAAATTATTCAGATTCGACAAAATAGAGGTCAACTCTTTTCAAATCTTGTCACATTTTATCTTTAACATATTTAAAATGTGGTACTTAATGTGCTAATAAAAACTGAAAACCCGAAAATATGCGGCCCCGGCGGTTAAAGGGTTATTGTTGGGCCGACGGCGCAGACGATGACCCACACCAGAAACGGTGGTCTGATGCTATTGACTACTAGTCAGCAGTAGGCCTACAGCATAATAACGCCAGCATAATTGACATTTTGAACTGCACACAGTTTAATTGGATTATTACTACGATTGTTGCGTAAAAACGGTTGAATTTTGTATTGATTTTGCCCGCGAAATTGGTATATTTGATTTTTTTTATTATTCAAATGATTGTTTAAATCTATTTGAATGTAACATATAACACGAGATGCCTCTCATATGTTGTTTTTATAATTGTCAAACATCAAGCCAAAGGATTATTTTATCGTAGATGTTGCTCTGGAATCTGGATAAAACGCCTAAATGTTTATAATATTTGAGAAACATTATGAAAAATAGACAAATGGACACATACTGTCAGAGTTTTATCGATCCAATTTCGTATAAATTTATACAGATATAATACAATAATCGTGTTACCTTAATGTCGTCAGTCACGCGTTGTGCCCAACAGATTGTCTCCAAGCTCGTTGTCACCATTAATCATTGGACCGATGTTGGTTTAATGATGGCCCAACGTCGCAGACGCTGAGCCATCATCAAATCAACACTGGTTCAATGTCAGTGTATAGAATGTCGTTCTACGGCGCGAGTCATGATTTATAAGAATTAATTCACAATTCATACAAAACTACTTCTACTATTATGTAATTGTTTTTAGTGTATACATTAATTAGAAACGTTAAATGGTCGATATCTCCATCTGATCTTTTTGTTTAAAATCTCAAACAATTCAACAAGGTAGGCTTATACATCGTTACCTTGTTATTACGAGGTTTATCTTTAATTAGTGTCTTCAGAACGAGCGGATCCTTGTTCGAACCCTGCTTCTGGTCATACTTTTCGACTCTCGACTCCATATGTGGCGTATCTGTCCCAGTTGTATCGGCACATTTTTGTAACAAACATCATATTTTGAAAGCAATTAATTGATTCAAATTAAACTATACTATGTTGGTATGTTTTACAAAGTCAGCACATTTTCATTGTCATTGAGATGGGATATAGCGGCAGCAACTGGAATGTGGAGATGAACGAAAATGTGAGCAAACAGCTGTTTGATATGAAGATTAACCTATAAAGCTCTGAAATATTAATATACAAACCATATAGAGCAAAAGGGTTTTTTCAATTTTAAATCATCATTAAAAATTCAGCTCCGTGTGTTTGGAGGCAGTGTCAACTCAATCACCTGTCAGTAGGCTCTCCTGGTCCAGTTTAGCATATATGTGGTCTAAAACCCCATTCATTCATTCATTCATTCATTCATTCATTCATTCATTCATTCATTCATTCATTCATTCATTCATTCATTCATTCATTCATTCATTCATTCATTCATTCATTCATTCATTCATTTATTAATTCATTCATTCATTCATTCATTCATTCATTCATTCATTCATTCATTCATTCATTCATTCATTCATTCATTCATTCATTTATTCATTCATTCATTCATTCATTCATTCATTCATTCATTCATTCATTCATTCATTCATTCATTCATTCATTCATTCATTTGAATATTGAATATCTATGTTGTGGGTATACGGCCATTATAAACCTTAGATCCTTTCAGTGCAGGGATCGACTTTAGACGTCAGAGCCTGACGTCTATCGAGGATCGATTTCAGACGTTAGATTCTGACGTCTAAAGTCGACCCCCGCACTGAAAGGGTTAAGGCACGGTAGTATTTCAACAAACAAACACCCAACATTGAACCAACATAAGGTCGTGTTTCCTGTTTAGATTTATCTCAATCTATATTAATCAGTTGACCACTGTAGCCGATAGCCGTCGTTTTAATTTTACATGAGCACTTTTGAATAGAATATTTTCGGAAGTGGAACCATTATTATGTGATAGGTTGCTATCATTTTATCACTTGAAACACCATACTGGAAAGGCATTAAAAAATGATGATGGTGGTGGTAATCGTGATGGTGATGCTGGTCGTGGTATTGGTGGTGATAAAGGTGGTGATAATGCTGATGATGGTGGTGGTGGTGGTGGTGGTGATGGTGGTGGTGGTGGTGGTGTTGGTAGCGGTGATGGTGGTAATGGTGGTGATGGTGGTGATGGTGGTGATGATGATGATGCCTTCTAATAATAATAATGGTGATGGTGGTGGAGGTGGTGATGATGGTGATGGTGGTGGTGGTGGTGATGATGATGATAGTGGTGGTGGTGGTGGTGGTGGTAGTGGTGGTGGTGATAGTGATGATGGTGATAGTGGCCATTTTTGTGCTATAATAGTCATTTTGCAAATAACCAACAGTGCAGTTTCATAGATGACGTAACAAAGTAGCAACTTAGCAATCAATCTCTATGCTTACAACGGGATATTTGTGAATAATGTATCAATAATGACGATGTAGGAGATTGCTATAAGGTCAGGCATTATTGTGTAAATTGTATCAGGTGTATATTCAATGTAAATAAAATAAAAAAAAAGATCGAACACCACCTATCGCTTCGTAGTAGACCAAAGTATATTACTACATAATTATACCTGTGACGCAGCATCAGAAAGTCTAATGATATAAATCTGGATAACATAGTCAGCTGGATCATGTAGACCTCTTACCTCATCACTCCCCCCCCCCCCCCCCCATGCAGTGAGCCTGGAACATACGGCGGAACATTCACTCAATTGCCATGGTAACACCAAGGTAACACATACAGCCCCGGGCGTGATGGGCTGGCAAACGATCGCAGACATTGGCCCAGCAATGCTCCAACATCTGGCGCTCGATAAACCAGAATGTTGCGTGATCCGTGCCAATGTTGTCGTGGAAATCCCGTTCGCCTGAAACTGGGCAATCCACAGCTGCGTGCCCAGCGTCATTAGCACGCCTAGATTTGTGTCCACTTGTGCCTATCGGCAATGATCGGGGGCGGCACTGTTTTAACACCGGAGCTTAATATTGCGACAAATTCCACTATCA
The DNA here is from genome assembly GCA_964017125.1 of Flabesymbios commensalis. Lineage (NCBI taxonomy): Eukaryota > Metazoa > Annelida > Polychaeta > Terebellida > Flabelligeridae > Flabesymbios > Flabesymbios commensalis. The sequence continues at coordinate 50,190,646 of OZ024910.1, read as the reverse complement.
CTATTACTCATCATACTCATGCCTCATTATATTTTAGGTTAAAGTTTGAAGACGAATGTGTCGGGGCGGGGACTGATTCAGCAGCACGAAATTGTGTACAATTCCACTATTATTGTTTTGTGCATGTAGGCTATCCTCTGTTTTTAAATGAGCTAACGACTATATGGCGACATTGGCGAATGCTAAGTTGCGAATGTTTGGCGAATTTGTTTTTAATTTATCAAATTTTGCATTCGCCAATGTCGCCAAATAGTCGCCAGCTCGGTGTGATTCCATTATCAGTCATCAAATGCTCGCATCTTGCAAGCACACCATGTACACCATGTATTTATTTAATCAGTTAACAGTTAACAGCCAAAATTGTCGCCGTTGGCGCCAAAACTTCGCCGATCCACAACTGCAAGTGGATGAGAAATTAGTCAGAGGACGCCAACAATTTTGAAATATTCCTTATTGATATCACGTTTTGTCTTGAACATGTTTGAAAGCTGGCATTTAACGTGCTAATGATAAAATTAAGAAACGATTATAACCGTGACTGGTGGTTAAAGGGTTAGAGCCCCATTTATTCAGTACCTCTATGCTAGTATTATTTCTTGATAATAGTTCATTAATTATACCTAACAAGTCTTTTATTTAATAACACACATCCCCTGTTAATGCGGTAACCAAGATTAAAATGAATCTTTTTATGTATATTTTTTTAATGAAAAAAACGTTCTCTTTCAGATTTGAAAGAAAGCAATCATCATTAAAATGGATCACGAAGAATCAAATTAACTAAGATCCCACTTACTGTTTTGAACGATTTTAATTAATCCCAGCACTTGGCATGTTAAGCTGGTCAATCACTGGCCAATCACAAACATTAGCAGGAAAATTGAATGTCAATAAAATCATTTGAATACTAATTTGGTACGAACTTTCAAACTGAAATTAATAGATTAATTCAGTACTCATGTATTAATGGTCGTTAATCAGTGGCCTAATGGCTGAAACATGGAATAGCCAAATTTGCTATTGCGATTTTAAATTTCTGTTTAGCAGTTTTCCCGTCTGCTACTTTGGATTAAGCAGTGTTAAGCTGCAGAATAAATTATTGTGTCACTTTGCTAAAACTGTCATGTTAAAAGTCTATTTTGACAATATCGCTGTGCTTGTGTCCAGAGCCGATGACTTAAATAATACGTGTACAACTTGAGTCAGCATTAGTCTCGCTGACTGCTGAGAGTTGATCACTTTTTGATATATAAAGATATTTTTCCCTTAACCCTTTAACCGCCAAATAATTCAATCTGAATTTTCACCCACTTGAAGTTGTGTCTCGCTGACGCGATCCACAACTTCAAGTGAGTGAAAATTATTTAGATTTGACAAAATGGAGGTCAACTGTTTTGAAATATTGCTTCCATATTTTATCTTTAACATGTTTAAAAGGTGGTACTTAATGTGCTAATAAAGAAATGAAAACCCGATTATATGCGATACCGGCGGTTAAAGGCTTAAATCGATTGTTTAATACGGGTCATGTTTTCTTGTGGTGATCGATCTTCACCCATGCACCAGTCTATATATAACATGATTATATATGCTGTCTCAGTTATTTTCAACTTTAATATCCATGGTGCATCTTCTCCGGTGGTCAACTTTTAACATATTTTTACATAGTCTACCAATTTCAATTGCACTATTTGAAAAAATGTACACAAATATATATTTTTTTTAACATAAAATAATTCACGCACAATCCCTCAAAAACATACATCAAACAGTCTGGAAAAAGTCTGAAATTAGACTTAAAACAACAACACCAGACAAATAAATCGGATGAAAGGGTATAAATAGCTACTTGAACTGCGACATGAGATGAGGTATAAACATAACATACCAAAAACTTTTTTTTTTTAATTTGAGTAAAATATTTCGTTTTTTTTTACTGTGCAGACTGTATGCCAACAACACTAGATTGGTATACAAATTGTAATTTCATCTATTTTTGGGTCACCTATTTAAAGGTATATTCCCCCTTTCATCTTTATGCAAATACATATCCACGATGCACGCCAAATGGTAATTATACGTCAAAGCTTCTACAAACAGTGTGTTACGTAAATGCAAGTTGGCCATGCTATTCCGCACGATATCTAGTCATAAGCCATGTATTTATAACCCCGCCTGAAAACATTCTAATATCAATATGAAAGAAAATATTACTGAAGCGATTTCATAAATAAATAAATACTGTTGTGTTGGATCAAATGAATAGGTGTACAATAGTTGTCGGCTCAATATGTCGTATAGATTTGAACTTTTGGTAGAAAAGTACTCCTTGAGATATCCTTTTTAATGGTAGGGGGGGGGGGGTTAAAGCTGCCCGTCTGTCAGGTAAAAATAATCTAATTTTTCTCCCCGCTCACTCGAGACTTCCCTGGCCGAGAGGTAGCGTGTTTATGGTCCAGTTTAGCATGTAACTATGTGCACAAAAGTGGTCCAAAGCAATTTGTTTATTCAATAATCCATCCTGATGCTAAAGAATCATTCAATATTAGCAATATTTAAAAATAACATCACTTCAAACTCATCCTGACCCACCCGACAACATGGCTCTGATTAATGAGTTTGAAGCATTGGGAGGGATACAATTAATTTTAGAATAGTCACTATTTACCCATCTTACTAACATTTTGGGACATTTTTTTAATGATTATTATCACAAAAATTCACTAGTGATCAGACATAGTTATGTAAACTGTGTAGCTAATTATGTTGATGATCTGCTTCCGAAAATACACCATGGAAATATTATGAGAATAAAATACACTGGATGGTATTGCTGGAATGCAAAGTTAAACTACAGTACATTAAGTGCTTACTTGAAAAAGAAGCAGCTACAGCATTTTGATATTACGTGGCAGAATACAGCACTTGTTGAATTAATTGGACGTGTTATATTTCTATTCACTTGATAATTATATTTAAACCAGCTTCATTTAGTAGTGCCTAATGATATTACGAGCTCAGATTTCGTCAGCCACAACTCACTGATAGGATATTGAGAATTCATATTTATTTTTATTGAAAACGTCTATCCCGGCAGGTCAATATTTCTTAACAGCTCACTGAATTTAATAACATAAAACAGTGCAGTATTTGACAGGGATATATTGAATTGCGAAGACCAGTGTCCGCATAGACACATCGTATCACATGAAGCATGTATCCACAGGTCGTGTGGAATAGATGCCAAATGCTGGATCATCGCGGGCCAACTTCCAAGCACGGACCCAACAACGATACAGCATTAAGACAACATTATGACAGCATTCCCAGCAAACGCGCGATGTTCACTCAATGTCTACACACTGTTGGGCCACCGTCTGCGACGCTGGCCCAACAGTGTATCGACATTGGGAGAACATCGCGCGTTTGCTGGGTTTCTTGCAGCCTGTGAAATGGTGGACAGATTTCTAGGTTGGTGGTTTTCACGATATTAAATGCCATATCCAGACGGACGTGCGCGGCAGATAAACATGTGGCCTGCTGGGCCGCCAGCTGGGCCGGCAGATTTGGTCAATCAGGGGAGATTAAATAGGGAGAAAACCTTTCACAGTACATTTACATATTATCAAGGAAGATTAAGAACACTACCTTTCGGAACATAAAACTAAAGGGAAATACATGTATGATTGATTGATTGATTGATTGATTGATCGATTAATCGATTGATCGATTGATTGATTGATTGATTGATTGATTGATTGATTGATTGATTGATTGATTGATTGATTGATTGATTGATCGATTGATCGATTAATTGATTGATTGATTGATTGATTGATTGATTGATTGATTGATTGATTGATTGATTGATTGATTGATTGATTGATTGATTGATTGATTGATTGATTGATTGATTGATTAATTGATTGATTGATTGATCGATTGATTGATCGCACCGGAGAACGACACGAGCCGTTGAGTCAAAGTTATCTGTGGTGCTGGGCAACAGCTAAACCAGCATTGATTCAATGTCTCGTGCTCGACAATATGGTGGACGTGATTAGAGACAATTTGTTGCAGGGTACAATGCGTGGCTGACTCACATAAACCCTTTAACTGTCGGTGTCGCATATATTCAGTTTTTTTCCTTTTTTATCAGCACATAAGTACAACATTTTAAATATGTTAAAGATAAAATGTGACATCAACCAGCAAGATTTGAAAAGAGTTGACCTCCATTTTGTCAAATCAGAATAATTTTCACTCACTTGAAGTTGTGGATCGCGTCAGCGAGACACAACTTCAAGTGGGTGAAAATTCAAATTGAACAATTTGGCGGCTAATAGGTTAAGGGAACTATAGATTGTATCATCTCTGTATAAATTTAGTCGGAATTAGATTGATAAAAATCAAACAGTTTGTATAATGTTCCTCAAATATTATAATCACATAGATTCCACAGTAACCATGATAAAGTGATCATCATAAGATTCCGTCAATATAAGGCTCGGCCAGCATTAAAACAACACAAGGGCGACGCCTGGTGTTTTGTATGTATGCAAGTAGAGAAAGATGATGTTTTGATGGACAAAGTTATTGTCTCATAGCTAACTAAAAATTTAAATTATAATCAAAGGAAACACAATTATATATGGGCAAACGAAAACATTTAGGCGATGGGCTACTTATGGCTACTGTGCACCCCCCTCCCCCCCCCCCCCCCCCAATCTCAACGGAACCGAACACGAAATCGAATGTTAGCATTGAAAATATAGGGTTGCGAACCCTATTTCGACGACTTATATAAAGCTACCCTAAATGTGTTTCTAACAACGTCGCGCAATTTTAAATAAGGTGGTAGGGTAACTTGAATGTATGTTATTTTTGTTCTGCTAAATCTATCTCCAGCTGCTCTATATGTGACGTGCCATATCAAAACCAGTTCTATGTCGTAAAATATAGAAAATGAGTTAGTAAGTAGCGTTTGAAGAGCCAGCGCTCAGGTTTCAAATGCACCAACACTTAAAAATATATATCAATTATTTAGTAAATCATCGATAAAACAAGATTTGGAAACTTCAGCTCAAAATATCGCAAAATGTTGAGAAAATGACCTACAAAGTTTCAATTTAATTGACAAATGGTTTAAATAGTTCAAATTAAATCATTTTTTAATATAATAAATAAAACTAGGGTATCTTCAATATTTTGTACTTATATTGCTTTGAAGTTGAATTTTCGATCAGCGTTAAAAAAGAAAATTAGCCAAAAAATATTTGTTTCACAAAACATGGTCATAACTTAAAATCTAAAGCTCCGACATAGGTCGGGTGGCGATGTGGCACGTCACATATCATGCTAATGGTAATTATATGCCGCTGCTTATGGTATATAAAACATTGCAGTGTAATAATGTATTGCTTCGCGTAAAAATAATTTAATTTGAAAAAATCTGCGAAATTCACAACAACAAAACCCCGTTGGGAAACAACGTTACATTTCATCAAACGTGTTTCACATGTATCCACATTGGGCCACTGCTTTTCAATACATATATGCTTATAAATAAGCCTGGATGTTATGTGTGCTTTGAAATTTCACACAATTTTTGTGAAAGATAAATAGATAGATAGATATAGATAGATATTGTTTATTTCAGTGACATGTACATAACAACAAATACATGGGAACATGAAATATTGTTAAATAAAGTACCCAGCCCTCGAGGACTTATTAGTCACTATACATACATAATATATACAAAGGTGCAGTATAAGCTTGAAAAATAATAATAATAATAAAAAGCAAGACAATATAATGTGTGCTAGTTAAATAAGGCATGTTGCCGTTTATACCAGGCATTTGAAATGAAATCAGCTACACATTTAACAAATTTATCATTCATTAAAAACGTTAATAAATCAATTCCCGACATGGCTGAAATATTTACTACAGTGGGTTCGATCGAAGTATTATTATGAAAAAGTGTATCTCTAAGCTTACTATAAAAATTGCAGGTACATAAAAAATAAATTTCATCTTCTATTGCGTTTTCGTCACAAAAAGTACAATATCTTTCATTACTAGGGATCTGTCGATATCGTCCTGTCTCTGTTGCCAATGGTAAAACGCCACATCTAGATTGACTCAGTAATGATCTTTTGCTCTTAGGTAAAAGGGAAGACACATACAATTCTGCTACTAATTTGAATTTTACATAAGTTCTTAATTTTGGCTTGGAAGCTATGGTGTTTCTCCATTCTGTTTGTTCTTTCTGTCTAATTTTATCCATTACAACAGAGACAGGAATATGTGTGTAATTATTTGTATTAATGTTAAAGTCTTCTTACAGTGATCTTATTTTTTTAATCTAACCGCCGTTGTTATGTATCAGATTTTTTAAAAGTTTAAAAGGCAGCCTTGATTGTTCCATTTTAATAATGCGGTTCCATAATTTAACAATTTTTATTATGTGTCTACATGAAGGTGATGTCCATCCCATGTCCCCTTGCATAGCACAAATTGGTGTTTTTGGTCCCAGGCCTAAAAAGAAACGTATCGCCCTATTTTGTAATTTATCTGACTGTTCAAACTTTCTATTTCCCCAAATTCCTGCAAAATAATCAGATATAGGTACCACCATAGAATTATATAATTGTGTGTATGTTCTATATCCAACATCTTTCATTGATTTAAACCTCGAACTGCTCTACTGCTTAAATCGTTTATACTTATTTTGAGGTCCATGTTTTCGTTAAAAATAAAACCGAGGTACTTATATTAGAAACTATGTCCAGTTTATTCCGCCCTTCTTTAAAATTAAATGTTGTTTTATTTACAAGTCTTTTTCTAAAATGAACATTTTTTGATTTACCGGCATTAATACGAATGTGCCATTTCTGACACCAATAACTTACGCAGTTAAGCAATTCCTGCAAGTCTGCTTCACTTTCAGCTATTAACGATAAGTCGTCCGCGTATAGAAGATGAGATAATATTATATCTGGACCGATATGTACACCAACATTAAGAGTTTTTAGCTCGTTCGATAAATCATTTATAAAAATATTAAAAAGAGTCGGGGATAAATTATCCCCCTGTCGGACTCCCGATATAGTGTTAAAAGAGCTAGATAATATATTATTAAGCTTCACACACGAAGATGTTTGACAATATAAAGATTTTATAGCAAAATAAAATTTTCCATCAATACCGTTCATAATGAGTTTATAGAGCAATAAGTCACGGTTTATCCAGTCGAATGCTTTTTCAAAATCAATGAAGGAGACGTAGGTTGATTTTCGCTGATCAATTCGATCTTGTATAAGATTAGTTAGGACGAATGCATGGTCTTCGCATGATCTTCCTTTTCTAAATCCGTTCTGTTCTTCACATAGAACCCCGCATGTTTCTAAGTATTCGGATAGGCGTGAATTTAAAATTGACGAGTAAACTGTAAGATACAGTCGATAACAAGCTTATACCTCGTAGTTTAATGGTGTAAAAATATCTTTATCTCTACCTTTAGGTATCGGCGTGATTACCGCCATATGGATGGTACGACACCTTGTTCAAAACATTTTGCTACAATGGCCCAAAGTAGAGTTAAAAATGCAGGTTCTTTTAAAACATAATTTGGTATACCATCGATTCCGCATGCTTTGTTATTTATAAATATTTATAAATACAAAATGGCCGCCATCTGTGCTTTTTTAAAGATGTAATTGTGTGCATTTTACTTGACTCTGAATTGAAATATTGGACATGAAGCAAAATTAAAGCAATTTTTTTTTAAACTTATATTATATGAAAAATAAAAAAAATGTCAAAATACAAAATGGCCGCCGTCTCTTTGAAAAAATTGTATTTATCTACACAAAAAAAAGAAAAATCGAAATTAAAAAAATACCAACATCTTTGATATCAGTTGAAAGTCACTATCAAGGGCTTTTATATAGATACATAAGATTTTGTTTCTGTCAAATACGAAATGTACAACAAATCACTAAGTTTGTATTTCATTCCGCCATATGAACAATTTCCTACGTTTTTTTAGTGAATACCATCAGGACTTCTCGCGTATGTAAATTGTATATGGTATAAATGTTTGTTATTACTTTTACATTCTCTGGTTCCATTTTTTAGAAATGATCTTGACCACTGGTGTAAGTGATCACAGCCACTTTAAAAGGTATTTTAGCAACTACAAAAGTGATCATGGCCACTGAATGGTATATAGCAGTTGCAGATCGGTTTACCAGAACAGAAATTACATACATTCAAGTAAGCCTACCCCCTTATTTGAAATTGTCCTACGTTGTTAAAAACATATTTAGAGTATCTCTATATAAGTCGTCGAAATAGGGTTTGCCTCCCTATATTTTCAATGGTAACATTATTTCTATTGTATATAATTATGAAAAATAATTTCTGATCACGACCAGGCGATTATCGCTGAGCACTAGAACCATTAACAGTAGTTCAGTGTAAAATATTGAATGTTGATTATGAAGTACTGAAGTTTACATGATAACCTGCGTACACTGTACGACATCAACCGCTAAATTTACGAAAAAAATAATCCAAGTCCGAGGTAGGTCACCGTAGAATGTGCACCTCAAATTCAGTATACAGTAAATTTTGACTACATTTTTTTCACGGCAGTGTTTATTGGAGTTTATAAAAGGGCAGGATTAAAATGGTGTACTAAATACAATAATACTGTATATGTAATTTGTTTGAACTATATTAATAGCTATATTTGTAGATAATTTTATTATATGATCATTATTATGATGAAGTAATTATAAGTAAAAACATGTCAAAATATGGCAGCTATTTGATCGGTCATTATTTGTAAAACATCGTGGTATATTTCACGATAAATCGACTTGGGATGTCAGTAGCTTGACCTCATTCCAGGATATCGTATGTGGCAACTATAACTTGCAGTAAGTTGCAGCTGGCGGAAGGCGACAGGCGGAATTATAATAGGTACGAAATAAAGTGGTTTAATTCTGCACATATGATCTCTTTGGATGTATATGATTACTGTAAAATGAGCACAAGCTAAAGTACATCGTTACTTTAACGTTTAGGAATATAACGCTGAATACCCACCTCCCTTCAATTGTCAAACTTTTCTTCTTGCATTGACTTTCATAAACATTGATCTTATCATCTTAGATACGAAACCTTACAAACATTTTTTGTAATTGAATTAACATTTACAAAATGGTTCACTAACGACTCTAAAGTCTACGAATTCAAATAGTAAGACAAAATTATCCTGTTCTTTAGTGAAAGAAAGTATATGTTCAAAAATAATAATATGTTTTTTTTATTGAAAAACAAAGTATAAAAAATAATACACACATTCGAGATACAGTTGTTTTATTCTCGTAACGATATCTTCACATAATATGTTATACCTACATAAATCCTGTCTACATAATTTTGATAACAAACTATTTGTTTGCATGCATACATTACATTCTATCATTTTTAAGACAAATTTTGACAAATTTAAGACAAATTCTTTATTTCAATAAAATATCTATCTGACTGTCTGTATTTTAAAGCTTTTGTTATGGACATGCTCCTTAACATGATCCTGATTTTTTTTATATCAACACAAAATATTGTCGCTCATGCATAAATATTGTTTTTCCATGAAGTGTGTGCGAAAACGTCCATAGCATAGTTATACAAGATAAGTGCGTGATATGTCTTGATTGAATCTGACATTACGAGAATGCCATATTGATGACACTAAACCTCTCATCAAGTTATCATGATCATTGGTAGCCTTGCATACCCGACTGGGAGTGGTATCACATTACATCAATCTGCTTGTTTGCTTGATTGATTGATCGCTTGCTTGTGTGATTACTTGCTTGTTTGTTTGATTGCTTGCTTGCTTGATTGTTTGTCTGATTGCTTGCTTGATTGCTTGCTTGGAAGCAAATATTGCATTTTAGCATTGCACTATTGCTACATTTAGCCCATTATTTGTTTTTTTCATCTAATGAATCCACCTGTAGCTGAACGTGTACGTCTCTCTTGTGTTTGGGTTTCTCTCCACGACACCTTCCTTGAGGACATTTCACTGTTCTTCTCCTCCACCACCCAGCCTCCACTCCTTCTTCTGAGATGATCACCACCAGACTCACCATCAACAGTAACATCATCAGGTGACATGACTTCATGGTGACTGTTGACAAATAAGTACACGTATCTATGAGCTATTGATGGCTTGAACCCACGGTGTATAATGTATGCAGGAGGCTCTGCTCGCTGTTTAGTGATTGTGGGATGTATTCGTTGACTGCCACAGAGTACCTTATATACTTGTCGTGATGTGTCACAGTGACGCATGTCTGACACGGATCCCATCAAACACGAGAGATAAATCCAGTGTTGCTATGATTCTGGGCCAGCGTCCAAGACGGAAGGCCAACATTATAACAACAGTGAGTCTAATGTGTTCCGGGATGATGACAGTTCTTCTCCGTCAAAGGAAGCAAACCGATATGTTCCGGTCTGAGCTTTTGTCCACGAAGACTCACCTACGCGATGCACAACCACATTATAGTGTTGATCTGGTAATATTCGCGAGGTTTTAATTTTCGCGAAAAGTTCAAATTCGCGAATTCAATATTTTTCGCGAATTTTTTATTACAATAGCATTACTAAAGAGAAATTAAAATTTGCGAGTTCTAAATTTCATGAAAAGCATCAAAATCAGAAATTCGAGAAAATTTAAACACGCGAAAAATACCAGATCTAGAGTATTATATTAGGCCTAGATACTCTATATTACTCACATGAACAACAAAAAGTAACTAATTGTTTTTGAGAAGCACCGCACTGTGGAAGGTAATAGGGTTCATAATTCATACATGCGTTGTTCAATATCCATTATGCTATGGTGGTTCTTCTATGTGCCTACATTCTAAAGTGCATCGTTCAATGTTGCTAGTTTCATTACGCTATGTTCAATATTCTATGTGCCGAGTGACACATTTCAAAGTGCATTATGCTATGTTGGTTCTTCTATGTGGCAAAGTGCGTTATTCTATGCTGGCTCGACTTTGGTGCTACATTCTAAAATGCAATGTCGCCAGTTTCATTACGCTATGTTCAATATTCTATGTGCCAAGTGACAAATTTTCAAGTGCATTATGCTATGTTGCTTCTACTATGTGGCAAAGTGCATTATGCTATGCTGGTCCATCTTTGGTGCTACATTCTAAAATGAAAAGTTCAATGCCACTAATTGTAGTTTATAATGCTATGTTTAGCAGGCCTAACGTGTTATTCTAGTTCTAAGTCCTATGCCTATTAAATAATTACAAAACACGTTATGTTGTGACGGTTTTTCTATGTTGCCACATCATAACCAATATCCCTGCCGTAGACCCTCTCAACACGATCATCAACACAGAACTTCAGACAACCTAATATAAGCCTGGCCTAGGCTATATAAGTATATTACCACATGTGAATTTGTGTTGATTTCTCAGTCGGTAGTCTAATATATTATTGACCAATTGTCATGAAATTTTTACGGGCCTTATTTGCTAGTGATGGGGGGGACATCCCAGACAATTACCTTGGAAAATATTGTATAGTTTAAAAGCTAGTCTATGTGGTAAACAGATGAATAACATGTGATAAATAAAAAAGCTGGACTGGCATCGCAGATTGTGCGCCAACATTTAATCGACATTGGGTGAACGTCTTGTGGTTGCTGGGGTTGTCTTGACACAGACTAGTCTGTCTCTGGGGTATGTGCTGATGGGTATGTTAGCTGAGTGAACCCTAGCACCCGAAGGGTGCTGAGAGTGGGATTAAGGCATTCGAAGCTTGTATGGAAGCTTTCTCTTAGCCTATCCAAATATTTCATTAGTATATAATACTCATTAGAAAATGTCTGGTTGGCAAGGGAGGCAAGGAACCTGGAAACAGAAGCATTTTAGAATTTAATTAATTTTGATGCGCCCTCGGCGAACAGAGGGTTGCGGTGGTCTAAATTTGGTGTTGAATCAGCCGGTAGCTACCCTATATCTCGTGTCTTAACTCTTGAAATCTGGATGGCAAAGGCCGATAAAGTTTTAGTTTTGGCAGATCCTTTAAATGAACATTTGAGACATTTCTTTTATTAAACCTATGCCTCTCGTGTACACATAAGTTCACTTGGTATGTTTGACATACTTAAAATTGCGTTCTGAATTTTGGATCAAATGTGATCAATTTACCTCGTGTTGTTTGCCTGACTGTCTGTGTGCCATCGCCATACTCCCGCATACCCTGAGAAAGATCGTCAGAGTTATGTAATTTCATTGAATTTGGGTGGAATGGTCTAAAAGGTGTCTAAAGTTGATAATTTGAGAAATAGAAAGTTCCTAGAAGCGTGTCATCTTAATTGTGAAATTAAGAAAGTTCGCTTGTTCTCTTTTCAGAGCCACCAGGGGATTTAAACCCTTGCTTTCACTCACCATGACAGTCCTCGCGGGGGGTGACAATTATTATGTTGATTATCACCCCCTGCGATGACATGTGGTGAGTGACAACAGACTGTGACGTCTGTTGTTATCGTGACGCGGTGGCTGACCAACGCCGTAGGTGTTGGCCCGTCAACGCGTCAACTCTGTTATCACACTCACGAGTGCTTGTCAGCGCCGCTAGCGTCGCGCCAATGCCGGCTCAGCGTTGTTAGCGCTGGACCGACATTGGCACCGCGGTAGACACACTGTGAAAGCTCTTCGCTGTTTCTGTCACTCACGCGTGCTGCCAACGCTGCCAGTGTTGCGTCAATGTCGGCCCAACGCTGTTGACGCCGAACCGGCACTGACACAACTCTAGCCGCATTCATACAGCAGTCTCAATTTTCATCATAAATTTCGGCATATTCTGATATTAATTTGTCCAAATGTGTTTTATGCCCTCTTTTAATTCTTGAAGCTCTTAATTCATTTTGAAGTTTGAAAAGATCTGAATGCTCTTTGAGCGAATCTATGAATTTATACGTTAAAATTTGGAATCGATCTTTGATCAGATCTATCTTAGCAATTTTATGAATATCTTCAGTGTGCGAAAGTGGATCAAATTTGTAGGCTATTCTGATGGCCTTATTTTGAATGATTTGAAGTTTCTTGATATACGTTTCTGACGCTCCTAAAATTACTGGAGCGCCGTATTCTAGTACTGGACGTATATAACTTTTATATAGTCTCATTAGTGTTTTTGGTTTACAGCCCCACTTTGAGCCGCTCAGGAGTTTGAGCAGACCAAGGCGTTGCCTTCCTTTCTTAGCGTTTTCATCTATATGAGCATTAAAAGTCAGTTTCTTATCTAAAGTTACTCCTAGCAATTTTGCTTGCTGTACTGCAGTGAGTTTTTCGCCAAAAAGTTCTAGTTCTATATTTTTCTTAGTTTTAAGCATAATAAGCTGCGTTTTCACCAAATGGGTATGTTAGCGGTACGTAGGCCTACAAATCACCACACCACCACAGCGCCATCTTACAGCATGATGCGGAACTATTATATACGATTACAGTCTAACCTCGCTATAACGAAGTATCAGGGACATGAACAAATACTTCGTAATATCCGAAATTCGCTTTAAGCGTGATCTTCCCCAACCCTCCCCATCTAAAATCGGTCTGAACATTCCACGGTATTGATAATTCATATATAGCCTAGTTATGTAGAGGGATATAGACTGTATATTTGTATACATACGATTCGTATCACTCTGTATGAATTAAAGTATAATGTGGATATAAAAATAACTAATCATGGTAACATAAAAAATAAGGTCTTATTAATAAATCAACGACACGAAAAAAATAATACCATGAAACACTAACATAGTGTATGTAGTAATAATAATACACTTAAAATGGTACCAAAGAACATTCATGCGGACTTTACGAAACTACCTTTAAATTAAAATGTATCACTATTACTATACTGGCAAAAATAGCTCCTTAGGCTTATTAAATCTATGACGTAGCAGTCAAGGCCGTTATCGTTGTGGTCAAAGTGTAATAATACACGTGTTTATGTAAGGGTTCCGACCACCATCGCTAATTAACCCTTTGAATCTATAAATGTTGCTATATTTGAGGTGGACGAATTACGAAAACAAAATGTTTATAAAATATAGCAACAATAGCATAAGTTGCAGGGTTTGTGCGACACGGGAATGCAAGTTAGTTTATATTACTCAAGCGTCACTGTGGGTACATTACATGTAGGCCCTAGGTGACGTCTCCAGCCATAATTTGTGTTTCGGTGTATGCATCGCGAACTTGATTGTTTTTTTATCACTATATCCTTTTTTTTCATCTATTTTTTTCTTAGCTACAAAATGTATAGCAATAATTATACAGTAAGCCTAAACTTAATTTAATTCGTTTATGGAAAGTAAATATTGGATGCGACCAGCGGGACGGAAAACGTCATTTTACATAGGCCTACTCAACGCCTTTTTTACACTAAAACAAACATGATCACCATTGAATACGTGTGTAAACTGCTTATTGCATTCAATACCTAATAAAATACTAAATTATCAGTAATTTAGTGAAAAAATCGGTTACGATTTTAACTGTGAAAAAATCACGATTGAAGATAATGTTGCTCAGACTGGAACAGCTTTGGCTCAATGTTGTGTCGCCAGCCACATATGTCAGCTAGGTGTGATAATCATTGATGCGAAACCTGACACATGTTAACAATCCTGACGGACATATATCATAGGCTTGCGAAAATGTGATTTTGGGGATCAAAAAGTGGTTCGTAATAAACGAATTTCGCAGTAAACGACTTCGCGATAGCACAATATAAATGCATGTATGTAATCCTATGGGAAACGAACCGCTCCTGAGAAATATTTCGTTATACCCAGCAATTCGCTTTAAGCGTGTTCGTTATAGAGAGGCTCGACTGTATACCACATTGCATTGTGCTTCACCCTAGATTCCTCATCTCATTCTGCTTCAGCCTTGTGGCTCGCTCTGACTGGCCACGTGGTAGATGTGTGGGGCGTGCTTGTTGTATGGTATGCCTATTACACAAGTCATTTTGGGGACTGCCTTTTCTTAAATTTGACTTAGAACTAGACTATTATACATAGCATAATAAAAGTAGAGACATTGCCATTGAACATTACACTTTATATGCAGCAATAGGCCTGTAGAAGACGCATCATAGCACATAGCATATTGAACATAGCGTAATGAAACTAGCGATATTGAACGATGCACTTTATAATGTAGACACATAGAAGAACCAACATAGCATAGTGAATAGTGAACAACGCATCATGTGTCACTCAGCACATGAAATATTAAACATAGCATAATGAAACTAGCGACATAGAACGATGCACTTTAGAATGTAGACACATAGAAGAACCAACATAGCACAATGAATGTTCAACAACGCATGTATGAATTATGAACCCTATTCCCTTCCATACCGCACACACTGGTTCTTTACTACTTCTGCTCATCCATGAATCACGCGCTCCAATGAATTCCTTCACAATAAATCACAACTACTAGTTTACTGAAAGGCCAACACGAGCCTTATGTGTTGTCTTTAAACTTACAAAATACCTATGTAGGCTTGCCATGTGTCACAATAAAGGAATATGATTTGGGTATCAAAACAGTATTCATGTAAGTAGGCCCTCCCAGCAAACACAAAACTTTTGTATAACATTTGCAAAACGTCGGCCCAACGTCTTCGACGTTGGTCCAACATCGTACAAATGTTATATAAATGTTTTGTGTTTACTGAGACAACACTCGTGTTTGCTGAAACCTCATTGCGTACAAGTTGTCTACTCCTGACCAATCGATGGTATTATCAGATTACAGTGTATCACATGACGTAAACAGCCAATCCCAGCCGACATTCCATTGTTATCACCTAAACGCTGAAATATTATTGTATAAACCACGAATATCAAAGATCAATTTTGAAATCATCCTAAATGTCTTAGTTAGCTCTTTCCGATTTGTTTGAATACATATAATAGTATGGGTATGTTGGTCAACAACCATTATTAATATTTTACTCTTTCAGCGCGTGTATAGACTTTAGACGTCAAAATCTGACGTCTACAGACGCCAGGTTCCCGCGCTGAAAGGGTTAATTTAAATGTAAAATCCCGTAAATTATGTCTTTTGCTTGTGGTATGATTCCACACTACGATGAACAACTTAGTTTCTCCCACGAACACAACCATTCCTCTGCAGGTATAATAAACACGTTTCACGGTCAGTTTTGTCACACAAATCCTCTAGACATAGAAGTTAAACGTAAAAGGTTTAGCTGAAATTGGTGTCAATGAAAAGAACTGGTGTACCTCCCACGGAGTGACAGCGAGGGGGGGGGGGGGGTCGATACGTCTGAAGGTGTGCAACATACGTCTCGCATCGAAAACCACGGCCTGAAGTGTGAAGACAATAAGGCCATAGTTCAACTTCTATCAGTACCATGACAAAAGACAATAAATAAAGACAAAAAATACAAGGCCGACGTGTGTTATATTAGCTACACCTGTTGCAAGCAAACAAACGTCATCATCACCAGCTCCTTTTGTTCTCAAGCTCATAAAATATGTTCCGTGCTCGCAATTCGAATGTGTTTGTGACTGATTTAGTTTTCTAGTTTACTCTCTTATAAAACAGCAAAAAATTAAGCCAAGTTACACATTGCCAATATAAAAAATGTATGACTTGACAATAATCATATTAGACTAAGTAACTGTTCAATAATTGCTCAGTTTGTTTCTGAATATTTGTGTTGGGCCACCGTTGATTGTGCTTTCTAGTGATATGGACACCTCAGAGGGTTGAATAAACTAAGAATACCACAAAAGCAACAGCATAATGTATCACCGTAAAATTATATTATGTTATATTTGAAATATATATTCGATGCATCGTGTTTCCGAGACGTTGGTCGAGGCTTGTTTGGCCGTCGGGCCAGTATTATTTCAACGGCGGAACAGGGATTGACGGGCGTCTCGTGTTTTCTTCTTTAGCCAAAACCAGCTAGACCCCGGTATACCTTGCTGGTTCGATGCTGGTCCATTGTCGTAGACGGTGGACCAGCATTGAACCGGGAGGTCTTTATATCTCTGCTTGCTTTGTATGTATATGGGCGATCAGATTCATGCCAGGCAGGCACGAGACGTCGGCCCGGTGTTGGGTCGGCGTCTCGTGTTTGCTGGGCAGGACCATGATGATGTGAGCTGCTGTTAAATAGACACGACGTATTGGCATTGGTAATACTGATTTGGTGCCGGACCGGCGTCGTAGGCGGTGGACCGGCATTGAATCGGCATTGGGCTTGTTTGCTGGGTGACCAGATAACGAAATATATATATATATATATATATATATATATATATATATATATATATATATATATTTCGAAACATTCATACTATCATTTCTAATACTTTTTATCTGTTTTTTCTTTTATAAGTTGTAATCAGTTTATAACCACTTAAAAATGTTGCACATAAGACATAGCAAAGTTTGTTTTGTTTAGTTCTGTTTTGTTTAGTTTGTTTTGTGTTTCTCACGACTTATGTATAAATATATATTTGAAATGTATTTTAGAATTATATCAAAAGTACAAAGTGACTCAATATATGTTATTTTGATAAATCCAGACAATTATATGGAATAAGTTATGTGAGAATAATTATACCACAAAAATGTGAACACTTGACCTAATTCTCCTCTCTCAGAAAATGATAAATGACTCTTTAATAAATACTTACTCCTGAAACGTTTCTTTCATTTGGAATGCTACATATGGCTAATAATTATACATAATTATGTAGTAGAAAAGTTCAAACGCACGTCATCTGAAAACTGCCTTCACTTGTTTATGTCTTACGAAGCCAGAACCCATAATTATCTGAGTATGTATCTATCTATTTATTCACCAACTATTGTATCTGATCATGGAAACATTGTTAAAATCAGAATTGAGCATGTTTACTTTCAGGAGATCATAGTACTGAGCATCCATCCACCCGTTCATTCATCCATCCATTCATTCATCATCCATCCATTCATCCATCCATCCATCCATCCATCCATCCATCCATCCATCCATCCATCCATCCATCCATCCATCCATCCCTCCCTCCATCCATCCATCCATCAATCAATCAATCAATCAATCAATCAATCAATCAATCAATCAATCAATCAATCAATCAATCAATCAATCAATCAATCAATCAATCAATCAATCAATCAATCAATCAATCAATCAATCAATCAATCAATCAATCAATCAATCAATCAATCAATCAATCAATCAATCAATCAATCAATCAATCAATCAATCAATCAATCAATCAATCAATCAATCAATCAATCAATCAATCAATCAATCAATCAATCAATCAATCAATCAATCAATCAACATTGATTTATCCATTAATGGATTAATGAATGGATGGATCAATGGGTTGGTTGAGGCAGCCTGAGCCCACATTATGGCCTGTATGTTTACGTTTTATGCTTAAGTTCGCTCAGGTATTGACTGATGTAGATTGAACACACATTGGTGGGTGGTCTGTATGTTTAAGTTTATGTTTATGTCTTGAATAACTTTTTCTGGTAAATATGGTAATGCAACTGAAACGTGAATTGATTTCGTTCCTACACTATAAGAAATAGCCATTTTTTATACAATAGAGTCGTTTTCAATAAAAAATATTTCTTACATTGGGAAGAGCATATCTATGGCAAAAGGCTATGTGAAATAAAAACGAGTATATATTTTAGGTATCCAGAGGAAACCCATGGGGATTTATTTCATCTTGCACACTCATCACTAGGGAATGTATGTGCCTTATGGAGGTCATGACATTTGACCTACTTTTTTACCTACATA
The DNA here is from genome assembly GCA_964017125.1 of Flabesymbios commensalis. Classification (NCBI taxonomy): domain Eukaryota; kingdom Metazoa; phylum Annelida; class Polychaeta; order Terebellida; family Flabelligeridae; genus Flabesymbios; species Flabesymbios commensalis. Next base: position 50,171,704 of record OZ024910.1, on the reverse strand, counting down.
TCTGATCGAAAATAGCTTAGACACTAACAATCACGTTTCCGGAGCATATCTAAGAAAGCCATGATGAGATTACATACATATTGCACACGCACATAATTCAGGGTCCATGCTTGTTGTAATCTACACGTAACTATAAAACATGGCCAAATACAGTGGTCTTTGTCACCTACAGAAGTTTTTCTCATATTAAACAGGATTAATATTGTGATCGTTTTATAATATTTCATGCATTCGAGGTGATTTAAAGGTGATTTAGCCTGTAACATACACGTTGTCATGACAACACGTGCTTCAACATGGGTTATGCTGTCGAAGTTTGAGGCAACAAAATCATTATCGTTTCCATTACCTAAATATATGTTAGGACGCATCTTTCTCTCCCATTAGACTGTGAATGAGGGTAATTTTGTTTTGCTTTTGGGGCTTGTCCGTTGTATGAGTTCAGAAACAATTTGATATTTACAGAATAGCAGGGAAACTCAGGATGAATAGCTTTTAAAAAATGTGTATATCCTACATAAGGCCTACAGCCACTTCCCAATAACTGTGAAACAATCATCTCGGAGGTGTTGTTTGTACTGTATATTCAAACACATACCGGCATGTCAATGTGATTTATATTAGACCTACTATGGCATTGTCGTCTTCTTTGACGTCAGACATTTACAAATATGTGATGGGAGATGATCAACGGAGCCATAGTACAGCAGAAAGTCAGTGTTCCGTACATTATAATTACCTGGCACGTCATCTTATTTAACCCATTAAGTGATTTAATTGAGAAAGTTTCTCTCACTTGAAGTTGTTTCTTCCTGACGCGATACACAGCTTCACATGAGAGAACATTAATGTATTTCTGTTTTTTTTTTACAGATTTGTCAAACAGTCATGTTTAAATCTTTCTGTGGATTAAAGACAAAATTCACCTTGAAAATGTATGCCTACTATTGAAATATTATTAAAATGTTAAAAATAATATAGTTGTCATCGACACATAGAGGGTTCAATCGTCGAAGAGGCAGCCTGACCTTTCCTACAGGCAAGTCGTGGCACAAACATGGGGCGCTGATCCCATGTTGGTTTGATGCTGGGCCAGCGTCGCAGATTGTAAGCCAGCATTAAAAACATGAGCCGAACCTATTCTGTTTGTTGGGACTACAATCTTAATATCACTTGCCACAAATATAATCTAATTATAACCGTAATCTAAAAACAATTTATGGTCATGGTTAGCGCTTAAAAGGTAAATGAATAACAGTAAATGAATAACCGCTAAATGCCCTTAGGACGATAACTGTGAGGCAATTCAGATGTGTATAATTATAATATAGCGTTTGATATTTTATTGGCACTTGGCAAACGTGGGTAGCCAATCATTTACAAAACTGCACAAAACCTATAAACTAGATGAGAACTGCGGACCGCTTTTCTGTTCATAGAGGTGCTGCGCGGTATGGGGTGGCGGAGGGGGGGGGGGGCATCCCGATGTTCCCCAGTCTCTATGTTCCCCGGCTCTATGTTCCTCGATCCCTATGTTCCCCGGTCCTATGTTCCCCGGTCCCTATGTTCCCCAATCCCTATGTTCCCCAGTACCTATGTTTCCTGATACCTATGTTCCCCGGTACCTACATGTATCTTCCCCGAGTTTTCTTTTTTTGGGGGAGAAGGAGGTATGAGAAGTGTTGGAACAATTTGTTGACATAATTGGAAGATTAGCTTTCTTTTTCAAAATGGTCGCCACTGCCACCTTAGAAGATTTATTTTGTTCACTTTTCGACAGAAAGAGGTGTGTATTTAATATCACTTTTCCAATGACATCTCGCACGAGAACCATATTTCTGACACCAAGTTTTTTATCCCCCGCCTGACGAAGCTGGGGCGGGGGTAGGCCTACGTCTGTCCGGTCGTCCTGATGTTCGGCCGTCTGTTTGTCTGTAGCACACACATCCCATAGGGGGTGTAGATGTGCCTTTTGAAACTTCAACTACTTAAATGGCCGACCATCGGCCATAATTAGCTTTAATATGCCTGATATCTGGCCACATTTCGTTTTATTTCTGGAGCAGATCTCGGAAACCCATGGGTGGATCCATTTCATATTGCACACACACATCCCTTAGGGGGTGTAGATGTGCCTTTTGGGGTTCAGGAAGTTTAATCTACTTTAATGGCCGACCATCGGTCATAATTAACTTTAATATGCCTGATATCCGACAAACCGTGCCAGATAGCTAGACCATCGCTATAAAACAAAATTTGCGGTTTTAGTGAGGGATATACCGTCAAAAATGTCAACTTGATCAAATTAAAAAGGCTGACTCGCGACCATCATTGAGTTCAATATCTGTAATTTACATGTTTAAACTTTGCTCGACAGGGTAGACCATTACTGTAAAACAGAAAATGAGACTTCAGGGAAGAATGCAACCTGGAAAATTTATATCACACTGGCAGGGAGGGGGATTATTGTGGCCGGCTGGCTTCTTATTTTATTTTGAGGTTTTGTTCATTCATAAATCGAAGATGGCCGCCATCGCCATCTTATAATTTTTGTCTTCTTTCCGACAGAAAACGATGTGTAATACCACTTTTCGAAGTATATTTCGCATCAGAAACTCATTTCCGACATTTTTTTTGTTCTGAGGTCATTCTCGAGCAAAAATGTTTTGTGAAACAACGTTTTCGTCAGAAAAAATCCATAAATATTATTGCATTTCAAACTGAATTTTGCGTACGATGAACTCTTTACCGAACACACATTATTATTATTATTATTAACTAATTTGTTATGTTCACGTCATGTTATGAATGCATATAATTATATCAAATATAGCTGCCACCACTATCATGACGAAAAACACATTTTCAACAACGAAGGTACGAAATAGCAAATAGCAAAAAAAGTGCAAATCAATGAAAGTATGAAATAAGGGAAGTAGATATCATTGGGAGATATATGTGCCCGGGGAACATAGGTACTGGGGAACATAGAGACCGGGGAACATAGGACAGTGAAATCTAAGTATCGGGGAATATAGGACCGGGGAACATAGGGGTCGGGGAGCATAGGTACTGGGGAACTTAGAGACCGGGGAACATAGGACAGTGAAATCTAAGTATCGGGGAACATAGGACCGGGGAACATAGGGATCGGGGAACATAGATACTGGGGAACATAGAGACCGGGGAACATAGGACAGTGAAATCTAAGTATCGGGGAATATAGGACCGGGGAACATAGATACTGGGGAACATAGAGACCGGGGAACATAGGACAGTGAAATCTAAGTATCGGGGAATAAAGGACCGGGAAACATAGTGATCGGGGAACATAGGTACTGGGGAACATAGATACCGGGGAACATAGGACAGTGAAATCTAAGTATCGGGTAACATAGGACCGGGTAACATAGGGATCGCGGAACATAGATTCCGAGGAACTTAAAGATCGGGGAACATAGCACCGTGGAATATAAGTATCGGCGAACAAAGGACCAGTGCGAAATGGACGAAACCATAAAGTGTGAAACAACTGGAGTGTGAAATAACGAAATTGAGATACTACGAAATAGAGAAAGTACGAAACAACGAATGTACAAATCAATGACAGTACGAAACAACAAAAGTACGAAACACTGGGAGATGGAACATAGGTAGGCCCTCCTGGGGAACATAGAGAACGGGAAACATTATAAAGCCCGTCGAATAAGAGGATCACGCCAAACGTGCAAGACAACAGAAGTAAAATTACGAAACAACGTACAAACACTGGGGGATAAAATGTGTTGGGGAGGGGAAGGGTATTGGGGGACCAAGAAATCTGGAACATAGATATTGGGGGACATAGAACCCAGGATCATAGGTACCGGCGAGCATGGAAACTGAGACGCACAACAAGAGACGTGTGAAACAAAAGATTGAGAAACAACGAAAGTACAATACAACGACAGTATAAAACAAAGAAAGTGTGAAGCAATAAATCCACGGGAAACCTGAAAGACAACATATTTAAAGTAGGCCTACTAAACAACAAAAGTGAAAAACAACGAATGTACAAAACAACTAAAGTGTGATGTGATGTGAAACAACAAAAAAAACATACTAAACCAACGAAACAACCAAAGTGAGAAACGAGGAAAAGAACTGAGATATACCGTGATCACAACATTGTCCTCTGTTGGCTTCTAGCTGTGACCTTAAGATATTGGTCTGGCCACTCGTCTGCCAACCTGACATAGAGTCCTCCTAAAATTTAATTTAATTTATTACCCTATGAGATGAAGCTCATCAAGTGATGAACGTTGACTGGCACAGTTTTATGAACTATGATAAATTGTTATGAGCTTAAAATCTCAGTTTACTTCATGAACTGCAGGGCCGTATCCAGACTAAGACAAATGGGGGGGGGGGTTACAGGTCGATTATCCGCCAATAGGGGGGTCTGGGGGCATGCCCCCCCCCCAGGAAATTTTGAAAAACAAGGCACTTTGGGTATATTCAGGGGGGATTACAGACACCCAAAAACCCCTCCTGGATACGGCCCTGAACTGTGGTGAATGACAGCCCTGGCGAGTATGGTGTCTACTACGCAATGGCTAATTGACTCATTAATTAGCAAATTTAAACTTTCTGATTTAGATTATCAACCACAGAATACATAATATTTTTAAATACCCAGGTAATTAGTTTCTCAGATTTCTGTTCAGTTCTGTGTAATATTGTGAGGGGGGGGGGGGGGATATATTTTTCAATCAACAAATGAAGCTTAGCTAGCTTGCTGTGTTTACATAAGAAGTAACCTCAGACGTGGCGCAATGGCTAGAGCGCCTGACTGCCTCGCCACTCGCCAGTCATGCATGCGTCCCGGGCTCGAGCCCCGCTGTCCCCGTTTAGGGTTTTAAGAGAAACGGCATTGTTTCTCCCTTCTCAATGTGACACGTTAAAGGCGGCCTCGTCGAGTTAAGGTTGAGACCAGTGTATCTACGTTAATTTCGCGCGGGGTCCCGCGTTGTGCGCTCCTCACACATAATCCTCAATCAAGATACTATATGTATTTTAGGAAGTTGATACATTTTCATGAATAATTCGTGAACATTAATGAACATCAACATGAACTTAGTTTGTGAACATCATGACTTAGTTTAAGTGTTGCTGGCTTGTTCATTATTGAACCACCTGAGTTACTGGTCGTTCGTGAACAACCTTAATTTCATGAACAAGGTTGAAAAAGTTTGAACTTTAGGTTGAAAGCTCATGAATTTCATGAACATTACATTTGTTATTCAGGAACATTCGTGAATAGTTCATGAACACATTTATTAAACGTTCATGAATGTTCATAAACTATCTGATTCATGATTGTTCATGAACTAGCCCTGGTTCATTAATTTTCTGAGTTTATGACCGTTCATGAACAACCCATGTTAAAGAACAAAGTGAGAGTTCATGAACAGAATAACTTTTATAAAAGTCTCATGACCGTTTATGAACACGTTCATGAACGTTCAAAGTTTTTTGTTTACCAACATTCATGAACTATTCATAACTGTTCATGATCACACTTGGACACATCTGAAATTTGATATGGACGTCATTATAAATCACCAAACTAACATGGAGAAAGCTAAATTCATTTTACTGTGACCTTGAAAAATAAATCGAGATCATTTATCTACAACTTTAAATCATGAGATCCAAACTCCCCAAGCTACCGTGAAAACTTTAAAAAATGGACAGACATACGGACTGACGACAAAGTAAAGATGACACTGATTTCTGACTCAGCATCACATAATCTTTTGTTGTGGAATATGGGGAACATAGATTCTGGAGAACATAGATACTGGGGAACATAGGTACTGGAGAACATAGGTACCGGGGAACATAGATACTGGGGAACATAGATCTTACTGGGGAACATAGGACGGGGGAACATAGAGACCGGGGAACATAGGTAATGGGGAACATAGATGCCGGGGAACATAGGACCGGGGAACATAGAGACCGGGGAGCATAGGACCGGGGAACATAGAGATCGGGGAACATAGAGACTGGGGAACATAGATACGCACCCCGGAGGGGGGGGAGGGGTATGCGGTGGGTGTGGGGGGTTTGGGTTGGTGGTGACTGTTTCAATGATGACTGTACGTACGAGACACTATGGGCCGTATGCCCGAAGCTAGTTTAGCTAACACGAAGTTTAGGCTTAACACGGTGTTAAGCAGAACATTGTTTTTTAAAAAAATTATCCCGTATGTCCAAAGCCAGGTTAGTATCGTTTTAATAAACCATAAGGTTGAATCCTAAACCAGTGTTGTAACGCCGTGAAGCATACAATTTGTGTACACTTGAAGTGATTCCCCGTCAGCGCCGACAATGGGCACGTCCGACAAACACGATACGTTCCACCAATGCTGCTTTATTGTTCCTGCCAGCGTCGAAGACGACGGCCCAGCATTAATTCATCATCGGCACAAGGTGTAGTGTTTGTCGGGTTGTCCTGTTTGTGAAGATCAGCAAAGACAATTTTACCTTTACTTTTTAACATTCAAATGTTTATTTTCGTTCACCGTGATAAATTGCAATTTCCACCTTCAGGCCTTAAGATGAATGAAAATTACTTCACTTGATAAAATCAGCAAATAGTACATATCAAATTTAAATCAGAGCTGAATTAATTAGAGGCATTGTCATATTTTTCATTAATAATAATAATAGAAATTAAATGCCGCACAATAAAATCTTAGATACTAATGATGAATTATTATTTACTTTTGATGACAATAACATCTGAGATAATAAATGATGTATTGACCCTTTCTGTAGATATATTGTCAAATATAATTGCCATAGGACCGTAGAACCATAAAATAGGTACTCAAATGAAGTAGAAAGAGTTCATAAATACATTTATGATGATTTCAAGTTGAAAAAAAACTTTGGTCTCCATACAAAAATATTTCAGCGTTGTTAGGGTTAATATGTCATAGCCACATGTATGTACAATAAACATTTAATTAATCTCATTTATGTATTAATATTTAATTGAGATAATCATGCGAGATGGGGGAACATTTAATCAGCAAAGACAATTTAACCTTTACTTCTTAACATGCAAATGTGTCTTCTAGTCCAACAGTTTATTTGAGTAAATAAGATACATTCATAATATCAATACTACTAAAATCAATACTGCGCAATAAAATCTGAGAAAATGATGATGATGATTTAATATATACTTTTTATGACGCACAACAACATCTGAGATAATACAAAATGCATTAACCCTTTCAGCATGGGGACCGTCTGCAGACGTCCGAATCTATATGAGGTTTACATAGTGTGCAGTCGGCCCCTCATCCCTGACACTGCCTCAGAGACCTTCTGTGCAGTGGGCCCCTCATTCCTTCCCAGATATAAGGCTTACCATTCCTAGCGTAGAGTGTTGAGGTTTACCTGGTGTACAGTGGGCCCCTCATCCCTGACTCTGCCTGAGAGATGAAGTTCACCCAATCTGCAACCAGCCCCACCTACAGCCCCTACTTCTCCCTGAGATGAAGCTTACCAGTGTGCAACCAGTCTTTCATCCCTCCTGAGAGATAAGTTTTTTTCAGTGTGCAATATTAACACCGTAATAAAACAATGATCTTTAAAACTTTATTACTATCAAAGTATTTTGCTAATTTTCTCTCTAACTCCCATTTATCCACCTAGCTTTTCTCGCTAGATAACGTTAGGCCTAAGTTTTGTAAATATCTGCTTTGAAAATTCATCTGTCTAAAATATATTTCAATGTGTAGCATTTGCTGGGTCTTAGCTACAGAAGAAAATATATCATACACATGTGTGGCACCAGATGGTTAACATGGTTAATATGGGAGCAATTTCATACTCTAGCCACCAGAAGATTACCATATGAGACATATGATTCTAGGCATCAGAAGGGTGATAATAGGAAAAATATGATACTTTACTTCACAGAGGTTTGAGACACGTGATACTATAGACACCAGATGGTTAAAACACTTGATACTCCAGCCTCCAGACAGTTAAAGTGACACAATCAGGCTAAAATCATAAAAAATTCTTAATTTTATTTTGGCTTCTTAATATAGCCATAATATGTGAACATGTCCATAGACTAGTATTGCGTATTTCTGTCATTTATCAGTGAAGCGAGAAATAATTATACGCAATTTAATTTCAGACATGCAAGTCTAAATTAAGAAATACAGAAATATCTGATAAACGGGGCTTTCCGCACCCTTTATACGTTGACACAGCAACCCAAAAATTAAAAGACTTCCGCAATTCTAGTCTATGGACATGTTCACATATTTAGGAAGTAGGCCTATATTAAGAAGCCAAAATAAAATTATTGATTTTTTGATGATTTTAGCCTGATTGTGTCGGCTTTAATACTCTAGGCAACAGAAGGGTAACATTGGATAAATATAATAGTCTAGTCGCAGAAGATTTTTATTTGAGACACGTGATATCAGAGACCCCAAAGGATTAATACATGTGTCCGGAAAGGATTATTAAATAAAACATATGATACTCTAGGTATGAGAAGGTTAATATAGAAGAAATATGGTAATCTAGTCCACAGAGCGGTAATACACGAGACACACGTGATGCTATCGACCCTCTGGACCTCAGGGGGTTAATACACATCAAGCTGTAGCCTATAGAGGGTTGATAAATAACATCTATGAAGCTCTAGGCATGAGTAGGTTAAAATAAGATAAACATGATAGTGTAGTCTACAGAGGATTAAGACATAAGAAACGTGATACTCTAGACCACCGAGAGTTGATACTTGCGATAGTCTGGTCAACAGAGGGTTAATAAATAAGAAATGTGATACTCCAGACATCAAAAGGTTAATATAGAAGACATATAATAGTTTAGTCCACATAGGATTAATATTAGAGAGACGTGATACTATCTACTCTCTGGACCTCAGAGTGTTAATACATGTCAAACTCTAGCCTATAGAAGGGTAATAACTAACATTTATGATGCTCTAGGCATCAGTAGGTAAAAATAAGTCAAATATGAAAGTGTAGTCCACAGAGGGCTAACACATTAGAAACGTGATACTCTAGACCACAGAGGGTTAATAGTGTGATACTTTAGTCCACAGAGGCTTAATGAATAAGACATGTGATACTCTAGGCATCAGAAGGTTAACATTGAGAAAATGTGGTAGTCTAGTCCACAGAGGGTAAATACATGAGACATGTCATGATCTTGACCCCAGAGAGTTAATACATGTGATACTCTAGAATGGAGAGTGCTAATACATCAGATATGTGATATTATAGGCATCAGAATGTTAATATAGGAAAAATCTGATAATCTCATCTCTTGGGGATGAGGGGCTCAGCTGCACATTGTGTAAACTTCACCTTGGGAGAGTGAAGGGCTCGCCACACACTGGGTGAGCCTTATCTTTCAGCCTAGTTATGGATGAGGGGCCCACTGCACACTGACCAAACCTCATCCTTAGGATGGATGAGGGGCTCGCTGCACACTGGGTAAACCTCATCTTGCAGGGCCAGGTAGGGATGATGGGCCCGCTGCACACTGGATAAACCTCGTCTCTGAAGAAGGATGAAGGGCCCACTGCACACTAGGTGAACCTCCGATCTCAGGAGAGGTGAGGGGCCCACTGCACACTGGGTAAACCTTCTCTCTCAAGAGGGATGAAGGACCCCACTGCACACTAGGTAAACCTCCTCTCTCAGGAGGGATGAGTGGCCCACTGCACACTGGATAAACCTCCTCTCTCAAGAGGGATGAAGGGCCCACTGCACACTGTGTAATCCTCCTCTCTCAAGAGGGATGAAGAGCCCACTGCAAACTAGGTAAACCTCCTCTCTCTGTGTAAACTACACCCTCAGAGAGTGAAAGGCTCGCTACACACTGGGTGAACCTTATCTTTCAGGCCCAGTTATGGATGAGGGAGCCACTGCACACTTCTGGCTAAACTTCATCTTCAGGAGGGATGAGGGCTCGCTGCACACTGACTAAACCCTTATCCCTCAGAAGGGATGAGGGGCCCACTGCACACTAGGTACACCTCATCTGTTAGGAGGGATGAGGGGCCCACTGCAGACTGGCTAAACCTCATTCTTAGGATGGATGAGGGGCTGGTTGCACACAGGGTAAACCTCATCTTTCAGGGCCAGTTAGGGATGAGGGGCCCACTGCACACTGGGTAAACGTCATCTCGCAGGCAGTGTTAGGGATGAGGGGCCCACTGCACACTAGGTACACCTCATCTGTTTGGAGGGATGAGGGGCCCACTGCAGACTGGCTAAACCTCATTCTTATGATGGATGAGGGGCTGGTTGCAAACTGGATAAACCTCATCTTAGAGGGCCAGTTAGGGATGAGGGGCCCACTGCACACTGGGTAAACCTCATCTCGCAGGCAGTGTTAGGGATGAGGGGCTCACTGCGCACTGGATAAACCTCATCTCTCAGACGGGATGAGGGGCCCACTGGACACTAAGTAAACCTCATCTATCAGGTCGGATCAGGGATGAGGGGCTCACTGCACAATCGATAAAACTTACCTCTGAGGAAGGATGAGGGGCCCACTGCACACTAGGCAAACCTAATATCTTAGTAGGGACGAGGGGCCCACTGCACACTAGGTAAACCTCAGGATAATCTCTCAGGATAGATGAAGGGCTGGTTGCACACTGGGTAAACCTCATCTTTTAGGCAAAGTTAGGGATGAGGGGCCCACTGCACACTGGGTCAATGGTTCACCTCATCTCTGAGGCAGAGTCAGGGATGAGGGGCCCACTGCACACTGGATAAACCTCATCTATCAGGCAGAGTCAGGGATGAGGGGCTCACTGCACAATCGATAAACCTCATCTCTCAGGAGGGATGAGGGGCTCACTGCACACTTGGTAAGCCCCATCACTTAGGAGGGATGAGGGGCCCACTGCACACTAGATAACCCTCATTTCTCAGGAGGGATGAGGGGCCCACTGCACACTGGCCGAACCTAATCCTTAGGAGGTATGAGGGGCTCGCTGCGCACTGGCTAAACCCTTATCTCTCAGAAGGGATGAGGGGCCCACTGCACAGTAGGTAAACCTCATCCTTAGGAGGGATGAGGGGCTGGTTGCACACTTGTAAACTTCAGCTCACGGGGATGAGGGACTAGTTGCACACTGGGTAAACTTCGTCTCTCAGGAGGTATGAGGGGTGGTTGCACACTGGATAAACCTCATCTCTCAGGAGGGATGAGGGGCTGGTTGCACACTGGTAAACTTCATCTCTCAGGGATGAGGGGCTGGTTGCACACTAGGTAAACTTCATCTTTCAGGTTCAGTGAGGGATGAGGGGCTACTGCACACTATAGATACACGTCATCTCTTAGGAGGGATGAGAGGCGCACTGCACACTGGCTAAACCTCATCTATAGGATGGATGAGGGGCTGGTTGCACACTAGGTAAACCTCATCTCTCAGGAGGGATGAGGGGCACACTGCACAGTCGCTAAACCTCATCCTTGGGAGGGATGAAGGGATCGCTGCACACTGGGCAGACTTTATCTGTCATGGATTATGTGAAACTGGTACAATGAATGCTCCCAACGTCACCTGGCCCCGGAGTGCCAGATGGAACATATTCCACTCATCGATGTAATTGTTTTTGAAAATTAGAAATGCGAACATATTTATTGTGCTAGTCGAATAGACCCAGTGTAATGACAACCAATAAGAAACCTCGTTACATCATTCACGGGGTGCCCAAGGACACTAAATTATCTTGCATACACCACAGCGGGCTGTATAAATCAAATTTTCCTTTATTTCGTCCGCCACGGTGTATGGAAGGCACAAAATTAGCGGTTCCACGCCCCGTCACGGGACATGGAAGAAGATTTAACTGTTATTTGCCCCGTCACGGGTAATCCAACGCACTTTTCTTACCTTGTGTGCCCCGTGGCGGGGCAAATAGACCCGGCCAATAATAATACAAAGTTATAAGTATAGTATTTATATAGTATAAAAAATAATTATAATGCATTTTTGTTCGGGATGCATTTTGTAATAAACCTTTAACCGCAAGATTATGCAATTGAAATTCTCACTAACTTGAAGTTGTGTCTCGCTGACGCGATCCACAACTTCAAGTAAGTGAAAATTATTCAGATTTGACAAAATGGAGGTCAGCTATTTTCAAATTCTTGCTGATTGATGTCACGTTTTATCTTCAATGGGCTCAAAAGCTGATATGCAATATTCTAAAAATGTAAAAACCCGAATATATGCGGCACCGGCGGTTAAAGGGTTAATATAATTATCCTTTCTGATTTTCACCCACTAGACATTGTGTCTCGCAGCCGCGACTCACATCTTCAAGTGGGTGAAAATGATTCATATTTATTTAATTACAGACCATACATCTGCAAATGTTGATATTTAAACACACATTTCATTCCCAATAACAGGCTTGTAAAACAGATTAAAATGAATATGGTAGTGCGTGGCGCTTTAAAAGTCGACATTATACGTAGCTTTGTAATCGGAAATACTGCTCTCACAGATGATAAATTAACCTTTTAACCTCTAAATTATTCCATATGAATTTGTGTCTCGCTGACGCGATCCACAACTTCAAGTGATTGAAAATTATTCAGATTTGACAAAATGGAAGTCAACTGTTTTCAAATATTTCTGATTGATGTCACATTTTATCTTTAACATGTTTAAAAGATGGTACTTAATGTGCTAATAAAAAATGAAAATCCGAATATATGCGGAATCCGGCGGTTAAAGGATTAAAAACAGAATAGCAGTGAAAAATTATGTGATTGATATTTGTGTGAATGACAGTTTGAATTTTGGGAAGTACATGTTCTCTTCCACTAAACATGTTTTTATAGCACATGGTAATGTTGCCGGAGTTCAAGACAAATAAAAAAGTGAATGATTTTCATAGTATATTGTCAATATTTTCTATTTAGCTAAATTATTTCCAACATGACAGAATATTTATTAAAGTCTGTATGTGTGCAAATCCTGATAGACACTCTTACTCAATTCACAACCATCTCCACCTGAAGAGTCCTGTGGAAATGACCCTTATAGCTGGATTACTGTGAAATAGGATAGCCATCTTCGCAAACGAGTGAATTATCTAATAAAGCACCTTTGGATCAAGCTGACAATATGTCGTGTATTAAAATAACAAAATGTATCTTTATTGCCAGTAATCTTGAAATTGTTCTTTTAAATATATGTGGTCTGAAAGCTAAGTTGAATTTTTTTTATTTTAAACAGTTTATACAAAAACATCAAATTGTACTGTAAAATTTGATAAAATCATTATACAAGGATTTAAGCTTCTAATTATTAATAGACAAACAACTAGAATTGAATCAGTTGGGGTGGCCATTTCAATCCACTAGGCCATTGTGAATTTAATATACCAATTGTTTTGGCCTCGTATACGCTCCACCAGCAGACTCTCTATATGCAGATGCGTCTGTCTTTTTTATGATATTGAAGTAACAGTAATAAACTTAAAAGAGAAGATAAAAAAACTGCAGTTTGTCTTCTTGGTGATTTCAATGCCAGGACGGGTACACTACCACCTGATATGTCACATAAGGATGAAAGCGGTGTTCAGGACTTAAAGGGTTATACCCGTGTTTGTTGAGATCTGAGTCAGACATGCGTCACTGGGCCCGTATTCTCGTACATGTTACGATATATCGTAGGCTTCTGATTGGTCGAGATGTCCATCTCGACCAATCAGAAGCCTACGATATATCGTAACTTGTACGAGAATACGGGCCCTGTGACACAGCACGACAAATATATAATGTACTCTGTGGCAGTGAACGAATACAACCCACAATCACTAGACAGAGAACAGAATCTCCTGCATACATAATACACCAGTGTGTTCAAGCCACTACAGAGGCGTGTACTTATTTGTCAACAGTCACCATGAAGTCATGTCACCTGATGATGTTACTGTTGTTGGTGAGTCTGGTGGTGATCATCTCAGAAGAAGGAGTGGAGGCTGGGTGGTGGAGGAGAAGAACAGTGAAATGTCCTCAAGGAAGGTGTCGTGGAGAGAAACCAAAACACAAGAGAGACGTACACGTTCAGCTACAGGTGGATTCATTGGATGAAAACAACCAAAAAATGGAATAAAGGTAGCTATAGTTTATAATCACATTCTCAGCACACCAAGCCCTCTTAATGCCTGCATGAAAACAAAATTTTTTTATTCGGAAAAATCTAATTCATACCATGAACAGTGTTTTTGAACGTTACTTTTCAAAAAACTGTTTATTGAAAATATGTGGAAAATTTCTATATTGTCGGGTGACAAAATTTGTCACCCGATTGAACATTGTGATGTCAGGCGGAAATAGTGCTGAAATAATTAATATGGATAAAAAAAAGTTATTCGTTATCCACTATAAATGTCTTGTATATGTCATAGGGTCATAAAAGATTTGTTTCAGTGTGGGGTGAGAAAATGGGTGGGGGGGGGGGTCAATAGTCGACCCCTCCGCTCTGTGAGGTTTAATCCATGACATAATAAACAGAAACATGTCGTCTATGAAAGAGGTGCAAGAGCAAGCAAGATTCCAACAAACACGAGCATTCACCAAAGGTTGGGTCTATGACGCTGGTGCAACATCGAACCAACATTGGGTAAATGTCTCATGCTTGATGGGATGTGCAAGCAGCATATTATTCTAATCCATAGGCGTACCGTGATGTTTAGCTATAGGTGAAAGAGGATTTTCATTTTGTTGAAATAACAATATTGTGTGGTTTCACAAGTTTTGTGTTATTTCACAACCTTTCAGTTGCGTAGTTTCATCTTCATTGTATAGTTTCACAATCTTTCTGTGGTTTCGCAATCTTTCCGTGGTTTCACAATATTTGTGTAGTTTCACAATATGTTTGTGGTTTCATTGTGTGGTTTCACAATCTTTATGCGGTTTCACAATATCATCAAAGTTATTGAGAATATGCCACATGGTGCGTAAATATATGACGAGGTAGCTTAACCATTACAACGCATAATTATTTTTTCAGTGCGGACCGTCTTTAGACATAATATTATAATATTTCTTCTGTTTAAGTGAGAAGAGATCAGAAGTGACTGTGATCATTGACCTTCAGAATCTGACTACATCACATTGGAATGTGGAAATAAAGTGGATAAGAAAAAAAAGTAGAGGATATCATACGTATAGACATACATGCATTATGCATTTCTGGTATAGTCGATTAGGTTCCTGAGCGCCGATAAAAAACGAATGACTCCTGTGCCAAAAATAATTCTTACCGAATGGTCGATATTATCCCCCGTTATTTGCTCAAACAATCAGGTGTTTATCAGATTAATGTTGGGGTTTCAAGATAAATTAATGTCATATCCACTGTTGCCCCACCATTGAAAAATATTGTATATAAATACATTTTATGTACTGTATATCAGTAATAATCTATTTGGTACTAGAAAAAAATTGGCGATTTGCTTGTAACTGCTGGATTTATTTATGTATCTTGTTTGTTTTACATAAAGCTGCATGTTTTATTTCATTCAGGCACTACCATATTTAAATAATGCTTACACTTATATCACATATAATTATGAATTGACGTTGTGTCACTTTAACAGATTTGCAAGTTGTCTTTAATTGTGTAATTTCGAATTAACTCATAAAACAATTTGCTACTTTACCATTCACACAAAATGTCATAACTTCATATGCTTTTGTATATATTACTTAATAGATATTTTAACTATGGCACATTTTTAAATAATATTTTATTTTAAATTTTTCAATAAAAGTCCAAATTCATTCAATTTTTTGTTTGACTTTTCTATACGGACATACATATTATACGGACATACATATCATATTTTGTATCATAAAAAAATCATTCTCGTAATAAACGATGTCGGATTCAATCAAAAGATATCGCTCAATTATCCTTTATAGCTGTGACATATCTTTTTCACTCCATTAAAAACATTTAATGTGTAATAAATTCAGATCTGACATATATGTGTAAATATAATTATAGGAATAAAAAACTGTATTTCGAATGTGTGTATTATTTTTTTCGTACCCACAGAGTAGATTCTGTCACATAATCAGATATTTCATGTGGCAAATATTACAAAATAATTCGACTTAGTGGTAGTAGTAATAGTAGTAGTATTAGTATTGGTAGTAGTAGTATTAGTAAAAGTAGTAGTAGCAGTAGTAGTAGTAGTAACAGTAGTAGTAGTTGTGTAGTAGTAGTAGTAGTAGTAGTAGTAGTAGTAGTAGTAGTAGTAGTAGTAGTAGTAGTAGTAGTAGTAGTAGTAGTAGTGTAGTAGTAGTAGTTGTAGTATCAGCAGTGTAGTAGTAGTAGTAGTAGTAGTAGTAGTAGTAGTAGTAGTAGTAGTAGTAGTAGTAGTAGTAGTAGTAGTAGTAGTAGGAGTAGTAGTACATGTAGTAGTAGTAGTACATGTAGTAGTAGTATTAATAGTAGTGGTAGCAGCAGTAGTAGTAGTAGTAGTAGTAGCAGTGGTAGTAGTAGTAGTAGTAGCAGTAGTAGTAGTAGTAGTAGTAGTAGTAGTAGTAGTAGTAGTATTAGTAGTAGTAGTAGTAGTAGTAGTACATGTAGTAATAGTAGTAGTAGTAGTAGTAGTAGTAGTTGTAGTAGTAGTAGTAGTAGTAGTAGTTCCATCCCTTCATGCCATCTTCAACCCCTAGTAGTAGTAGTAGTAGTAGTAGTAGTAGTAGTAGTAGTAGTAGTAGTAATTTCGTACCCACAGAGTAGATTCTGTCACATAATCAGATATTTCATGTGGCAAATATTACAAAATAATTCGACTTAGTGGTAGTAGTAATAGTAGTAGTATTAGTATTAGTAGTAGTAGTAGTAGTAATAGTAGTAGTAATAGTAGTAGTAGTAGTAGTAGTAGTAGTAACAGTAGCAGTAGTAGTAGTAATAGTAGTAGTAGTAGTAGTAGTAGTAGTAGTAGTAGTAGTAGTAGTAGTAGTAGTAGTAGTAGTAGTAGTAGTAGTAGTAGTAGTAGTAGTAGTAGTAGCAGCAGCAGCAGCAGCAGCAGCAGTAGTAGTATTAGTATTAGTAGTAGAAGTAGTAGTAGTCGTCGTCGTCGTCGTCGTAGTCGTAGTAGTAGTAGTAGTAGTAGTAGTAGTAGTAGTAGTCGTCGACGTAGTAGTAGTAGTAGTAGTAGTAGTAGTAGTAGTAGTAGTAGTAGTAGTAGTAGTAGTAGTAGTAGTAGTAGTAGTAGTAGTAGTAGTAGTAGTAGTAATTATATCCACTCTACGCATACTGAGTCAAATCCATCACAGTCATCACTATCACTCATTCACAAACTGTCAGTCTCAGATGTAATATAACACCCCGTGAATACAAATGACTAAAGTTCCTGCCCTGAAGGATTTTACAGCAGATCATGGCTTGAATGATATTTAAATCGGTTTATCATTATTATGAATATAATTTCTTGTAATAAATAAGAATTATGCAATAAATAAAATCACACAATCACAGCATTTCAGGAAGTAGTAGGCTACCAACTCTGCTTTATAAAATGCAAGTCTGCATATTACACATTTAACTGAATTCAAAATAGTACTAATTATTGTCGCCCAGCACGCCAGGGCATCCTCAAAATGTTAAAGGGCAAATTACGTCTGTGCCCTAAGGTTCATCTCACTCTCGATTTGAGATTTCTCTAGATAATGGAAGTGAACCAGGGAGTAGTATAGTTCGTTAGCGTTCACCAGACGTCGCTCTTGCATGAGATCAGATACTGACTGTGATCCACATATCTGTCTGTCGTGCAAAGTAAAATAGTAGGCTAACTGCTCACTTTTCAGCTCAGCAGTTACTGTTCCTTTGCATAGTATCATACCCAGAAAACAGAGGACATTAAACCAAGGCTGGCTAAATGTTTGCCCACCGTCTGCGACGCTGACCCAACATTTAACCAGCCTTGGCTTAATGTCTCTTTTGTCCGGGTGTGCGATTTATGCTGACGTGTGTAGGTTATCATGTAGTTTGTTCGGATGAGTCCCATGACACGGGCTGGATCACTAGGGTACTGTTTGGCTTGTCAGGACACGCTTTGGGGAACTGGATCACTCTTTCATTAACCTACAGACACGTCTTCCGCCGTCAAAAATAGTTCCCAGGACGCCATAATGGATTACATTGATTCTCTCAAATCAGCGGATGAATCTGACAGGGTCGTGTGAAGCGGCTTAAACGAAAGATGGCTGCGGCCATTCACATGGGACCTCCTACCCCCAAATGAAAATACCAGTCAGATGTTAATGCTGCTTGTCTAATAAATCACCACCTTGATGTACAAAAACGTACCCAGGGAACCTCTTTTGATGGCACTTTTAACATTACCCTACATTCAATCATCAGCCGGCTGGCTGGATGGCTTTCGGGAATAGTTGCCTGTTGACTGGCTGGTTGCCTAGCTTATTAACTGAGTGCCTGACTGGCTGGCTGTTTGATTGACTGGTTTGTTGAGTGGCTAGCTGGTGGGACTGGTTGTCTATCTGGCTAACTGGCTGGTTGCGATATATATGTGCTTAAACATTAAGATTTGCAAATGTTTGTTCTCAAATTAAACAAATATGAGTCATTTTCATCTATTTAAATTTGTGGATCGCGGTAGCGAGACAAAACTTCAAGTGAGTGAAAATTTAAATTATTTAATTTAGTGCTTTAAGGGTTATCTGGCTGACTGGATGGCTGACTGATTGACTGGATGATTTGTTGATTTGGCTGGATAGCTTGTTGGTTGGTTGGTTGGTTGGTTGGTTGGTTGGTTGGTTGGTTGGTTGGTTGGTTGGTTGGTTGGATGGTTGGTTGGTTGGTTGGTTGGTTTTGTGGTCAGGGTGAGAGTTAGGGTCCATGGTTAGGGACGGGTAAGGGTTCCAGGACCTGGTTCCCCATAAAACCCAGTATCAACCTGTCAACCGTACTCTCATCATACCCCCTTCAAGGGCATGCCTTTCCATGTTCCCAACCTAGTGCACTGACCGAGGAGAAGTATAGCCTGATTTATAAAAAGGAAAACAATCATACTAATCGATATAAATTATACCTCATCTAATGCATTTACTAATGTAGTCAGATCCTGACTTGAGTCGAATCTGGTAACCGTTGGGTTGTCCAGTGGGGCTTTCCCCAATCTACTTCTCACCAAGAGATCACGTAGATTTTGTCCCCTTTTAAATGCTGTTACACACCGTTTATACAGGATGTTTGGATGTTTCGCTTCAAGTTTATTGAAAGAAGTCTTCACTAATTTAGCTGTCTCCACCGCAGTTGCAGAGTAGGTAATAACAAAGGGGGTGACGCCACTATCCTTAGGGGAAGGTACCGTATTTAAGCCGAATGGAGAATACGTTTTCAGGGCTAATTGCCACTTCTTTTCCGCTTCAAGTCGCCCAATCTTATTTAGAGTTATGTCTCCTGTATTCTTCAATACTTCAAGATACAGCACTCTCAGATGGGTCGCCCTGCAGCTCCCGGAATTGAAGTGTGTGGCAACTGCTGTGTCCTTCTTAAGCCGTACATCCGAACGATGTATGTTTATCCTTTTCCTGAAGGAGAGCCCAGTTTCTCCCACATATAATTTTTTGCATTTCGAACAAACTATACAGTAAATACCGTTAGTTGAATCACAATTTTGTGTGGTAGGAATTTGATTCCCAGCATCCAGTACGCCCTCCATGGTCTTACCACTCTCTACAACTACTTGTGTCGAACATAATTTACAGTTCCTAGTAGTGCATCTTTGAGAAGATCCCTTGTTCGGGTTTTTTCTCAATTCACACAATGTTTTATCTTTGATCTTTCGCAAAAAACGTTCCGAGTAACCTCTCCTAACTAGTGCTGCAAAGAGTTTCCTACACGCTATCATTACATCTTGTTTGTTATTACATATTCTAACATATCTAAGGATTTTCGACTTAATTAATCCCTTAAAAGTATGGTTTGGGTGATGTGATTGTGAAACAGTTCAAAAGTATCTGTTGGTTTAAAATAAACTTTGGTATCAAATGTACCTGTCTCCTTAAATCTGCTTCCTTTGTAAACCACTGTGTCTAAAAAATGCATTGATTCCGAGCTCAACTCTGCCTTCACAGTAATCGAAGGGTGATGGGTATTCAAAATTTTCACAAATTTGTAAAAGTCTTCCTTGGAGTGTTCCCAGATCATAAAAATATCATCTTGGAACCTCCAGTACACTGAGGGTTTTAGGACGCATTTTTCTAATGCTTCTTCCTCCCACTCTGCCAAAAACAAATTAGCATAATTTGGTGCAAATTTCTTACCCATCGAAGTTCCCCACGTTTGTAGGTACCACTGGCTGTTGAACTCAAAATCATTGTTTTCTAAATTATTTTTTAATAGTTCTAAAATTTCTTTATCCGGCCTATTCGGGTCTGGATTCTTATTAAATATTTGTTTGACAGCCTCTAACCCATTGGTATTATCTATGTTTGTATAAAGACTGTCAACATCTATTGTGGCTATAAATGCCCCTTCCTTTGCTTTAATTTCCGCAATTTTGCTATTAAAGTCATTAGTATCCTTTAGATATGATTTATGTTGTTTTGCAAGCGGTGCTAAAAAATGATCTATATATTCGGCTGACGCATAACTTTCACTACCGCAATCCGCTATTATTGGTCTGCCCGGTGGGACTTTTACCTCTCCTGGCCACACTTTTCTATCTTTATGTATTTTCGGTAATAAATACATTCTACGTGGTGCAGGGTCTTCCGGACATTTCAAATAAGATAGTTGTCCTGCATCAATAAATCGGCGGTTAGCCAAAAAATTCGTTTATTTTTGGTATCGACTTGGGGAAAACTGGTTCCTCTAAGCGTTTGTAGTGGACCTGGTTTGCTAGTTGCCTATCGGCTTCACCTACATAATCCGTTTTGTCCATTACTACAATTGCCGCGCCCTTATCCGCCGGTTTAATTATTATATCCTTATTCTCTTTAAGAGTTTTTATTGCTGTACGTTCCTCTCTGTCTAAATTATCCGGTGTTTTTTTGAGTTCTAGAGACCCCAAGCTACGCTCCAGATAGTCCAACTCCAGTCAGCACTGGGTTAATCAGGCCAGGTGGATTGAAATTAGACTTAGGTCTGAACTTCTGATCTCTAGTTCTCGATTTTTTGTTATGAAAAAAGCTGGAGGTTTGGGGGGCGCTGTAAGCCCCCCTAGAAAATGTTGTTTGTTTGTGACTTCTGAGAGCACCTGACATGTATTCTGGAGACATAATGGATTTGTTCATACACATGATATTTTTGGCCTGACAAAAAATCTACTTTTGAAAATTAGTATCCAGGTAAACCAAATATTACTCAAAGAATTCGAGTCGACAAAGGGCTATTCAAACAAAATCTGTATCGATTTTTGAAATATAATTCCAAACATTGGAAAGGTAGACCTATTTGATTACTAGTTTAATTGAGGCAAAATCCAATAGCATTATTGTAAGCCTACTGACAAGTACGTACATAATCAAGTACATAATACATGTAGGGCCTATATCTTGCATCCATAATAGATAGATAGATAGATCGTTTATTTCATCTCAGCATAGGCCCATCGGCCTGTGTGCAAATACATGATATAGTGAAATATATACAATATGTGCGGTGTATGAGCGAGGAGACAGGATGATATTTCGATACGATAATAAGAAACATCTGCAAATAATGACAGTTTTTTTTTTTTTTCAAAGATTCGCAAACACTTCAAGTCCAGAATAAACAAATATAGCTAGATTATTAATAGTTTTACTGTGTTCTGAGGATAATAGTTCAATAAATTTATTCATAGATGGTTTGGTCCAGAAATAACGTGAAATGTATTTTGATCTCAAAGCTTTTAAACGCTTACACAGAAACAAAAAATGATATTCGTCACCTAATAGTTCACATTCTTCACATAGACGCTGGTGATAGGGGCGTGGCCGTTGCCATTTACCAGAAACTACAGGTATGTTATTGTTTTTTGTAATGAATTTAACCATGGCTTGTCTATATTTAGAAACTTTGATGACATTGAAATAGTAACTGTAATGTGGCGTCAATTTAAATGATCTATACATAATACCATCAGTACTGCCGTGTATTTTCTCATTCCATTGTGTTATATACACGTCGTTTAATCTCCGTTTAAGTAGCCTTAGAAATGGCCCAACATTATCACAACCCTGACTTAGCCATATATAATTAAAGCCAAGTTGACATAAAAGCCTTTTAAACAGAAAATGCCCAGTTTTCACACGGATTTTCACTTTCACACCTTTTATACAACATATTGTAAGCCTTACTGACTAATCTGTTACATTTACCGTTTACAACATTCAACCAGTATTTTATAATACAATAGTGTCGGTTTAATTTTAACGGATACCTACCTAATTCACCATAAATAAAATAATCAGCTGTTCTAGAGTTCAGTTTTAATATCTTTTTACAAAACAACAAGTGTGTCCTCTCAACTTCCCGAGCTGCATGGAAACCCCATATTTCACAATTGTAATGAACGACAGGCAAAATCAATTGATCATATAATGAACACATAAACTTGAGGTCTGGATCGTACAAATTGTGTGTGTCTTTCAACAATTTTTTAATCCTCTATCTGCCTAATTCCTTTGAGTTAGTAAAAATATATCCCACGGCTGCTTAAAGTCAGAACAAGATATGAAACTAATTCGGAAACTTTTAAAAGATCATGTCCGTAAAAAAAGTGGTCATGGAAGGATAAGTTACCACCTTTCCTGAAAATCACAACGGTTGTTTTATCAGTGTCAACATAGAGTCGCCAACGTGTACAGTAATCATATAACAAATCAAGTCCGAGTTGTAAATCTTCTCTTGTGCTAGACAACAAAAGAAGATCATCGGCGTATAATAATAATTTTAAAGGTGTTCCTTCCATGTCTATACCTTGAAAATTGCCAGTCTGTAAAAAAGTTTCCAAATCATTTAAAAATATGCTGAATAAAAATGGTGACAATGACTCACCCTGCCTGACTCCAATTCGACATTCGAAAGGTTCACTTATACATCCTTGATGTTTTACTGTTGAAAAATCATTTGAATACATACTATTTATAATATTATACATGTTCCCCCGGATTCCACTCTTAAGGAGTTTATACCATAGACAATCTCTGTTTATAAAATCAAAAGCTTTTTTAAAATCAACCGTTGCACAATATACCTTATTGTTGTTTCCCAGAGATGAATCAATAATAAATTGTAAAATGAACAAGTTATCTAAAGTGGAGCGCCCTTTGCAAAAACCAGATTGAACATCTGAAATTATGTGGTAGGTACTTGACCAAAATGTTAACCTATTGTTTAATATTCTAGTAAACAATTTGCCGAGAGTGCTTAATAAAGTTATGCCACGATAATTGTTTACATCATCTGTATCACTTTTTTATGCAACGGAACAATTAAACCAGTTTGCCATGATAGCGGAAAGTGTGACGATCTAAATACAGCATTAAATAGACATGTTAACTTTGATAAAAGAATATCCAAGCTAAATACATATAATTCATTTAGCAAAAGATCAGGACCTGCTGATTTACCACATTTTAATTCTTTGATAGATTTATGAACTTCGGCCTCTGAAATAAAATCATTCAATTCCTTATAATCACTTTGTAATCTCCCAGCTTCTTAACATCTTAGATATCCGTAAACGTCTTCATCGGCCTCATACGTTATATCACGTGGGTTACTGATGGATTTAAAATAAGTGAACATATCATTTACTGAAAGAGTAGTATTAGTAACATTGACCTTACGTGGCTTGAGCATTTTCCAAAATTCAGTAGGGTTAGTAGTTAAGCAACCTGTTAATCTACGCGTATAATCCCTGTCATAGGCAATTTTACTGGTCCTGATTAATTTATTATAAAGAGTACGTGCAGCAATAATTTTTTTGCGACAAACATCATCACCTATATTCTTGTAAATATTTAAACAACGGAAATATTCCGATCTTGCCTCAAGACAATTCTCAGTCATCACATATCATAATATATACTTTGAACTTGGTGAAAAAAATACCCATCACTACATAATAAGCCATGTAGGATTATCG
Source organism: Flabesymbios commensalis (assembly GCA_964017125.1). NCBI lineage: Eukaryota > Metazoa > Annelida > Polychaeta > Terebellida > Flabelligeridae > Flabesymbios > Flabesymbios commensalis. Next base: position 50,147,501 of record OZ024910.1, on the reverse strand, counting down.
TATAAGGCACATATAGTTCTGTGAAGTCATTTTAGTAATATGCTCTCGTTCCAGTAGACTAATTCACTATGATAAATATGATATGGTCAGAAATTAATAGAAACAATTATTCGCTGAAAAAAAACTACATATATGTGTAGGCTAAAAGCCCGGGGCTAACAGTATCAGCGTATTAATAAGACTACCCCCCCCCCTTTTCGTGATTATGTGATGTGTCGTCTGATCCCAGAATCTACCCTTTCGTCCCAGAATATACCCCCTTTTAAACATCTATATGTGACCCTCCCATATTGTACCCCTTCCTCCCAGAATATACACCCCTCTTTTAAACATCTTAGATCTATATGCGACCCTCCCAGAATCTACCCTTCCCTCCCAAAATATACCCGCCTTTTATATAAAGCGACACTCCTAGAATCTACCTATAGGGCCTACCCCTTTTTTCACAACTATGTGCAACACTCCCATGATCTACCCCTCCCTCCCAGAATATACCCCCCCCTTTTAAACATCTATGCGACTTTCCCAGAATATACCCTTCGTTCTCTGAATATACCCTCCCCCCCCCTTTAAACATCTATATGCGACCCTCCCAGAATCTACCCCTCCCTTTTTTGGCAACTATACCCCTTCCTTCCAGAATATACCCCCCTTTTCTACAACTACATGTGACGCTACCAGAATCTATCCTGCACTCCCAGAATCTACCCCGCCCTCCGATAATATGCCCTCCTTCCCTTAGATATGCGACCCTCTCATAATCTACCCATCCCTCCAGAAGATACCTCCTTCTGAGGCACTATATGCAACGCTCACATGATCTACCCCTCCTTCTTAGATCTATATGCGACCCTCCTAGAATCTACCCTTCCCTCCCAAAATATACCCGCCTTTTATATAAAGCGACACACTACCATGATCTACCCCTCCCTCCCAGAATATACTCCCCCCTCCCTTTAAACACCCTTTAAACATCTATATGCGACGCTCACAGAATCCACCCTCCGACCCAAAATATACCCCAACTTTAAGCATCTGCGACCCTCCCAAAATCTCCCCCTCCCTCCCAGAATAGGATACCCCCCTCTTTTGACAACTATATGCGACACTTCCATAATCCACCCCTTCCAGAATATACCCCCTTTTATAGCAAGTGCGGCTCCCAGATTCTACCCCTCTTTCCAGAATATACCCCTCTTTTCTACAACTATATGCATGCTCCCAGAATCTACCCCGCCCACCCAGAATCTACCCCCCCTTAGAAATGCGACCCTCCCAGAATATACCCATCCTTCCAGAATATACCCCCTTCTTCACCACTATATGCGACACTCCCATAATCGACCCCTCCCTCCCTTAAACATCTATATGCGACACTCCTGGAATCCACCTCCGACCCAAAACATACCCCACCTTTTAAACATCTACATGCAACCCAGGTCCCTCCCAGAATATGCCCCTCTTATAATATAGGCCTACTTCCTTTTATATAGAGTGGCGCTCCCAGAATATATCCCTTCCTTCCAGAATATAGGCCTACTCCCCTATTCTACAACTATATGCAACGCTCCCAAAATCTACCCCGCCCTCCCAGAATATCCCCCCTCCCTTAGATATGCGTCCCTTCCAGAATCTAACCCTCCCTCCAGAATATACCCCCTTCTTAACCACTATATGCGACACTCCCATAATCTACCCCTCCATCCCAGAATATACCCTCCTTTAAACATCCATATGCGACTGTTGGACACTCCCGGAATCCAACCCTTCCTGGCCAAAAATATACTCCCCTTTCAAACACCTATACGCGAGCCTCTCGGAATCTACTCCTCCCTTCCAAAATATACCCCAGCCTTTTTCTACGATGTGATTCTCACAGAATTTACCCCTCTCTCCTGCCTGGATAAGTGTGCATTCTCTAGAAGGCGCATAGGGCATATAGGCCTATATATATACATCATCCCTGGGGACTCAATGTGTTCAGTATATTAGGACTGTGACAGTGCCGCCCACGACGGGTTGCAGTATCATTGGCGGATCCAGGATGGGAAGAAAGAGGGGGCGCACGGGGTTTGGAGGGCTTGCCCCCGAGATTTTTTGGGTACATTTTAACCAATTTATGGGACTTTTTAGAAAATTTGGCGAAAATAGGGGGCGGGGGCGCCTGCTGCCACTGAGTATCCTTGATTTTATCAATCTATTTGCGGACCGTGGCCTTGGCGGACCTTCTATGTCCCAGCGGGGGGGGGGGGGGAGGGGGGGTGAACGCACCCCCCCCCAGCCTACGGTCCTGCTCCCGTCATTTAGTTTAAACATTTATTAAGTGTGTATAATGCTACTTCGGTTGCATGATCACTGCACCAGTGAATCACATCATTTGGTCCACTCGGGTCACATCTCAGACCTAATTTATTAATATAGGAAACACCAGGTGTATTATTTTTACCAGCTTTCCTATAAATGTCATTGACTCTGCAGACTTTCAGTGCGTACATAGAGTTAATGGCATGTGTGTTGTAGATCTCTGTGTAGTGGATCTTAGCACCAGCGAATTTCCTCTTAGCCAATAGGAGACAGTCCTGCATATCTCGACCAATAAAAGAGTTTAAAACTGTCCCTTTTCTCTGCAATACGTCATTAAGTCCAAACATTATAATGACATTTTTTAATTTTGTACAGTCCTTTCTCCTGTAATTTTGCAAAACCTGGGTCAGATGCTGTATCCTTCCCCCCAGGAAAAACGTGAATTTGAACATTTTTGTATGGCTTAAGGTCGTTAATTCTACCGACCATAGAATCACCTAAAATCGACATTTCCGTCGAATTTTCAACCGAAAGACTCCAATTTTTACGTTTTTCTGCATCAGTCAAGCCACTCTGATATTTTACAAACAGCTCAGGCACCCTGTTTACTTGGGTACTCGCCCTGGCTTTTATTGGTGGGGATGTAGTGTCTGGAAGTGCACCATCCACAGACGTAGAGCCTACTAACTCTAGTTCATCTTGCGAACTGTTGATGGATAACACTCCCAAGCTAGAATTATGGCTATCCAAGGGGTCAATCAAGGAAATTTCCCCCTCACTAGCCTCAGTGACCAGTTTCACTGGTGACACTGGGGCAGTGCTGGGTGCCTCCTTCTCACTAGCATTCTCCAGGGTATCAGATGGTGCCAAAATGACGCTTCCATTAGGGAATCCCGACATGTTCCCGTCTCCATTAGCTCTGGAAATAAAGGAATTCTGCGGATCTAAGAGGTCTGTGCCTCCGAGGGAGTAATAATTTGGGGGATTTACCCGACTCTGCTCTGGTGATGTTTGTCCGAGAGGCAGGAAGCCTGATACATCCAGGGTATCTCTATACCCGTCTAAATTAGGAATTTTGCTAATCTCCTCAGGTGCTCGTTCTGTCACTATGGGTAACAGAGCTGGGCTCCCTGCTGAGCTCGGGATCTCCAAGGATCCTTCCAAACTCGTTTCCTCTCCTTACTCGTCTCTAAGAATTAGCTTCCTCCTAATGGAGCGGTCATTGCTATCACATATTGCCCGTTTCCTCTTGGTCGAGACTACTGGCACAATGGGTTGTGTGCGTGGGGTGTGGAATGTTTCAAGTGGGGATTCATTACCTTTAGTATTCTCCCGATCAGTGGATAATAAATCCTGGCCTGATCGGGGTACCTCATATGTAAAAGATAATCCTACCCCCGGATCCTCCATCGGCTCGTCTCCCAGGGTCACAGGAGAACGGCGAAGAGGGGGCGATACCCCCGACTCGGCGGTGGACGATGTTACTCGTGCACCCTCCGAGACCGAAACGATCGGAAGAAATTCTTCCTCCCCCTCCCCTCCCCTCTCCCCGGTCGAGAGAGCCGGTTGAACTGAAGCTTCCTCCGTTTCCACCGTTTCCGACCGCCCTACCTCCGGCTCTGCAACCAGATTAGCTATAGCAATCGCAAGGGCCTCTGTCTCCTTTGATCTCCTAGGAGTTTCCCTAACAGAAGGGGACGGGCTCCTGGAGGCCCCTCTTTTCCCCTTCCCCGCACGCGTCTTTCTGTTGAACGAAGTCACCATGTTAGTCGCGGCCTTCTCATCCTCGCAGTCTAAGCCTGCTAAGGCCGAAAAAGGATTTGAGGTCACTATGGGCGCAGGATCAGAAACCAGCGGGCTAGGGGGCGACCGGGTCGAGGAACCTTATTTGTTGTCCCCTCCCTTCCATCACTTCCTGTGTCCTGTGACTTGGCTACAGGGGGAGCCACCTTATTAGAATTTTGACAGTAACAGGAGGACGCGGTGAAGCCGGTTGCTCGCTATTCGATGCAATCGGAAATGCGCCACTGTTACTCCCCCTCAAAACCTCGTTGCAAAAACCCAAGACATACTGAATTGTCCCTCCCTCAATTTCCCCCCGCGTCCTTGACTTAGACCAGTGTGTAGCCAGAGACTGGCACTTATGAAATTCATCACTGGTTAGGTGACGCTGAAGCTGTGCTACTTCTGCTGCCAACCTATCGAACTCATGGTTCAGATGCCCGAGTCCGATTGTCTTAATAGCCGTTGCCAAAAAGTCAGCCGCTTTTGCCAGCTCCCCTCTCAAAATTTCGCCCGGCCGAGGCAACATTACTTCGTAGCAGAGAGACTCCGCTCTTTTCTGCAATTTTTTAGGTAAGCCACCTTGCTTTCGCCAATTTCTAAGGTGGTGTTGACACTTGAGCATCGCGTCAACCTTTTTAGCACATGCCAAAAAGTGGCCAGAAGACCCATGCGGAGCCATTTTAATTTTCAGGTCACCCTAACTGGCAAAAGGTTCTAAGAAAAGGGAGATTTAATTTAGTCTGAATGATAGAGCCGAGAAAATTGTTCGGAGCTATTTAATTTGCAATAAAAAAAATTTGAAATCCCTAGAATTCAATAGTATCCGAGACAACAATTAAATTATAGTTATTTCATTTTACTGTGGCATTAAAATGCCACTAATTTAGCCCCCCTCTGGAAACATCTAGAAATGAGAAAAGTGTTATTATTTACAGCGAACACCTACAAGCTACAAGCTGGATGGCTGGCTGATTGACTGGATGATTAGTTGATTTGGCTGGCTAGCTTGTTGGTTGGTTGGTTGGTTGGTGTTGGTTGGTGTTGGTTGGTTGGTTGGTTGGTTGGTTGGTTGGTTGGTTGGTTGGTTGGTTGGTTGGCTGCTTGCTTGCTCGCTTGCTTGCTGATTGTTTGATTGACTGACTGGCTTGCTGTTGAGACAACAGACATTCGGCTAACTAGAGTCCTAGAGGGTATTTAGTCAAACCAAGGAGCTACCGAGACAGATCAACGTGTAATGACTTCATCCTAATTGGGATGTCCCGATCTAAAGACCTGTGAAATTACCCCCATGCTATTGTGACAGCATCAGGAATTACACGTCAAAAATAACCAAACGATTGCATTTCGGTACGATGAACTCAAGGTGTCCTTATTTTCCAGAAGGCATATTCAGCGGACACGAGGCAATGAACCAATGCTGGTTTGATGTGGGACCAGCGTTGCAGACGGTGGGCCAACATTAAACCGACATCGGGTAAATGTAACAAGTTTGTTGAGATATCCTTTTGACTAAATCATTTTCTTCATTTTTTTCAAAACAAAAAGTTTTACTAGATTATTAAATCTAGATACATATATATGCCCATCTCAAATAAAACACCAATTTCCAACGGGCTTTTGTCTTATATTAGTCACTGTTATATTCAATGACTTGCAGCAGCTGGCAAGTTTTGCAAGTTATGCTAACAAGGTTCAGAAGAACTTAGAGTTAAATTAATTAGCTTAACCCTTTGACCGCCCAATTATTCAATCTGAATTTTCACTCACTTGAAGTTGTGTCTCGCTGACGCGATCCACAACTTCAAGTGAGTGAAAATTATACAGATTTGACAAAATTTCAACAAATTTCTAATCTTGCTGATCAAAGTAACGTTTTGTCTTTAACAGGTTTAAAAGCTGATATGTAATATGCTAATAAAAAATTTAAAAAACGAATACAGACGGCACCGGCGGTGTAAGGGTTAAACCCTTAGTTTGCTAAGTTCGCATAATATACGTGTTCAAATCAATGCCACTGGAAGTGGTAAAAATGTCAGTTGCTCAGACACATGTAATTAAATAAATACATTCGGGGGATGTCGAATTTACATAGATGGAAATAGTTTTCGGCATTTAAAAATGGGATTATTACGTTAACAATTTCAGCTTCCAATCAATTTCCAGCAATGCCAGGGTTAATCAGGTTGAATTTTGTTTTGGATGAGTTTCTCAATTTTACAGCGTTGAGAGGGTGACCTGTTTAATATCAATTTGCCCTAGGCTATTTGTGTCATGTCCCCACGAAGGAAGTTGGCACGCCAGCGCAACAAAGGCGGGCAGTTCCGGGTGTCAAACTTCCTGTTTTCCTTGGGCTGCAACCCGAGGCAGTGTTATAAATCAGACAAAACCCGAGTAGATGAGATGGATACATTGAACACAATCAGACGCACAAAATAGGGAGTTTTCCAACGAAATTTAGTGACTGTGGCTTCATCTATAGTGGGGGCTATTTGTTCAGTGAGTGCTCCAATCTCTATTTTTAATCGCAAGTGTAAATTGCGCAACGCTGAGCATTTTGGGATCAGGTGAATTACTTAGACAGAAATATAATCCCATGAATGATGTAATAGCGGTTACAATGTTCTATAATTTAAGAAATAAAATATATTTATTTTACAACAACACAAATTATTGAGCATGTAAATAGAATGCATGGGTATATGTTTGTTTGGTATAAGACCAAATGCCGGGAAAAGGCTTACAGAAAAGGCTTACAGTAGTAATAACTGCTTATACCTGCTTTCATTTTAAACGCCCCCTGGAGTTAGAAGGTGCTAAACTGTCAAATTGTAAAGTAGCAGCTTAGCACCTTCTAACTCCAAGGGGACGTGAAAGAACATAGCATGGAAACATCTATACCTCTACCTGGGACAGGATGAATATACAATTTCCCTATCCCGCACTGCAGAATGGGATAATGGGAGAGCCCGTAGAAGTCATCCGGGGTGTTCCGCGCAGCATCGTATAGATCCGTGTATGTGGCCGTGGTGTAGCCGGGCACTATTGGCAGTTAGTGATGCAAATTAAACACGCAAATTATTTTGTAATTTGTCCCAGTCGCAGCACGGATGTGCCTTCCGGTGCTGCTTCTGTGTTTGTTACCGTTGATTTTCTGCGGGATGACCGGGCACTTTTACAACTTAAAATATTGAAAAATTTTGTAACGAAAACTGGATACTTATTGCAAAAGAGTCTTCAGAATTGTAACGCAAAATTGCTGACCGTTTTAGAATCACCAAAACATAATTCTGGCTTGTTTATTAGAACATTAATACTAGCTGCGCTCTCGCACTGGATTGGAACGAGACAGTTAACACAACCCTAAGAAATCGCCGATTGATTTTGGATAAACCCGTATAGTACATGTGAGCGTTTAACCGCCAACTATTTAATTGAATGTATCACTGGCGCGATTCACAACTTAACGTGAGTGAAAAAATATTTAGATTTGCCAAAATGGACGTCAGCTATTTTCACATCTTTCAAATCTCTTTTCAAACCTTCAGCAAGTAACAAGTATTTATTGATGATGGTTCCATGCATGTTTAAATTCTAACATTTAAAGTGATAATAAAAAATGAAAAAAAGCCCGACCGGTGGATGAAAGATAAGGGTTTCAGCGTAATTTGTATGCCACTCCGGTGACGAAAAGAAGCTGAAATAGATGGAATCTGATAATGTTCATGTTACAAACTTTATTTTTAAGATCAGCGGCGTATCTTGAAAAAGACTGAGAGGGAAGCTAAACGGCAGGGTGTCTGACAGATTATAGATTGCCTCAGATGCATTCTAAACGATTTGGAGAGTTTCTTTTCCTTTTTTTAGCCATTGTTCAATTTGTTTATTTTTTAAGTCTGATGGGGGGGGGGGGGGTATAGTCCAATACTCTCCTAAATACGCTCGAGTCTAAAATTACATATTTAGGTATGTCCTCAGAATTTTTGTTCAATTTTGGCGTTGACTTCTTTAATTTATGCTGTCAACAATTTAACACAAATGAAATCACTCAAATAGATGCAGCTCGGTCAAGGGTACCGCTTACAAATCTTGAAAAATCATCTATGGCACCGCGTGTACACGCGTGACAGCTCGATTACCCAGACTGGGCCTTGTTCAAAAATAGCAGATGTGGGTGTGTGCTTCTTTGAGCCGACATGTCTTGGAGGAACAAAAAAAACGTAGGCCAAGCATCGCCTGAAGATTGGGCCAGCAGCGCTGGCTCAATCTTCAGGCGTTGCTTTAATGTTTGTCGGAGGCTTCGTTTGAGACTGCTGTAGCTTTTCAAAGCACCAGATATCAATCTTTAAACAGTCCGTCCCTCTTCCATGGCTGTTGGTAATAGCAGTTGACAAGTAGATGGTTGGGTGAGATTGCCTCGCGCCCGCGTATAATCATCGTAAGTCCCCACTGTGTCAACCTGGAGCCACTTCTAATCTAGCTGAAGTTACCTAGCTGTCAAAAAACAAACCATGAAAAACTATTGTTAGTACCCGTAAGTATCGTTTAAAATCGATGTTACTACCGGGTTAAATGGCAGTTATTGGGGATGTGTGTTTAAACAACAAAATTTGATTTGTCTCAATTAAACAAATATGAGTAGTTTTCACGCAATTGAAGTTGTTGGTCGCTGTAGCGAGACACAAACGTGGGTGAGACACAAAGTGTGCGAAAATGTGAATGATTCAATTCAGCAGAAAAAGGGTTCATTCACATTCCAGCAATCACGAGGTGTTGCCCCAGTGCTAGATTAAGGTTGGTCCAGCGTTGTAGACGGTGAGCTAACATTAATCCAACGTGTTTGTCAGTTGAATACAGTAGGCCTACAGTAGAACCAGTCCTGCAATATGCAGCCACTCTCATGAGAAGCCAACCTCCTATGGGAGGCCACTTATTCATTCCCAAAAATGCCATATTATATACAAATGAACTTCCTATGAACAGCCACCTGTCTTGAAAGGTCACTTTTCCAGTGCCTCAAGCGTGATTGCTCGTATATAACAGGCTCTACTGTAACTTTAAAAAATGCAGTGACCGCTATGCAAAGTTCTAGAAGTTCCATTCTGTGATATTTTTTGCATTTAAGATTGTCGTCATCCCCGATTAATTAGCTGTTATGGGAATGAAATGTGTGTTTGAACATCAACATTTGCAAATGTTTGGTCTCAAATTAGACAAATGTGAGTAATATTAAACCACTTGAGGTTATGGATCGCGGTAGCTGGACACAACCCGAACTGGTAGAAAATTTAAATCAATTTTCTTAGCAGGAAAAGGGTTAATAAGATGCACAACAGAAGATTTTATTGCACAATGATGTAAGTTGCTGCTTAACTGTGTTGATAAACCACATGGTGGAATTAATCAGGTCCTCAAATGTCTAAATTTCCTCATCTTCTATATCAGCATGATAAATGACACGATAATTTTTACAGTTGAAACTTAGGCTATAGAGCAGAACTTTCCAGAACTTTTTTCCTGACGGAGCAGACTTATATATGTGACGTGCCACGTCAAAACCAGTTCTATGTCGTAAAATATAGAAACTGAGTTAGTAAGTGGCGTTTGAAGAGCCAGCGCTCAGGTTTCAAATGCACCAAAAATTATAAATATATCTCAATTTGGCCTATTTAGGAAATATAAGTAGAAAAGTTGAAGCATCGCATTTTTATGCTCATTTGCATAAATCCAATATGGCCACCATTTGCCCTACTTGGCAACATATTTTAAAATTTCTAGGCATGTAGTGAGTTAATTTTAACATATTTGAATCCAGCTATGAGCTGTAAATGATAATGGTCATACAAAAGGTTAAAACTTAAATATTCACATTTCTATGCTCATTTGCAAAAGTCTAAGATGGCCGCCGTTTCACCTTATTTGGCATCTGATTTCATCATGTGTTGGTATACAGTGAGCTCGTTTTACGTATTTGGCATCAATTGGAATCTGTAGTTTTGAATGATCATATACAGAACGTTTAATATAATTAAAAAATTGAAGTTACATATGTTTACCCGCATTTGCATAAATCCAAGATGGCCGCCATTTTACCTTATTCAGTACCATATTCCATTATTTTTCGGCATGTATTGAGTTTATTTTAACATGTTTGGCTCCAATTATGGGTTGTAGTTGGTAATGATCACACAAAAGGCTTAACATAAGAGCACACATTGCTACAACATTTGTTTGTCCTCGTTTGCATAAATCCAAGATGGAAGAAGTTTGGCTCTGTTTGACAGCATATATCATATTTTATCATTTTGAGAGCTCATTATAGCATGCTTGGCTCCAATGATAGTCTGTATGTAGTTTGTAATGGTCATACAACACGTTCGATATAATAATAATCGTTGAAGTTACGCATTTTTATCCCCATCTGCAGAGATCCAAGATGTTTTGATCCAATTATGTGCTGTTGTTGCTAATGGTCCTATAAAAGGTTTAATATACAGAGTAGGGACTAAAATTGAAGATTAACATTGTTATAAGCATCTGCATCCTAGATAACGACTTTGACCTTATTTGGCACCCTATTTCATCAATTTTTGGCATGTATTCAGCTCATTTTAACATGTTTGACTCAAATTTTCGTCTGTAGTAATATATTTTAAGAATCAAAGTTGAAGTTACGCATTTTTATCCTAATTTTCATAAATCCAACATGATACCTTAGAATCTTAGAAATATCTAAAATGGACACTACAATAATTATTTAAGCAAAATTGTGCTATAGTCAGGGCCCATTTTTGAAATTTCTGACTTGTTAAGGCATTTTTTAGTAGAATTTGGTATGCAGTTGTTCTTACAACATTCAGGTACGCTGATGCCAAATATGCCCCATGCCAAGCTCTATTTTATCTTTTTCCTATTCAAAATTCCAAAAAAAATGGCCAATAAAATTTGTGAAAATGTCATAACTGTACATCACGCCTTGGCTCACAATGAACACAAAGCCACCATTTCAGTGTCTAAAATAACATTTTCGGGGTCAGGGAATTCAGTTATGACGTTTCCGAAGGTCATATAGCTACCATTATTATCAAACAGTGGCAGCTAGAGGGCAAAGTCTAAAATAGGCGCCACTGCAACGTAATGTGCCCTAACTTTGCTTCCAAATAACGTAGAAATGTGATTTGGTGTCTACGTCTATAGGTTTCTCATAACCAGGAAACCAATTCAGAGCCGCCATAACATCTATTATCATTATTTCACAAAGTTATGGAGAACAAAACAGATGTTGGGCCAGGAAAACGACACATTGTTGTTCAGTGTAATAATTTATTTAAAAGCCATTTTTTCACATTCAGAAGCCGAGGGAAACCAGCGTAAGAGGCATCTTGTAAGAATGCTTAGATTACTGACAAAAATATTTTATGATTGTTGATCACTGCCCGGCACTATATAACCTGTCGCTCAACATATATCCGCTCTATGCCTATTGGTTTGTGGCCTATGTGATATCCACCTGTATCGTGCTTTTACAGTAGAGAATAAAGCAATTAGGGTCATTTAAATTTAAATGCCCATTTGCTATTTCGATAATTATATTTGGATAAATATCATTAATAGTAGCTTTGCGGTGAAGTGAAATATGACCAGACCGGAAATATTACAACCATCAACCCCCCCCCCCCCGGTGCGGGTAAGTTGTAACAGCATGGGGTTAGTTGTAACACAGTTACTGTGCTCATTGTGTCACATTGCAACACGCCAGAGCGTAATTTCATTGACCATTTTAGTCCGAGCTAGAGCTTGTTTTGTCACAAACATATCCAATTTGTTCATGCTTCTTATAGGTTTTTTGTGCTGAATTTAAATCCGATGACTGCCAGCTTGAAAACATTGAGTAATTTTGCAGATTAAAGGTCAAAGGGCAATTTCAAGGTCAAATAGCATTTTTCAAGAAAAGAAGCTATGAACAAGTGTGATACCTCATTTTCGTGTGATTTTGACTGGACAATCCAAAACTATTTTAATGACTTAAGGTCAGCTTCAGGGTCAAAATGTTAATTCCAAGGTCAAGTAAGAGAAAATATAAATTTTACCAAATAAAGCTGGGAAAATGTATAATACGTTTTTCTAATAAGATTTTAAATGGAAAACCCATTCAAAATATTATTTTGGTGATTTAAAGTCATATGAAAGGTCATTTTCAACTCAAGGTCATGAAAAATCAATCCCAAGGTCAAAAATGAGAAAATATACTTTTCAACACACACAAATAGCAGGAGAGGTGTAATACGTCATGTGATTTTGACTGAATAATCATCTATGTTATTACTTTGGTGATGGAAGGTCATTCTCAAAATTATTACGTCAACTTTAAGGTCAGAAAAGCGAAAATATGATTTCTAACAAATAAAGCTAGAAGCAAGTGTAATGTCTATTTTCGTGTGATTTTGTCTGAAAAGTCCATTTCTGGTATTAGTTTTGGTTATATTAGGTGATCCTCCTGGTCAAAAGGTCAATTTACAGGTCAAATAAGATTTTAACATATATGCTACAAATTGTAGCATGTACAGTAAAACCTGTCCATACCGGAATGCCTTGGGGACAAACTTTTATTCCGGTTTGGACAGGCTCCGGTTTGGAGAGGGTTTTTGCTTTCGGGAGGAACAAACAACGATAACTTGTACAATTGGCATGAGGGTTATAAAATTTTCAGGATGTGTCGTTGGTAGGTCTACAAATGATAGGTGGATGTATGCAAATAAATTGATATAATAAAAGACACAATTAAAAAAAAAACTATATTAAAATTAATTGTGTCTCACATATTTCACACACGGAGCGCATTTGTCATGTTATACACGTTGATATTTTAGCGCCTAATCTAAAATAACATTACATTCTTGTAATCGTCGGTCACACATTTAACACAGAGCATATTTGTTAACAACAACATCAGCCCGGTTAATAATCAAAGCGGTAGTAGGAGAAGTTGTGCTTTCCCCACGGAGTTAATCATATTGCAGCAGTTTTTTTTTTTTTAATGTTTCATGACGACAACGCTTGTTTGTTTGGTAAGTTTTATATATCTTCTGGAATGTATGACGCTGGACTAAATGCTCCGATACTGTATAATTATGCCATTTAATACAATTAATGCCTTGACTAAGAGTGAAAATTAATATAGGAATAATCGAGCGATGAAAAAATAAATCAAATGTTTCTATATTTCACCTACCTAAGGTTATTTATTTATTGGGCCATTAAATATCACAAACAGAATAAATGTATCCCAAAACGCAGTCTAATGTATGTGAGAATTATTGTTTATTGCACTGATAGGTTTATGAATTAATATGACCTTTTAATATTTTATTAGTCAAAGATGTTGTTACAATATTTTACTAACCAATTATTGTTTCAATCTATTACCGGTATGTTGTTAAAATATCCCTCCAATCTCAAAGTAAAGGCGCTATATTTGTTCCTCTAACGCGAAGAAGGTGTTACAAACACTAACTTCGCACCTTCCTCATTGCATAACCAGATAGCAGCAGGATGAACATTACGTCACCTTGTCGCCCCCTGTTTAACCCTTAGTGCACCGCATGCGATTTATAAAAATTCTAAAAAAAATGGTTCCGGTTTTAACAGGTGAAATACAATACAATTTATGCATTTGGGGGAAAAAATGAGTCCGGTATTCGGAGTAGACAGGTTCCAGTTTAGAGAGGGTTAATTAGTATTGTTTTGAGTGTAATTAATTTGGACCATAATTGTTACGGTATAGACAGGATTCCGGTTTGTACAGGGTCCGGTATGTACAGGTTGCACTGTATAATTCATTGTTTTTGTGTGATTCTTACAGGATGATCTAATTTTAATAGGGTTTAAATGATTAAACATGATCAAAGTAAAATAATCAGGCGACGAAAATTCATTTAAAGGTGGCAGAGAGGCGTTAAAGAGCGGCGAGAAAGTGATACAGGTCAATGGAGAAGTGTTAAAAAGCGACAGGGAGGCATTAAAGGACAATGGGGAGGCATTAAAGGGCGTTGACGGGATGCTACAAGGCGGCCGAGTGGCGCTAAAGGGTGATGGAAAGAGTTAAATGGCAATGAAGAGGCGTCAAATGGCAATGAGAAGGTATTAAAGGTCAATGAAGAGGCATTGAAGGGCAATGAGCAGTAGTTAAAGGGCAACGGGGAGGCGCTAAAGGGCAAAGAAAAGGCGTTAGAGTGCAACGAAATTTCGCTAAAAGATGGCGGGGAGATATTAAAGAGCTATGGAATGGCGTTAGAAGGTGACGAGGAAGCGCTAAATAACAATAGAAGTACGTAAAATAACAATAGAAGATGCGTAAAATAGCGATGGTAAGGCGTTAAAATCCAATGGGGATGTGTTAAATATTGATGGAGAGGTGTAAATTAGGTGGGGACCAGTCCCGGATATATATTCGTGACTTGTGACTCGTTCCCCCAGGACCAGTCCTGGAGAAGTGTTCAGGGCGAAGAAGGGTCGTCAAAGTGCGACGGAGAGGCCTTTAATTACAATGAAGAGGTGTTACACTAAAAGTGCGTTCAGGGCAAAAAAGAGGCATTCGAGCAACGGAAAGCCTTCAATTGCATCGTAGAGGCGTTAAACTAAGAGCGCTATGAAATTGAAGACAATGACAAAATGCATCAAAGAGGCATTAACCCTTTAAACGGGGCACCGAGTATACTCAGGGGACAAAAGATGACTCCCTGTCGCGAAACCTGAGTATACTCGGGTGCGGGGTGTGTTTTTTGGTATTTTTGTCTGTAAAATCAATGTGCTCCGGTAATCTAGAGGGTAGTCTTGTTTTTGCTGATGAAAGTTTGCTTCTCCTTTGATTGTGCATGGATAGCACCCCATAATAATATCTGGGCCAATGTAGAGCTGTCATTCTTAAAGGATTCTTTTGAAACGGAAAATTCAAAATGGCTGCCATAAAATCAATAAAATTATCATAACTTTCTCAATAATTTAGATAGACACTTGATTTTTTCACCAAACCATATATTTTTGTTAACAAAGTGTTATCAAAGAATACAATAAACAAAGCATACCTTCCTTGAGCATCATCATCATTCTTAAAATGCTATAATAATAGTTAGATGACAGGTATTGCAGCCGTGTTGATTGCATGATTGCACACCTAATCATTATGCATTGCCTAATCATTACGCATTTAGTACACATCACCCATAAACTGATAAACCTGACATTTTACATGATCTTGACATAACCTTCACGTTTATTTTGGGTGGCATCCATGCAGTAAAGCACAACCTCAACCTATGTCAACCTGCATACCCAATGTATCAATCTTTTCGATGGAAGCCCAAGCTGATGCTATACGCTACTGAATAAATGGGGCTTGAGAAATGACGGTGTAATAAAGGCAAACATGGGGGCATCACCCCTCCCAATATCAGCACTGCACTATTATTTGTATATTTCCTAAAATTGTGTGTTGAAATGATACCCGACTAAGTATGTGTCACCATTAGTCCTTTGTAATGGATGACTACACCACTGAACAGCTTGAAATTGATAAAAAGTGGGTATATTTAATATTTTTGTGAGTTTGACCTTGAAATGACCTTGATGTGACCTTGACATGGCCTTGGTGATATCCACCAGTAAAGCACAACACCTTCTCAAGTTATTATTTGCTCATAAGCTAATATGATATCCTGCTGGTGTCTTCATACAAATCTGACATTACAAAATATTCTGATTTTTTTTCAACCCCCCTCCTCAGGAATTCAGCGGTGGGGATGCAAGTGTGCCCAGGAGTTCAGCGTTAAAAGGGTTAAACTAAAAGCACTACGGAATTGCATAAAGGACGATGACAAAAATATTTAAACTGTGTTAAAAATATATATATTATATATAAAAGTGTAAAGGACGATGACAAAAATATTTAAACTGTGTTAAAAATATATATATTATATATTAAAAGTGTGTTTCCATCACCCCCCTCCGTCGCCCTTTCACGCATTCCCTTTTCCACTTAATGGTTCCTCGTAGCCATTTAGTGCCTCTCCATATACTCAGGGAGTCAAGCCCCACTTTTTTTGAAAAGTAGACATGGGTTGCTGTAAAAGGTCGTTATATATAAATGATATATTCACATATCCAGGAACAACATCTAAGTGGACGACCTTGCAGGCAGGCTACTGAAAGTCCAGAAATTGAGGTTGAACCAAAGGGGGGTGCTCACGCAATAACGGCGAAAAAAGCAAAACATAAATTTCTTCACTGCTCATCATATTGCGAAATTCCCAATAACCAATGTATTTAGGTACACATTTTGTTCAACTAATGTTTCAATGATACACCAAAAGTGCATTATTATGGAAAAATACAAAAAATGCTAGATTGTATACCATTGGAAAACGGCTACTCCCAGATACAGAGAAAGAAACATGGTTAGAATCAAACCAACCAAAATGGCATTCAAAATATAGGAATTGGTATACATGAATAACGTTTTAAGCTGGCAGAAAAGAAATGGCTGTCTATAACAGCTGCTGAAATGGAAATAGAAGCCGGACGAAGTTCAGTTTCATCCAGAACCACCAGGTCTGGTGTAGATCAATATGAAGCACAAATAGCCAGGGTCGGGGTCGATTACAATTGATGATTACGATTACAGCTATGATTTCATGTCATTTTAATTTATCGATTACGATTATGATTACATGTCAGCAAAAATTATTGATTACGATTATGATTATGATTACATGTCAGCAAAAATTATCGATTACGATTATGATTACACTCTTATTTTTTCGATTACGATTATGATTACGATTACATTAATCAAATTTCGTGATTACAGTCACGATTACGGGTGATTAAAATTATTTTCGAAATTCTTAATAATAATAATGACATACTATAACAAACTATAAATAACAACAACTGCAATTGAAATTTACTTAGTTTTATTTAATTATATTGTGCTCAATAATGCCATTTTAATCTGAGCAAAATTAGGTTTGTATACATATATATATATATATGACCCTACACATTGTACATTCACATTGTCTTAGGCATATAGCACATTAGACAAATAGCAGCTGCTGCAATTAGCAGTCACGCCTGAATGCTGTGCAAACATTTGACCATCGCGAGGAGCGTCCCTTTTATTATATAATATCTATAGGGCCTACCTTCTTGAAAACACGAGATGCTGATCCAATATTGTTGATCCAATATTAGCCCACCGTTGGCCCCCACCTGCGTCGCTAACCCAACATTAGGCCAATATTGGATCACAAGCTGTGTTGGCTGCGCACCCTTGCTTCCGAGGACATGCAACACGGTATGTAGGCGTACTGTTTTGAAGGCGATTTAAACATGCCATTATTGCCCCCTCCCATGTTAGCATTTAGATATACATCTTCCAATATAAATTGTGATAATATATTGATATTTCACTGCTAAGCATCACGTGAAAGTTATCGCAAAATATACATATAGGCCTATTTGAAACCGAATTGTAGCTGTAGCCATAACTTTAATCTTTAAAATAAAACGAAATACCCAGAAATATATATTATTATTGCTCCGGACAGTTTTAAGTGGCTGAGAACGACAAAACAATAAAGTATTCACTTAAATATAAAAACATTGTTGAAGTCTCTCATAAAGGGGTGATCCAAGTGACCACACGATGATGTTAATTGCAATTAACCGTTTACACTCTGGAGATGTCTGCCTACAGCAATGTTACAATGTTACAATATTTTTAATTCACTAATATGGTTGACGGGCCTCGCAGAGGTCGTCTCGCTCTGTTTCTGTCAACCAAAGTTAATAACCAGAGATAATAATGACTTGTACCATTTTTTACATTTTATCTGGATGCTGGGATGCAATGGGTGGTAGGTTTATAACACCTCTATTGTCATACCTCGTTAGTCATCAATTGTCTACCGTCAACTATAGGTGCGAAGGCGGGGGAGGGATGGTGTAGCATGCTTGGCGACCCCCACTTAAAAAAACGAGTCACGAGGGCCACTTAAAAGTTGTTATGTAGTGTTTATGTACAGTAACATCGGCAACCCTGGAAACGCATCAAACGTGGGACTCGATCCAAAACTGGCCTAATGCCGGACCAGTATCTACGACGTTGTACCCATATGAAACCAACACTAGCTGTATGTCTTGCGCTTGCTGATAATCCACATTTATAAATATGTATGCATTTACGCATGGGCCTGAGCGAAAGCACAGACATATATGCCTATATATGTATGCACAAAGCGAAATTTACCAAACTGTTCAAAATAGTTGAATTATTTTTGTTTAATTATAAAAATCGCTTCAAGTGATATATTATTTATTGTGATATATACTCAAAAAATAATGATCACGATTTAATATAATCATGATTACAGTGCTTTTAGAATATCAATTACGATTATGATTACGATTACTACACTGCACGCCAGCATGGGCACTGCCGCTGTAGACTGAGTCAACACTGCATGGGAGTGTAACGATTACAGGTCATATTTTTTTCTCGATTACGATAATAATCATGATTACACGATTTCAAAAAATATGATTACGATTATGATTATGATTACAATTTAATCGATTAAAAATCGTAATCGACGATTATGCTTATAATAGACCCCAGCCCTGCAAATAGCTTGCGTGATTTGCAATCAACAATTGCTTAGAGGAAAGGAGCCTGAATCAAAAGTGTCCACATTGAACGGTCAAAGATCTACAATGTATTATTGAGAAGAGTCAGGCGACTAAACAGGAAAGATGTATTACATAGATTGATATGTGCAGGTCATGATATGATAGCTAATAATATATGTTACCACAAACCTTGTACGAACTTATTTAGAGCTACTAGAATTCATACCGAGGCCGACAAGACCAACATGTATGATTCAGCATTCAACCTCCTTATAAAATCGTTGGAAGTCAATCTGTTTAATGAACGGCAAGGTTTCCTAGTTGAATCTTTACACGATAAGTACAGGGAAATCCTACGAGAGCTAGGTGTGAAAACTGCACATACTTATTAGTCAATCACGTTTAAGTGAAAACTTAGCAGCCACTTTGGGTCACGTGTTTCAATTCTTGACCAAAGTATTGGTTCAGGATTCATATGTGCTTCTGATATTCCCCTGGGTGATGCTCTTGATAAGCTGAGACGTTTGGAAAACGAATATAACGTCGATCCACATCAAGCAACTCTGTATTGTGCTGCCAGGATACTCCGAGAGGATGCATGCAAAAAGAAATCATGACCACTGAAGTATCCCTTGATTCTGCTTCAAAGATGGTACCAGATTCATTTTTCAAGTTTGCAGCCTGTCTTACGTCAGACAAAGTCCAGTGTACCCCGGTGAATGGAACATCCAGAATTATGGTAGGTCGCATAACAAGAGAGGCATTGATGGTGTCCCAACATTTATTACAACAAGTAGCCAGCGTAATCACTCCTCTTGCAATCGGCACATCTTACCACCTGTATAACAAAAAAACATAGCAAAAAACTTAACATTAAACTTGGTATGGGTATTAGTTATGACAGTTTGCGGAGACAACTAACATCCTGAAGTGCTAATATAATGCAGCAGGTGAAACAAGACGTGTCTATTTCCCTGACAATATATCTCGTACCAGCCGTGAACCTCAATTGTTTGCCATGGACAATTTAGATTGGATTAACAAAACACTACATGGGGGGAGCTTTCATGCAACTACTGCCATTATTATACAGAACCCACAGTCAGATCCACCTCAAAATATCCAAAAAATTACCCGTATTCCCAGCAGTACAGGTATTTCTTGAGACAGGACAATAAACAGAGTCCCTGAGGTAGAAAAATCTGCTTGTTACGCTACTGCAAATGACAGACTTAAGGGGACATCACTCACCACCATTACATCGATTGAAAACCTAATGGCAGAGAGTGATGAGAGCGCAGCTCAGTTGTTGCTGGTGTGGCGTACTGGACGTTTAATGTATGCATCATCAGATGTATTGGGGAACGGCAACATCTCTGTGGACTACCTGGATTTACTGCATTTTGTGGAATGTTACATGAATAGAAACAAACAAGTAATATCGCGTATCTGCCCCTTATACCAGAATCACCAACAGATCATGTGGTCTTGCAGGAGGAAATGATACGTTTGGTGAAAACATCGAATTTGATTGGCAATTAATGGACTGCTATATGTGGAGATCAGGCAACTTTTGAACTTGCTACAATTATTAGCGAGAAACATAAAGAGCAATTCAGTAATGTGGTCCTACTTTTGGGTGGGTTCCATCAAGCACATAATTATATGAAAGCAATCACGAAAATCATGAATGAAAGTGGGGCAGAACAACTCATTGCAACTGCTGGTCTGTGTTCAGAAGGGACGGCGAGGAAATTATTTGGAGAATAGGGTAATTATTACCAAACATTACATGCCTTGTGGATTCTCAGCGAGGCGATGTGGAAACTTTTTTGGGAAGCATTCCTGACTTGGGCTGAGGAAAAATATACCACTCCATGGTTATATTGCATCACTGCCTTGGTGAAAGTTCTTATTTGGAGCAAAGGCAATGTTCTAAACAAACCAGATCAGATAAAAGATGCTAGTTTACATATTTTGTCACTACAGGAACAATTGGATAAATTTCGAGGGAATCATTTAAGGTATATCCAACAGCAGTATTCTGGATGGAATTTCTACAAATGTGTGATATACTGCACCTATTTAATAGTTACGAGCGTGAAGGCAATTGGGTTGGCCACTTAAGTGAATCTGGAGAGATGCTTCCATATCTGACAGTTGCTGGTCATTATAAATATGGTCAACAATCTCCACCTATATATCTTCACGAAATTAAGAGATTACCTGAGATTGCACCTAAAGTTCACAATGCTCTGATGAATGGATGATTTGTGGGCAGAAGAACACGTGGCATTTACAATACCGTTCCACTTGACATGTTCTAATATAGAACAAACTTTTAATGCAGATGCAAAAAAAGAATGCTGCTGCTCGTGCTAAGTGGCTGTAGCCTACACAAAGCCAATAACAGCTGGAAATGCTTCATTTAAACTCTGAAATTGACAATCCACATCACGAAGCTGGTCTTTCACGAGTCATGCGAGATGCCGATCTGGTAATTTACGTCATCGCAGAGCTCTGTAGAAATTAATCTATACACAGAGAAGTCTGCACAACTATTGACCATATACAGTTGTCAACATGGCTATCAAGATCTGACCAAATCGATAGATAGTCCACAACAAAAAACACGCACAGTGAGACTCAACACATTTCAAACACAGAATAAGATCAAAAGAGCAGGACAAATGTCAACAGGCTCAAGAAAAATTGATGAGGTAACTGCACTTCTACAGATGACCCAAATTGTTGCTAGCGGTGGAGAAGTGGAGGTAGTGAAGTACATAGGAAGTCATGAGTGCAGCAATATTCCCCAATCTTTGTTTGATGATAACGGTAAATGAGGTCTGGAAACAAAGCCATTCTGATGAAGGCAATAAAAGATGACACAATCAAGGTGTGGGGGGGGGGGGTGAAAATAAACTGCCAATCAGTGTTGTTCACACTGTTGTTATTGTTGATGCTATGAGTATGATTAGGCGCTTGTCATTTAAAAAGGATGATTCATTTGTAGACATTTCTAATCGATTTAGACAATATCGTATATCCAACATCACCCAGGGTACACAATCTATACACTTTCACTGTGATAGATACCTGAAAACAAGTATGAAAGCTGACAAAAGACACAACCGATCAGGAAAATTGAGATCAGCCAAAGTTTATAAGGTTGACAGGTGTACAGATGAAATTCGTGTCCCAACATTAAGTCGCATTCGGATCTACATGGGTAGGGGATTTAAGGAAGAATTTTAAACTGAAACATCACATTATAAAAATGTTTCGTTTATTCTAGTTACACAGCCAACGTTTCGCCTCTGTGGCTTCTTCAGGACTGATTCGTCAACCTTTCCAGTGCTCTGATTGGTCGCCAGTAACTAAGTGACTGGGGGATTATGGGAAGCCTCTACTTCCTGTTCGTCCGCGTACCTTATTTCTCCGAACGCGGAGAAATATATACGATAGGCGGAAGAATTTATTTTTAAATGGTAAAGTAAAGGTTGCACAGGGAAACGTTCAGGAAACGTTCTTGTAGCCATACATACATGTTACAGAATGTAATGACTTATACTAAAGCATGGTATAGCAGTGTTAAGGTTAAATAGAGTGGACTTAGACTAGTAGGATAGCGTCCGTGGAACTATGCCTCTCTTGAGGCGGGTCTTCTAAAGCCATAGCCAATGTTCCGTATGATGGGTGAAAGTTGAGATAGAGTTCAGATATTAGTTGAAGAGACGTGTGGTTAGTATGTAGGATGATACGCATTTTCATGCTAAGACAAATAGACTATAACATGTATGACTGTAATTACTGGTAGTTTTACTTATGTCGTAAACATGCAGATACAAGCGAGAGTGGTATATATACAAAGTTTGATAAGTGACAGGTAGGTATGAGAAACGAGTAATAATTATGAGCAGTAAGTTTAGAGAGAGCTACAGGGGAGAGGTTGCCAGCACATCACCCTGATCTGTTACCTTCAGCGCAACAGTCCCTATGTACATCAGTGAGGTAAAGTTATATATATATCGTGATGAGCAGATAAGCACGCAGGCTGTATCATGAATGAACAGGTGACGTGTAGGGTGAGTGATAAGTTGCTCAGATGGAATAGCGACAGGAAGTTAAAATTTAAACAACAGTAGGTGACAACTATATACACAGGTAATGAGTTAAGTACATATCGATCACAGGTATAGCAGGCGCGTTGTATAATGAAAAGGCAGGTAATATGTAAAGTGAGTAAAATGCCAGGAAATGGTGAGATGGCGGTTATACTAGAAGCTTATATACAGGTATGTATAGTTTGGTATTAACATGTGGTGAGCAGGCGCAGGTAGGCGCATCTCTCGTGGGTAGCCTACTGTTCTTCCTCGCGTCTGCGTCTCTCTTTATGAAGCCACTCTAGCTGTCGCTCGTGTTCAGCTATCATTTCTTCTATGGAGCGTTGTGGGAGGGCTGGATGCTGGGTGGCCATTCGGTAATAGTGATCCCCGACCGGTATGGCGTATCGCGATCTATAGGAATCTAGCAGGTCGTCCATCGACATCCTCCAGTTGTCGGTCACCAGCCTCAGTCCAATCGGATCGTTGTAGATCGTGACGTTATGCGTTTGAACCTCGGCTGACGGGTCCGGGAATGACGTGATCTCTCTTCTGGATTTGCTCAACTCTTGACTCCAGACTATAGTGTTAATGGGTAAGTCCTCTGGTGGTGCAGTAGTAATGTCAACAGTGGCATCTGTTATCATTACGTTGGGTCCAGCTGTGCTGTCTAAGCGGGGCGTCACTACTGCCGTGATGTTGACTATCAAGCCTAGGCCGTATTCCGGATCGAGAGGTGTGGGTATCGGGAATCTCACCTCCGGTTGATCTGTTAAAGCTGCTGCTTGGCTGGTAGTGGCAGTGTCAGAGTTGGAGGCAGTCGTTTTTTCAGCTGCTTCTGCCATCATCCGCTCTGGTTGGTTAGGGCTGATCCGGGGTGGGGATTCATCTCTATCTATGTTGGAGCTCGATAGATAAAGCTTCAATTCATCGTCTTCTGATTCCACTTTATAGCACGGGATCTTAATCGGGAGGAGGTTGCCTCTCGGGGGGGGGGGGTGTCTGGTGTATCTCTCCCTTCGTCAAGTGTCGGCGTGCATTGGCTTGCCGATACTGGGAGTGTTCTCGCCTGCGGGATTTGGTAGTTCTGCAGGTTATCTTGCCCAGGTAGCTTGAGGTCCAGGGTGCTGAGACTCGAACTGCTTCTAGAGCTAACAATCACCCCATTCATCTGTTGCAGGTGTCTATTCAAGTCGTAACTTCTGGATAAGGTTTTGTCGCACTTTGGGCACTTGAAAGAAGGAGGTCCGCCGTGCAAGTTGTGTTGTTTTGCCTCGTGACGTTCAGCATTGTGTTTCAACGTGAAATGTTGCCTACAAATCGAGCATTTGAAGGTATGCTTCGGTGATGTGTGCTTTGGCATATTGACGTTGCTTCTATCACTTTTTTTCGCTGGAATGAGGAATATAACGTTCCTTTCGAATAAATAGCAGCATCTGTGTTGCTGTGCTACGTCATAATTGGTGAGTGGGCGTGGCTTAATACTGACTGGGAAGAAAGTGACACTATATCCTAATTGGTGGTGACCTGTTGCGTGGGGAAGGCGGCGGCGGGTGTCATTCGGCTTCTCCGTGTGGCTCGCAGCTTCTCCGCTTGTGATCACCCGTCGCGCTGACATCAGCGTATCTTGTGTTTGAAATGTGAGCGGCATGTTGCTGAGTGTTGGAAATGCCGGTATGTTTGTAGGCAAGTGAGGGAGATGCTATAGTGGCCTTCTGCCGCTATATTAATTCCCAGAGGTTGTGTACAGTTGAGGAGAGTGATCCACACCTGTTCTTTGATGAGTCTTTTGAAGTCGTCCAGTTCATATTCCAATACATGGCTACTTATGCATTCTGGGTTGCTATGTTGATTCATGTGTGTAGATACTGTGCTGTTGCCTAATTTATTTTTAATGTTCCTGAGATGTTCGTGGGTTCTGATTCGAAGTTTCCTTTTTGTTTGTCCTACATAGATTTAGTTACACCATTCGCAGCGGATGGCATATACGGCTCCTGTTCTATTGCAGTCTACTGTTAACAGCCGATTATTTGCATGTAGACTCTATTATGAAATCTAGACTGTGTATGAATTTATGAAAAACTAAAAATGAGTTACACATGCAAATTTGGCATTGGAATGGCTTAAAATGCCTTGATATGCTAATGTTGCTTGGCATCTTGACAAAGTTAGATTATTTTTATTGTTAGAAAGGATCATTCATTTTTTACATATTAAGGAGCAATTTCGCTGGTGCTAGAAGCGTTATTATTTTTTTTACAAATTAGGCAATGTCATGTTTCCAAAGTATTGAAGACAGAAAAATAATGTTATGGGCAACCATTTCAAACCATTATTTTTATTTTCAAATATTGTGACAAACTTTGGTATCAAATATCAGCAAACCTAATATTAACAATGTTATGTCATACATACCAGATAAGTATTTGTCATGCATGCATGGCAAATGAGGGTTTGTCAGATTGTTTGCCATGCATGCATGGCAAAGTGAGTTTTGTCAGAGGGTGTGTCATTCATGCATGGCCAAGGGTTTGACATTGCATGCACGCATGACAATGGAGGATTTGCCATGCATGCATGGCAAAGGAGGGTTTGCTATACATGCATGGTAACGGAGGGTTTGCCATGCATGCATGGCATGGAGGGTTTGTCATGTATGCATGACAAAAAGGGATGGTAAAGGAGAATGTGTCATGCATTATTGGCAACAAAGTAGGGTTTGTCATTCATGCATACCGACAAACTATGTCTGCATATGGAGCGTATGTGAATCTTTGATAACAGGCGCTATGTCAATAATATTTAAAAAAAAATATTATTACCTGTGTCATCTGAGAGTCACAGGAAACATAGAAAAAACTGGTGCGCATATGTTATAATTATGCAACACAACACTCTGCTTTTATTTGTAACAAGGTGATTTTACCTGTTTAAAACTTGACTTACAAATCGAATGTAAATGTTCAATGCATGTTAATTTAAAAAAAACCCATGTAATTGAGGTGGAATACGATGCCTGTGTATACATAAGGGACGCAGAGGATTAACAATCTTGTTTGTCTGCATTCTCGCCTTCCGCGGCCCGTGACGGACACATTACTTAACAATTGTACAACAGTTAAATTGACGCCGGACGCTAATTTGTTTGTTTAACACTTCTTTGAACTCCCGTCTACAGTTTTTATTATTGAATAACTCCATAACCTCAATGTAATAATAAAAAACATATTTATAAAAATACATCTAAGTTCCTCGTGCTAACAAATGCCCACTAATCACGAGACATTGAAACAATTGTGCTTGAATGTTGGGCCACAGTCTGCGACGCTGCTAATTATATTAATTTAATCACCCAGAATTGTTTTAATTTCTCGTGTTCACTGGGTAGAGAATGTTATGCTATGAACACACAAAGAAGAAATCTGATTTACATTATATATTTGAATACTTCACGTATAGATCTACTATGCGATCATGTCTACTGGTGTAAGCATACTACTGAGCTAACAATAGCATAAATAAGGGATGGAGTCAAATTTATCACAGTCATTAAAACCTACGATATCAGTCCCGGCAATTGAAACACATGGATGCTTATTATATACATTTTACTTTTTGTGATCGTAGTGATAAGAAAAAAATATGTCATTGTGTGCTCGTGATGCAGCCATAGTCAGTAGGCCTACACTGCGGCGACAAATCCTGTCTTCAGTAACTTTTCAGCAGATCATTGCATGTATGTCGTTCTGCATTGTACATGTTCTTAAAAAAAATTATGATATTACAACACAGCTTGTTGGATTGTGTGTGGCAGAACATTGCACATAACGGGGTCAGTTTGAAGCCCCTAGTGCATCGGATGTGGATGTCTTCTATGAGCGCAATTCTTACTGACCATCGACACAATATTTCGCCGGTTTCCATAATGTTGTCTTGCTCACTTGGCTCGCCACTCTCAATTGTCATTGCCAAACTGTGGCCAGTGGCCACTGATTTGCGTATTTCAGCACGTCAACAAAGCCATTTGACAAGGAGCTGGCTCAGGTGGTGTTTCAGGTAATTATTTTCTTTCAAATGTTTACCTAAAATTATAATCAATTAAAATATACGGTGTAACGTTTTCATGTAGTGTTTCTGAAGTGAACACCAAAGAAGACTTATTTGGTACTTGTCAAATAAAATATATGGTAGGCTATATAGTAATATCTAGTATTTTTTATCTTATTGTAGTTCCAGTTATCATGCTAATTTATAATATAAAGGCCCAAGCCCGCCAAGCCCACGGGCTTAAACACTGTTAATTAATGTGAGCCTCAACCTAAAATGTAACTTCTCATGATTAATGAAATTATGTTTTAATGACGGTAGATATGATATTATATATTATTTATAATTATATTATTATTATTATACACTATATTATATAGAGCTATAATATTGTCGCCGTCGCATTAACTTGTATAACTGGAATAAAGCATAAATATACAAAAGAATAAGTTGCAATACAAGTATTCTTACCATCCGATTCCATTGCCTAATAAGTTGAAACATTGGAGTGTGAATCGTCAGTCTTATCTGTCTAAAAAGGCGCAATGAGAAATAAGCGCGCACTGACGTGGAGCACGTGTTTGCCACAAATAAAATATAAAATGTCGTGGGTGATTTCTCATGATTCTATCCCAGCATATTGATGACGTCATAATTGTGAAATAATGATTTAAAGACATTGTGGGATCCTAAAAAACTGTTTCCAGGTAACAGTTTTAATTAATACTACTATAAGTTATGACGTCATTTTTTGGCTATATTTCTATCTGAACTGTTTGGTGTTCATTTCAATAGTGGCGCGTGTCCAACAAGTAATGCAAGTGCGCGCTCTTTTTCAGACTTTTGTAAAAATGAACTGAATGGGGTTTAAAGCCACTTGGGCACATATAACATTAGGTCATAGACCTATTGATAAAGTCAACGACTGAAAACAAGTCGGACGTCTATGTAAAGCTCTAACCCTATATTTATCGTCTTCAATCATGTCGGCTTCTTTCCAACTATCCGCCAATAACAATAATACAAACTTGACCAGACAGATTCCCGTCAAGTCTAATAAAAAAAATGTGTCATTGGTGACTCTAATATGCGCTGACTAGCCAAACAACTGAAACCGAAACTTGATTACCCAGATGCCGTCTGTGTAGATAAAACATCTGGAATGAGAATAGGACACTTGATTCCTCGATTAAAAGGATATATATGTGAGGACACCGATGCAGTTGTCCTCCACCTCGGTACAAACGATATTAGTGGACCAATAAACAAGATAAAGGAGGACATTAACGAATTAGCTGAAAAAATGGAGGGATTCAAAAATACACATTTCTACGTGGCTGAAATCCCCCCTAGGAGCCAGAAGAAATATAATGCCCACATTCACGACATAAATTGCCACATACGTGAAATATGTGTAAAATTGTTCAACGCCGACTATTTGCCCACTCCCATAAACACAATCCATCTTTATCGTGGTGGGATCCACTTAAATGAGGAAAGACAGCAAAAACTGACTTCTGCCATGGCTGAAGTGCTCTCTGCTGAAGTGCACTCTGCTAATGGTCAGTGTTTTCCCATCAGAACAATCATCACACGGGCATAGCCGATGTAAATAGAGTAATTAATAATGATCAGGACAGAAATATACGTGTACTGTCATGGAACATTAATGGTTTAGGAAACAAAATGACAGACCCTGATCTTGTGGCATTTATCCGAAACTACGATATAGGCCTAATATTTTTTATAGAAACAATGAAAGGGAACGATTTTACATTGGCAATACCTGGTTATAAATTCCATCATGTGAATAGAAAACATAAACATAAAAATGCCTGTAGAGCTTCTGGTGGTATTGGCATACTTATTTCAAATAAATATGCAAATTTACTAGGATAGATCATACCTACGACTATTTGGTATGGTTGACATTAGCCACAGACTGTTGTCAGAAAAACATTAAAATTGGCTGTGCCTATATACCACCAGAAAACTTATCATATGTCGCTGTAAGAAATGATTATATTACTATGCTAGAAGAGGAAGTGGCTAGATATATTGAAATGCATCACATCCTATTATGTGGTGACTTTAATAGTCGTACTGGTCAGGCTCCAGACTATGAATCGGGGGTAACAGATATCAATGCAAATGTTCCAAGTGAACGTTCTAATGAAGATATAGTCAGTAAGAAATATGGTCAACTTTTACTAAATTTTTGTATAAACACAGGTTTCAAAATAGCCAATGGGCGCATGTTTAATGATAATGGTATAGGCCACTATACATACTACTCTCCAAATGGTTCAAGCACAATAGACTATCTGATCTTTAATTAAAATAACATAATCAGCAAATTTGACGTTCTACCGAAATTGGTAGAATCAGATCATTGTCCCATACAATTCAATATTTCCAACACTAAACTCGATTGCAACCCCTTAAAAATAGACACCTGTGTAAATGACACATCATCTCGGTCTAATGTTTTTATATGGCAAGACGAGAAAAGGGAAGAATATCAAATAGCTCTACGGAATGAGCAGGCATGTCATGCATTTGAGGAAATGCTGTGTGCCGCCACCGAGGGGTGTAATACTGACACTCTATGTGACATGTTCAATGGTATGCTAGAAATTGTAATTTCGCCATTATTCCCAGCAAGGAAACATATTTCGAAGGAAAGGAAGCGCACGCAAAATAATTTCCCCTCTAACCCTTGGTATGATAAAGAATGTAAATCATTGAAGTATGTTGTTAATAATATCGCTAAACATAGAGACTTTAACGCACAGCAAGACGAATATAATATACTGTTACGACAATATAAGCAATTAATCCAAAGAAAGAAAAGACAATACCAGCAAGCCAAACTTAGTGAGCTGGAAAATATGAGAACAGAAGATCCTAATTCTTACTGGAAATTCTGGAAATCCTTAAATCCTAGAAATGTCACTACAGGGCCTACCTTGGAAGACTTTGTGAACTATTTTGAACAACAAGTCTACCCACCCCATGTGGATTATTTTGACTATGAACACATGAATAATATTATAAAGCAAGTTACGTCATTCCAACATAATGTAGAGCACGATAAATCCAATATGACACAGTTCCTAAACAGTCCCATAACTGCGGAAGAAATTAAAAAGGCGATTCAAAAGTTAAAATGCAAGAAAGCAGCGGGTGTAGATGGTATTTCTGCCGAATTTTACAAATATGGATGTAATGAGCTCTTGCCAGCATTAGAATTGTTGTTCAATACCATTCTTACCAATGGAGAATATCCATCTAGATGGGCTACCGGTATAATCCACCCGGTCCACAAAAAGGGGGACCATGGCGTTCCAGATAATTACAGAAAAATCACAGTCATGCCGTGTATTGGGAAACTATTTGAATCTATACTTAATAACAGACTCTCATTTAAAAACGAAGTATGTAATGATAATGATCCCTATCAAGCTGGTTTTAAAACCAATTCGCGAACTACGGACAATATATTCATACTATGTGCCATCATAGATAAACAAAGGTGTCTTTCTAAACCCCTGTATAAATGCTTTGTCGATTTCACAAAAGCATTTGACTATATTGATAGAACAGCATTATACTACAAATTATTGAACAGGGGAATAGACGGCAATTTGCTAAACATAATAAAAAGCATGTTTTCTAAAGCAGAGTGCCGTGTAAAATGGGACTCGCGTATCAGTGACATAATTAAAAGCGAATTTGGGGTTCTACAAGGCGGTATGCTCAGTCCCAAACTATTCACGGAATTTTTACAAGACATATCCGCATCATTTGACCAAGATCAAGGTATCGCTGTGGACACCTTACTAATGGTATATCTGTTATTTGCAGATGACCTTGTCCTTTTTTCAGAATCTGCCGAGGGATTACAAAAACAGCTAACTGCCCTGTATTCATATGCTTCCCTATGGCATATCATAGTTAGCATTCCTAAAACAAAAGTTCTTATCTTTAATGAACGTTACACAACAGTATGCAGAAGCTTCCACTATGGTGATAACATTATAGAAAAGGCTGAACAATATAAATACCTTGGTGTAGTGTATAGCACCAAGTCCGCTAATAACGTGTTAAAAGAAACTTTTTCTCATCTTGCTTCCCAAGCTGGGAAAGCAATCTTTGCTCTACGTAAACAGTCCCGTCCTGTGGTCGGTAAATTGTCACCCACTATTGCGTTCAAGGTATTTGATTGCCAAATATTGCTCATACTAGAATATGGAAGTGATATATGGTATACAGGCGATGATGTTAACGATCTGGAAAAAATCCATCTAAAATTTATTAAATCCACACTTGGCGTTAGAAAGCAAACACCTACTCCTGCAATATATGGGGACACGGGTCGATTTCCACTGATCATCCGGCAACACATAAAAGCTGTAAAATATTGGTGTGGAATTCTAAAATTATCTCGGAGCCATCCAGTCAGAAATGCCTACAATATGCTACTTGAGCTAGATGCCATTGGCTTCACGAACTGGTGTTCCCGTATTCGCTCTGTCCTCGAACGAACCGGGCTTGATCAAACTTGGGAATCACAGAATATTGGGGATACAAAGAAATTCATGCTTTCATTTAAAGAATCAATAGTTAGAATATTTACACAGCAGTGGAGAAAAGATATTGAGAGCTCGAGTAAGCTGCGCACATATGCATTAGTAAAAAAATATTTCTGTGTTGAACCCCTTGCACATAAGGGGGAACCACCTCATAACAGCAATGGCGAGATATCGAATGAGCTCACATGATCTAAGTATAGAAAGAGGACGATTCAATAATCCAATCCCTCCAAAAAATCAGCGAATATGCAAAAGGTGTCAATTAAACGAAATTGACGATGAAATACATCTTCTTCTCCACTGTTGCGCTATGAAGAATGAACGCGAAATCTTGTATGATTCTGTAGCCGCAATTATCAATATACAACCGACAAATGAAATGTTTCTAGGAATTATGACATCTAGAGACATAACAGTGGTGAAGTCACTAGCGCAATTTATTTATGGTTGCTTTAAACAAATTAAGGGCTAAAACTACTGAGTATAATAAATCTGTCACCTGTCGCTATATTATTCATATTATCATGCCCTCATGATCTGACTTGGGTATTACCACATATCAAGACGGTTGTTGCTCTCGGATCTTATTATTTGGCTTTTGGGGGCCGGTTAGGGACGTTTCCGTCGCCTTTGTTATCAGACGAGGTGGGGCCTTATGGAGGATTTCAGAGTTGCTAAGTCAACTGATTTTCTCCATGAGGTCGGGAATGTTTTTCTTCGATTGTAACTCCGAGTATGTGGTTCTAACTAGGTCGTGATTGAAACAGTATGAAAAAAACAATATAGTGAATTATAAAAAGGCTTAATGTTTTTGTGCGAGGGCCATGTCCTGTGTGAATTGCACAAATAATTTTTAACCGCCATTACTACTGTTATTACGTCGTTAAGACTTTGCACCACTAGTCAATCTCAGGGAATCTCCGCGCTCATAGCGACTGTGCTTGCATGGTCATATGACACGGAGCTACCTGTTTATGCCATATTTATTGTACTTGCATGATATTATATTTAATTTAAAAAAATACCATATAATTTTTACCATTGGCTTATTGCATACTCCAGTTACTGTAGCATAATCATGGACTTGTATATATTTTAGGTTTCTACGCTTTCCAGAGTGTCTTTTTTGCTACTATATATAATTAGTATGTCATACGTAGTAGCTATTTTATCTCTGGTTTTGGTGCGGGAAACAAAATGATAGACCTCTATGTTATCTTGGCAATGCCTTTTATTTCATTTTTAGTAGTAGTCATTTATATTATCGAAATACCCAGTTTTTATTTTGGCAATGCCACTTAACATGATTTTAGCTGTGTATGTCATACCATGTATATTATCATATGATTTTAACAAACTAACAATCTTGTATATACATGTACATATATCTCTTTCATTTCTATGACAAATAAGTCTGTAATGACTTTTCTTTTCTGTCAATAAAATATCTGTCTGTCTGTCTGTCCAACTTGGTAATAGACATAGACAAGTAAAAAACTAGAGTGAAAACGATGCAGATGTGTTCATCTTGACACTCGATTTGCGGCAGCCGTAAATCTCGTATGAATTCGAAGAACAGTGCAAATCAGGACTTCTGAGCTCGGTTGAAAATTTTTAGTTTTAACTGAGACGAGACCGGATGCTGGAAACAATGTCAATGTCAATGGACAAGAGCTCTGGCCCGTCTGGGTAAGAAACTATTACAATATAGGCAATGTTAGAAAAGATAAGATAAACTTTAGATCTATGTTATTTTTTATTATTGTAGACATGTACACTAAGTATACTAAGTACACACAACAAAGTATAAAAAGTGTATACTTATAAATAAATATACCCTAACTTAATAAGTGGCACTTATTATATTAAGTTAGGGTATATTCATTTGTTTATTTAAATATATTTATACAGGCCACGGTCAGGGTGTATTGTATGCATGCCCAATAGGCCATACATATTAGCAAATATGTTTTTTTTAAAATATCTACCTGTAGATGGAGATCTAGTGTAGACTATGTTATTCGGATAGTCTACATTCAATAATACAATAAATAGGGCCTACAGTTTTCTAATTACGAGAGGTAATCACTTATTAGTAGTTTATATCATAGATATATAGAGATGGTTTAACTATTTATTCGAATTAATTATAATACCCCCGGCCTGAGTAACCCCCCCCCCCCCCCGAGGTAACAGGAAGGGGAGGTAGGTGCTTATTAGAGTAGTTTGGGCTAATGCATGGCTGGCATTAGCCTACATATGAAATATCCAGCTGGAAATATTGGTATAATTACAGTGAATATCCCTAGAATATAGTCTATGATGTTGTAAAAATAGGCATAGGCCTACACACGTATACATGTATCACAACACAACACAACGTGGAATTAGGCTTAAGCATTTATATGCGCAAGCAGCTGCGCGCGCATCTAACATGTGTGTAATGGCGGGAAATTACCCTGAAAAACGTTCCGGTGAAATTTCAAGGCTATAATTTTGTATAATCAGCATTGGCGCTGTCCGCTCGCCACGTTGCCAAATCTGAAGATATTTGCCATGTGGCGATTTGTGATGTATGTTAACGAAAGTGTACAAAGACAAAAATGAGCTGTGTAAACTGATACACTCATACAGCTCCATCTAAATACTATAGGCCTACCGCGAATTCCATGCGTGGCTGACACAGTGATTGCGTAAAATTCCGTGTTGGTTGGCTGTTTTAGTAAGACGGATTTGTGACTCTACGTAATATACAATCCTAGAGGTGGGTTTTACAGGTGTATTGTATTCTTGAACATATTGCTATTTATACCGTCATTGCGTATAGTGTTTTGTCATTCTGATTTTCCGTTGAAAACGAATACCTCTGAAGACGACAGTATGGTTTTGCCGACATTTCATATATTGCGGCGTAACGTCTGTCATAACAGGCGATCTTGAGGCATTATTAACCCTTGTGGTCCCGTCATCATGGTCATGCTTTCCTTCAGACGACCACGCCTTTCCACATTACTTACGAAGAGCCGCCAGCGATCATCTTCCCACACAAGGCTGGCTTCTCCCGAAGTCGTAGACCGAGGCCTTGCTGAATCAGTGTTAGAACCATCTATTGGAGTGGGGACTTTCAAGAAAGATTTTTTCTGTTTGACCCAAGTTTGACCTCTGGCATGAGTGCTGCTTTAATGCAGGGCCACTGTCTACGACGCCGGCCCTGCATTAATGAGCACATGTCTGGTCACAGGAAGTATCACAGACAGCTCCCACCACATCTCACCAGACACGAGACGTTACATGCGGCAGGGTTGAATTAATGTTGAGCCAATGTCGCAGACAGTGGGCCAACATTAGGTTGGCATTTGGTTGAAAAATTAATGAATATTCAATATCTAAATCATCCTCCCTACCCCAATAGGTAGATGATAACACTGATTCAGCAAGGCTCGGTCTGCGACCTCGAGAGCAGCGAGCCTGGCTGTCAGGAAGATGCCAGCGATGGGCTGCGTCATATCGCGACAAGCACGAGGCTTCGACCCAATGTTGTTGTATTGTTGGCCCAGTGTTGTCGACGGTGGACCAATATTGAAACAACATTGGCCTACGCTTCGTGATGATGATTAACCACACCGAGCGCTAGTGTATAATATGTACCTACGAAGGCAGCGATCAGCTGCAGATATAGCGTTTAAGCCCAACACATGAAAAATGTATCAATTGACGTTTCACGTTCCATTGCAATCAATCAATCAATCAATCAATAAATCAATCAATAAATCAATCAATCGATCGATCGATCGATCGATCGATCGATCGATCGATCGATCGATCGATCGATCGATCGATCGATCAATCAATCAATCAATCAACCAATCAATCAATCAATCAATCAATCAATCAATCAATCAATCGATCGATCGATCGATCGATCGATCGATCGATCGATCAATCAATCAATCAATCAATCAATCAATCAATCAATCAATCAATCAATCAATCAATCAATCAATCAATCAATCAATCAAACTTCTATAGCGCCTAAATCCTCAGCGGACCGAGCTCAGAGACGCACAAATCCTTAGCGTGATCATGTGTCATAATCGAGGCCAAAGCAGGTTCGTCAACAGGGAGACGGCCTACCGAGAAGCTAGGGTGGCATAGCCATGTCAAATAGATGAAATTGAAGTAATTTCCGGAATGTTAACCCTTTAACCGCCAAATTATTCAATCTGAATTTTCACCCACTTGAAGTTGTGTCTCGCTGACGTGATCTACAACTTCAAGTGAGTGAAAATTATTCAGATTTGACAAAATGGAGGTCAACTGTTTTCAATCTTGCTCATTGATGTCACATTTTATCTTTAACATGTTTAAAAGGTGGTACTTAATGTGCTAATAAAAATGAAACCCCGAATATATGCGACTCCGGCGGTTAAAGGGTTAAAACTGTTTCGGCATTAAGTATTGGCACAGGCAGGGCGTTCCATAAGGCTGGGCCATTTATAGTTATATATAGATATATACTTGACCCAAAAGTTTTTATACGAGGAGCAACAAATCTATTTGAATTTGTGGAGCGTATAATTATATGCTACCAGGGATGCTTTGAATACGTTGTTGTGCTGAAAACAGTCACACCAAGTTTCACTTGATACTGTTTGGTTTCATTATGCTGTTTGATTCGTATGTTTCAGAATACAAGCTGTCAAAGGAACAATTTCCAACAGTCTTCATAGACTATGCCATAGAAGGAAAGTCGCCTTGATGACAAAGAACAGCTAGAATATTCTCCTATCACCACCACAGTCCATTTGAATGGGCAGATATTAAATTAATCCATTTAGAACGATTAGCACCACAAGCTGTGAAAGCATTGAACTTAGCTAACATACATGGAGCTCTTGATACTAATCATTCAGTTATCATGTTACATCATATAATATAACAAACGAATTCATCCAGTGATTAAATCATCAATATTTTCCTTTGTTCTTTAGGCCCTAGATAATAAAATAGGCCTATATAATCATAATAATATAATTATATAACTAAGAGGATCAACTGTTGAATTTGTTCTCATATCTACTACATGTATATATGCCTAATAAAAATACATGCATGACCTGATGACAAACCCTTTTTTTCATGCATGAATGACAAACCCATCTTTGCATGGCAAACCCTCCTTTGTCATAGATGCATGGCAAACCCTCCTTTGTCATGCATGCATGGCAAACCCTCCTTTGTCATGCATGCATGGCAAACCCTCCTTTGTCATGCATGCATGGCAAACCCTCCTTTGTCATGCATGCATGGCAAACCCTCCTTCATCATGCATGCATGGCAAACCCTACTTTCTCATGCATGCATGGCAAACCCTCCTTTGTCATGCATGAATGCAAACCCTCCTTCATCATGCATGCATGGCAAACCCTCCTTTCCCATGCATGCATGGCAAACCCTCCTTTGTCATGCATGCATGGCAAACCCTCCTTCATCATGCATGCATGGCAAACCTTCCATAGCGAACAAACCCTCCTTTGCCATGCATGCATGGCAAACCCTCCACTGTCATGAGAAACATCTCAAGTAAATTGAATACATTTTAATAAACAAGGGACTCGATGGAATTAGTTTTGCCAGCAGGCTGTCATTATTTTAAAGTAGTTTTTACGTCCAAATAAAAACATAAACTTTTCATATCCCTTGGTTTATATGAAATTGCAGATATTTATTGCTACATTTTTGGAGCTATTATTCGCAAAATAAACACTAAATAACTTGATACGTATTTTGTCCTCCATATTAGGCAATGCATAATTCTACTTCACGGTTGTGTTCATTAAAGAGAAAACAAACACAAGCTTGTCCATGAAAAAACATTTTATAGAGACAATAATTATTTTTATTAATTGCCTGTTTGTTGTTGACTTGAAGTGGCAGTTGTGTGGGCCTATGTAGTCTGAAATCACTATGGGACATACTTTACAGGAACGTAGCGTGCAAGGGGTTAGAGTGTTCTCGTTATAGAAGAGGCCTCGTTGTAGGCTGTTAATTGCACTTTCAATTTCCGTTATGATAGTTTCAGGCATGCGGCTGATATTTGTTGTGACGTTGAAATGACAGTAGTTTGGGCTAATGCATGGCTGGCATTAGCCTACATATGAAATATCCAGCTGGAAATATTGGTATAATTACAGTGAATATCCCTAGAATATAGTCTATGATGTTGTAAAAATAGGCATAGGCCTACACACGTATACATGTATCACAACACAACACAACGCGGAATTAGGCTTAAGCATTTATATGCGCAAGCAGCTGCGCGCGCATCTAACATGTGTGTAATGGCGGGAAATTACCCTGAAAAACGTTCCGGTGAAATTTCAAGGCTATAATTTTGTATAATCAGCATTGGCGCTGTCCGCTCGCCACGTTGCCAAATCTGAAGATATTTGCCATGTGGCGATTTGTGATGTATGTTAACGAAAGTGTACAAAGACAAAAATGAGCTGTGTAAACTGATACACTCATACAGCTCCATCTAAATACTATAGGCCTACCGCGAATTCCATGCGTGGCTGACGCAGTGATTGCGTAAAATTCCGTGTTGGTTGGCTGTTTTAGTAAGACGGATTTGTGACTCTACGTAATATACAATCCTAGAGGTGGGTTTTACAGGTGTATTGTATTCTTGAACATATTGCTATATATACCGTCATTGCGTATAGTGTTTTGTCATTCTGATTTTCCGTTGAAAACGAATACCTCTGAAGACGACAGTATGGTTTTGCCGACATTTCATATATTGCGTCGTAACGTCTGTCATAACAGGCGATCTTGAGGCATTATTAACCCTTGTGGTCCCGTCATCATGGTCATGCTTTCCTTCAGACGACCACGCCTTTCCACATTACTTACGAAGAGCCGCCAGCGATCATCTTCCCACACAAGGCTGGCTTCTCCCGAAGTCGTAGACCGAGGCCTTGCTGAATCAGTGTTAGAACCATCTATTGGAGTGGGGACTTTCAAGAAAGATTTTTTCTGTTTGACCCAAGTTTGACCTCTGGCATGAGTGCTGCTTTAATGCAGGGCCACTGTCTACGACGCCGGCCCTGCATTAAGCAGCACATGTCTGGTCACAGGAAGTATCACAGACAGCTCCGACCACATCTCACCAGACACGAGACGTTACATGCGGCAGGGTTGAATTAATGTTGAGCCAATGTCGCAGACAGTGGGCCAACATTAGGTTGGCATTTGGTTGAAAAATTAATGAATATTCAATATCTAAATCATCCTCCCTACCCCAATAGGTAGATGATAACACTGATTCAGCAAGGCTCGGTCTGCGACCTCGAGAGCAGCGAGCCTGGCTGTCAGGAAGATGCCAGCGATGGGCTGCGTCATAACGCGACAAGCACGAGGCTTCGACCCAATGTTGTTGTATTGTTGGCCCAGTGTTGTCGACGGTGGACCAATATTGAAACAACATTGGCCTACGCTTCGTGTTTGATGATTAACCACACCGAGCGCTAGTGTATAATATGTACCTACGAAGGCAGCGATCAGCTGCAGATATAGCGTTTAAGCCCAACACATGAAAAATGTATCAATTGACGTTTCACGTTCCATTGCAATCAATCAATCAATCAATCAATCAATCAATCAATCAATAAATCAATCAATCGATCGATCGATCGATCGATCGATCGATCGATCAATCAATCAATCAATCAATCAATCAACCAATCCATCAATCAATCAATCAATCAATCAATCAATCAATCGATCGATCGATCGATCGATCGATCGATCGATCAATCAATCAATCAATCAATCAATCAATCAATCAATCAATCAATCAATCAATCAATCAATCAATCAATCAATCAATCAAACTTATATAGCGCCTAAATCCTCAGCGGACCGAGCTCAGAGACGCACAAATCCTTAGCGTGATCATGTGTCATAATCGAGGCCAAAGCAGGTTCGTCAACAGGGAGACGGCCTACCGAGAAGCTAGGGTGGCATAGCCATGTCAAATAGATGAAATTGAAGTAATTTCCGGAATGTTAACCCTTTAACCGCCAAATTATTCAATCTGAATTTTCACCCACTTGAAGTTGTGTCTCGCTGACGCGATCTACAACTACAAGTGAGTGAAAATTATTCAGATTTGACAAAATGGAGGTCAACTGTTTTCAATCTTGCTCATTGATGTCACATTTTATCTTTAACATGTTTAAAAGGTGGTACTTAATGTGCTAATAAAAATGAAACCCCGAATATATGCGACACCGGCGGTTAAAGGGTTAAAACTGTTTCGGCATTAAGTATTGGCACAGGCAGGGCGTTCCATAAGGCTGGGCCATTTATAGTTATATATAGATATATACTTGACCCAAAAGTTTTTATACGAGGAGCAACAAATCTATTTGAATTTGTGGAGCGTATAATTATATGCTACCAGGGATGCTTTGAATACGTTGTTGTGCTGAAAACAGTCACACCAAGTTTCACTTGATACTGTTTGGTTTCATTATGCTGTTTGATTCGTATGTTTCAGAATACAAGCTGTCAAAGGAACAATTTCCAACAGTCTTCATAGACTATGCCATAGAAGGAAAGTCGCCTTGATGACAAATAACAGCTAGAATATTCTCCTATCACCACCACAGTCCATTTGAATGGGCAGATATTAAATTAATCCATTTAGAACGATTAGCACCACAAGCTGTGAAAGCATTGAACTTAGCTAACATACATGGAGCTCTTGATACTAATCATTCAGTTATCATGTTACATCATATAATATAACAAACGAATTCATCCAGTGATTAAATCATCAATATTTTCCTTTGTTCTTTAGGCCCTAGATAATAAAATAGGCCTATATAATCATAATAATATAATTATATAACTAAGAGGATCAACTGTTGAATTTGTTCTCATATCTACTACATGTATATATGCCTAATAAAAATACATGCATGACCTGATGACAAACCCTTTTTTTCATGCATGAATGACAAACCCATCTTTGCATGGCAAACCCTCCTTTGTCATAGATGCATGACAAACCCTCCTTTGTCATGCATGCATGGCAAACCCTCCTTTGTCATGGCAAACCCTCCTTCATCATGCATGCATGGCAAACCCTACTTTCTCATGCATGCATGGCAAACCCTCCTTTGTCATGCATGAATGCAAACCCTCCTTTATCATGCATGCATGGCAAACCCTCCTTTCCCATGCATGCATGGCAAACCCTCCTTTGTCATGCATGCATGGCAAACCCTCCTTCATCATGCATGCATGGCAAACCTTCCATAGCGAACAAACCCTCCTTTGCCATGCATGCATGGCAAACCCTCCACTGTCATGAGAAACATCTCAAGTAAATTGAATACATTTTAATAAACAAGGGACTCGATGGAATTAGTTTTGCCAGCAGGCTGTCATTATTTTAAAGTAGTTTTTACGTCCAAATAAAAACATAAACTTTTCATATCCCTTGGTTTATATGAAATTGCAGATATTTATTGCTACATTTTTGGAGCTATTATTCGCAAAATAAACACTAAATAACTTGATACGTATTTTGTCCTCCATATTAGGCAATGCATAATTCTACTTCACGGTTGTGTTCATTAAAGAGAAAACAAACACAAGCTTGTCCATGAAAAAACATTTTATAGAGACAATAATTATTTTTATTAATTGCCCGTTTGTTGTTGACTTGAAGTGGCAGTTGTGTGGGCTTATGTAGTCTGAAATCACTATGGGACATACTTTACAGGAACGTAGCGTGCAAGGGGTTAGAGTGTTCTCGTTATAGAAGAGGCCTCGTTGTAGGCTGTTAATTGCACTTTCAATTTCCGTTATGATAGTTTCAGGCATGCGGCTGATATTTGTTGTGACGTTGAAATGACATTCTGTGCAGCTTATTTTGAGTTGATAATGGGCCCAAACCGGAAACAGTTGTATATCCCAAGGTTGCCTGAGATGTGGGTGTTCTGTAGGGCTGATAGAGAAACCTCTTTCTCGTAGGTTTTTGCAGATTTGATGGGGCGTGGTGAATTCCTCATGGCGGTCCCAGCTGTTGCATAGAAGGCATCTGAGTTTATATCTGTTGTGCGTTTGTCTGCACGACAAAAGTTGGCGATTGACGGGAATGAGGGCGCCTCTGTGGAGGATGAATTTCCGGTCTGTCTGAATATTGAGGCATCTAAGACAGAAATTGTCATCTTTGTCTATACCCAGTTTTTTTGCTAGGGATCCTCTTCCTACTGGCTTCTCGGTGAGGATTTCTGGTTTCTCTGGTGGTTTGGTGTGGAGTGCTGCTGAAACAATAAGTCCCGTAGGTTCTTGTCTCTTCTGAATGCCACTCTGAACGGTAGTTTCTCCGCGTTGTCATGTTTAATTAGTATACGTCTGATGATGGCAGTCAGATCCGGATAGCCGTCGCGATAGGTGGGTATGAAATTGATATGTTCGTCTTTTTCTGTAACTCTAGGTCCTTGAAATAGCAGGGTGTGTCTGTCCAAAGCGTCTACCTTGGAGATCTGTTTGGCTACTGAGGCTTCTGTGTAGTCTCTCTTCAACAATCTGGTTTTGAGAGTAAGGCATTCTTTCTCATATTCTTCGTTAGAAGAACAGATTCGTTTGATACGTAGGGCCTGGCTGTAGGGAATTCCCAGGAACTGATGTTTTGGGTGGCACCTTTCTTTCTTTATGTACTGTTTAGTATCAGTCTTTTTAGTATAGCATTTCGTGGTGATATGGTCATTAGAGATGCTCACCATCGTGTCTAGGAAGGGGATACCGGACTGATCAGACTCCACTGTGAACTGTATGTGCGTGTTTGCCGTGTTCGCTGCGCGGAGAAGGTCCTGCGCGGAGAAGTTGGCCTCCTCTTCGAATATACACAATATGTCGTCAATATACTTTCTCCAGAATGTTATTTGGCCTTTTCAATTATATACATAAAAATGAAATGAATCGGGCTTTAGGCCACCTTTGTGCACATATAGGCTAAACTGGGCCAAATTTTATACATGCTGATGTTGGCATAAGCAGGGGCTAGGCGTGTTCCCATGACTGTGCCTTCAATTTGGATATAGTGGGTGTCGTTGAAGTTGAAAATGTTATTTTCTAGAACGAGTTTAGCAATTTCTGTTACTACTGTGAAATCCTTATTAGGGAAGGACATTTTTCCCACCTCATATATAGCTCTCAGTCCTAATTCTTGAGGGATGTTGGTATATAAAGACGTTACATCCAGCGATATTATCCTGCTATTTGGTGTTGTATGGGTGTCACTCAGCAAGTGTAGCAAGTGATTGGTGTCTTTAAGGTACGTGGGTAATCCTTTCATAATAGGTTGGAGATGCATATTCACCCAAGCGGACATCCACTCCGTGGGATGGCCGTTCCCACTCATGATGGGCCTTCCTGGTGGTTTGGTGATTCATTTGTGAATTTTTGGGAGTAAGTAAAAGTTAGCCTACCTGGGATCTGACTGTAGCATGGCATCTATATCCATCCGGGTAATCAGTTCTCGTTTCTCCAGGTCATATAGGTGGTCCTGGAGTTTATGGTTGACTTCTTTAAGAGTGCATTCTAGTAGAGTTATGAGTCCGAGCTCAACTGACTATTGGCCGCCTGGATATATTGATTTTTAGTCCAGATGACCGTGCCGGACCCTTTGTCGGCTGGTTTCACAATCAGTTCTGGGGCATTCTTTAGGTATGAGATAGCTTTGCGTTCCTCTTTAGTTAGGTTGTCTCTTTGGTTTTTAGGGTAGACACAGTTGAGGGCAGTTTTGAGGTCCTTAATGAGGGCTATGTCTTCATCTTTAAGGGCGGCTAATGGTGGCTCCCAGGAGCCTTTTTGGGGGCGGTTGATCAGTTTGTGGTCCATCTGGTGTGGTGTGGTCATCACTTGAGTCATCACTGTCCACTTTAGCATAGAACATTTTTAGTTTTATTTTACGGATGAAGTCGTTGACGTCCTGTAGGTAGACGTCTTGGTGCCAGCTAGGGTTTGTGGGGACGAATTTGAGTCCTTTGTTTAGCAAATCATAAACTGGATCTGGTATAGATTGGCCAGATAGATTATATACTGACCCACGTTGTGACATGATGGGGTTTATTGACGTTGGTTAAATTGTGGACCACGTCTGCGCGGTTTGGTCCACTGTTTTCGTTGAGGTTTTGGTGCCTCTTGCTGGATAATCGGATTCTCTTCGATTAGATGGTCTTCCTCCGGTTCTGTTGGTCTGTTGGCCTCTTTAGATGTTCTGGTTTTATCCAGCTGCACGGTAAGGCTCTCGCACATCAGTATTAGTTTTGCTCTAATCACTGATTGGTCCTTGCGTGGCAGTCGTGTGAAAAGTGGCTCGAGGGCAGTGATGCTCTTCACATTATCTATATATATATTTATAGTGCTTTGCCAGACTGTCTATCATCTTCAATTCTGCTTCATATTGTATGCGTCTGACCTCTACTTCTAGTCGTGGGTTGGTATTAATTACTCCAATTTTCTTCCAAAGACTCAAGCCCTTGGGTACACGTCCAGTCGTAAGGCAGTCTTCTAGACTGGTCCTATGATGGCGAATTTTGACAAACTTCTGTGCCTCTTGTCTGATGGATTTGTAAAGCACATAGTCGGGTGATGCTGCCGGAATGGCTGCTTCTGATTTCTCTTTGAGTGATTCGTAAATGTCAGTACTAAACTTATTGTCACTTGTGCTATTCAGTACTTTCTTCAATTCGTACTCAAGAAAACGTTCTTTCACTTCTTTATCTCCACTGGTTGTGTTAGAGGAGCAGTTATACACCTTGTTTATCAGTTCTACACTGTCTATATTGCAGAGTAAATCATTTACATTGTCCTGGAGCAGGAAGGAGGTGTGTGTGATATCAATGTTATCGTCTCTAGGGGGGCGGCGGAAGGGCTTCTGGCCTAGCAACGTCGTCTGGCGCTTTCTCCGCGTGGTGTATAGTTACGTTGGATTCTTCTCCGCTCAGCCCTAGTAACGTGACCGCCGGGTCGCCTAATTCTTTTTGTCTGAAGTCTAACTTCTTATGTATGTTGGCTGCACTTGATGTGCCTGGTGAAGTTTCCATCTTGTCATTCCGTCTCTTAGTTTGTGGTGTAGAGTGGTTAGGTGCAGAGATAGATATTTGGTCCCTAATGTTACCTTTTACCGAAACTTTTCCGTAATCCTTTTCATTTCTGACTAATGGATTATTTTTTCGGTTCCTTATATAGAATCAACACAAGAGGAAGCGGACACGAGGATCATTCTACATGCTATGTACAGTGTAAAGGAAGAAAAAGCAGAGTGTATTATAGTGCATTCCAGTGACACTGATGTATTTGTTCTCTGCATCTATTACTTTTCGACATTATTGCAGGACCAGCCTGAATTATGGATACGAGTTG
The DNA here is from genome assembly GCA_964017125.1 of Flabesymbios commensalis. NCBI lineage: Eukaryota > Metazoa > Annelida > Polychaeta > Terebellida > Flabelligeridae > Flabesymbios > Flabesymbios commensalis. The sequence goes on along the minus strand of OZ024910.1, from coordinate 50,102,533 downwards.
GTCCTGATAATTATCTTCCAGCTCATGAGCTGAATCTATGGGACCTAGTCAGTGTAGAATACTGCCATTTATTCACAGTCTAAGTGGTAGGGATACGACCAGTTTCTCATTCGTTATTGGCAAAAAAACATGGATGTTCTTCAGTAAGACGATTGAGATTGATGCCCTAGAGGACTTCGCGGTGAGTAAAGATTGTTTTCTTTTAACAGAAGCAGCGAAGAAAATTGTTCATTGCTGTATACACAAGACATGTGGACACTTTGGAAATAATCTGGCAGAGATAAGATCAAATAAATTCCTCAATAACAAGTCAACATTGCTAAAATTGCTTCCACAAACAGAGGAGACTTCCATACAACATCTCACGAGAGCCATGCTCGCCACAATTATTGACAAAACTTCGCACATTCCAAAACCGATAATCCCACTTCTGGATTACTATGGGTGAACTGTCACAGAATCGAAAGTGGTTCCTGTAACATCAACCGATGTGGCCTGAACAAATGTCACAGTCGATCTTATGCAAGTATGCCAAGGGTTGCAATAAGAACTGTTCTTGTGCAAAGCGACAAGTACCATGCTAAGTGCGTTGCAGGTGTACAGGGTCTCTGGCGAAATGTTCTCGAGCACAATTATTGCCAGAAGACTCAGACTAGATACAATAATTTTGAGACAACTGATTTCCATGTTCACAAATATATACGACGTGTCGTGTTTTATTTGTTGTGTTGAAATAGTGTATAGTTATCCTAATTGGGTGTTTTATTGTCATAAATACCTTAGACAACAATCTCAGATGGTACACGTTATTATCATTGGTGCTTCTCCTGTCAACCAGTACACATTAACAATTAGCATTAATAATAGCTAGGTTGGACATCTCTAAGTTAGGCATTACTAGGTTAGACATAATCAACGTTTTTTTAAAGATGTGCAGTAATAAAAAGATGAATAAGAAGGAAATTATGGTTTGGTGTTATTTCTGTAATGCGTGTTCCGGCACTTTTTACCGTATGTACCCCATCGACATATAAATGCCTATTAAAAAAATTCAGTAGCAGATCTTCGGGGTAGTCCACCTAGAATCTATTGGAAATTGGATGTAGATGTGATTCCATACCTCAGACCTTGGACAGCAGCCCATGCCTGCTAAACCACTCTGGTTCCCCGGGTAATAGCTCTGTTATGCCCCTCTCCCATCTGATAATAGACCCAGTCACACATTAACGCCTCTCCATCGCCCTTTAACGCATTCTCATCGCCCTTCAATATACCTTCCCATTTCTTTAGCACCTTCTCATTGTCTTACAACTCCACCTCATCACCTTTTAATGCCTCCTCGTCGTCATTTAAAGCTTTCCGTCGCTATCTAATGCCTCTCTGTTGCCCTTTAACAGTTTAAGGCCTTTTTGTCTCTTGATCTTTTCACTTTGACCATGTTTAATCATTCAAACCTGGTATAATAAGATTATCCAGTAAAAATCACATCTAATCTAGATATTACGTTCTGCAATTTGACCTTAAAATTGACCTTTTGACCTTGAGAATGGTCCTTAATGTCCTAGATAATTGAAGAAATTGATTTTTCAGTCAAAATCACACAAAAAAGAGGTACCGCATTACACATGCTCCTACCTTTATTAGATAAAAATAATATTTGCTTTCATTTGACGTAGAAATTTTTGACTTTTTTACCTTAAAACTTAGAAGATAACCTTTATTCATCAAAATAGTACCAGAAACAGTTTCTTTAGTCGAAATGAAACGGAAAAGAGGTCAAAATCACATGGAAAACACAAATTACACTTCGTCATATTTGTGTGTCTTTATTAAAATTAATGCTTATTTAAAATATTTTTTTACCTTGAAATTGACCTTACAACTTTGAAGACCTTGAATCCTTGAATCCCCAAAGTAATACTATAAATGTATTTTCCGGTCCAACTCCCATTAAAAGAGGTATTACACATATTCCTAGCGTTATTACTTGTTAAAAATTATATTTTCGCTTACTTGACCTTGAAATTGACCTCCTTTGACTATGAAGATGACCGTGAATAATCAAAATAATGTCAGATCGCCCAGTCAAAATCACATGAAAATGAGGTATTATGGGAGAGTGGGGCGGATCCGCACAGTGGGGCACGTCCGCACATGGGCCGTTAAAGCCTATGAGCGTCTCCTGGCGATTGTAATTTAACATTGTGCGATAGTTCGTCATCTGAGACAATACCTGCTGTTGGCCTTTCGTGGCGTGACAGCATAACTTGTGGTGTGGTGAGTGAATGCCCCTTTTCACACATTTTGAATTAAAATTGTCTATTTGTGTCACTCGACGTGGAAATCGCAATAGTGATGGTATGAATGGTATACTAACTTTAGGTTAGGGTCATTTACTAGTACTTCACCTTACCACTGATTTATATTAGGCCTGCATTGGTAGTGAGCGATATTAGAGAACCGCGGTAAATTGAGGCATATGGGGTACGTCCGCATACATGGCATAACGGTGTGCAGACCTGCCCCACTGAAATTGCCCCAGAGGAGATTTCGGAAATGTTATGATACATAGGCCTACAGAGAATAATGTGTGCGAACATGCAGTAGGAGGGATGTGTGACCATTTGGATGGGTGTATGACATTCAATTAGGATGGGTGTATTACCAAGAGGATGGGTGTGTGACCATTAGGATGGGTGTGTGACCAGTAGAATGGATGTGTGACCAGAATAGGTCTAATGATGGGAGTGTGGGTGTGTGACTATTAGAATGGGTGTGTGACCATTAGGAAGGATGTGTGACTATTATGATAGTTGTGTGACCATTACTCATTAGGAAGGGTGTGTGACTTTTAGGATGGGTGTGTGACCATTAGGATAGGTGTGTGACTATTAGGATGGGTGTATGACCATAGGGATGGGTGTGTGACCAGGAGGATGGGTGTGTGACCAGTAGGATGGGTATGTGACCAGTAGGATGGCTGTGTGACCAGGAAGATGGCTGTGTGACCAGGAGGATGAATATATGTGACCAGTAGGATGTGTATGTGACCAGTAGATGGATGTGTGACCAACAGGGTGGGTATGTGACAAGTAGGATAGTGTGTGACCAGTAGGATAATCGTGTGACCAATAGGATGGATATGTGTCCATTAGGGTAGTGTGTGACCAGTGGAATTGGTGTGTGACCAGTAGGATGGATATGTGACCAGTAGGATGGGCATGTGACCAGTAGGATGGGTGTGTGACCAACAGGATGGGTGTGTGACCAGTAGGAAGGGTGTGTGACTAGTACGATGGGTGTGTGACCATTAGGATGGGTGTGTGACCAAGAGGATGGGTGTGTGACCAGTAGGATGGGTGTGTGACCACCAGGATGGGTGTGTGACCAGTAGGATGGGTGTGTGACCAGTAGGATGGGTGTGTGACCATAGGATGGGTGTTTTACCACCAGGATGGGTATGTGACCAGTAGGATGGGTGTGAGACCAGTAGGATGAGTGTGTGATTACCAGTATGGGTGTGTGACCAAGAGCATGGGTGTGTGACCAGTAGGATGGGTGTGTGACCAGTAGGATTAGTGTGTGACCATCAGGATGGGTGTGTGACCAAGAGGATGGGTGTGTGACCAGTAGGATGGGTGTGTGACCAATAGGATGGGTGTGTGACCACCAGGATAGGCATGTGACCAGTAGAATAGTTTGTGACCAGTAGGATACTGTGTGACCAAGAGGATGAGTGTGTGACTAGTAGGATGCGTGTGTGACCAGTCGAATTGATGGGTGACCAGTAGGATGGGTGTACATGTGACCAGTAGAATGGGTGTTTGACCAACAGGTTGGAAGTGTGAACAGTGGGATCGTGTGTGACAATTAGGATGAGTGTAGTGTGTGACTAGTAGGATGCGTGTGTGACCAGTCGAATTGATGGGTGACCAGTAGGATGGGTGTACATGTGACCAGTAGAATGGGTGTTTGACCAACAGGTTGGAAGTGTGAACAGTGGGATCGTGTGTGACAATTAGGATGAGTGTAGTGTGTGACCAGTAGGATGGGTGTGTGATTAGTAGGATGGGTGTGTGACCGAGAGGATGAGTGTGTGACCAAGAGGAAAGATGTGTGACTAGTATGATGGACGTGTGACTATCTGGATGTTTGTGTGACCAGTAGAATGGGTATGTGACCAGTAGAATGAGTATGTGACCAGGAGGATGGGTGTGTGACCAGTAGGATGGGTGGGTGACCAGTAGTATGGGTGTGTGACCAGTGGGATGGGTGCGTGACCAACAAGATGGATGTGTGCCCAGTAGGATGTGTGTGTGACTAGTAAGATGGGTGTGACCAGTAGGATGGGTGTGGGACCAGTAGGATGGGTGTGTTACCAGTAGGATGGGTGTGTGACCAGTAGGATAGTGTGTGACCAGTAGAATGGGTGTGTGAACAAGAGGATAGGTATGTGACCAGTAGGATAATGTGTGACCAGTAGGATGGGTGTGTGACCAAGAGCATGGGTGTGTGACCAACAGGATGGGCGTGTGACCAGTAGGATGAGTGTGTGACTATTCGGATAGGTGGGTGATCAGAGGATGGGCGTGCAGTAGGATGAGTGTGTGACTAGTAGGATAGGTGTGTGACCAGAGGATAGACGTGTGACCAGTAGGATGTGTGTGTGACCAGTAGGATAGGTGTGTGAACAGTAGGATGGATGTGTGACCAGTAGGATGAGTGTGTGACCAGAGGATGAGTGTGTGATCAAGAGCATGGGTGTGTGACCAGTAGGATGGATGTGTGACCAGTAGGATGAGTGTGTGACCAGTAGGATATGTGTGTGACCAGTAGGATATGTGTGTGACCAGTAGGATATGTGTGTGACCAGTAGGATAGGTGTGCGACCAGTAGGATAGGTGTGTGACCAGTAGGGTGGGTGTGTGACCAGTAGGATGAGTGTGTAACCAGTAGGATGGGTGTGTGACCAGTAAGATGAGTGTGTGACCAGTAGGATAGGTATGTGACCAATAGGATGGGTATGTGACCAGTATGATGAGTGTGTGACCAGTAGGATGGGTGTATGACCAGTAGGATGAGTGTGGGACCAGTAAGATGGGTGTATGACCAGTGCGATGGGTGTGTGACCATTAGGATGGGTGTGTGACCAGTATGATGAGTGTGTGACCAGTAGGATGGGTATATGACCAGTGCGATGGGTGTGTGATCAGTAGGATAGGTGTGTGACCGTAGGATATGTGTGTGACCAGTAGGATAGGTGTGTGACCAGTAGGATAGGTGTGTGACCAGTAGGATAGGTATGTGACCAATAGGATGGGTGTGTGACCAGTATGATGAGTGTGTGACCAGTAGGATGGGTGTGTGACCAGTAGGATGCGTGTGGGACCAGTAAGATGGGTGTATGACCAGTGCGATGGGTGTGTGACCAGTAAGATAGGTGTGTGACCAGTGCGATGGGTGTGTGACCAGTAGGATAGGTGTGTGACCAGTAGGATGGGTGTGTGACCAGTATGATGAGTGTGTGACCAGTAGGATGGGTGTATGACCAGTAGGATGAGTGTGGGACCAGTGCGATGGGTGTATGACCAGTGCGATGGGTGTGTGACCAGTAAGATAGGTTTGTGACCAGTAGGGTGGGTGTGTGACCAGTATGATGAGTGTGTGACCAGTAGGATGGGTGTATGACCAGTAGGATGAGTGTGGGACCAGTAAGATGGGTGTATGACCAGTGCGATGGGTGTGTGACCAAAAGGATATACATGTATGTGTGTGACCAGAGGATGGGTGTGTGACCCCAGACCCTCAATAGGCCTACATCCAGCACTGCTACATGGAGGAAGTTTAATACAATGTCTTTCAAACGGTAGGGCAGATTCGCACAGTGGTGTGCGAACCCGCCCCAAGTGTGGGGCAGGTTCACACACTGAAGGCTTTAAATTCGTTTGGCTCTAGTTCTCTTTGTTTCCCCAAATAAGATGTTTTTTGTGTTTGATTGCAAATAATAGTAGGCCCTATTATAAAATTATGATAGGGGCCTACAGCTGTTATTCAATTCAAATCAGTGGATTAATCAGAACTATTAAGCAAATTGCCCTAGATGTGCAAACCTGCCCCACTCTCCCCTACACTTGTTCCTAGCTTTATTTGTTAAAAAAACATATTTGACCTTGAAATTTATATATTGACCCTAAATAATAACAAATGCCTAAACGTTCCAAGCAGATTTGAATTCAGCACAAAAAAACCTAGACCTATAAGAAACATAAAAAAACGTTTTATGTAGGCCTAACAAAACTAAGTTAGGTCATTTTTATAAGCCCTATTCTGGTTATTTCATGGGTGAAATGGTGGCCATCTTGGATTTTTAAGGCAACCCAACGGATGGATCTTTTATTATGTCCATGTGGAGGCACTGTGCCCCGGGCACTGTGCCAAATTAATTTTTTTGTCAATCCGGTTGAAGTGTAATAAATTAAGCCTATTTAATTTGAGGTGTTCGCCTGCCATATCAGAAGGGCCTATATAATTCTACTATTTAAAGGCTTTGCAATGCATGCTGAAATATTATAAACTAACGTTATATATAGGCATATATAGGCCTATTTAATTGTAGCCTAAAGTAAAATAACCAAGGTGGTGATAACAGCTGATATCGTATATATTCAGGCCATATAGTCATAGACGATCTCTGACAACAGTAACACCACCACTTTAAAAAAAATATGCCGCTCAAGTTCAACGTTGTGGGACCGAAAATGTCGTTGTACTACACCAGCTCACACTACACACGTTTATTATCCCTTGTGTATCATGAGGGTGGCGGTGGGAGGGGACACGACGAGTGGCACACATACACATCATCTGCACATCAGTGCCTGGCCCAGGCGACGCATACACATCGCCATACAGACCACTATGAATCGACGCGTGTGTACAATTTCACGTGTTAGTGAGGTCCGCCGCTGAAATTTCAACGCTCACTTTTCTTCCCAATGGTGCTCAGCCGTAAACGATTTGAAAACGGCCGAAGCGGTGTGTGTGTTTTGTGGTGAACTATCTGGCATTACCCTGTATTGTGAGTGGATTAACACCAGAACGTGTAGGTCTATCTGTAGATAGATCTATAAGGATATTAACGCATCGCAGAGACTTTGTTGACAGGGATTCACACTGCACATCAATACATCACCTTGTTAGCGTACCACACATACAATTTATTTGGCGGGAGAGGTCATCGTGTAATTACCTGATTAGACTAGACCTATACAATTGTGCTTCAGTAACGTGGCAATTTGTGCAGGATTATTTTGACAAACTCTCCCCTGACAGCTGTTGTCAGCAAGATAATTTTGTTCGAGGGTTTTATTTTTTCGTGAAATATGGGTAGAAGTAAAGCAGGTAAAAGCACTAAAAATGGCACATCTGAAGAAAAAGGGAAGGAACCCAAATCTAAGAAATCTAAGATGGAGGTTGATGATAATGACGATAGCGAGCAAGAAGACAACTCTGGATCATCCGAGGAAGAGGAGGAATATGTTGTGGAATCAATCCTAGACTGTCGCACACGCCGTGGTAAGAAGGAATATTACATCAAATGGAAGGATTTCGATGATGAAGATGATAACACATGGGAACCTATTGACAACTTGGACTGTGCGGAGCGCATCAAAGAATTCCATGAGAATCAATCCAAAGAGGATGGCTCATCTAAAGGTAAGACTAAATCACGATCCAGCACTGGTCGTGCTCCCTTGAAGCGTAGAGCTGATTCTAGCGATTCAGAACCCGTAGCTAAAGTTTCTCGTAATGCACAGCCTTCTCCACTTGCTTCAGATGGAGCGAAAGGGGGTGACAAGAACAAGAAAGGAAAAGGCTCCAAGAAGGGCTCTCAAGGTATGAATTTTAAAATAAACATTAATTCTCAGGACCAGAAAGGAACTTCAGAGAAAGATAATTCTGAACCAACAGGATTTGAGCGTGGTTTAGAGCCAGAGAGAATTCTAGGAGCTGCACCTGGCCTACCGGAGACGGGCAATAAAGACCTCTTGTTTCTGATCAAATGGAAAGACTCCGAAGATGCAGATCTAGTGCCTGCTAAACTGGCCAACGTCAAATGTCCACAGCTAGTGATTGCATTTTATGAAGAGCGTGTTGCTTGGGAAACGGGTGAATAAGCAATGACAATGTGATTGATGCAATATAGATCATTCAGCCATTTAGAGGAAAATGTCTAAATTTATATTTCTGTATCCATGTTACTGTTTGTTCTCAATTACATGCATCCCTTTGAATAGTGTTTTTGTATGATACTTTCAAAATAGAAAACAGTGTTAAAAGCAGTTCAAATGCTTAATAATTTCTAAGTGACATATCTTCTCATTGCAGGCTATTATCGAAAATGTTATCTTTGAAATAATTATTTAAATCATCAAATGTGAGGGCTTATCTAGTGCTTAATGATACACATGTGTGTGTTTTAAAAATACTTTGTAAAATATATTTGAATAATAAGTTAAAATGGAAATATGCATTTTGAATCTAATAATACATGTGAGCCTACTCCTACAGTTGATGTTATATAATAGCTCCCTAGCAGCTCTGTCGGTCAAAGTCAAAAGGGAGTATCTGCTTACTTTACAAGTGAGCAGATACTGCCTTAGCAGAGTAGTTATGCAGTGTCGTGTGTAACACTTATTTGTATGACACATTCGACATTATCGTGATTATGGCTGCTAAACATGCTGAAGGTCTATCAGGTCCTCATGTTTATATTGAAAATGTTACTTGTATTATGATATGTAATATCCACAGATACATGCATCTCTTGTTCAGGTGATATTTAAAAGAATAATTGAACGATTATCTCCTCCATACTGTTTACAACAATAACACGACGATGTTCTTTGCATTTAGAATTAAATTATTTTCTTATTAATTGTGTTAAGCTGGTTACGATTGTTATATTCTCGATATATTTAGGAGATATTTTATGCAATTGACTGACATGATTTGCGTTAATATGTTATGTGTTTTAAATGTTTCCGTCTCTGACCTGCTGACATGGGATAGGTTTATCATTAAATATTTTTAACTTGCTAAATTCGAGAGACCTTCCACAAAACATGATATTTTCAATGCGATTCTCTGATCATGTTTAACTGTATCACCACTAATTCCCTATTCACATTGTTCACCACCAATATCCTGTATACCTGGTATCTGGGTATACATGGATAAATGACATTTGCATTGGTAGCCTTGTAGGGATCAAAACCTCTGCATGTATTTTTTCCATTTTCGTAATATTACCCACAGGAAGGTGACCGGGTTAAATGTTAAAAATGTGGAATACCTGATAATAAAAGATCATTCTATAAGTGTGCGGCATAGTGATTATTATCAATTTAGGGTTATTTCTGTTGTAATAATAAACATATAAATAACTTGTATTGAGATATTCCCCGCTATGTAATGCGTTATTAGGGAGGTCAGTACTATTAAGTTTATTTTGCCTGAGTTTGTGTCCTATTTGGCATGTTTAGTGGGAAGAGGGGTGCTGTGTGTGGGAAGTGGTTGACATTTCTGTACACCAGTCCTTATGAGCATGTCGAACATAACGTTTCAGGGCCTTAGGTTAACATGATTAAATACTTTTGTCTTTAACAAGTGTTCAGAAATAATAATATTCACGATTATGGTTGTGGTTAAGTCTATAATAAGGGCTTAAAGGGTTTTGGTTTAAATAATGTTGGCCTAGCGTCGCAGACGGTGGCCCAACATTATCTCACAATTGGGCCAATGTATCTGGGTAGTGGCGTTTCTGACCACGGGGAGGGAATTGTCACCCCTATAACATTGCCACAAAGTAACCTATGTATACCATGTATACAGAATGCTGGGTTGTTGTTGGGCCATCGTCAGACACATTAAAGCAACGTTGGTTAGCCGTCCAGTGCTTGCTGTAGACGCTGGTGTAGAAGAATCATGCGTACGGTCAGTGTTGGAGTGGTGTTGAGCCAGCGTCGAACACAATTGACCGCGTCGTACACAATTGACCGGCATTGAACCAGCAATGGACTGCTACTCTGGTCCACCATTGAGCAGAAATTGGGTAGGCTTACATGCATGTGTATCTTAGAGACACGCGCAGCACGATTCACTGGCAACTTGTATCGAATGAATGTTGGCCAGAACCGGCGATGGTGGTGGAATGAATAAACGTTGAAGATATATATTTTAACTTTTCTCCTTGGTCCTTTCCTTAATTATCTGATTATATCCTAAAAATTTAGGATTCATGCCCATGAGGAAGACCAATACATTAATCTTTACAATAGATATATTAGCCGAATTTTTGTCTATAGTACTCATACAGCCTAAAGCCGGGCCTCAGGAGCTCGGGAACTCCTTTTCAAGTTTTACTTGAAGCAGCCCCTTGGGATAACATCAATTTTCGTTTTTAGTTTTGTAATGAAGTAGTGTATCCCCAAGATCATGATTTTATTTTTTTCAGGATTTTTAGATTTTTTAAAATATTTTTTATCAACATTTCTACGAAACCGCTTAAAACCCAAACAAACTTTTTGTACACCTAAACACTTGCTAAAGGACGGTTAAATGTTCTTGCAGCATTGGGCCACATGGTGATGCCGTCGGCCCAGCGTTGGGTAGACTATCAGTGTTGCAGGTGTATCACCTCATGTCATGGCTACAAGACACCAATCAGACACCAATTAGGGGTGATTGCTTTGATCTCCCCTTCCAAGACGTGGGAACATGTGGTTTGAAGTGTTGTATATTGCTGACTTGTTTTGTTTACATGGCAATATACGACCTGGAAATTTAACTATTTCACTCTTTTTCGGTGCTTTTAAATAGTTTTTTGACTTTTTTGTATTCTTAGTTAAGATCAGTAGGCTGTATAGCTTCACATGAGTTAAATTTTCAAAATTGACAAAATTGAAAATGTCTCATCCCAAGGATTCCCTTTAATATTAAAGAAAGCTGATATCAGATAGTCCTGGTGGGCTCGCACGAAGCTTTATTTATGGCCCGACTTTTGTATATTTGAGCCCTACCCTCACCATTTGATCCCTAGGCAGAGCGGATGGATCAAATAGCCATGTTAGGACAAGAAGGTCCTCAAATTTATCATGTCCAGATTTTCAGCCTCTTAAAGTTAAGCGATGTACAAATTCATGTGGGTTTAAATTACTCAAATTTGTTTAATTTGAGATCAAATATTTCCAAATTGTGATGCACACATGTATTAATTTACCATGTCATGGTTTGTGTTTTGGGTTGAATTGAGAGAATAGGGGGGGGGGGGAGGGTTTGCTGTGCGAGTGGCGCGATTTTTTTTTTGGGGGGGGGGGGAGGGGGCCCCAAGAAACCCGGCATGTTCACGCTTTTACTATCATTATAACGTAGTTTTTTTTTAAATACTAACTTCCAGGACTAATTTGACTTGCAAAGCTAAAATTGAAAGCTAAACTTAAGATTTTATACAATTACTACAAAATATCAATATATTTGTTATGGATGAGTAAACTGGTAAAGCCAGCCTGAATGATAGTTCTCATTCAGAATCTCTCGAATCCCGGTTTCACGATTTGTCATCATGTCATCGTGGTTGTTCATATTATACTTTTCAAAGGGATCATCGAGTGGGTGTCCAGTGTTGTCCATGGTAGGCTACCTTACCACTAAAAATCATGAAAATAGGAATGTTTGTGCCAAAGGGCAGAACTGAAAGTGTTTTAAATGTCACGTCATACTTTTTATTTTTTTTATTTTTTAGATTCCAAAAAAACACGTTTTTTTTCTGCCCAGCGCGCGAGATAAAAAACATTGATCCGGCTGTGTTTTGTATTGCTCGTTTTTAAAGATTTACGATGATATAAGACTTAATACTACTCAATGATGACCTTTTTTATTTAAAATTACATTAGTATTGACCTGAAATCTGTAGAGATGATTCTTAAGTGCAGAATATAATATTTTTAAAATTTGTCAATTCTACAATTCGCGAAAAGTTACAAAATCTGAAAAATCGCGAATATTCAAACACGCGAAAATTACCAGATCTACAGTATGTCGTTTCTGACTAACTTTGTGGCGCAAAAACCATTTCTGGCACCAATACTATAATCTTGGGTGTCTAATGGTAAGCATCGGTGACCTTACAACCCTTATTATATGACTTTCAAACACCATACCAAAGTAAAAAAAACTAGAAGGGTCTAGTTTTTTGTGAACAAAAAAACTGGAGATGTCTCCCCTCCAGCAGCTTAACCATATAAGCTAATAGATATAGTGTCAACATGGTCAATGGCCTTTGTAATTAATTTTATTAAAAGGCTCCAGTGTATGTTAGATCTTGGGCTGTAGGCATGGTAGGCCTGCCTAATCATGCTAATCATCACCAATTGCGAAACTACATGACTCAGCATTATGATTATTTTTACACTATTGTGTTTTTTTGGTAAATGGCTGTTTAAACAAACGTTGACCCTAGTATGTTGTTTTAATGTTGGACCAACGTCGTCGCCAGTGGCCCCATGCATGAAGTATAGACTTGTTGTGACATCTCCTTTATTATACCCAGCAAACACTAGACGTTGAAACAACATTGGGCTAATTCTGAGCCAACGTGGTTGACAATTCACCTACGTTAGCCAGCACTTGTTGAGTACCCGCGCTCTAACTAATAGTCAGTCAGCCAGTGCCCAAAATAACACTCAGGTATACATTGAACATGCTGAAAGCTGGATAATTTCTGATGATACCAGGTGTTAGGGACATGCCTGGGGGTCATCGCCAGGGGGGGGGGGGGGGTGTAGAGTTTGAAAGTGGTGCATTTTTTTGTAATTCAAGATGGCGTTCAAGATGGCCGCCGGCAAATAGTCATACTTAAGAAATAGTGTAAATTGGGCAAATTTTGCTCAATTTGCTGTTGTAATACACCATTTCAACTAGTTTAGAGTTACTGAATGCAGCTAGGTCCCTCTCAGACAATTCTGATCATTATTTGTAACCCTTTCTGCCCCAAATGTTCTTTATCATACACCTTAGTGATGTCAATTAGGACAAAATTGTTATCTATAATAATTTTTCCATATTAATGGTGAAGGATTGGTATCAATACAGTGACTATAGTAATGACAATTAGTTAATCTAATTAATTATAAAATAAGATGTCGTCCAAGATGGCTGCCGACGTATATTCAGACCTAGGAATTTGCGTAAACAGTGCAATTCTAAATAAATTTTCTTTTGCAATACACCATTACAACTAGTTTAGTAGTCAATAAATTGTTCTAGATCACCCCATAAAATGTTATTTTAAACAATCGAATTGATCATTATATTTATTTTAAACATTTAACCCTTTCAGCTCCGGGGAGCTTTTGTGCTGAACACTTCTAGAATGTCAATAGGGACAAAATGATTATTTATAACAAATTATTCATTATTAACGGTAACGGATTTGTATCAGTACACAATCTAAGGCAATATTACACTTATAGGTTTCAGTTATTTAAAATGGCGTCCAGGAAGGCGGCCATCAGCACTTGGTAAAATTTAGAAAAAATGGGTAAATTGACATATGTTTAGTCCAGTTTTATTCTGTAGTAATCCATAATAACTAGCCTACTTAGGTGGTCGTGAGTCAATCTAGATCACTCGAAGACAATTTGAACAATATTTAACCCTTTTAATGCGAAGTTCTAAGGAAAAGTATGAGCTTTTATGTCCCTCGTCAAAACAAGAGCCCTCTCCAACAAAAGACTATATTCAAAATCCCCCCACCTAAATGTACTTGTTGAATCATTTAAGTGTTATTTTGCATACCCTAGTATCTTTGTAATGAATAATTTATATTAAAATAGCATTTTAATATTGATGATATTTTTTTCTGAGAACTACTGGTGGAGTGTAAGTATACCGGACTAGCCAAACTTTCTAAAACGTATCATATTGGTGGACTGCAGACATGAGCGTTGGCTTAGGAAAGGCTAGGGAAATAATACAATTTGAAGACATTGTATGTGAAAAGTCATTGCCAACCCATAGTCGAGGAGGTGTGGATATGTTATTGAATCATTTATTTACTGTGTCTCATCTAGTGATGATATCTGACACCATAATTATGTGACCCATCTGAACAGCCGCATCGCGCATTTTTTTTTGTCAGAGAGTGAGATAATGTGATATTGTGAAAAAGAACAATTGGGTTATATTTAGTTCAAACCATCAGTTATTATTTTTATTGAAACCAACATTATTTTTTTTAAACATTTTAAAACCAATTATTCAAAACCCCATTTTATATTTTTATCATTTAAAATAACGTTCGTTAAAGTTAAATAAACCACTCAAAGGGTTGATTTTTAAAATTTATGTATCTGCTATATATAGGCCTAGATAGTTTTATTATTAATACATTTATATAATGAAACTGTTTATCATGTATGTATAGTTTTTGACATTTCTGCAATTTGTAAAAAAAAAAAGCTGTGCGACTGATCACGTGCAGATAGGTCACATTAGTCATACTGGATGACAAACTTCTAGCTTGAATGAGTATATTAACAAATTGCTCGAAAGGTGGTGACATAATATCTGTCTCCAGGGTTTCCCCCAGAAAAATGAGAAAGCATCATGGTACTTGGTGGTTCGGCACAATTTGCGTGCGGCGCACAATTTGCGGTGCGCACAGTCTAGGGGGTCTGGGGGGCATGCTCCCCCTTGAAATTTTAATCAGACTCTCAGCGTGAAAGAAAAGGTATTCTGCAATGCCACAACCAGTTTTCAAGATATCTCTTGAACATTGCCTGTGCAGTTCTACAGGGCTTTGTAGGAAGTTTCAGGAAGGGGGTCTTATCTGAATCATTGCATTCAACATATGTCATTATCCATATCTGATTTTTCTTGAACATGACACTATAAAGAACAGTTTGATTGCGTTCAAAATAAATTATTTCTATTAATAATACCAGGCTTTAATTTTTTGTTCATGATGCACTGAATCCATTAAAACAGCGTTGATGATGAGAAAGAGGATTTACCCGTCATCTAATGGGAGGTTCATCTAATGGGAGGTTGTTTCATATATATTACACCTGGTTTGGCCATTGGACGGGACGCTGAGCCATGGAAGAATCTGATTAGACATCATCACAGAACGCACCATCAAATTGAGAATATCATCGATGTATATTTATTTAATTTTGTTCAAAGATCAATTCAGTAATGGTAACCTATCATTTATGATATCGTTGTCCTTTTTCGGATTTGTGTTTTTTATGTCCTTGGGTATTATAATATATCAATTCTAATGATTTCAATACTATTTTTTATTTAAGTTATGAAAAGTTGTGTCTGAAGATATTTTTATATCAGGGCCTTATGTTGAAGATATAAAAAGCAATTAACATCTACATTATGTTTATGGTGTTTGCTTTCCAGGGTCGGCTAGGGGGAATTACTTGCAATTATATCTGTCAGGTTTTCTAACCTGACCTACTTGACCAGTTATAGATTGCATAGATGGTTTTAGAAATGTAATACTTTGGAAGGTGCGAGGAGTACAATATCAAATGTAAATAGGTACAGTAGCAGCTGGTACTGCAAACGATAGATCCTTCTCGCTGGTGGCCTGATCCACATTAATGAACATCACATCTGTAGGCTATGCTCTTGTTGGTTAGACCTGACTACGTGGCATAAAGCTGAAGAGATACTGAATGAAAACCAGGCTAACAGGCACATTTTTAGTGGCAACTGATAGTCATATTTTCTGCCTGAATTTTCGCTTTAGAGGGATATACAGTATATATGCTTGTGTGAATATCCTATCTGCTGTCATAAAGAAATACGTTCAGTCATATTGACAAAAAAAATGTCAGTAATTCAATTTTAATGATATATAAATCTATGTAAAATTATTTTGCTTGACAGAGAAATAACGGTATAAATGAGCTTTAAATAATTATTGCACTTAACAAAAACGATTGTGAATGTGGTAACAGGTCCAACAAATTTGTTTTAAAGGTAGTCAGTGGTAGCTATTTTGCGTTTCACTCAAGTCAGCAAATCCTATCGCGAATGAACAGGAGCTATTATTGTAATGGTTAGTAGTAGTAATAAATCATTGCTTTCCTTCACTATTCGGCACAAAATATATTTTAAGTGACATTATAATACGATAAAAACGTTGTAGTCAATTGATGAGATAAATGATGTACAGATGATGATGTGGGGGTGATAGGGCATGGTGGGTTATTGAGAGTGTTTTCCTTCGCTCGCCCGATAAGGGGTTCTGGGCATGTCTAGGGATCTACCCCCAGACGGCCGGAGCCTTGGGTTTTGCTGTGCAATTTAATGCTGAAACTCCATGGCATTTCGCGCAGCTCCGCTATCCTCGGATCGGATAGTCCCCAGAGTAACAATAGGAATTGTAATGGTTATTGGCAAAGAAAAGGGTTATGATTTCTATGGTCACCCCACTTTAATTTCCGGTTTTAACATAATTGGGCTCATTGCAGTATGGTATATTGACATTACAGATTAGATTATCTAATTGTTATTACCATAGTCACTGTATTGATACCAATCCTTAATCATTATTAATGATATAATTATTATAGATAACAATTTTGTCCTAATTGACATCACCAAGGTTTGATGATGATGATGTGAGGGTGGGGGTGATAGGGCATGGTGGGTTATTGAGAGCGTTTTCCTTCGCTCGCCTGATAAGGGGTTCTGGGCATGTCTAGGGATCTACCCCCAGACGGCTGGAGCCTTGGGTTTTGCTGTGCAATTTAATGCTGAAACTCCATGGCATTTCGCGCAGCTCCGCTATCCTCGGATCGAATAGACCCCAGAGTAACAATAGGAATTGTAATAGTTATTGGCAAAGAAAAGTGTTATGATTTCTATGGTCACCCCACTTTAATCTCTGGTTATAACATAATTGGGCTCATTGCAGTATGGTATATTGACATTACAGATTAGATTAGCTAATTGTTATTACCATAGTCACTGTATTGATACCAATCCTTTATCATTATTAATGATATAATTATTATAGATAACAATTTTGTCCTAAGGTGTTCGCTAAAAAACCTTTGGGGCAGAAAGGGTTAAAAATAATAAGAGTGGCCTAGCTGCATTCAGTAACTTTTAACTAGTTAAAATGGTGTATTACAAAAGAAAATTGAGCTAAATTTGACCACTTTACACTATTTCTTAAATATGACTATAAGTTGGCGGCCATCTTGGACGCCATCTTGAATTACAAAAAACTGCACCACTCTCAAACTCTACATCCCCCCTGGTATGGTGGTGACCCCCAGGCATGTCCCTAACACCTAGTATCCAGGTATCGTCAGAAATTATCTAGCTTTCAGTGTATACCTTATCAAAAACTAAGCCCTTTTCGTTTGACTCGCTGACTGACTAATTGTCTAAGGTGCAGTGTGAATAACTAACTGATTATACCACTCGCCCATTCGGGTGTCGTGCATTTGAAGTGCTACTCGCCCAGTAAAATTTGAACTCGCCCGAAACAAGGGGCACTAAGCTAACTCCTAATACTGTGCCAGCGAGTCCTGCAGCCTGATACTCCACACTGGAGGTGCTGCTGGAGTACAAAGTTCTAATTCAACCAAGTCTAAAACGTGTTTAATCATTGTAAAATTGACCAAAAACTTATGACTTGTAAATAAATGTAACAGGATATGTGAACATATACATTATAGTGACATATATGGACATGTATAATCCTTTAGTTGGCAGTTTAATTATAAACATTTCATTTAGTGGTGGGCGTTAATTAAATTATACTGTCTGTGACGTCCTTAACCAATGTTTACATCTAGTTGCAGGACATAGATATTTGTTCACATGACATACACTGCACGTGTATATGTAACAACACGCGTAGGCCTACTCGTCAACAAATGCAGGTGTGCGCACGCATGTCTGTTACAATTGACCCTATAGAGGGGTGACACAATTGAATAATTGCTCAGACAAGTGCCGCATACTTAGAGCTCAGTACATGCTTACCGTGTCAGCGATGCATACACATGTAGGCCTACCGACTCCAGGCAGTCATCTCGCTGATTCGAAAATCTCCAATCGTGCCGTAATTACGCCACTCTTTTAGAACCTCGCAGGTCACGATTGCGTGACATGAACTAATAGTAAAACAAATCTATCCTGACAAATTATTATTTACACAGCAGACTACATGATCAAATTACGGGAAAATATGCACTCGCCAACCTGGGCGAGTTCGTGGCCAGCCGAACTCGCTCGTTTTTTTTCCTACTCCGAGCTACGAGCGGGCGAATGCCAATCATGCACACAGAAGGTGCCAGTATGTCTAATTGCGTCATTTGTTCGTTCTTCAGATTATTAGGCCTATTCAAATAAAAAAAGGACAACTGACCCAAGTGCTGCAAGCTAGTTATTGTCCGGCCCTCGGCATTGTACTCGGCCCTCTTCATTGTACTCGCCGTCTGTGATGCTGGCCCACATTCAGCGTAGCCTCAAACACGACACGGTAACCCAATACTGGGCTAATGTTGGCTCAGCGTCGTAGATGGTGTGCAAACAATAGCGCGGCATTGGGTCAACATCTCGTGTTTGACCGCCTGCACGATATACGGAGAGAACGCACAGACACAAAACTGATTGGACGAGCTGATGAGCGGTGAGAGGTAAAGCAATATGTCTCCACCTCTATAGAGGGGAGACATAATGACCAGTGGTTGTTATAGTGAAAATAAAACTTTTACAAAACTGGTCCAATAGTTATTTTGTGATTTTTCATTTCTGACCAGCTTTTGGCGCGGAGTCTATTTTTTCGTATCACTAATTTCATTCTAGGCATCAACATGATCAAGGACCTTACAAATCTTTATATTTATTGCATTCAACCTCGGTATGAAAGTCAGAAATGATCAAAAGTGGTCATAGGGAAAACACAACTTTTTCATAACTAGTCCAATAGTGGTGTGATATATGTTTTCTGACTAAATTTGTGACGCTGAATCAATTTCTGGCATCGATAGTATCATTTTAGGCATCAGGTATCAGTAAAAATGAGTAGTCATGTGTCATTTTAGATGAATTCGATGACTGTGAATATACTTGTAGACATAAAATACAATTGGAGTCCCTACGATCTTGCAAACGCATAATCGATAATGGGCATAGATAGAATGCACAATATGCAAATAATCTGACCGCAATAGTTTCATATCTGGGGACTGCAATACCAATAGCACTTTATTTACTAAAACTAGATGACATGATAACAATTTGTTCACTCATTTAATGGCCTGTAGCCTATGTGCATGATGTGTTATCATCACGTTTGTTCGTATCGTGTTCCTCGTTGAGTTGCGACGCTGGGACAGCAATAAACTAACATTGATTCAACTGCGTGTGTTTATAAGAAGCGCTTCCAGTCGACTGAATAAAATTTAGATGCTCTTTAGATAATTTTTTGGTCAAGACACATGCTTGCGCAAACAAATATGAAGATTATTCAGGGGTGTGCACAGCTTTCCATCAAGCCTGGGGGGGGGGGGTAGTGGGGGATGAAGAAGAAAATGTAGAAAAATACGGGGGTTCCGGGGGCCGGAAATCCCTGAAAAGGGGGGGGGGGTCAGGAGGCGCAAGGGAGGGGGGTCAGGACTCCTCTGACTTCCACCCCTGTGCACGCCTCTGTTATTCATCAATGGCAAGGTGGTCTGCGTGTAGTATAATAGATAGATAGTATTTATTTGACCTTTGACAAAGAAAAAAATTACACAAAAATATATATACATTGGTGGTCTGGAGACTCTTTTTAAGGTCGATCGGGACCGCTAGCAAAAGAGCCACCGCAAAACGTTCAGACAACAAAAAATTTAAAATGAAATAAACATATATACATATGAAAAATATAATGATTTCTAAATTGTAATAAATAAGAAATAACAGTTAAATATTGGCATTTTTGCATTAATAGCACTGTGCATTGTTGCACGTACTTGAATATAAAGTTATAAAGTATTTTTTTATATAATTAGAGAAACCTTTAAAACTATGTGTTTGAACTTTATCATGAATTATATTTGGCGTATGATTTATTTTCTGAATTAGATCGTATCGTAAACATTTTTTGCGAAATTCCCTTCTGGTTTCAATTTGTCTAATATTTAAACAATTCCTGGTATTATAATTGTGTAAGTTGGTGATCTGGTCTGGACAAAAATCTTTAAAAAAATCGGGTACATTACTGTGGATACATTTAAAAACAAATTTGTGTTGGTTGAGTTCAAAAATATGATTGACTTTTAATAGGTTAAATTTTATAAATATTGGGTCTGTATGACTAAATATAGGACATTTATCAATTATTCTAAGAACCCTTTTTTGAAGTTTATATACCCGTTTGAAATCATACCCCCACGCAAGAATACAGTAATGTATGTGTGGTAGAATCAACGTGTTATACAGTGCTAGTAGTATATTATTGGGTAACGTAGTCTTTAAACAATTTATTATTCCCACGGACTGGGACATTTTGTTACATATTTTATTAACATGTGTTTTCCAAGTGAGATTATTGTTTATAAGTAGGCCTAAAAAGTTGAATTCCTTCACATGATCTATGTCATTGTTATTAAGCTTAATATTCGGTATATGAATCTTTCTGGGGGGTTTATAAAATAACATGAATTTGGATTTGTCGCAATTTGGTGATAACAAATTAGCCGCCAGCCAATCAGCGACTTTTTTCATCTCGGAGTTAATTTTTGTCTCTAGTATTTGTCTATTTGACATGTCCTGTTTGTTAAAGTTAATTAAAAAAGTGGTATCGTCCGCATAGGAAATTAATTTAAACAATTTTGTTGATTCGGGTAAATCGTTAATGTATACTAGAAGTAATAGAGGGCCTAAAATGGATCCTTGCGGTACACCTGTGGTGATTGGAAGTAAATTTGATTTGATTTGATTAATTTCGACGTATTGTTCTCTGTCAGATAGATAATTTCTCAGTAAATTTAGATACATGTCTTTTATGCCAAGAAAGCTAAGTTTATGTAGGAGAATGTTATGGTCTAAAGTATCGAAGGCTTTAGATAAGTCTAAAAAAATGGCTCGCGGAACTTGCCCACTATCCATAGCACCTGATATTCTATCGACCAATTCAAGTGCTGCAAGTTCCGTTGAGTGATTAGATCTAAATCCATATTGACTTCCATATAGAAGATAATTTTTTAAAAGGTATGAATTTAATTGTTGATGGATAACTTTTTCAAATATTTTAGAAATGCTATTGAGAAGTGAAATGGGTCGATAGTTATTGACAGTAGTGGGGTCATCTTTTTTAAATAATGGTACAACTTTAGCAATTTTTAGGCTGTCTGGAAATATGCCTTGTTTCTAATGATTGATTGATTATTATGGTTAATGAGGGAAAAATCTCCTGTTTTATTATTTTTATTAAATTGTTACTAATATTGTCTGGTCCAGAACTTGTTTTAGGCTTTAAACTGTCAATAATTTTGCTCACAGAGGCTTCGGTAACCTTTTCAAAAACCAAACGTTTTTTTGTAGGATTTTTTAGATAATTTGAATATTTATTTGAACGAGATTTTGGATGGCTGATTTTTCTAGAAATGTCCTGTCCAATATTAATAAAATAGTTATTGAAATGGTTTACAATATCAAGCATATTGCTTGTTAAATTGCCAGCTATGTTAATATTATCTGCGAATCCTTTATGTTTTTTTTTATTCAAAATTGTAGAAATAGTGGCCCAAGTTTGTTTTAAATCTGACTTATATTTAAGAAATATTTGTGAATAGTATTGTTTTTTAGCGATAAATATGGTACGTCGTAGAATATAATTGTATGTTTTAAAGTTTGTTTTGAGTATACGATAATGATTTGATTCTAAAGGACTTTTACATAGATTTTTATACATTTTATCTCGCTTATTAATCGATTTTACAATAGCAGATGTAATCCATGGTGATTTCTTATGTTTTCGTTTGTTTATTTTTTCTTTTTAACTGGTAGATTATTTTGTTTAGCATTAATGAGAATGTCCTCAAAAATTTTATAATTTATATTTGGATCAAGTGATTGACTGTTTGTAACCTTGTCTACAAGATCTGCTCTTTCTATTTCTTCCTTAAATTTCATCAAAGCTTCCGAGGATTGGTCGCAAGTAAATATATAGTTAGTTAAAGGTTTAATGTGCGTTATATTTTCAATACTTAAATAATAAGGGAAATGGTCTGATAGTTTGGAAGTCAGGACACACGTTGAACTGTTACATATTTTGGGTGATAGTTTAAAGAAAAAATTGTCGATTAATGATCCACTGCGCTCAGCAAGTCTCGTGGGAAGAGTAATTTGAGGATAAAACCCAAAAGAATTCACTGTGTCTAAAAATTCACAAAAAATCGGTTTACTTGCTATTTTTAGTAAGTCAATGTTGTAGTCACCAGCCAGTATAACTTCGCTATTATGAGTGTTCAGTGTGGAAAGAATGGGAGTGATATCGGAAATAAAAGATTGGTAATTATGGTTCTGGTTACGTGGTGGTCTGTATATGTTTCCAACAATAACAGATTTATTTAAATTTTTACCAGTTATTTTAATAAAAAGACTTTCCCAGAAGGTCGAGTCGGTATGTAATTCCAAAAATTCAAATTTATATTCGGTACTTAGATAAAAGGCTAATCCAGCATGAGAGCTACATCTAGCAGGTTGAAAAATTAACTCATAGCCTTCTATTTGTAAACCACTTAAAGAACTATTTTCAGTCAACCACGTTTCTTGTAAACAAATTATACTCAATTTACATCCATTATTTCGTAGCGTCTCAACCAGTACTTCAAATTCATTGAATTTAGCGCGTAATGATTGAATATTTAAACTAAGTATTGAAAAATTATTTTGATGCTTACCACAAAAGGATATAAATTCTTCATTGTTCATATATGGGGAATTTTTAACTGATGGTATTTGATTGGTATTTAAGATATCTATTTCAATATCATTTCCAATAACATGCGTTAGGGAATTTACCTCTGTGCCGCCATACCTCTCTAAAATATCATTAGTCGCACTCATTGTTAAGGTAATTATAATATAGTGAAGTATGAATATAGCGATATATGTTAGGCGTGGCGATGGCGGCAGAGAGACGAGGCCAATACAAATAAATTATAGAGAAGTAATGGTTTGCATAGGAAACATTACATTTGATTTCATATTTGACGAGAGTTAGACAATTATTATTAAGGTTATTAGTCACGATCAGTTTGTGAGCATGAGTAAAGTATAGTAATGTCAATATATAATACCAGGAATTGAGAAATACAAATGATATATCACAATAATCGAGTTTTTCAAGATTGATGATAAAAAAGTGATTTTTTCGAAAATGGTAATAATGCATAATTATCATGGGTACATATCGCCAGTGGTTTCTTGAAAAATCATGTACATTTACCAATATGCACGGTGCATAAACAAACAGTAGTTTGCTAATTGGGTTATTTATCTTCATATGAGAGTAAGAAAATAACAGAAAAAACAGCAACATGAGAAAAAAGAAACAAAAACACCTGTCTTTGAGGAAGATCATCTGTGGATCCTCATGCATAGACAGGTTACAATGGGTGGGGTGACAAAATGTACGTGCGGTAGTGAAGTGTGATTTGTGTTATTACAGGATGGAGTTATTTTCGAAACATAATGTGCACATAGTGATTTGTAAATAGCACACAAGAAAGCGATTTATATGTACATACAATGATAATGGTTCATCAGTTTATCAGTCGAGAATTTCATGTTCAGTAATCTCAACCATCAACCAGTATTAACAGACAAACGTGTGAGAAAGGTAAGACATACTTAAATCTGATTTTAAACAGTCCTTGTGTCAAAAATGTAGATACGTTTATTTTCCCGTGTGCAGATAGTTCATGGCGAAATTTTAATTATTATTGAGACAGTTATGGTTCACCTCCTGTGGCGCCCAGTAGTTCTTCGTCAATGGTGGTGTTCATGTTGTTGACAGTGGCAGGTGCAGCTGGAACAACAGAGCTGGAATTTGTCGTAACAAAATTGACATATCTGTTTAATTTTACATTTTTATCAGAGGAACTACCACTGGTGGGTGTAGAAGTACTCACAGTTGTAGTGGTAATGTTATCATCAGTGGATACAGCTTTGCTCTCGCTGCCGGAGAGAAGTGTCTGAGCAGGTATCATATTATTATCTGTGGGGCGAGTAGGAGAAGCTCCAAATTGACGGGTTCCTGTCTGTGGCAGTGTAGTGGGCTTAGCAGAGAAGATTCGGTTGACGCTCTGAGCAGTTTTCGTTTGATTGGCGATGGTTTCATTTATGTTGTCATAAGGATTTAGTTTAATTTTATGTCCAGAATGTGTAATGCACCATATGTTGCCATTCCATGACCATGTTGCCGAGACGTCACTGTGGATTCTAGCTCGGTTTAATAATTTTTGATTCAGTTCTGTTAGGTCCTCTGTGATGACGTAATCGGAATGTTTCAGTTTTCGTCTCGCTCCAATAACACGTTGCTTGTCATCTCTGCGGAAAAATTTCACTATAATTGCCCGAGGTTTGTCATTTCGAGGTCGCTAATAGATGAGAAGTATAGTCAATGTGGAGGCATATGCAATTGCAAACTGCTTCAGCAGAAACAAATCTTCCAAATTGTAGTTCCCATTGATGAATGGTTACATATGTATTGATATGAGAAACGACATGCTTCACACCAACATAATTTCTACATTTTCAACAGTTCAAGGCAATATCTATTCACTATTGGGGTACTGATATGGTTTTTAGCGGTAGCACGTTTTGACCACCTTGGCAGCTTCTAAAGCAGTCATAATCAACTAGTCCACAACAACCATCCAACAGAAGCCTCCACGAGTCTGGCCATACTCTTCGGGTGGATTGTCAGTACGTTGTTGTTCCTCTCAAAGCCTCAGCTCTAACATCAGAAAGCCTCTATTTGAGTGATAGTATAAATCTTTAGTAAACACCAATGTCGGTTTCAAAAAGGTAGAAGCACCACAGATCAAAATATTTTGGTTTGGTTGGAGGCGTACGCCTTATATCCGTCAAGGTTTCATATTGCAGGCTCAGCTTCAACTTCATTTTAAAACTTTCAATAGGAGAAGTTTTAAATACTAATGAGCATAATCTCAAATCTTGGTTGGCAACGGGATCCAAGACGTCCAGGTACAATCTTCTCGCCGACCCATGCACAATGTGGCCGTAATCCAGTTTGGATCTGATATATGGCTAGTATACCCTTAGTAGGGTCGTTCTGTCACCACCCTTGCTGGATATAATTAAGGTTCTCCCCCCCCCCCCCACCAGGGGGTGGCTTTTTGTTTTTGTACGGTTTCGTCCGCGCCGCCGCGCATGGACGCCGGCTTTCATTCATACCATGTCACCCTGATATCTACTAAACCGCTTTTTCAATTCATTTGGTGTTCAACATACTGGATACAAGTCTTAATTCCTAGGTTGCATCAATTCTTCAGAAAGTTCGGGAAAATATTCGGGTCAGAGCGGCCATTTTTAATCTTTTTTCATCAAATTAGGATCTTGTCACCCTTATAACTTCAAAGTCGCTTATCCGATATACTCAATATTAAAAATACTGCATAGTAGTAATAATTCCTAGCCTGCATCAATTTTTCAGAAAGTTCGGAATAATATCTGGGTCATGGCGGCCATCTGTATTCTTTTTTCGTCAAATTGGGACCTTGTCACCCTGATAACTTCAAAGCCGCTTATCCGATATACTCAATATTCAACATACTGCATAGTAGTATTAATTCCTACCCTCCATCAATTTTTCAGAAAGTTCGGGAAAATATCTGGTTCATGGCGGCCAATTTTAATCTTTTTTCGTCAAATTAGAACCTTGTCACCCTGATAACTTCAAAGCCGCTTATCCGATACATTCAATATTCAACGTACTGCATGCTAGTATTAATACCTAGACTGCATCAAGTTCTGGAAAATATCCGGGTCTTGGCGGCCTTCTTTAATCTGCTGTGGTCAAAATAGCACCTAGTCAGCCTAAAGCTGCTACCATCCGCCTCATAATATTACTTGATAATCACATGTACAAATTGATTATCTAGTAAAATTATATTTAATGTATAACTTTTATTTTAAAAGTGCGAGGGGGAGCCTTCTTGGGTGTTTCACATGGTAAACACTTACTACTAGTTTGCAGCAGATATAATGATTTCTATACTTCTCTCAATAATATGTAATGTGTGGTATACAATTTAAATTACTCCCAAAAAATTCTGAGGAACTTGACATTTTATTCAAGAGGGAGTGGTTGGCTATATAGATTGAGATTATGCTCAGTGTGTCAGCTATTTTTCTTAGATAAATGTACACCCCAAATTTTGAGGAGAACATCCTTTCACAAGTAACTACTTGCAGGCCTGTTCATGTTGATGGATTACAATTAAATAGTAAAGTCGTCTGCATATAACAGATGTCTGCTGGTAAAGCCTTGACTTGTTAACTTGTAAATATATTTGGCGAGACAATGCTTCCTTGTCGGACACCTTACTCTTGCGAATATAGTGTTATCTAATCTGACTATGCATTTTTTTCTTATTTTAAAAAGCTATTTGTGGTCTTTTGTGGATCAAGAAATATTCCAACTATGTGCTGATTTTTTCACAAAACCTTCGCTAATATACGTCTTAAACATAGTCAAATGATCTGTCGTGCTTTTACCTTTTTGAAACCCGCAGTAGTATCAATGTTATACTGAAACCACATCAAGAAAGTTTTTTGGGAATCCTTTAAATTAGTATGGCCGGACTCATAGAAGCTGATACGCTTGTATGGTTGAATTGTAGACTAATTGATTATGTACCATGCCATGCAGCATGCAACAGACGTAACATCTCCTAGTGAGCTGCTAAGGTGGCATCAAAATTTCCCCACTAGAAGCGCTGCCAGAAAACACAGAAAGTAGAACCAATGTTGTTTTAATGTTGTCCCAGCGACGGCTCCAGCAAGCACGATAAGGGATATGGGCGTATCCAGGGGGGGGGGGGGGTGCTCAGGATGCTCTAGCACTCCCCTTAATTTCCAGATTGGTGATTTTTCCAACTCAACAATTTTCTATAAAATCAATCCATCAGTAGGCCTACCCAACATGTTGGTGCCAGCACCCGTCTCACAATCACACATTTTTTTAGAAAGAAGCAGAATAAAAAATACCAACTTTGTTCAGTCTTGGCCAATAATTCGAACATTGACCCAGATTTGAAACAACGTTGTTCCAAAGTAAATCTGCTAAGATTAATGGTAATCATTGCACACCACATCACACAGTAGGCTGGGGGAGTCGTTTACAACGGTCAACGACTTAATTAGATATAGACGTGCTCTCCCAAGCACTTGACGTTGCATTAAATAAAGAAAATAAGAACGAAATAAAGATATAGGCCTACAATTATACAGGGTTTGGTGTTTAAAATGTAATTGTTGTATTATGTTTGTGCATAGACTTTCTATTTGTTTTAGGGCCTATTTAAAATTGTCGTATTTTGTCAGTGAAATATTTAGTCCTCCAGTATAGCCACAAATTAAAGCGACACAATCAGACCAAAATCGTAAAAAAATCATCATATTATTTTGGATTCAAAATATGTCCATAATTGTGAACTGGTCAATCGACCAGAATCTTTTAAATTTTGGGTGGCTATGGCAACGTAGCAAGTGTACCGAAAACCCCGTTTATCAGTTATTCCTGTATTTCCTATTTTGGACATGTAAGCCTATGTCCGAGATTAAATCTCGTTCTTATTTATCTTTTAACTGGTAAATTTATGCGCAACACAAAAGTAAAAAACAAAACTTACGCAATTCTAGTCTATGGACATGATGACATAGACATGTTTAAGGAGCCAAGATAAAAATGATGATTTTGGCTTGATTTCGTCGCTTTAATAATTCAGATATAGTTGCATGGGTCTCAACAGTTTCTTTTTTGCGAGAGACGCAACCAGGCATATTAATTGAAAATGGACAGTAAATTTCTAAAAATGTCCACTGAAATAATTGCCAGGGGCTTTTAGTGGATGAACAAACAATATCAACAAAAATATCTGTTATAACTGATCATGCTGATGATGAACTGGAAGCAAATATGTGCATTAAAAAATATTGTTCTTTTAAAACACCTTTAGTAGGGGATCATGGGATGATTATTATTGAAATAACTTTGACCCAACGTTGTTTAATATTAATGTTGGTCCACAATCTGCGACGTTGACCCAACATTAACACAACATTGGATCATGTTTATCATGTTGCATTTGATGGCTTTTCCATTGTGTAGTTGTCCTCGCTTAAATATATGGACTGGTATGGGTTATTGTCTGTTACATCTGTCAAGTTGATTAAAAACTGATATTTCAGCCAAACTCTCATATCTTCATTTTACAGCAAAGGTAACCGGTAGGCCTACCACATAATGACACCATTTGATGTTTATTTTTTCAAAATTTTCCGAAGGGAATGCCCCCGACCCCCCTAGAACATGTAGAAGGAACCGCACAGCTTCAAATGGCTTTTCAGAAATCTGAGCACCCCCCTTAATGTATTTCTGGATACGCCACTGAATGAGGGAGAGTGTGTTAGTTAGTTAGGGAACCCTAGCGCCCGAAGGGCGCTGAGATTGATTTTACGACAAATCAGAGTTTTTCCGTAGACTAAACTCCATGTAGCCGACCATTTCTGCTATTTAATGACTTGTTTTATGATGCTGGGGATAAAAAAAATAAAAAAAGGTAATAAGATAAAGATAATATTTTTCGCTAATGTGATTTCTATATCTATATGTCGGAATGGGTTGTGATAAGCTGGTATGGCACTAGCTATCTATGGTCTATCTCCTGAGCTGTATCAAGATAGTATTCTAATTTAATTTTGGGCCAAAGTTGCATGATTTGCGGCTTCTAAACAGTTCAAAAGTGAATTTATGGTACACTGACTCATACCATATAATTTATTTGTGCCTTATGCTATATAGTGCAAGGGTTCATAATTTAGCGTCCGAAATATTTTGGGGCAAAAACCGTGGTTGAACAACTTCCTTTCAGTTGTTTAACTTCGGATTAAAAATCCCCATGACTTCACTATATGATTAACATTATCTGTTGTTTTCATACATTGAGGCCATCTAGCAGCCTAGGTTGTCGCTGTGAAACATTACTTGATGTCGAGCGTTGATCCATTCTTATGTTGACGTATTGTTGCAGTTTCAATTGTTTTGCTTAATAATATAGTTCTCTTTGTAGTGTTCCATTAGTTGGTCTAAATAAGATGTTGTATCTCGCTTTTTGAATATTTCATTCAGTTCTTTTTGTAGTTTGAATAAAAAGTGTATGAATTTATTGGATAATGTCTGTAATCTCTCGCGGATGGGTTCAATACTTGCCATTTCATGTAGGTCTGTGATTCGAGTGTGTATTGGTTTTCTAAAAGCTATTCGTAATGCTTTATTTTGTACTTTTTGTAGTTTTTCTAAGTGAACTTGGGCCGCGGATAGCATAACTATCGCGCCGTGTTCTAGTACTGGTCTCACATATGTTTTGTAGATCCTCATTATTGTTTTTGGGTTGCATCCCCAGTCTGTACCACTAAGTAATTTTAAAAGGTTAATTCTTCTGTTTGATTTAGCAATGGCAATGTCGATATGTTGACCATAGTTCATCATATCGACATTGCCATTGCTAAATCAAAGAGGGAGAATGTGATGATGGTACGAAGGCTACATGAACATATTGTGAGCCACAGATTATCAAGTTTTAATCAATAAAAGACTTTTGCATGGTACTGCATTCCGAACAAATTAAACCATAAGAAACCAGTGTTTCATCTAGGATGCAGAAGGGACACCTATCATCAGGTGTGAATGCCAAAAGCATAAACGTTATCAAGGTGTTTTAATCAGTCACAATTAACAGGGTGGGCTCGGGTTGGACGTGACAATTGGATTTGAAAGATCCTGAGGACTCCCATTGTAACCTACTTTTATGCCTTCAAATAGATTCTCAGTCACAAAATTCAACTAAAATGACACATTACACACAGTTAATTCTCATCAGATAACTAATGCCTAGAATGACATTATTGATACCAGCGCTTTAAAATTGGTCACATCACATGTTGTAACTATTGAGCTACGAGTAAAAATTATATTTCACTATAGCTGATTGTGATAATGTTTTGACCTTCATTGGCTTATAATTTTGTAACTTTAGGTCCAGAAAGGGGTTCCAAATCAGTCAGAAATGACATAGGGGCCTATCACACTTAATTATCTGATTACTAGTTAAACATCTATTTTTTCTAATTATTCGCTGGCGGCCATCTTGGATTTTTCCCTTTTTTAGCCGAACTCGACATAGGATTCATGGGAAATTTTAGGAGAACCATGTTATGGCTATTTTGGGATACTCACACCAATTTTCAGATATGACACCCATTCATTCTATACGTCGATTTTTCATGAGTTGATGGCGGCCATTTTGGATTTTTAGTGATGATTAAAAATGATCGAATGTGCCAGTCTGGTATGCTTGCTCATATCAATCGAGACATATCATGTATCAATAATCCGCAAAATAAGTTTGTATATACCCATTTGCAAGGTTCCACCCTAGGCTACCTACTATATATAAGTTCCTGTGGCTGAAAAAGGCCGACATTTTGTTTTTGCTATATTTCTGTGATAAAGATTTATTTTTTTGTCATCCACTTAAAATGTGTTTAGTATAGGTAGTAGATACTGACTGATATGATTACAATCCCTAACATTCCGTCCATACTGCACTGCTTATTTGGCCTCTTTTGAAATTTTGCCACCTGTCTATTAAGTTCGATAATAACAAAACAAATCGGATAGGCTACAGGGCTCTTAATATTACACAGTATGGTTTATTTTTGACACAATTTAATAAAATCTGTTTGAATCCAATTGTTTATGTAGAATGCAAAGTAAAACATAAAAATGAAATGATAGACTCCTATTGCCGTAAACTGTGACCCCAGTAGAAACGAAATATATAGTGATTGAACTGAAAAAAATTAAAATATTGTGGAGCCGAAGGTAGTCCACAAGTCGCCATAGTAAAACATACTGTCATAATTATGTCCCTTAACATTTAGATATCAATGAATATAAAAATGTAATCAAATTATAATACTGTTGTAATATTGTAACGTAATTAAGTGAACACATTCTCTCGTTTGTAATGCACTTAACACATGTGCTTAAAGTATATTTTATATCATTCAACAAGTAGTAATTTAGATTGACCATCTATAACTTGGCGCTATACTGTAACAATAGCTGCAACTGACGATTGTATGTAATGCATTAAATCCACGCTCGTCTGCAACAGAATGAGTACGCGATCTAGGCCTACTCTTCTGTTGCAGGCGAGCGTGTTTAAATCCTAGTATTATTGTGGTATTAAGTAACGTAATTAACTGAGTGTTTTCGAAGCCTAAACTATCCTTAAAACTATTCAACCATTTTTTAGCTGTATATTCCCAGCTGACAACTTTTAACACTTAATTAGATGATCTGATCAGATATGACATGCGGCTGTATACTATAACATGTATAAGTTGGAGAATCAGGGCTAGTACTTAAACCCCCACGACCCACACCCATCTCACTATTAAATTTATTACCGAAAACCCAATACGGCCCATTACTGAAAACTCCATAAGTATTAATAAAAAACCCATATTAAAATAATCATCGGCTTGAAAATGTTAATTGGCCTATGCTTGGTGTTTGGCCTACTAGACATCTACTGTTACATGTTACGTGGATTTTTGCTAATATGAGTTTTTTGTTTAAATGGGTGTGGGTCGTGGTGGTTTAAGTACTAACCAAAAATCAACCCTTATTCAATTTATGCACCACCATCCACAATCAGCTCTCACAATCACCACCGCTATGCACCAACAACCACATTCACCACACTACCTCCCACAATCACCACCACCATGCACCACCAACCACATTCACCACATTACCTCTCACAATAACCACCACTATGCACCACCAACCACATTCACATCCCCAAATCATCACCACTATGCACCACCAACCACACTCACCACATCACCTCCCACAATCACCACCACCATGCTCCACCAACCACATTCACCACATCACCTCCCACAATCACCACCACCATGCTCCACTAACCACATTCACCACATCACCTCCCACAATCACCACCACCATGCACCACCAACCACACTCACCACATCACCTCCCACAAACACCACCACCATGCTCCACCAACCACATCATCTCCCACAATCACCACCATTTTGCACCTCCAACCACATTCACCACATTACCTCCCACAATCACCACCACCATGCTCCACCAACCACATTCACCACATCACCTCCCACCATGCACCACCAACCACACTCACTACATCACCTCCCACAATCACCACCACCATGCTCCACCAACCACATTCACCACATCACCTCCCACAATCACCTCCACCATGCACCATCAACCACATTCACCACATTACCTCTAACAATAACTACCACTATGCACCACCAACCATAATCACATCCCAAAATCATCACCACCATGCACCACCAACCACACTCACCACATCACCTCCCACAATCACCACCACCATGCACCACCAACCACACTCACCACATCACCACCCACAATCACCACCGCTATGCACCAACAACCACATTCACCACATCACCTCCCACAATCACCACCACTATGCACCACCAACCACAATCACCTCCCACAATCACCACCACCATGCACCACCTACCACAATCACCTCCCACAATCACCACCAATCACAATCACCTCCCACAATACCCACCACTATGCACCACCAACCACAATAATCATCGGCTTAAAAATGTTAATTGGCCTATGCTTGGTGTTTGGCCTACTAGACATCTACTGTTACATGTTACGTGGATTTTTGCTAATATGAGTTTTTTGTTTAAATGGGTGTGGGTCGTGGTGGTTTAAGTACTAACCAAAAATCAACCCTTATTCAATTTATGCACCACCATCCACAATCAGCTCTCACAATCACCACCGCTATGCACCAACAACCACATTCACCACACTACCTCCCACAATCACCACCACCATGCACCACCAACCACATTCACCACATTACCTCTCACAATAACCACCACTATGCACCACCAACCACATTCACATCCCCAAATCATCACCACTATGCACCACCAACCACACTCACCACATCACCTCCCACAATCACCACCACCATGCTCCACCAACCACATTCACCACATCACCTCCCACAATCACCACCACCATGCTCCACTAACCACATTCACCACATCACCTCCCACAATCACCACCACCATGCACCACCAACCACACTCACCACATCACCTCCCACAAACACCACCACCATGCTCCACCAACCACATCATCTCCCACAATCACCACCATTTTGCACCTCCAACCACATTCACCACATTACCTCCCACAATCACCACCACCATGCTCCACCAACCACATTCACCACATCACCTCCCACCATGCACCACCAACCACACTCACTACATCACCTCCCACAATCACCACCACCATGCTCCACCAACCACATTCACCACATCACCTCCCACAATCACCACCACCATGCACCATCAACCACATTCACCACATTACCTCTAACAATAACTACCACTATGCACCACCAACCATAATCACATCCCAAAATCATCACCACCATGCACCACCAACCACACTCACCACATCACCTCCCACAATCACCACCACCATGCACCACCAACCACACTCACCACATCACCACCCACAATCACCACCGCTATGCACCAACAACCACATTCACCATATCACCTCCCACAATCACCACCACTATGCACCACCAACCACAATCACCTCCCACAATCACCACCACCATGCACCACCTACCACAATCACCTCCCACAATCACCACCAATCACAATCACCTCCCACAATACCCACCACTATGCACCACCAACCACAATAACATTTAACAATCACCACCACCATGCACCACCAACCACATTCATCACACCACCTCCCACAATCACCACCACCATGTACCACATTCACCACATCACCTCCCATTATCACCACCGCTATGCACCACCAACCACAATCACCTCCCACAATCACCACCACCATGCAACACCAACCACAATCACCTCCCACAATCTCCACCATTGTGCACCACCAACCACAATCACATCCCACAATCACCACCAACATGCACCACCAACCACATTCATCACATCACCTCCCACAATCACCACCACTATGCACCACAATCACCATAATTATTATCAGAACCTACAACCACACAACCATTCACTACCATTCACAACACTACACTGTATGTCACAATGTCCATACCACCAGACGCCACATCACTCGACACAAATATTAACGGCATATCAAAGCCCTCGTAAGAGATGCCAGTATAACATATACACAATTCACTTAATTTGCTTGATCACGTTCATAACACCGTTTTACCAGAAAGTTTGATTTTTTAACAAATAATACACTAAAAAAGAAACATCTATCACTGTTAATGCATTTTGATACATCATTTAAAAAAGGAATATCTCACTGGGGTACAGAAAATCACATTGGTTGGGGCACAGTGAATCGCGGGGCACAGTGAATCATTGAATTCACTGTGACCCGATTCACTGTGCCCCTTTGTATTCAATGACCTATAACTGGCTCGATCCCAGGTCACATGCTGCTTTAATGTCTAACACTTGTTCAGTATTGTGTCAAATAAACACTCTAAACATTGCAATACTAATTACTTAATACCTCTCAACGATCTACATCACACGACACACAAATGACACAAATCCAAGTCACATGAATTTACTTTTGATGAATAAAAACACACTTTACGTCGCTATATTGCAGGTAGACATCTTCTGATTTTCCTTTGATATTTCAAGAATGGGTAATCACCAAATACAAAAAGTGATGACGTTGCGTCGTATTCCCGCTGTCAATATTCGATAAATATCCTTTGATTTACTGTGTCCCGTTTTTCACTGTGCCCCGTTTTCACTTAGTCTCTATGTTCGAAAATACGTTGTAATTCACAAGTGTCCTGATTTACGGCGCTGTATATAATCCTTATGAGCAAATAGGCATATGGCGTGAAAGAGACATTAAGTAAACCAATGAAACAAAACTAAAACATTATCGGTGACCTACGTTACTAGATGGTCATTTACGTTACCTTGTATTCTATGCAGTACCCATATTTCGTAATGCACGATTTGTACACGTATTTTGTACTAGTTATCGCCCAAATCAGCATTACCAATTTTAACCCGTGGGCACAAATTTAACTTTCCTCTATAATTAACTCTGTCTTATAAGAAGAGGTGGTTTCAAAAGTATATGAAACTATTTTGTGCATAGGGTTGATTTAAAGTGAGATTATTTTTGCAAATGACTGCATTTACTCACCACGTGTACCTCGATTCCGTTAAACGATAATCTGCTACTCTGCTTCACTTAAAAATGGCAAAATTAACAGGATGTTTTAGGTCGAAACCGTTAAAACGAAATAGTGGTAACGTAAATACCGCTCACGTAATTCACAATTACCTTATTATTATACCATACCTCACCAGGAAATAGACAATCGGCAACGTAATGTGTGCTAGGCGGAAGATAGTGTTGTACCACATATCATATAGGTTCACAAAAGGAATTAGCAAAATACTCATAAAGGCGCAAAACACGGTAACTTAAATCACTTGCTAAAAAAAAAATTTTAGAGGCGGAAATTTTATCAACTGCAAAATACTTATATATATCATACTGGTAACGTAAATCACTGAGCCAGTGATGATAATTTTGAAATTTAAAAAAAATATAGACTTATATATATTATTTTTTTCAAATATTTTTCACAGTTAGAATTAGGGAGATAATATCGGATTTATATTTGCACATCCATGGGCACAGACAGTAATTTCTTATACTCGGAAGTGTGATTTCAATATAGCAACAGTTAATTTGGACATTAATTTTTCAAGAGCTTTGCCACATACAATGTTCAGTAGCAAATAAGTTATTGAAGGGAAATGTCAAGAACCATATAGCCTATATATATATTTACACAGTAGAGTACAACAGAAAAGATAAACTAATTTGATGGATTCAAGATATGATGGAATTAAGAAAAAAAATGTAACGAGATAGACATACATTTTCCTTATTTGTACCACTTAACGAAGAATTAACCATCAGCTTTAATTTGTTACCAAGAAACCTAATTTTTATAAACGTCACACAAAAATTGTTTATAAGCATTTTTTGAAAAATAGTCTTTAGACTGATGTGTTCGGGTCATTAGCTCTTGCGTTTGATCTTGATAGCTGGATGGAAAAATGCTAATACTCCTAGGAATGGAATTATTTAGGCATAAGTGAGAATGGTCAGCTAGGTCCTGATATTTTCACGACTAATAGCAAGTGGCTCTGCGTAGGATGGCTTAAGTTTTAATGAAGTCAGAGCCACGATCATACCAACGTTTGGATCTCCTTGTTTCCCAGCAATGCTCAAAGTTTTAAACTCAGTAGGCCCGTTTTTCAGATTTGTTTCATTGCAAAATGGACAATAAGCTCATCTTGTAATCCATTATCATGAGTGCAATTAAAAACAAAATCTGTGAAAAATCTATAGGCCTATAGCCTATCATTTTTTTTAACTTGTAGTCAACAATGATCTTAAATTAAATAGCACATGATAGCAGGAGGTCAAGGTCCAGTTCATGAATCGAGCTGAAACACTTAGGTTTTTTCAATTAGGTTTTATATTGTTCATGTGCTTTGTAGCCTATAGACAGCGCTGTAGAGCAAACATTTGAATAATAAGACGCTGAATAAAATTATAATAAAGATGAAAATAATATCGACTGCTGGATTCCGCATAGAATAAATACCGTTATACGGAATACGGCGTTAGCTCATCGGTGTCGGCTCGATCACTGAAGTGAAGCAACGCCGGACCCGGTGTAACAGTTTCAGATTACCCCCCCTGTTCAGGTTACCCCCGGGGGAAATCTGAAACTAGTTTCAAGTCACCCCCTCTAGTTTCAAATTACCCCCTCAGTTTTACCGGTTAACTTTCAATGCTAACACTTATTATATTTTATATTTTCCTCACATGGCATTAGGACACTTTATTCTCCATAAGTATAACCCTTTGATCTCTAGGGCAACTAGTCAAAAACTATGTTAGTATATAATAGCCCTCTATGCCAACTAAAGGCACTTTAGTCTCCATATAACCCTTGGATTTCTTTGCCAACTAGTGAAAAAAAGTTTTTAGCACGATATCTGGAAACACTTTATCTATCGCAGGTGTAACGTTGGCTATATTTCAGCACCTGTTTTGAAGACTGTGCCAACTGTCTATCTTCGCAGGCCTATATTTTTTAACGAAACAGAAACTGCAAGGTTAACCCTTATACCGCCGATTCCAATTATATTCGTTTCTTCATTTTTTTATTAGCACATTAAATAGGCCTAACAGCTGTTGAACATGTTTTAAGGACAAAACGTGACATCAAACAACAAGATTTCACAAAATCGTTGACCTACAAATCTGAATAACTTTCGCTCACTTGAAGTTGTGGATCGCGTCGGCGAGACACAACTTCAAGTAGGTGAAAATTATAATTGAAAAAGATGGCGGTTAAAAGGTTAAACTCTGACCTTGATTGGACCACGATGACTAATACACCTGCCGCATTGTACCAAGTAAATGTGTACTCAGCGAATCGTGGCGACCCATCTTTTTTCTAATCTAGGTCTAACGGTACTTAAAAGGTCAGCAATAATCAGATTTGGTGTGTAGGTCCTATAGGCCTAAATGGGGAAGGGGAAATTAAAAGTGATTTTTTTCAGTTTCAAAATACCGAGGGGTACGTTGAAACTAATTTCAACGTACCCCCCCCCCCCCCGGTACACTGAAACTAGTTTAGCCGTACCCCTGAGGTAATCTGAAACTAGGGGAGGTAACGTGACACTGGCGTTTTTCTAGTTTCAGCGTACCGGGGGGTACGTTGAAACTAGTTTCAACATACCCCCGGTAAGCTGAAACTAGTTTCAACGTACCCCCTGGTATGCCGAAAGGGGGGTACGCTGAAACGGCTACACCGGTCCATAATTGGATGGGTGACCGCCTGGGACTACCAGGTGCTGTATACTCTAGGACATGCGTACATCGATGTCGTTTCGTAAATCACGTAAATCAGATAGCGCGATAGCACAAACAGTGCGTACTGCCACGTAACATAGGCCTACATATACAAATATAAATCCCATTAAGCCAGAGATGACCTTGTCCGTGGTAAAATTGCTCATCCCGGATGGTTCCTAGGGGCGGATCCAGGATCTGTAGGAAGAGGGACGCCGGGGTTCACCTCCAAGGATTTGTTGACACATTTATGTCAATTTATGGAACTTTTAAAACAAATTGAAAAAAAAATATGGGCCACGCCCGCTACCCCTCCCCCCCTTTCCTCGAATGCACCACTAGTCTCGGACCCCTGTGGTGAAACACAGACGACCGTAAGTGACTATCGGCTCTAACTGGGATGCTACGTGGATTAATATGACCACTCTGTCAGCACGTGACTACTAGTCTGTCTGCCAAACTCGAAAGTTTACCCTAACCTCGAGTCTCTGATAAAGTTTTTTTTCTCTGTGGATTATTGTCGTATAAGGTCTACTTGAACATTCTACTGTGGGTGTGAAGCGCTCACCCTTGAGCAATTTTTATGAATCCAAGATGGCCGCCAAACTGGCTTTCGCTATATAAATTCTACTGAAGTGTCCTCTAATTAAGCTAGAGAGCCATGTAATATCAAAATAGGGGTTTTAGGGGATGCTCTATTGAAATATTTACACTAGAAAGCTGGATAATTGTTATTTTTAGAGTTATTGGTCATGTAAACTGCAAAACACACAAACGCTAGCGCAAATATGCACGTGACAACAGACGCGAAATTCTCGTGATTCCACACACCAACACGAATACCAACGCGACAGGTGAAGAGTTTTTCTCTGTTGCAAGGTGAGACTGTGGTGGTGACGCGAAAATCAGTGCAAAAACTGGCGCGACGTACGACAAAAATGATAGAGTTTAAAGAATGCGAAATCACTCGCGAAATCCCGTTGATCTGTTATGCGCTTTATGCTTGTTATCTGTATTTTATGTATGTAGATATTAGCCCATAGTTGACAGCTTCCATCAGTTAAACTGGACCGGGATTTTTTTCTAGTTCAAGGTGTTTACTTTATATGTTTTCACATACACATGTGAAGTAGGCCCCTATATTCAACTCCTTTGGTATTATGCCAACATTGGAAAACAAAAACTACAAGCTAATTTACATAAATTATAATTCTACTTTTGGCCCTTGTGTCCTCTAATTATGCAAGAGTGGCATGTAGTACATCAAAATAGGGGTTTTAGAATATGAGAAACTCAAATGTGTGTACATGTATATGTAATCATGTATTCCACAAATAAACATAACAATGACTTGAGTACCAGTTTAATAAGTTCGGAGACCGATTATTGTGTCATTTAATATTGTTACATTGATGTTTTTATTTATTATCAGCATATTTTTATGCCAACATTATGGTGTTTGAATATTAGAGTATGACATTATAATATTAATAATTTGTTGCTGTAATGTCGGATATGGCACTATAACTTCACACCGAAAAGACATTTTAATGTTATATCACACTAACTTTAACCTAAATTAACAAAAATAACACTACTTGTTCCTTTCACTTGTTTCTGAATTAGAATATTGCAATTTACATGTTTTATATATGTTAAAGTTATTACTCTGTGCTAAATTGGACATTGATCTACTAACATTATTTATTAATCGTAACCTCTATCCCTCCACCAAAAAAATCAAGGGTTATTAGTTAGAGACAACACATAATTATACTTAATTTAGTTAGGACGAAATTTTACCAAAATGACTAATAATTATAATACTAGTATGTATTAGACAGTGCCTATAGTGGAGTAAAACAAAATTGTTAGATTCTCCATAAAGTACCGGTAATCACGGCAGTAGATTATGTATATTCTGTGTAAGCTATAGTGAACACAGGTTGGTGTCAATGGTACACGCATTCAATGTCACCCGGATATGAACAAATTAATGAAAAATTGATTATGAATGTTTAACCTTAAATATTCACATCGGTGTACTTTGATCTCAATAATGAACTGTATAGAAAATAAGTTATGTGATATTATGTTCTCATAAGAGATGAATATGCTAATTATGATGGAAAATGCACTTTAATATATACTATAGACCTATAATAATATCTGAGTATTGGCGCATAGTTCAGAATGCCTTATAGCGAGGATCACGATTATAAAGACGTATGTAAGAAAATTAATAAACCTTCTAGATTCGCTTTTTCAAACAGGATAATCATACAGGGTAATTGCCGCAATGCAGATCTCGCAGTCGGATGGTCAGGGACCTCACACGGATATTGCAGTACGCGAGAAGAATGTCTGCGGTCGCTCCCGGGTAGTCATTCATTCGTTCACGTACCTCACTTAACTCTTTGCCTGCTAATCACGACAATTAATCCGTTTTTTGGCCGATTAAACCACTGTTTTAGGGAAATAAATGAAAGTTTAAACATCAAGATTTGTAAATGTTTGGACTCACATTAAACAAATATGAGTACTTTTCCTCAAGTGGTTGAAAATTTAAATAAAGGACAGTGACGGATCCAGGAATTGACAAACGGGGGGGGGGGGGGGGGCGTTTCAAAATTGTATACACCACAGCAAGTCTCGTATGTTTTAAAGGGGTCTTGGGGCAATCAAAGGCCTAAAATGAAACATTCTGGAGCATATTTTGGCCCAAATATGGTAGTTTTTTTGTTTTGTCACCCTGAACGGGGAGGGGGGTGGATCCGTCACTGAAGGATACGGGTTAATACGCTCACATGGTTTTTATAGACTAGAGTATTATTGTGACTCTTTCTCGGTGGGTAGGCCTTATATGAAATGAATCGGGTTTTAGGCCACCTTTGTGCACATATAGGCTAAACTGGGCCAGGAGAACCTCCTGAGGATGGTGAGATGACTGAGATGACACTGTCCTCCAGACACAGGATTCGAAATTCGAGCCCTGGCGGTCTGAGGCCGAGCACGCTAACTCTCGGTCACGGAGGCTCCCCACAATACTAACTTATAATATAGTTTCCAGAGTCTGTTCATTGTCATGTTCGTAAATTTAAACGTAATATGGTCATTTTGTTATTGCCACACACAGTCCAATCCATGGAAAATCAAGAAAACAACACTAATCAATGCAAACTGAATATTAAAGCTGTTCCAAAATGCGAAAATGAAGTTAGTGAGCTCGGGTTCGGTGCAATCACCCTGATCACTGCTAGTTTGTCAGATTGCTATCGGGGTGTGTTTGATCAAAATGGCAAAAGCCAGATTTTCTAATCGGTTGAGGTGGAGATGACAAATTGGTCACCAGCATGGAAGCCCACTGAATAGACAACTCTATATAAAATAGAAACATTTTGAAAAAATATTAGTATGGGAGTATTATAAATGTGACTTTTATATATACATATTATAGGAGGTGAAAGAATATGTTTATCATAAGGTTTATTGGAGAGTTACATATAAAAATAATGTTCAAACCACTATCATGCTCCATATTTAAACCTCATTGCATATCCTGGAAGATACAAAAATCCAAACGCAGCTGATGTGGGTCCAATGTCGTGGACGTTGGCCCAGCATTGTGTACCAGCTGGGCCAATCTCGGTGCATGAGAGATTCACGCTCCATCACGGACTCGTGGAAAATGTGATTCCTACTAAAGACGAGCTCCCTTATTAGATTTGATATTCTTATTAGCCTGGCCAGTGGGGCGGACAGAAGGCCAGTCCGGTACTCTCTGGGCGGGATTATGTCTCGATTAGCTAGCCTCCCGGTGGCTTTAATGCCAGCCACCTGCCACGCGCACACACTGGTAATTGTCTTTGCAGATCAAATTCTTCTATACCATCCCGGACACGTGGATTGGTGTATCTGTCCATGGAGATAGTAAATCTCCATGATCTGTCCATCGTCGTAGTCGGTGGTCCAATATTTACACAATCGAGCTCATTTATTCCCCATAAAAATACATTTTTTTGTACAATTTATAATACTTATATTTTGCATTTAATTGGTCGCATAATTATAGACCTAGGCCTACTTTACTTCTGATTAAACTTAGACAACGCGAACAATAACATGGTCGTTAAGCTAAAAGAAAACGGTGATCATATGATTATGGTTTTCAATCCTCAGTGTGGTTGTTTGAGCCACGGCTGATCAAGTTTGAAAAAACTATAAGTAGAGTTTTGATTAACTGCAATTGGTGTTTTGAAACACCGTATTCGGATAATCCAATCCCTATCTTGATCTTTCAATCCACGGTTGACCAGGTTTTGTATCCCCAGTGTGGTGGTTTGAGCCACGGCTGATCAAGTTTGAAAAAAATATAAGTAGAGTTTTGATTAACTGCAATTGGTGTTTTGAAATACCGTATTCGGATAATCGAATCCCTATCTGGGTCTTTCAATCCATGGTTGACCAGGTTTGGAAACCTCAGGGTGGTTGTTTGAGCCACGGCTGATCAAATTTGAAAAAAAACACTATAAGTAGAGTTTTGATTAGCTGCAATGGGTGTTCTGAAACACCATATTCGGATAATCCAATCTCTTTCTTGATCTTTCACTCCACGGTTGAACAGGTTTGGAAAACAGTATGAACGGAGACTCGAATCACTGTAATGTGTGTTCTGAAACACCATTCGGTCACTCCAGTATCTTTATCCGCTTTCAAGCACTAATGATCAACTTTGGAAACACTAAGTGGAGTTTTAATCGCCGTAAAATGTGTTTTGAAACACAAATGCCTGCTACTCTAAATTCTATCTAACTTTGAGTCACTACAGACTAGGTCTGGAAAATCTACTAAGTAGTATATTAAACCGCCGTAATGAGTGTTTTGTGTCAATGTTCTAAGTCAATCAACTCTCCATATCTAGTTGTTTAGAAATATTTTCAACCTTATGATTATAAGGCTTAGGGCTAATGGCGATTTTTCGCATGCGGAATGTCATACAACGTGATATCAGCATGTGTACCGAATCTGGACCTCGTCTAAAGAATCGGTCCAGATTCGTGTGGGGCCTACGTACGCTGATATCAGGATGTACGGCATACGTGTGTCCTCCTCTCGCAATTAAGTCCAAGTCGCACTTGGCTAATCGACGTTACATGACCAAATATACAAACTAACGAAAATTTCTAGAATTTACTTTTTTTCTATATTAAACAGTTAAACAAAAATATTCATCGGTAATTTATTGGCTCTCTTAAGTCCTGCATGCAATAACATAATCAAAAATAG
This sequence comes from Flabesymbios commensalis, assembly GCA_964017125.1. Lineage (NCBI taxonomy): Eukaryota > Metazoa > Annelida > Polychaeta > Terebellida > Flabelligeridae > Flabesymbios > Flabesymbios commensalis. Next base: position 50,058,843 of record OZ024910.1, on the reverse strand, counting down.
CCAAATAAATCAAAATACCATATATTTATTAAAACTAACATATTCAAACTATTAATACATTAACAAGTGATCAACTCAATATACTGAGTTGACAGCTCGATATATTCAGTTGACAACTCGATACATTGTTTTTCCAACTCGATATATTGAGTTGTCAACTCGATATATTAACTTTACAACTAGATAGCTGACTATCAGAGCAAGATAAGTTTACATCCATCAACACACATATAGTCCTGCCTGAGCAAAGTGTATATGGCTTTGAAAAAGGTGCTACCCGACTTTTTTCTGTGGGCAATGTAAACACCCGTTGGCGCAGTGCAGTCCAACAACAAGAATATAATTCAGCTATGCAAAAATATTTTGTAAGTCTAAATATTGTTCATTGAAAAAATTACAGGATAATGCTCAACTTCATTAAGTAAAGTATAAACTAACTGTCGCAAACAACGTGTAAGGTACGGGTGTCACCTTGTTGTTAGCAACAAATGTAGGATGTGAAAATAGAGCGTCCATGTCACCTTGTTGCAGGCAACCATTTACGAAAGAACCCTAATATTAACTTACTTTTCTTATTTAGAAGACTTAGCAATCAATCCCAAGAGTCTAGATGGTGCTGGACCACTGTGTCATTACTTCTTCCATATATGATGGTTTGGATATGCTTCAAGGTACATCTTAAGTCCTCGGGATATTCCAGCCAGAATACGTAGTAACTCATGAATACGATGATAATTCCAGTTAGTATGTTTTTCACCTCCACGCACTTGACGCCCTCAGTATAAATCACATAGGGGCCTACCTCGCGTTGTGCATGTCATTCATGTTGCCGAACATTGCCATATATGGTGTCATGGGTGTATTTGTGATATTCGGAATACCAGAGGCCTACAACACATAGCATTAAGTCATTAAAAAATGATGCACATCACAATAAATGATCATTGATGTAAAGTTTTTGACCCAGAATTAAAAGGAGAATAACACCTTCTCAGTTTCCTATGCTTTTGTTTACTGGTTATAATATCAAAACACAGCAGTTGCGTTGCTTGTTGCGGTCATTTAAATTTCAATAGCGAATTTATTTGTATATTTTTAAGGAATCATTTTGCTGAGGATGTGTGACAAAAATGTAAAGACCTAACTAATAATGATAAATGTGTTCATAAAAAATAATATAAAAATAATATAGAAATAATATAAAATGTAAAATCACCTGATAAAACATCGTGATCATTGACATCTTTGAGAAGGTAGCATTAGTATGATGCCGACACCTCTGCTGTACGCTCTCTCTTGTCTGCTTTCATCTCCAAGGGCATCTACATCATTTGCAAGATGTTGTATGGCATCCAAGATATAAGTGTATTGCTGGGTTTTTTTACATCGGCCTTCACAGCATCCCGAGCCAGGTTGATCAGGGAATCTGCCTTGCCTAAAACTTTTCCTGAGCGCCATGCAACGTGTAGGCTACCATCTTCACCAGACACGAGTTCATATATACTCCTGAATAAGACAATCCTTTGTAAACAGTCCTGGGAATTGTTCATGGAAATCAGTGATGATGCAATTGGAATTGATGGGTTATCTTCTAGTAGAAACGACAGATGTACCGGCAGATATAGGCAGTGACAGAGGAGAAACCTTCATTTTCATTTTGTCCTACAATTGATTAAATTCTTCAAGATCAACATATTCACCCCAGTCTGTAGGTACATGCATCTCGGATGACGGAGGCAGAAGAAACCGTTCTTCAATGATCTGAAAAAACAATTGAGCCAAATTAACTATAACCACATTAACACTTGTGCTGCTGGAGCCGTATATATATGGTGTCAAGCATATTTTAGATCAAAATAGATAGTTGTTTGTAGATGCTCAGTTAATTAAATTTGTCAATTTGGGAGATGTCTATTTTTCATGAATATTATTATTTTTGTTTGTTTGAAGCTGAAACTATCGTTAGCAATTCCAGCTTCAAATGAATGAAAAATACAAACAATTAAGCAGCACAAGTAATACTAAATACTAAATAATATATGTTAATTTTTATTGGAAGCATAGAGTCACAGTAACTTATTTATAGGAGTGTGCTAATTCCACCATCCTCCACCGCCGTCGGCGTCGCGTCAGACAAACTATAAAATCGAGAGCAGGAGAGCTTTAGAGGCTACAATAGTGTAGACCTCATCTATTTCATTCAGGACTTATCTATAAAATTGGTAATCTTAGGCCTAATCAATGACTGTCTAACTCTTCAGACACTGCCATTGATAAAGACCAGGGCAGGTGAGCGACTGTGATTGAGCAGTCCCCGTTTGAAATCCCAGGCATAAATTATGGTAATACTGTACTGAAGCATGTCCTAAAGCTTCTGCCATGGCGACGATCTGATCATCTCAACCGCCAATGCTCAAGTGAGTCCAGTCAGAATTGTAGGCAGTGTTTTATTTAAAAACAATTTGTTAGTCAATTGTGACGTAACAAATGTAAATAGACGTAACAGTTGGCCTCTGTTTTGCTATTCAACTGGACTGATAGAGTCTGGTGGTGTCACCAGCAGCGCACTGAAATGTCACCAGGAGAACCCAGTCAGTAGTGTCACCAGCAGTGAATTGAAATGTCACCAGGAGAACTCAGTCAGTTGTGTCACCAGCAGTGAATTGAAATGTCACCAGGAGAACCCAGTCAGTAGTGTCACCAGCAGCGCATTGAAATGTCACCAGGAGAACCCAGTCAGTAGTGTCACCAGCAGTGAATTGAAATGTCACCAGGAGAACCCGGTCAGTTGTGTCACCAGCAGTGAATTGAAATGTAACCAGGAGAGCCCAGCCAGTAGTGTCACCAGCAGTGAATTGAAATGTCACCAGGAGAACCCAGTCAGTAGTGTCACCAGCAGTGAAATGAAATGTCACCAGGAGAACCTAGTCAGTTGTGTTACCAGCAGTGAATTGAAATGTCACCAGGAGAACCCAGTCAGTAGTGTCACCAGCAGTGAATTGAAATCTCACCAGGAGAACCCAGTCAGTAGTGTCACCAACAGTGAATTGAAATGTCACCAGGATAACCCAGACAGTATTGTCGCCAGAAGCGCTTTGAAATGTCACCAGGAAAGCCCGGTCAATAGTGTCACCAGCAGTGAATTGAAATGTCACCAGGTGAACCCAGTCAGTTGTGTCACCAGCAGTGAATTGAAATGTCACCAGGAGAACCCAGTCATTTGTGTCACCAGCAGTGAATTAAAATGTCACCAGGAGAGCCCAGTCAGTGGTGTCACCAGCACTGAATTGAAATGTCACCAGGAGAGGTCAGACAGTAGTGTCACCAGCAGTGAATTGAAATATCACCAGGAGAACCCAGTCAGTAGTGTCACCAGCAGTGAATTGATATGTCACCAGGAGAACCCAGTCAGTAGTGTCACCAGCAGTGAATTGAAATGTCACCAGGAGAGCCCAGTCAGTAATGTCACCAGGAGCGAATTGAAATGTCACCAGGAGAGCCCAGTCAGTAATGTCACCAGCAGTGAATTGAAATGTCACCAGGAGAGCCCAGTCAGTAGTTTCACCAGCAGTGAATTGAAATTTCAACAGGAGAGCCCAGTCAGAAGTGTCACCAGCAGTGAATTGAACTGTCACCAGGTGAACCCAGTCAGTTGTGTCACCAGCAGTGAATTGAAATGTCACCAGGAGAACCCAGTCATTTGTGTCACCAGCAGTGAATTGAAATGTCACCAGGAGAACCCAGTCAGTAGTGTCACCAGCAGTGAATTGAAATGTCACCAGGAGAGCCCAGTCAGTAATGTCACCAGCAGCGAATTGAAATGTCACCAGGAGAGCCCAGTCAGTAATGTCACCAGCAGTGAATTGAAATGTCACCAGGAGAACCAAGTCAGTTGTGTCACCAGCAGTGAATTGAAATGTCACCTGGAGAACCCAGTCAGTAATGTGACCAGCAGTGAATTAAAATGTCACCAGGAGAACCCAGTCAGTAGTGTCACCAGCAGAGCATTGAAATGTCACCAGGAGAGCCCAGTCAGTAGTGTCACCAGCAGTGCATTGAAATGTCACCAGGAGAGCCTAGACAGTAGTGTCACCAGCAGTGAATTGAAATGTCACCGGGAGAACCCAGTCAGTAGTGTCACCAGCAGTGAATTGGAATGTCATCAGGAGAGCCCAGTCAGTAATGTCAACAGCAGTGAATTGAAATGTCACCAGGAGAGCCCAGTCAGTAGTGTCACCAGCAGTAAATTGAAATGTCACCAGGAGAGCCCAGTCAGTAGTGTCACCAGCAGTGAATTGAGATGTCACCAGCAGAGCCCAGACAGTATTGTCACCAGCAGCGCTTTGAAATGTCACCAGGAAAGCCCGGTCAATAGTGTCACCAGCAGTGAATTGAACTGTCACCAGGAGAACCCAGTCAGTTGTGTCACCAGCAGTGAATTGGAATGTCACCAGGAGAACCCAGTCAGTTGTGTCACCAGCAGTGAATTGAAATGTCACCAGGAGAACCCAGTCAGTAGTGTCACCAGCAGTGAATTGAAATGTCACCAGCAGAACCCAAACAGTATTGTCACCAGCAGCGCTTTGAAATGTCACCAGGAGAGCCCAGTCAGTTGTGTCACCAGCAGTGAATTGAAATGTCACCAGGAGAACCCAGTCAGTAATGTCACCAGCAGTGAATTGAAATGTCACCAGGAGAACCCAGTCTGTAGTGTCACCAGGAGGATGATTAGATCAAGGAATTAGATATAACTACCCCACTGCGTAACAAGAGTAATAAGTACCGGTTTTAATATTGAATAAATTAATCCCCCAGTGGTCCAATAGCCGCACATACATATTTCTAAGTAGATAGAGGCAATCCGGGTTCGGTATGGAAAGGCTTAAATCTGATCAGAAACAATGCATAAGATTAAATAACTTTCATAGTCAGGGTTTGTAACTATTATTCGATACAATGGGGGGGGGGGATGCATATATTAATAACTAACCTGTAAACTCCTGGTACTTGCTCGACTTCCGCCAAAATGATGGCGCCACGATAGCTAATTCGTAGCGTGGTTGACTCGAGTTCCACTGCGGCCGATATTTTTCCTTTGTGCACACATTATGCAGTGACCCGAACTGTTCAAATGCACGGCATAATGACAACCGTAAAGTATGGCATCCAAAGCATTAAAAGACCAGTGAGTCAGATTTGCCATGTGAACGGTCACTAAACCTAGGCACTATAACTGAAAAAAAACAATGTCTAATATTTTCTCCCCTGGAATGTTACTCTGATGGAGGTCCAGGTTATCTTTACCTAATTGCTGATTGATATAGTTTGTTACGTGAATAAGGGGTCCTCCAGTATCTGAAACACATTTTGGTGTTTTGAAACACATGTATCAAGCATCATCTATATGTGGGGTATCGAAACACCTAACGCATGTGCGCAACTCTATTTCAGGTTTCTTGAAACAAATGTTGGTGTTTTGAAACACATATCGATCAACATCCAAGTGTGGGATATCGAAACACCTAACGCATGTGTGTAACACCATTTTACGTTCTTTGAAACACATTTTGGTGTTTTGAAAAACGAATCAAGCAACAACCAAACGCGGTGTGTCGAAACACCTAAAGCATGTGTGTAACTCTATTGTAAGTGTTTTGAAACTTTCTTTTTTTACAGGCCAAATCCGACACATTCATGTAAGTGATGTGATCAAATACAAAATTGTCCCGGCAGTTTTAACAATGTATACTCCAACCAATCACAGGCGTCATTTAGTCACGTTAACCCTTGAGCCGCCCGTGTCGCATATCTTCGAGTTTTATTTTTTTATTAGCACATTAAGTAGCTAGCCCCTACCACCTTTAACACATGTTAAAGATAAAATGTGACATCAATCAGCATTATTTGAAAAAAGTTGACCTCCATTTTGTCAAATCTGAATAATTTTCACTCACAACTTCAACTTCATTTTCACTCACAACTTCATCAAGTGGGTGAAAATTCAGATTGAATAATTTGGCGGTTGAAGGGTAATCACCTTATAATCAAATAACTCAGTGGGTGTGGTCTGGAGTACAGTATTATTGTTGGACCGTGCGAAATTAGCACACCCTAGGAGAGTGTACACAAAAAATAAGGACAAAATCATTTAGATTCTGCAACTACTTTAGAGCTTTAGAACTATACTCTAGTAAAGCAGATGCGTCTCGCGGCATGTGCGGTATACGTGCTGTGGTATCTCGGTTTCCCCATATACAATGCTGGATCGAGGCGTTCTAATATGTGATGTTAAGTATTCAATAGAATTAAACTAATAGCGGAGTATAACAAATACTATATCGTCGCCTCGGAGCTAAATGATCCTATCTGCCACTCTGACGAGTGTCAGATAGGATCATTTAGCTCCGAGGCGACGATATATACAGTATAACCTGCTATGAGCAGCCATCCTTGCGACACAGAGTTGGCCTTTTAAGGCAGATGGCTGCTCATTGGAGGTTCATTTGTATACAAAATGCAATTTTGGGGGATGGCCTAGTTGCCTCCCATATGAGGCTGGCTGCTCATAAGAGTGGATGCTCATAGCAGGTTCTACTGTAATACTAATACTGGATTCATCGTACTCCTTTGAAAAAAAAGAGCATTTTGTACGTTTCGTGATACTGCCTGTTGAAATATTATCATATCAGAATAATATAGAGCATAAGTATCAACTCTTTAATCACGACTATTATCTGTTTTCAATATTTTCAAGTGAAACACCAAACAACCCATTTTGGGGTGAAATAGTTGAGTGATTATTAAGAATGACAAAGTGATAGGTTACAGATTTACCATATCATGAAGTGAACAACTCGACATCGTGCGTCGAGACACAACTTCAAGTGGGTAGAAAGCTAATCATCGAAATGATCTTGACATATTTTTGTTGTATTTTATTATCCCGGTTTACCAAACATCTAAAGTGTTTGATATCATAAATGTAATTTAAATTAGTTTCTGAAGGGATGATTCACAGTACTTTGATCTTTTTGTTGGTAAAGGGACTCGTTGCATAAAATTATTATCAGGCCTGTTGTTCACGTGACTAGCTGTTGACTTTATGCGAATTTATGCAGTTGCATCATTGAGAGTGCATATCTGCTACGGTGCCATGAGGCTTTTGAGGCCTCCCGATGATTTCGCGATGCGTAAATTTGGGCATCGCCCGGGCAGCGCCACTATGCGCCAGTAGTTAGGTGAATGATCAGCGACGTATACGCGAGTAATCAGCATGCTTCGCCAAGGCAATTCAATGAATGCATTGAAATTTTCTCCCGATGTTTCGTCGCCAAGAACCCCCGGCCATATATCGCTGTACATCGCCGAGCAGCGCACAACAGTCGACGAACATTGGGCGAGGTACGCCAGGGTTCAAAATGTCACAGACACATCGCCGATGTTGTCAACATGCTCGTGTAAACATCGGCGATGCATATGATATTCGATGTGATAATATCGCGGATGATTTGGGCGATCCATGGCCAATGTTCCAGAACTGCTCTGCGAAGCATCCGCGATGCTATGACGACGTCTTCACCTCTGTTCTCTATTTTCTCCACCCAGTAATACACCAACACGACAAAAGTGAGTTCTGATTTATTCATACACTCTAAACAATATATACTTTATAAGGAACCCTTCAGTACTATTACCATAAAACCCCAGTAGAACCCTTTCAGATTTCTCCTGGGGTTGTATGGTAATAGTAGGCCTACTGAAGGGTTCTTTTTAAATAACCTATAGGCCTATTGTTTAGAGGATATGATATCATTCGGCAGCCACAAGGTAGCCTATTGATTCCACGTAAAATCTCTCCATATCTTATTTGCTATCCAGAAGGCACTATATATAGGGCCTACCATCGCCATGACATCGTCAATAGGCCTACATCGCCACGACATCGTCAAGACACCACCATTACGCCAACAATGCATCACTGATATTTTGTTTGTCTGTCGCACGCCGGATGATCACCGACCATCGCCGATTCTAAGAGGATAGGGGGTTTACATCGTTACCTGTTAGCCTATATAGCGCCGATTATTCCCCGATTCTTCCCCGATGCAACGGCGAATATTCGGCAAAAGTCGGGGTTACTTCCCTGAAGGTTCGTTAATGCATCGCGTGTGTGTTTCCTCGTGGGACCACACGTTCGACATCGGCACCCAACGCCACCAGAACACGTCTTTTTCATCGCCAGTACATCGCCAGATATTTTGGCCCTCGTAGGACCGCGCGCTCCGTCACCTCGGTGACGTCATTCACATTCACGCCTTGTGACTCTGCTCAAGGGGGTTCCCCATGCATGTTCTCAGGCAAGATTTGACACATTCGCACCGCCAGGCGGTGCGAATGTGTCAAATCTTGCCTGAGATAGATGGAGGGCTGCTGCCATAACCATACTGTTAGAAAATAATTGTTTTTTGTTTTGGTATAAGATCTCAAGCAGCATCAAAACGATCACATCCGTTAATGAGCAGATTGGCATTAGCATGTGTACCAAGCTGGAACCATCGGGTATGGCTTTTGTTATTTCAGTTTTTTGCGCTATCAAATTCATCGTTATTCATGGCTTGTGCCATCTAATTCATCAACCAGATAAGAGGTAAAACGTTGGATATTAGATCAGCATTATTTATCCATCTATTCCACTGAGTTGATTTCCGTGTACTCCAAGCTATAAAAACATAAAATCTCCTCAGCCATCGAGATTTGTGCACTTTTGCGAAAACAATACCCTGTTGTTTGTTAAAGCATCCATTTTACGCTTTGTTGCAGCACGTTCTTGTTGACTCACCGCAAAAGCGGTTTCATAAAAGCACCATCGATCCACTTTACGGTTTTGCCGATTGAAGTGATAGATTATCGATTTGTCCTGCACCGGGCAAACAACGAATCTGGTGACAAAATACCTCTTTAGGTGGCGAAATCCAGACGTCCTGCCTGGCCGAGAATTTTATCTTGAAAGGATGACCATCCACACTAATGCGTATGAGTGATATCGCGTGATTTGCCGTATAGTGACTGTTCTCGGAGCGGGTTGAAAATCCTGATTGTGCTCATTCATCCGGAGGAAATCTCTTCGGCCAAGAAAAACAAGCTAAATCAGCACCTGTCATCGTCGACGCTATTTTGAGCCGGCGACGCGCGACCCGCGAAATGCCTCCATTGACGACGCGCTTTCCAGCGGCGCGAATTTTTTCGCAGCGGTCGATTCCACTTTTGTGACGTTTGAAGCATTTACGTGTCCGCTTGTCACCCCGCTGAAAAAGATAAATTGCTATTTAGGCCTCCATTCTCTCAGTCTTACCCGCATGGTTCCCAGACGTCAGCACTAGTTTCCCAACTGACGTCAACACAACGCGGGCTTAAACCTTTCAGCGCGGAGACCGATTTTAGACGTCAGAATCACAGACGTCAGATTTTGGCGCATATGTTGATGCCCGCTCAAAAAGAGTAAAATATTCACAATGGCCGTCGACACATCGTATTTGTAAATAATTAAATGAATTAAAAGAGCTAAGGCATTTATTATGATTTATACAACAAATATTTCAGATCCTCAAAAGATTTCGGCGCCGGGAACGTGTTGTAAGCATACAGATTGCTATGTCCTACCAGGTAGAGCTACTCATTAACACCTGAGTAAAGCGGAGCGCCTTAATGACAAAATTGAAACGAAGTTATTTGTTCAAGCGTTGAGAGGGGGAACATGATTTTTCAATCTGAATGAATGAATGAATAAATGAGGTTTTAAACCACATTTGTGCGCATATAATTATAGACTAAACCGGGTCAGGAGAACCTCCTGAGGATGGTGAGATTAATGAAATGACCCTGGCCTCCAGACACAGGTTTCGAAATTCGAGCCCTGGCGGTCCAAGGCCGAGCACGCTACTTTTTGTCACGGAGGCTCCCCACAATACTGAATCTTTACGAGTGAGCAGTAAGGAAACCTTTTGTTTCTTTGAAACTTGAATGCCCGAGCGCCGGACGAACCCGCCATCTCCGACAGCTTCAACCAATGCACCAGGGCCCCCGCCCGATATTTTTCAGTGGGCACTGAACCCTGACGACATGCTTGGCTTCCTACTCCAAATTGGTAGTACCAATGTACCACGTTCCTCCACAGCAAACATGAGACGTTGGCCCAACGTAGACGTTGGCCCAGCAGTAAACCAACGTCTCATGTTTGCTGGGTCAGTAGGTTTGTCATACCCTGCAAAGATGAGGCGTTGGCCCAACATTGGTTCACTGGTAGGCCAACGTCGTAGACGGTGGGCCAACAGTAAACCACCGTTGGGCCAACGTCTCATGTTTGCTGGGTAGATGTAGTCAGAGCTCCAGGAACTGTGATTTTTTTTTTTTTTTGTCAAGTACGGACATACTCGTGAAACTTAAATATTCTGGTAGGAGGGTCATTCTAGTATACGAAAACCAATGTTGCACAACTGAACTCTCTTGCGCAACTTTTCTGCGCAAGTTGCAAAATGGCTGACATACGAGAAGTATGATTATACCAAAAGTATAAGAAAATCCAACAAATAAGCTATATTCTAGTATGATATGCCATATTTCACACATAACTAAGTCTTATAGCTGGCATGCCGCCAGGTAATGAATTTATTGAAGAAAACATATGTAACTGCAAACAAAACGGCCGCAATTTTGTGCACAGGCATGTATTACCGCTACTGTAAATTCGTAAACTAAAATCTCTGCAATGCTGAGAAATTGAACTGATATAATTATTACATGTAGATTGAGTATTTGAAGAAACTATTATTGCTAAGACAAGCTGCCTAATTCTAGCATTGGCTGGTGCTGTTCCTAGATACAATAATACTGACTAATTACAGACTCTACAACACCGACAATAAATCTTCATAGCTGTGCACTCTAAAGTTTCAGTCTTCGTCATCTGAAGAGACTTCTTCCATCCTCGCACATCTCTGTCTGCTACCCAGACACAGACATGCTGTTATGCATGTGAACCCTGCTCTCTGGCATGGGCATCCACGTGCACAACGAGATTTCTTGCATTAGCATGATACCGGTTTAACATTTTTTGGCTTCGCTGGCTTTGGCATCATGAGAGGCACAAGCTGGTCATTTAGCAGTTTGTATCAAAAATCAGTTGGGCAAGGCAAGTTTCTCTCACTAGAATGTGAAGCTCAACAGAGTCGTCAGTTGGTGCGTCGCTAACGTTATGAGCCATGGACTTCACACTCTCAAAAACCTTTGTCATCAGAGGAGCTGCCAAGAGGTACTTGTCCCGAGCAGATGCTCCTTGTGCGATTCCTGTGAGTAGAGTAGTTTTTCCTTTCCTATTGAATGTTTGCTCAAGAGCCATATCTGTCCAGATGCCATTAAAATAACCTCTTTTACGGCTCACTGTAAAGTTTCCTGATTTGAACTGCTCATATATGTAAAGAGATAAAGAGGCAAAAATACCATATATTTTGTATGACCTGCTGCTACAATGTATGGAAGCAAAGCTTCGATTTGCAGAAGATGATCATCCCAATTACTGGCTCATTCAGCACGGATGTATTTTCTAGCTATGTTCACCATCTCTATGTACATTACCCAGTATCGTTTTGTCATTCCAAGACTACCAACAAATTCATCAAACAAAGGTTCTGTCTCATTCAGAGCTGTCTGTACTCTGCGACATCTATTCTGCAAACAATCTGTACCATCACGTGCATCTATTGATGAGTGCAGCATTTAAACACTATCTATGATGCCTTAAAAATGGCTGACTGGTCTTCCATGTTGAGCCATCTCTGAAATACATTCCATAACAAGCGCAACAATCTCACCATTTGGTAGTAGTTTTTTTAGAGCCATGACTTTTATTGTTTGCTGTGCCTAATTTGCAAACTCCGGACATCGCCAAGATATTTTCAATACCACTGTTCGTTACGAAGAAGCCAAAGGCTCCGAGGAAATTCTCACATATGTGGAATCCCCCTAGTCTGACAACCACACTGTTATATTTATCTGGCTACTTTTTCGGAATCCTGAAAAAAAAATATCATACTGTGCACCTTGCAAATTATGTATGACACATTGATTAGGGAAACCACTCTCCCCAGTGTTGCAGTGGGTCACAAATGATCCAGGGAATACATTATCCGAATCAACTGACTATGAATACTACCACCACAGTCACTACGCTGGGTTCCACTTTGTACAATCTAATAATACCCAACATCCACCGCCACCGACTACATAACACCAACACTATAATTTGTTCTACTCTCTTCAATCCAATTACACCCTACATCTATAAGCTGTAGGCTAATATTGCGTCACTGCTGTTTTTATATGACATACAACAAATGAATAAAACTGGGCATCAGCATATGGTACATCGAGTCCTACTATGGAACCTGCATTGTGTTCGACGTTGTTGTATTGGTCGAACATATGACTTGTAGCATGTGTGTTAAGTCCATCTTTTGTGTTTTCAGCAAAGTCAAGATTGTCAAAAGCACCTTGAAAAAAGACGCCATTTTCAAATCTGCAGGGATAAATATACCATGGAGATCTGTATCTGCTTCTATTTTGTTAGCCATTGCTGTGATATATCGTTGTGCTGCATTGTAACTGATACAATGTCCAAATCGGTCAGGTCCAGGTCGCGACTTCGTGTCTGTCTCAAGATATGCACCGCAAGGCCAACATGTTTTGGCATTGGCAGTTTTGTTGCATTAGACACCAAATTTTGGCATATACTCAACACCAGGTCATGTGTTTTTGTTGGTAAATCGAGTTTCCCAGTGGTATAATCAATGTCAGTCAACATCCACGCAATGTTGTTGTAAAGTTCAACTGGTAGGCCTACTCGATGCTCAGCAGCTGCAATTGTTTTTTCAAGGGCATCTTCGTTGTGTGGTCCATCAATTGTTTCTCTATCGGCGTCCTTTTTTTGAGCTACGTCTTTCATTTTTCGTCTCAAATGTTTAGAATACAGATACAAGTCATTATTAAATTTTGGGGATTCTGGCATTGACGGTAGATCGTCATCATCTGACTCTGACAGCAGCTGTGACTTGGACAGTTCTGTCTGTAACCTGTCTGCTGTTGCACATAACTCGCCAACAGACAGCTCTGAAGAGCAGATGCGACTCGATTCCCCTCTCTGTGAAACTATTTGCATACTTTCTCCAAAATGGCTGTGCACTGTTTCTGTAGTCTGTCTGTTCTAGATGAACTATAACTAACACCATGCTGAATCTGAAGTTCTTTTCAAATCTTATACCGATCTCGTCCTTGTGTCGTGTAGTATACTGCTCGTTTTCCAGTACTTATTTCAGTTACTAGATCAACAAACGTGGAATCATAATTTTGGTTTCCCTCAATATCTGCTGGTAATTTTGAGAGCATAAACCTTGACATACATGAATGATGGTACATAAAGTCTGCTGCTATCATGTCTTTATGTGTTGTGCAATGAGCTTCTACTGCATTCATTAATTCCTTGTCAGCCAGTTCTTTTACCCTCCGATGAATATCTTCTTCACTCCCATGTTCTGATATTAAAATTAGGGTTCGAACACCTTTCTCATCACACTCTTTTTTGTACAGGAAAGCAGCGAGTTTTATAGTCAACAGTCGCTATATTCCTGGAAGATGAAGCATCCGGAACGCTTGTGTCTAATTTTTGGCACTTGACCTGGAAATCTGAATGTATCTTGTGTGTGTTCTCGCTCTGGCATCCGCGATGGCACACTGTTTCTTTTTCAACAAAAACTGATCATCATCAGTGATGTCATGACGTAACCTTTCATTTACTTCATCGTTGTGCTCTAGCATTGCTTCTTGAAACCTTGGAAGACCCCGCTTGGCTAGGTTATTCAAAATCTCAGAGGAATCTTTCTGGCAAATAAGACATCTGCTGAAGTCGGTCACTACATTTGTCTTGTTTTTTTGGCTGTTGTTTTGTGACAAACATGGGCTCCATAATTATGTTTGTTTACTTGAGAACATACAAACATGGTGTTAGTAAATGTAGAATAATATAATATCTTATAATCTAGTATATTGTTATGCTAAATAAGTCCATCTGAAAACATATCTAAGCACTTCGCATAACATTTCAAGGTGAGTAACGTGCATTTTTGAAAACTTCCTTTTAAAATAATTGTATTGCATTACCTAATACGATAAGGCATATTCGTTTGTGTATGTATCATGCGATTTTGAAATTCAAAATGACCGATCACACGACCTGTTGGTACATTAAAAATAGTTGTGTCTTGATGTATGAAGTTGCAACCAACTTGACAAAACAAACTGAGTATAATATACCCATAGAAATCCTAATGACATACATGCGTTTGACGTGTGAACGGTTGTGTTTGTAACAAAATTGACATTTTCCGATTTTGGAGTTATCGGCGAAATATACTTGTAAAAAACATTTCGCAAGAGACTTCGGATGTGCAACATCACTTTTCATACCCCCCCCCCCCCCCCAGGGTATGCCAATGAGAGATATATGGTTTTCAGCTGTATATCCGAGGCTGTAAGGTCAAGTGCAAAAAATTGCAGATAGAGCGGGTTGGAGCTCTGACTAATGGTTCGGTTGAGGCATGTGGGTGATTGGGTGATTGTTTTTCTTCCCCTGACCTTATAATCACACCAATATTCAATTAGTTAGCTCAATGGAGGACACCTTTTTGAAATAGTTTTCTATAAACACTGATAGAAGGATTAAAATTGTTGTAACAAACAAAAAAGTTACAAAGTTTTGATCAACCCACAATAATTTAAGCATTGAGAAATAGGTTATGCAAATTATATTTGATCAAGGGGGATATTAGAAGATATACCTGGTAAAAACGATACATTGAAACAATGTTATACTAATGTTGGGCCAGCGTCACAGACGATGGGTCAACAATAAACCAATATCGTTGTATGTATCGTGTCTGCTGGGTAGGCCGATATCTACTAGCAAAAGTGCATATTGTATTTTATTTGTATTGCTGCACAATTACAAGTTATTCTTGCTATGTTTAGCTCCGTGGACAGTAGAAGAAATAGATCACATTATGTTTTTCAGTAGCCACAGCAAACACAAGACATTGAACCAATTCTGGTTTAATATTGGTCCACCGTCTACGACGCTGGTCCAACCACCACCTAGCAGAGTATGATGTATGCCTTTTGAATATCATATGAAATATATATTGAAGTTTATTAATTTATTAATTATGAATATCTGCAGTATATTAAACTTCTGAAGTCACATAAGGACGTCGGCCAAGGTAATTATTTTGTCGAATTCAATTTATTTCAATAACCCTTTAAATAGCAACATTTAGACAATATAATATTTATTTTCTGTCGCACCATGCAAGATTTGTTTGCAACAACCAGTTCAGCGTTACTGCTAACTAAGCATTTTGCAACAAATGTTAGAAAATTTGTAGAAATCACTGCTCTCATTATTTTCAACAGTTTGTCTTAAGACATGGCTAAACAAGGTCTGTCCTAATACAAACTGTCCCTATTACTGATCTTACAGCAGCCTCCTTCTCAGGGCCACACTAGCACAGCCAGGTGGCCCTGCTATAGCATGAACACTGATATTGGGCCAGATACTGATCTCCATTTTACATTCTTGACATTATTTCACTGGTAGAAATTCCTACCGGTTCACCTGACCTATATACGTCACGGACACGTGAGGGTCACATAGCTATTTAGAGCCATAATGCAAGTACGATCGGTGATGCAGAGAATCACCTAGAAATGGTCAACTTAACAAAAATCGATACACTGAAACAATGTTGTTTTAATGTTGGGCCATCATCTTCGACGCTGGCACAGCATTAAAAAAAACATTGTTTTAATGTAACGTGTTTCCTGGGAATATTACATTTTGATTATGTATACATTTATAAACTACATAGTTTATACCGATTGTTGCCTAAACAAAATAGCCGTAGCTGCTATTTGTTTTTATTAAATGTGTTATTTGTATAAGAATATAAGTCTTTGTAAATAAGTAGTGGCTTGCAAAGTTGTAAAGTTTTGACTAGCACTTGACACTGACAGTCATGTGGGTCCTATTCTGTGAAACTCAATGACCTTGACCTCCTCATTTTCACCGAGCTGGCTAATACAATGAAGTATGGGAGAGGGAGTCGTTTATAACCTTGTTTTCACAAAATAAAGTATGGGGGAGGGGGTGTTATATAACCTTGTTTTTATCGAGTAACGTCACTGCGTTTCACATAATACGGTATCGGTTTTTCTAACTACTAGTATCCATATTTTAATTTAAATAAAAATACACGCATTCGCAGTTGTGATAGGCCTCTTTTGACGGCCTAATATGAAAGCTCCTCACCAGTGACAAGGACAACTACTTTATCATTTATGTGGTTATAAGGCTTCAAGGGTGTTACAGGCTGGGTGGACAATCAGACAATCAAACAGTGACAGTTATTCATCATTGCAATGTGCAATGATGTATGCCTGTCGCTATCTGAGCCATAGACCCAGTAAACACAAAACATTTGTATGACTTTATACAATGCTGGACCAACGAAGACGTTGGGCCGACGTTGTATAAATGTTATACAAATATTTTGTGTTTGCTGGGGTGGCTGTATGCATTATGAACACTCTTGCGCCGATATAAATGTAATGCAACGAAACAAATAAAGGCTTATTATAATGAAAACAGAAAAATTGTATGCTTGTGAATGGTAATATATATAATTATAATATGATTTCATTTAAACTATTTTAAGATTATATGATAATAACATTTTGTGTCAAACTAAATGATTAAAACACCTCTTTAAAAAACTACGCATCACTAATCGTACCTGTTTATATTGACAGTTTGAAGAAATGCGTCGGGGAATCCCTAAACTCAATCGGCCAATGGGACCGCAACCTTCAAGCCACACACCCAAATTGAATCAAATTGAGGCTGGCCTATCTCAACCTAAAAACCAGAGCCCCGTTTCTGGCCCAATATGTAATCACAGGGCCAGTAGTCAGGCTGGCCCTGCTACAGTGCTTTGAGAATCTATTCTGGTACATACAAATCTGGTGTACCGTGACCCACAACTTACCCTGAAACTATGTCAAGTTCGAGGATTCTTTGCACCTATGAGAGACAAGTTTATATAAGTTTATATAATATAAATCCCCTATACTGGGATATGGTTGTCTAGTATTATTATGACCAGTACATGCGATCAACCTGTGTTGTATTATAGTTGGTTCATCCAATACAATAACGGCCCAGCATAAAAGCAGCATTGGATGTGCGTCTTTTACTTGTGTTGTTGTAGACTTATTTTTGTGTAAGACCAAGATACCTGCAGAATGTCCAAAGTGATGTTAACAACCACTCTTTGCTTTTTGTTGCGACAGCATCTCAGATTGTGGATTAACATGAACCCAGGCCCAACATTAAGAAAACATTGGGCCGGTGTACATTGTGTAGACCTATCCTGTTTACGCTGTAGGATTAACAATGCTGGATTAATGTATGTCAACTGCCTACGGCACTAGCCCAACATAAAATCAACATTGACCATGTGTTTATTAACTTATATAATAAAGCTATACTAGTAGGATAGTCAATACACATGATACATGTACAGATGTAGGCCTATATCTCATTCGACAATATTGAGAGGAACACATAATGTCAGGCCTAAATACCTACAAGATGTCAGGCCAAGTTGAACACCAAATATAACATTTAAGATATAGTAATGTAGTCAAACCCCTCCCTGGTCCACCCCACCCTCTGGTAAAGAGGCTAAAAGAAGCAGGTAATTTCATAAAAATAGTCACATGCCTGGCTACATGTATTCCTTGATCTAACCATGTGGTTCAGAATTTTAGGGACACCATTTTCGGCAGGTATTGCCTTATTGGCCAGATACAAAATCAGGTCAAATTCATGAATACGTCTACAGAACACATTTTTTCAGTTCAATCAATCAGAGCCACTAGCTGGCCCTAGTGGAAGGATAGTGGATCTGATGAATGAGAATGATCTTACAGTACATCGCACATTCACAAATTCATTTCTGATGAATTTGTTCTTTGTGGTTTAATGTGTGCTGGATTGAACGTTATACTTCATAATAAATGTATAGTTTGTAATAAATTGTGTACAACCAGCAATATAGTAGAAATTACAACATTTTAAATTTACTCAAGCTGGCATCGTTGGCTGCTTGTATATATAAATTCCTTCACGATGGTACACATTCAATATTGTCGTTGAATGACTAGTCTACCTCACCCTTCAACAAGGGACCACACAGAAACCACGCGGGTAGAATCAGAGCTCTTTCAACATTACATATTAGCCCAATGTTGACCCAGCTGTGGGCTAACATAATGTCTAGACCACAGATTACATCGACTTCATTAACTTTAATGTTCCATCGCTAGCACCACGAGAGCCATTCACCCAAAGAGCCACTTGTTATCAATGAATTGATCAATCAATCAATACACACAGCCACTTAGAATTATCAGGGACATTTATTTAAATAAGTGCAGTTTTTATTTATTTTCTGATCCTCAAGATCAAATTGAAAGGAAACACATTACAATTAAAACCAGAAAACAAACTGCACGACATAATAACATGGCATTATATTTATTGTACTGTTGAACAGGTTTAGACGAGTATTTTATGTTCTATCTACTAGTACTACTAGCAAAGACTTGAAATAAAAGATTCTTAACTAGACAGTCAGTCAGAGACTGCAAACCTCCGCCGCCGCAGTGATTGTGTAGTGAATCCGGATTTGGATCCGAATAGTAATCCGGATCACCCCCTCCCCAATTTAATTAATTGTTTCTTGGCCTGAGACATAAATCTTTTGAAAAAAGGAAAAAAGTATGGATCCGCATCGTAATCCGGATCCGGATCATTCCTCAAATGTAATGGATTGTTCCTTGGCCCGAGACACACCTCTGGTACAAACAAACAAACAAACAAACAAACAAACAAACAAACAAACAAACAAACAAACAAACAAACAAACAAACAAACAAACAAACAAACAAACACGACCAAAACCATGAAAACATAACCTCCTATGGTGGAGGGAAATATAGGGGTGGACAATCAGGAGATATCAACCAATGAAATATATTATGACGCTTCTATCACACAAAACCTGAGAACCACAGGTTTAGCCGCGTTCTTCTTTTTTCTAACTGTCAACCCTCCCATAACCAGGCCATTCTCGTCTCCGATTGATAATGTAGACTCTCCAGCTGGTTGACTCTCCAGCTGATTCTCAATCGCTGGCGAACGTGGACTGAAGCTCTCTAAAAGCAGACCCGTGTACCCAGCTATTCACAGTCATTTTCTTTCATCCGCACCCTTTGCACATTATCTGATTTCAATTTTCACCCACTTGAAGTTGTGTCTCGCTAGCGCGACCCACAACTTCAAGTGGGTGAAAATTACTCATGTTTGTTTAATTTGAGACATAACAAAATGAAATCCTCATGTTAAAACTCTCTTTTATTTCGTCAAACCCAGTGATTGGTCGGCTAATAAAGTTAATTAAAAACGACCACGACTTTTGTCATTCTTAGCGGTTAAAGGGTTAATATGTAAATTGCTGCCAGAAGGTGAACACAAATGTCTTGACGTTATAAAATGCTCAACTATTAAATCTAAATTAACCTTTCAACCGCTGGGCTGAGCACGATTGTAGTCGTTTATAATCCATTTAATTAACAGTTTAACTCTTAAAGCGCTGTTTTTTTCTATGAAAACATTGGAGACCAAAGGGTTTATTTTAATTTCATTATAGATGTCTTATTGAGCTCTTTACAATTCATTTGAATACCTATGTCATGGGTCTACGGCCATTTGAAATATTTTACTCTCACAGCGCGGGGATAGACTTTAGTCGTCAGAATCTGACGTCTACAGACGTCAGATTCTGACGACTAAAGTCTATCACTGACGTCAGATTCTGACGACTAAAGTCTATCCCCGCGCTGTAAGGGTTAAATCCCAGTTAATCAGCACAATACGAAAAAAGTGTTATAAGAGCAAGATTTGCAAATGCTTGATCTGAAGTTGAGCAAATATGCGTAATTTTACCCGTTTGAAGTTGTGGGTCGCGATAGCGAGACATAACTTGAAGTGAGTAAAAATATTAACTATTTAATTGAGCGCTTCAAGATTTAAAGTTCAAAACGCCCTCGTTGTGATGGATTGTACTTTTTTTTATTCACAGATTTTACTCAAAAAATATGCCGATTGGTACCTGGCGGATAAAAACACAAAATTTATTTTAGGACACACTAATTAACAAGGAGCTCTCTTAAATTTGTAAAAGTGTTGATGTAAAACGCAAGAGCCCAAAGTGGTCGCCGTTAAGAAAAAAAAAATACATTTGGCACACATTAGCAATAAATATCGTTCTTCACTAAAAGGTGTTAGCCATCAAAAATAGGATGGGCGTAGCATAGAAACAACCATCAGACCGCTTGCACTCGAAAACATTAAAAAAGGTGTCTGAGCTGTGGGACTATTTGGAAGGACGAGGATATTTGAAGTAGAAATGGTTCTAATATAATAAGGATTACATGATGAAGGTGAATCCCATAATATATTCTTAATATGACGGTACCTGAGTGTGATGGTACCTGCCAGGGCCCGTATTCTGGTACGAGTTACGATGGTGATGGTGATGGCCTTCTCGACCAATCCAAAGCCTACGATATATCGTAACTCGAGAATACAGGCCCTGTCCCTGAGCTCTATTTTAGCCACGATACAGCTCCACATCAGATAGGCCTACTTTTAGAAAAGGGAAGAAAAATAAAAAAAGTACAATTAACGTCATAATTCAGTGGTAAGGAAAACAGCACGAGCATGATGAATGTGGAATAAAATGATAAACCACCTCTGGCAAGCATGGTATAGGTCAAAGTCAAAAAGCAGTAGCTGCTCACTTTTCAAGTTAAAAGTTACTGTTGTTTGCCTTTGCAAAGTTAAAAAGTAGTAACTGCTCACTTTTCAAGTGAACAGTTACTGTGGTTTGCCTTGACACGACAGTACTGCGGCCCCAGTTTGGGGGAGTGTACCGCCGTGCAAAGTCAAAAACAGCAACTGCTCACTTTTCAAGTTAACAGTTACTGCTTTATTTTGCATGGCACTGCAGTGTAGTGGGTACCCAGCAAACACGACACATTGAAACAATGTTGGTTAAATGTTGGCCCACCGCCTGCGACGCTGGTCCAACATTAAACCAACATTGTTTCAATGTTTCGTGTTTGCTGGGTAGTTATCAGATTATCTCAGATTATCAGTGATGGGGAGCTGATTTGGGGAGATCACACAGGACCGGGTGATATGATTTCACGGGAGTCCTGGTCTGTGAAATGGCCAATGAGAATCTAATGGGGCGGCAATTCAATAGAAGAGTTCTGTCATTACTTGTGCTTCACTGACCCGCCGGTGATAAAGACAAAACTACTGCCCTGCAAAGTCAAGCAGCAGTAACTGCTCACTTCAAAAGTTAGCAGCTACTTCTGTTTGCCTTTGTACAGCATAATGCGAGATGAACGAGTGAAATCAGGCAGAAAACATTATGTATTACTAAAATGTAATGCAATGGATTAAGTAAATAGCTTGTTGTAGTCTACGTATGGGTAAAATTCCCATGAGAGATGTTCATTTTAACTCAACGGCTGGCTCCAGGGTATCATTATGCCGACCCACTCCTTGGCGAGAATTAGCTAGTTTCCTCGTAGATTTAGATCGATATGAGTGTGTTCAAACATTTTTTTCAATTTCTAGCCAAAACATCATACATTTACACTCCAGAAGCAGCATGTACGACAGACACATGATATATACTACGTGAAAAAGTAAGCAGAAGTGCAAAAGTAATCAGATAATGTTGTTTTCTGCTTATATCTAGGCGAACACAATTTTTTATGTTTTCATGTTATGAGCTTAAACGACATATAAAAAATATAGTTATGTTCGGCCTGCATAGAGGCCATTCTCATTAAATACACAGTAGGCATATTTATGTAGCGGTAGGCCTAGGCCCATTTAAAAAATGATGTTTTTATTTATTAGATTACTTTCCGTTTATTAATATTTAATTTGTGAATAATGTGTGAATAATGATTTAACCCTTTAACCGCCAAATTGTTCAAATTGAATTTACACCCACTTGAAGTTGTGGATCGCGTCAGCGAGACACAACTTCAAGTGGGTGAAAATTCAAATTGAATAATTTGGCGGTTAAAGGGCTAATTTCGTAGTGCAAAGTTATACAACATAAATTTCAATGGCTGGATCATGGGAGAATATGCCGTCTGAGGGGGAGGGGGGATATTATTCAGTTGTTTTGTTTAGTTCGTGTAGTTCTAGTAAAAGCAAGCACTAATAGCTGCATTCAGTTACGACTGCTTGTCTTTGAAGTGTTAACTACGTTTACGGGAGGGTGTTAACCATTTAAACCCTCACGATGCGTCAAATCATGATTTTGCATCTCTGAAGAATGACTTTATTTCCTAAAACCCAGAGGATTTAGAACGAAAAATTCATGTAACTGTTCTAATAATATCTTTTTTTTTATTTGCCACCCACTTCACACGAGAAGTCGAGAATTGCGACATGAATTTGCGACTTGTTAAAATCCTGTTGGACATTGTTACCGCAGGTACATGCCTAGAGTTGACCATCTTAATTTTGTACAAACAAATTAATAATTTCGCTGCTTTACATTTGTTTACATCAACAAATCGTGAATCGCATGTTTCGGCTCGGTCACCAGGTGGGATTCAAGAAACAGCAGAGGCAATATTCGCCAGATGTCGCTCGCTTTAGCCAAGGGTTCCAGGCATGGCACTATGGTCACTGGTTAGCTGTAACATGGTCAGGTTATGGCAGTCTAATTTTGCCTGATATCTAGAAAAGGTCGTCTAAGATTCCGTTTAATAATTAATTCATTCATTCATTCTTTCAATCATTCATTCAATATTTCATTCATTCATGTATTTTTCCATCTTGAACGCGTCTGGCGGAAATCTCGTTTTCCATCAGATGGATCAAAATATGTTAAGCAAGCTCAACTGTGCAATAGAATGGTGGTGAAATCCAGGCGA
The DNA here is from genome assembly GCA_964017125.1 of Flabesymbios commensalis. Lineage (NCBI taxonomy): Eukaryota > Metazoa > Annelida > Polychaeta > Terebellida > Flabelligeridae > Flabesymbios > Flabesymbios commensalis. The sequence continues at coordinate 50,035,647 of OZ024910.1, read as the reverse complement.
GAACATATTGTAAATTTGGAGGGCGTTCAACTCGGTACTACACCGAGTTCCTACTAAATCAATGCCTACCACAAGTGATATCACCACACTTTGCCACAGTTTTTCAACCTTTTTGTAAATAAAAATAAGAATGAAATTCTGCGATCCTAAACACAATGTGCCTCATATTTCACCCCAGAAATTATTTTCCCAATACAATCGTTCGAACCCGCCACTGCAGATGCAGAAATTAATCCTTTCTTCCAGGACAAGACCTGTGATCTGGACTCATTGCCTACCAAATTATTGAAATCTTATCTAGATGTATTGCTAACTCCCATCACGAACATTGTCAAATTGTCTTTGGAATCCGGCTCTTTCCCAGACGTTTTGAAAGTATTGCACATCACACCCTTATTAAAGAAGCCATCACTTTCTAAGGATGACATGAAAAAACAGTTTTGAACCTAAATTTTATTTTTAAGATAATTGAAAAAATTATTTCAAATTGTATCCGATCTCATCAAAACAAAAACAACCTATCAAAACCCAATCAATCAACATATAAACCTCTTCATTCTACAGAAACAGCCTTGCTAAAAATTCCCAACGACATCTGCAGTGCTTGCAAGACGTCTCCGACTGGATGATAGCTAACAAACTCAAATTGCATCCTGACAAGACGGAATTTATACTGATCGGCACTAAATCACAACGAGACAAATTTGAGAAATATTTCCCCACAAAATTACTTGATCAGGATGTAACACCAACTGATTCGGCACGAAATCTAGAGGTAGAATTTGACAAGGATTTCAATTTTAAGAAACATAATATCAAAAGTCGATCATGCTACTATCATATACATGATTTGCGTCACTTGTACAGATGTTTTACAGCGACAGGCTCTAAGACAATAGCAACTTTACTTGTGTTGAGCAAGCTAGACTATTGTAATTCCATCCTCTATAACATCCCAAATCGCGAACTAAACAAGCTGCAGGGCGTTCAGAACTTCTTGGCCAGGGTTGTGACCTGTTCTCCACGATTCTGCAGTGTTACGCCTTTGTTAAAACCCTACACTGGCTCCCTGTTCAATACAGAATAAAATACAAAATATGCACCCTCATATATAAAGTACTACATAAATGTCAGCCAATGTATCTACATGATCTACTTAAACCTTTAAACAGAACCCTTAATCTCCGCTCCTCACATGATGATCAACTGGTTGTTCCCAGAGTGAGTTCCAAGATGGGTGAAAGGGCTTTTTCGGTTGCGACCTCCCCCCCCCCCCCCCACACCCAGCTCTGGAATTGTATCCCTCTTGAGATCCGGATTTGCAGCGCCTCTGCGCTCGAGACACCGAGGATTTAGGCGCATTAGAAGTTTTTCATTTCATTTATTTTTTCATTTCCTCGCTCATTCCTTCATCATTGTATTCGTACATTTATTTATTCATTTGGTCGCTCGCACGTTCGTTCATTCGTTCGTTCAATCATTCATTCATTCATTCATTTATTCATTCACTTATCCATTCACTCATTTTATCGTTCATTCATTTATTTATTTATTCAATTATTCATTTATTCACTTATTTGCCACTTCATTCATATGCATAGTTATTCTTTTTTTCACTCACACATTTAATCATTTGGTTATTTTTTATCTCATTTATTCATTTTTCGTTCACTTTTTCGTTAATCAATTGCTTGTGGCTCAAAACACAGGGGTACTGAGTTCTAATCATGGTCGGGTCGGATGATTGTCATCGAGGTTGTGCATATACCGTGCTCCAAACAGTTTAAAGGTACATAGTGAGTGAGTGAGTGAGTGAGTGAGTGAGTGTGTGAGTGAGTGAGTGAGTGAGTGAGTGAGTGAGTGAGTGAGTGAGTGAGTGAGTGAGTGAGTGAGTGAGTGAGTGAGTGAGTGAGTGAGTGAGTGAGTGAGTGAGTGAGTGAGTGAGTGAGTGAGTGAGTGAGTGAGTGAGTGAGTGAGTGAGTGAGTGAGTGAGTGAGTGAGTGAGTGAGTGAGTGAGTGGCTGACTGGCTGGCTGGCTGGCTGGCTGGCTGGCTGGCTGGCTGGCTGGCTGGCTGGCTGGCTGACTGACTGACTGACTGACTGACTGACTGACTGACTGACTGACTGACTGACTGACTGACTGACTGACTGACTGACTGACTGACTGACTGACTGACTGACTGACTGACTGACTGACTGACTGACTGACGGACTGACTGACTGACTGACTGACTGACTGACTGACTGACTGACTGACTGACTGACTGACTGACTGACTGACTGATTGATTGATTGATTGATTGATTGATTGATTGATTGATTGATTGATTGATTGATTGATTGATTGATTGATTGATTGATTGATTGATTGATTGATTGATTGATTGATTGATTGATTGATTGATATCATTCATCCATCTCTTCGTTCATTCGCTCGTTTATTCATTCATTCCGTTTTATTTAATTCAGTTTGTTTCATTCGTTCTATCATCTCGTTACCTTTGCGTGGCACGGGCTTCTCTATTATTAAAACACACCACTACATTATTTTCTTTGTCCGACTACTACCTTCTGAGCCTCGAAGGGAGAGTTTCTGTTGTATCATGGTATGCCTATGGTGTATAATCAGTCAGGTGTGACCGAGCTGTTCATTATGGTCTGATGTGTTTTAAGTCAGTTAAAACCCTCGGAGCTCCACATTCTTAGCTGTGGGCAAAGCCTCGGCCTTCGGCCTCGGCTTTTTCCATACTAAACATGTTACAACAACAATGCAATGACTGTGCTCATAGCTAATTTTTCGTCTTCGCAATTAAGCTGTCTAAAATGAACAATTCTTCAAAAACATCAACAACCACTGACTGTAATCATAATGATTATACAGCTATCCATTCAGTTTGTGTGGTGGAGTTTCGTGTTACTCTAATGAGCTTCCGTACGAATACATGCTGGCGCGTCGTACTACAAACTACATGAGAGTGACGAAGCCACCGGTTGGCAACCATTCGTCCTATCAAGCCAGACCCCTGGTTATGTTCCGTTATGGTTCGTGCATAATGTTTTCTACTAGGTACTACGCTACCCGGCATGACCGGGCTGCCTAAGGGGTCTTGTCAAGTTGAAAAAAATCAAAAAATCCGAGAAAAACTCGGATTAATCAGAAAAAAACTCAAACACCCTTTATCCAATTTTTTAAACATTTGCAAACATGAAAACAACACAAAAACACAAAAAACACAACATTTCCAAAAAAAAATTAAAATCTGAGTTGGGGCTTGACCCACCCACCCACTTTCGATTTTTTCTCGGATCTGTGGATTTTTTTAACTTGACAAAACCCCTAACTCCCAACTAATTCACTTCGCCGCAGCCTTGCGATGTCATCAGGTTAGTAGGACGCAGTGACCAGTGACTGTGACTGAAACAAGCAACTGAAACAAGCGACTGGTCGCGTTCAACAAGGCGTGTCCGCTTCCACTCGTCTCGTCTCGCCGATACCCAGCAAACAAGACACGTTGACCCTCGGGGGGGGGGGGGGGGGCTCCCCATAAAGCTAGCTTCCCATCCGTGAAGATGAGATTCGCAACAAGCTCACTTAAATATACCCTTTTTTACTTTTCCCACAGGTATATAAAATTAGGTACAAGTGTGTATACATGTGTATACATGACCTTGGAGGTACTAAATGATATAATTTGAACATCCATCAGACATGCCTGCAGCTATACGAGAAACGTTGTAGGAATGTTGCTTTAATGTTGGGCCAGTGTCGCAAACGCGGGCTGCTCCCTATAAAGCTGGCTTCCCATCCGTGAGGAGAAAACACGTTATTAGGGCTGTTTTTCGTGAAAAACGCACGTAATGCGTGTTACGCGTTTAGGGGGTCAAAAAGACCTCCAATAAGGAGTATTACACTCTAAACAATATAGGTTCTTTAGACAGAACCCTTCAGTACTATTACCATGCAACCCCAGGAGAACGCTTGCAGGGTTCTCCTGGGGTTGCATGGTAATAGTACTGAAGGGTTATTTTGAAAGAACCTTTATTGTTTAGAGTGTATTAAAGAGAAGAATATTTGGAAAAACGGAATTAGGGGTCATGGTTTCAACCTTCACTCAATGGCAAGTGAAAATAGACTGGACGAATTTTCGGGAAATGTGAATCCTATATGCATTTTTGAGAAAAACCTGGGAGCTTGACTTTTTTACATAATTAGGGTATGCTGAACACGATTAGCCGGGTTCCCAAGAAAAAAGGTGAGTTTTTGATTTTCTAATTAGCATAAAAAATGGCTACCAACCGCCATTTTGAAAAAAACTTTAAATTCGATAACACGCTAAACACGTTATAAAGATGCATAATTATGTCTAATTCTACTAGTGCAATGACAAATCCACTGAAATTACAATTTTTTTTAATTTGAGACCATCTAGACCTCTAAATCCAATATGGCCGGCATATACTAAGCAAGATATACGCATAAAGATGCATACATATTATACCAAATTCCACTATTTTTTGGTGGCAAAAGCAATGAAATGTTTTTTTTCAGATTTCGGTACATCTTGACCTCTTAATTCCAGGATGGCCGCCATCTCGATTTTGAAAAACATAATATACGATAACTTTGGAACTAAACAAGGTACATGTATGACGATGTATAATATATCAAATTTAACTATTTTTTTAATGAAAAATCCAATGAAATAGCTATTTTTCAGATTTAGAACTATTTTGACCTCTAAATTCAAGATGGCCGCCATATAATTTAAAAAACACTGAAATACGTTCACTCTCATAACAGTGACGCGCTCCGCTCGAAGCGTTGAGTCACTGTACAGGAGTGAATGAAATGCGTATAATATACCAAATTCTACCATTTTGGGCATCCAAGGGAAGCTGCAGCATCCACGTGTCTGGCTATGATCTTCTGGCGGATTGTCAGCGGCCTACCCTGATTCCTCCACTGAACAGCTCCCGTATTAGTGTAGGTACAAGTGCTGGCCGTGGTAAAGCTACAGTCACACTGAAACGCGGATTGACACGCTGCCCGCGGATTGAACAAAATAGCCGAAATCGGCAATCCGCGTCAGACCGTCTCCAATCGCGTGTTTTAATTCGCGAGGTGTGCCTACACATCCAGACGGACCAAAAATGGCATACGCATACCGTAGAAATCATCTGTGAGCGTCTGAATCGTGTATGAGCGTGAATGAGTGCACACGTACTGTAGGTGGTGTACGCATACCGCACGCGGTGTGCGTACGCCACGTACGGTACGTGTAGCCTACACTCATGCACGCTTCCTACGGTGTCTCTACGCGATGGCGACGCTTGGAGACGGTGTGTCTACGCTCACCGCACGTCCAGACGGGATGCCTACACGACGCGACGGTCTGCCTACACCCAGAGACACCCAGAGGTGTGTGTCACTGACCTGTATAGGCCTATACACTATATATGTCTATGGTGTGTGTAGGCCTACACAAAAGTGTGACAACCCACGCACCTGCACGTGTTTATGCGACACTATAAAAACCGCGCGCACATGATTTCTTCCATTGGGTTTGTACATGCTGGTCCGTGCGCTTGTCCGCATTAGTCCGGGAGGCAGGTTGATTTATCTGACCGTCTTTGTCAGTAGAGTTTTCCGACTTTTTCTTAATTACATAAAACATTGACTAGTTTTCGAATCTCGCATTCTTACTTGCACATTACTGTGCACAACGTCACAAATCGAAGGTTTCCATGGTAACTTTTTTTTGACAAATATAGCGAAAAAATGTGTTGTATCTCTAAATAAAAGTAATAAGTTAGCATAATACTACTTTTAAAATACAGTAGATACGTATTAAACTAATGCAAAATGTAAGTAAGTACCCCTACTCACAAAAATGATCACAAATAAATATAAATTGGAAATGCAAAGTTTGAAGGTAATATGGTTACCATGGGAACCACTTTTTGATTGCAATATATTTATGCCATAATATTGGCACAAGTTGTTTTATTCAACGTTTAATGTGTTTATAATTGCAATTTTCTGGGATGTAAATATAGAAATTATATATCTTAATATAAATATATCTATATGTACTGGCACATACTCTCTACTAACCTGAAACCCGGGCACCACCTCCAACCCTCCGCTGAATTCACAGAGAGGAGGACGCCAAAATCTACAATATTTTGTACAATCATAATTGTCTGAGCACATCAGCGGAATATATAGTTTATCCCCGCCTAGCTAGGAGCAAATAGAATATGGGCTGAGGCTTTGCGTTATTGGGAATTCACCCCGAGGTCATATCAAGGTTATTCTCAGCGTTCTTGCGTATGAGTTCGCAAGAAGTGAAGGTAGGAACAAGTGCGATACCTCTTTTTCATGTAAATAATACTAGCATTTTATATTATTTGCATGATACAAGGTTTTCTTCAAGGTCAAAGGTCAATTTCAATGTCAAGAAGGCAAAAAGTATGATTGTTACAAAATAAAGCTAGGGCATGTGTAATACCTCTTTTTATGGGATTATGACTGGAAAATACATTTATGGTATTATTTTGGTGATTGATGGTCATCTTCAAAGTCAAAAGGTCAAAATCATGACAATATCTTTTTTTAACAAATACAAATAAAACCTCTTTTTCGTAAGATTTTGACTGGATAATTCGTTTATGGCATTATTTTGGTTATACAATGTCAGGTCCAATGTCAAAAGTCATTAAATCGAAAAGGAAAAAAAAATCACAAAGGCAAGTAGGAATAAGCAAATGTGTAATGTGATTTTAATTGGCGAATCCATTTCTCTAATAACTTTGATGATTAAAGGCCATCTTCAAGTTTAAAACGTGAATTTTACGTGACCAAAAATATGATTGAAACTAAGAACAAGTGTAATGTATATTTTTTTCGTGTGAAAAGAGGTAGGCCTAAGCGACCTAAAATGAAAAATCCATTTATGTCCAGCTTATTACTGTTGTGATACAACTTCATCTTGATACAACTTCAAAACGTCAATTCCAAGGTAAAATCAGCGGAAATATTATTCTAACAAATAAAAACAGCAACCAATGTAATATCTTGTTTTAATTTGATAATGACTAGAAAATGGTGGTAGTTAATTCCAAAGTCCGATTTCTAAAAACTTTTTCCACAAATAAAAAAAAAGTGTATTATATATTTTAACGCCTCCCCATCACCCTTTAACGTTTTGATACATCTCAATTGGCATGAATGCCTCTCGGTCACCATTAACGCTTCCTCGTCGCCTTTTAACGCATCTCCATCGCCCTTAAACGTTTCTTCATTGTTTCCCCATTGCCATTGAGTACATTTCCCTGGCCTTTTGATGCCTCTTCGTCACCTTTTAACGCCTCTTTGTTGCCCATTAGAGCCGCTTCGTCATTCTTTAAAGCCTCCCCATTGTCATTTACCACCTAAATATGTCGCTTTTTAGTGCCTTTCGGTTGTCCTTTATCTTCTCTTCGTTGCCATTTATTGCTTCGTCTTTGCTCTTTAACGCTTTTCATCACCAATTAATGCCTGCACGTCACTTTTTAACGCACCCTGTCGTATTTTAGCCTACTTTCCGTCGCTCTTTATACATTGCGTCATATTATTTAGCCTTCTGGTCACACATTAACGCCGTCAATCAGCCTTTGATGCATCTCGGCCGCTTTTTAACGCTTCTCCATTGCTCTTTGTCGCCTTTTAGTGCCACTTTGTAGCCATTTAATATCTCCTATTGCCCTTTACCACCCTTTAACGCCTTTACGTCGTCGTTAATGCCTCTCCATTGACATTTAACGCTTTCATCTGGCGCCCTTTAACTCTTTGACTGGCATCATTATTTTTTAAAATAGCTGGAAAAACAGGGACACAATGGATAGAATTCCTTGCTGCCCCGTCAGTATGTATACAAAACATTTTAAATATGGTCAAACCATAGACCATATATGCGTAATCAAACAGAAAATTACATACCTTCATTCGCCCCTGTAACCATGACAATGGTCAGGGTGATCATTACCATGGTGATGACATATTAAGTGGAATATCTACTTTTTTGTCAATAGTTTTGCGAATTTAATTGATGTGTAAGTCGTTTTTGCCATGAAACGTTTTCAAACAAAAAACACTGTCCCCATTTAAAGACTCCCCATTGCTCATTACCGCCTTCCCATCGTCATGCAAGGCTTTCTCGTCGCCCTTAAGCGCCTCCCCATCGCCCTTTAGTGCATTCCCAGTTTTTTAAAACATTTCCATCGCCATTTAACGCCTCTGTGTCACCCTTTATGCTTCTTTGTCACCCTTTAACGCCTCTCCATTGTCTTTTAACAACTCTATGTCGCATTTTAATGCATTTTCTTTGCCATTTAACTCCTTTCCATTGCGCTTTAATGCCTCTATGTCACCTTTTAAAGCCTCTCTATCGACATTAATTAGAGTTTTTCGTCGTCCTTTAAAGCTTCTGTTTCCCTTTACCGCTTTCTCGTTGCCCTTATATGCCTTTTCATCACCTGTTAACACTCACCCACCACCCTTTAATGCCTACCCATCTACATCTAACGCCTCTCTATTGGTCTTTAACGCCTCCTCATCGCCCTTTAACATTTTCCCATCATCATTTGACTCTTCCTTTACCGACTTTCCCCTGATAAAACTACCCCCAGAAACCGACTTAATTTTTAGGGCTATTGCTAATTAGCATATATATATATCAATGATATTAGTTGCTATTTTGCTTTACAAATTATAATTAACTGTGCTTTGTATGATAATAGTGAAAAATAATAGATGAAGACAATGTTAATATAAGACAAGGCATCCATCAACTGTATAAATGAAATTTCAAAAAAATTTAACTTTTGCCATTTTATTCATTAAAGCATTATTAGCATTAGCCCTTACAGCGCGGGGATAGACTTTAGTCATCAGAATCTGAAGTCTGTAGACGTCAGATTCTGATGACTAAATTCCATCCCCGCAATGTAAGAGTAAAACTATTTTTAATGGTCGTAGACCCATAACATAGATATTCAAATGAATCAGAAAGAGCTGACCGGGACATTTATGGTGATTTCAAATTAAAAAAACCTTTAGTCTCCATAGTTTAACCACAAAAAGTTCAGCGCTTTAAGGGTTAAAGTGGTACATTAGGCCTAAATCAAAATCTTCTGCCGTCTGGGTGTAAGTCCCTAGAAACCCGGGTGAGTGAAAGAAAACTCTCAAAAACCCTGCATGCCAAATCACCTAGCCCTTACAGTAGCCTACGGCCCCACCTACGTAACGGCCCAATCACTAAACATTTTGACCAGTATGTTGTCATGCGCTAGGTGTGCCGATAATATATCGTATATCAATAAATAATGGCTTATTGCTCTGTTAATTGCTACTATTAATCTCCAAAGATTAACTTATTAAATTATTCAGGGGAACGTTTTACGCTGACCCAATGTTATTTCAGCATTGAAAGAACATTGGGTCATGGCGCGAGTGTCTGGAGGCCTGGGGATGAAGTTCCCAGCAGATACAAGGCGTTGAATCAATGATGGTTTAACGTTGGTCCGTTAAACCAACATTGATTCAACATATTGTGTCTTATGGGTAGTTACCCAGCAAACACGAAATATATTGCAATATTGGTTTAATGTAGGCCCAACATCGTAGACGGTGGATCAACATTGAAGCCACATTCGCTCACTGTGTCGTGTTGCTGGGTAAGCTATGTGGCAATTTGATGGACCAATTAAATTTGACATACCTATTTTTTGTTAATCAGAAAATGCTAATTTTTCGACGACTTATCGATTCGAATCGAGCGCTGATTACCAGATTACAAAAAAAAAGATCACAATGTTCCACAATACGACCACGGTTCCTATTGGTACATGTAAATGGATAGTTGATATGACTGCCCCTTTCGTATTGACGTTTAGCGATTATTAAAGTTTGGTTTTCTACATAAAAATTCCGATTTCATCCAGTATTTTCTTTGTAGATTTGTCAAAACATCAGCTATTATATATATAGGTTTTTGATTTTTAGGACAAACGTAATGTGTTTGCTACCGAATTTATCATGTCCCGTCAAATCCAATACGAAATGTGTTAGTATTTAGCACTATCACATTCCACTGGGAAGTCGCAATTCCCATCTCGCGGCGAGTCAAAATTACCCACTTAAAAAATATCCATAAATATCATTTTTTATGAGATTAATAATCTCTTCGGAGATACGCATATTATGTGTCACTAATTAAGGGAAAGGGGTAAACAATACAAGTCTTCACTAGCCAGGAAGTCCCGGTGGCTGGTGCCACTAGACATCCGCTCATATTTGCGTGTTTTCTTGGCCTAATACGTTATTTTATTTACACAATTGCTAATTAGTTAATTAGGCATGTTGCACCTGTCTCAGCAACAGTGAGGCATTGTCGTTCATGTAAGGCTAGGGGGTGTGGGCTTGGCTTTTGTTTGTGGTTTTGTAATGTAGAAAATGAACCATCCCAACACACGATATTAAATTTAATCTCATTTTCATTTACCTTGAGGTCTGAATCGCTGCCGCAAATCCCACTTCGAGGTTAATGAATGTCCGGATTGTACTGAAAATCCCCACGTATAATCTTTAAAAACTAAAGCCTAGAACAGCTTCATTTCGATGGATTTTTAAATTACCATTGTTTACTCAAAAAATGGCATTTAAAATATATCAATATATATCATATGAGTCCCCGAGTGTTAATGATGATTCCCAACGGAATCCACACAAACCACAATAATAAGCAGAGATGATGTAATCATCCCTCATATATTATAAGCTGATCACTAAAAACAGTGGACCATTGAAAAAACTAGGACCAATGACGCACAGAAGAGGTGGATGGATGCTAATTTATAAATGCACTACGGTCCTCTTACCAAGACAGTAGTGAGACGGAGGGGAGAAGAATAGCAGGAAAACAAGGTGTCTGATCTTTGGTAAGCTATCTATCTATTGATATGTTGACCCTTGTCCTGCTGTAGTGTTGGCTTCTATTTTATTTTTCAGTCATTCGAATTTGGAATTGCTAACGCAATTTCCAGCTTCAAATGATGAAAAATATATCTTTATAATAACGCCGCCTTATATAATTATTATGAAAAATCGTCATATTTTTATACCGTATTTAATTATTTGATTAGCTGAACATCTAGCACACCACAAACACTTTTATTAATTTCAGTTGAGTTTTATTTGGTTTGAAACTAGCTTTAACCCGTGTATGTATGGTCACAGCAGGAGAAGGTTTGATTTGAATGTTTGTTGTATAAGTTAATGCATGTTACGTTTATGATCGCGGATCAAGTATGGATGAGCACACCCCGCAAACATGAGACATTGAACTGAAGGTGTTTTAATGTTGGCCCAGCTGGCGTCGCAGCCGGTGAGCCATTAAACCAACATTAGCTCAATGTATAGTGTTTGGAAAAAAATGCAGGGTCCCCCACGTATGCTACCGGACTGTATTATGTCAAATTTGAAAATTAAAGGAGGCCGATATTTTTTTTTTAATTTTACCTCGAGATGACCTTGAAATGTAAATAATAGTAATTAACTTGCATTCAACTTCTTAAATTAGTACAAAATGAAGTATACAATTATATTCTGAACGTATCATTTGATTATAAAATGCTTAAAAATAGTCACTGACCAAAAAATGATGATTTTCATGTTGGATATTGGCAGTCATCTCAGTTTTGACCTCTGGATGACCTTGAAACGTAAAAATAATATTTCAACGTAATCAGTGTACCCAAATTAATCGAAAATGAGGTATTACATTATATTCTAGGGCTAATATGTCTAAAGTTACAAATGCAATTTGGCCGCCGCTGAAAATTGAATTTTGGCCGCCATATTGAATTCCGTGGTCGGAATCAGAAACATCCATTATCAGAAATTGATACTTATATACCTTTCAACATGTGTGCATATTTTGTTGCTTTTATCCAAAAATGCAAGATTGTTGTGATATTTCAAGCTATGCCGCCCCACTAATATGGAGATGACACGTGAGCAAAATGTAAGTGACGGATTAATTTTAGCCCCATCGTCGCTGAAACAGGATTGCATTGAAGGTTCAGCCACAGATCGCACTTAATAAAGAACGCGAGACTTCCCTTTGAACGGTCATATCCATTAATCTGGTCGACTAGGATGATTAGCGTCTGACTCAGTAACATTTCAGCTGCGTCAGCGCATGCTCAGCTCATTTGCCGCGGCATCATTGAAATCTTTTTATTTGGACAATAGTTAGACCATAGGGTCGAAATCGCTTGTAGCCATCCACTCGTAAAACTCAGTATTGCGGGGAGCCTCCGTGACCAAGAGGTAGCGTGCTCGGCCTTAGACCGCCAGGGCTCGAATTTCGAATCCTGTGTCTGGAGGGCAGTGTCATCTCACTCATCTCATCATCCTCAGGAGGTTCTCTTGGCTCAACTTAGCCTATATGTGCACACAAGTGGCCTAAAGTCCGATTTATTTTATTTCATTTTTTGTAGCCACCGCTTTGTTGAAAAACGTTTTTTCCGTCTTTGTGAGTCGGACATAATCAGATATTACCCTCGTATAGGGAATGAACGGGCAAAGGGGGCCACTTAACGTTTCCATGGTATTTAAGGAGCATATTGTAACTATTGTAAAACTGATTACTGTTCAATGTAGGCTACATTTAATGTAGATACATATAGCGGACCCAGAGATGGGAAATTAAATGTATTATCTCTCCACAAAGTGATGTCCTGACTGTAGTGGCGACTATAAAACAATTGTAAGGCAATATAATGTACCACACAAAACAAGGGATTTTCAGAAAAAAATACAAAAATTCATCAAGAGATTTATACAAATATACAAGCTTAGGCTATAATTATAAAATTGCTGCCATGAGCCCCCCGTCGTCTATTTTTTCTAGCTACGATATACACGAGAAGAAGTATACTGCAACTCAATGCCAACATGTCGTAACTGCTTACTTGAAAAGTACGGTTACGTTCTTTCAGCTTTTAAATATTGTGATTGATAAGGCAGTAACTGTTCACTTTACAAGTAAGCTGCTCCTGCATTTTGGCTTTGTGAAGCAGCTCAGTGCAGTCAGTGCATGTCTGAGTAGACAGCCTATTTCTCGTGCCTTCAAGTCATAATATTTAGTGTACGGTACATGGTACATAATTCCCAGCAAACACAAAACATTTGTATCACATTTATACAACGTCGGCCCAACGTCTTCGACGTTGGTCCAACATTGTATAAATGTTACACAAATGTTTTGTGTTTGCTGGGAAGGTACACGATACTGCTGGTAAATCACAAACAGCGAATAGGCCTACTTCCACAAATCTCTACATGGATCATGGCTCCTGCTATGGGCGAGGGGGGGGGGGGGTGAGTTAGCTTTATAATAATCATGTTCAGGCAAAATTCTTGTGAAATTAAAAAGAATTGTCTGAAAGTCGTTGTAAACGAGTAGGCCTATTTTAACTCTAACAGGAACCTGAAATAAATAATTAAGCTCTTTATAAGCTTGTGGACATCTTGGCCCATGAAATATCTCTGTTCTCTTTTTTTCAAGTCAATGACATAAGCTTAGTTTTGAAAATAAGTAAGCTTAGAAAAAAGGTAAGGATGATTAGTTAGAAAGCCCGTTCGTCAGGAGGACCGTTTGTCAGAAAGGCATATAATTACCTCATCGAAATCATCTAATTTGTGAACAACCCTAGGACCAATTATTTATCTTTATTAATTTACTTGTGCCAGTAACAACGTCTAGCGCTTTCATCAGGGTTGCGTTAATAATAGGCTACTCATTATGTTTTTGAACCTGATGTTGCTGACGTAATTTCCAGCTTCAACTGAATGAAAAATACACATAATAATTTGATCATGTGGTTATTGCCAAGGTGCCTGTAAATAACAGTAATTTTTTTCACATATAGGAACAAAATAGTATAATAATAATAATAATAATAATAATAATAATAATAATAATAATAATAATAATAATAATAATAATAATCATCATAATAATCATAATAATAATAATAATAATAATAATAATAATAATAATAATAATAATGATAATAAAAAAAAAAAAAAATAATAATAATAATAATAATAAAATTAATAATAATAATAATAAAATTAATAATAATAATAATAATAATAATAATAATAATAATAATAATAATAATAATAATAATAATAATAATAATAATAATAATAATAATAATAATAATAATCATAATAATAATAATAATACTAATAATAATAATAATAATAATAATAATAATAATAATAATAATAATAATAATAATAATAATAATAATAATAATAATAATAATAATAATAATAATAATAATAATAATAATAATAATAATAATAATAATAATAATAATAATAATAATAATAATAATAATAATAATAATAATAATAATAATAATAATAATAATAAGAATAATAATAATAATAATAGTTGCTTATCGTAGGCAGCAATGTACACTCCATGTCGTTGAACAGTTTGGAACAATGTAAATATGAACAAGCAATATCATCAACATATATACTGCTTCAAACGTGAGTACCTGAATTTTGAAACTTGCTGAGAAAAAATGATCGACATAACAAGATGCTGCTAATAGATTATATTAAGATACATATTAGCACGGCAATAATATATGGCCTACTACAATCACATTATATAATAGTTATCCCGTGCTTAGTTAAATTTCACTTTCTCAAATATCAACCTAGCCTTTACACACCAAACAGTCGTCAAATAATGCTAGTTTTTAATATAAATGTACGAACTACGAACCGCCAGTGAATTTTCTTTCAACACCATATCAAGATCATATCAACTTATTAACAACTAATAGGCGAAAGTATATATTTAATGTAATGTCCTGGAGGCGCAACATTTGATCTATATGGGGTTCTACAGGCCATTTCTCCCTCCAACTATTTATTATGCTACCGATTAAAAAAAAAACACGTGAAATACATCAGCATTTTTTAGTATCCTTGAATAATTATTTTATGCACAAATCTCAACATAGTTTATCAATAACTGGACAACAAACGTTTTAATCAAAATAATATCCCCCCTCCACCCCTCCACATGCCCAGATATCAGATGGAGCGTCCCCTAGCATTGTTCACTGCCCAATGAACACATTCTGACTAACCTGCTAACGGACCTTCTGACAAAAAAGCCTAACTGATTTTCTGACTAACGGGCCTTCTGACTAACGGGCCTTCTGACTAACGGGCCTTCTGACTAATGGGCCTTCTGACTAACGGGCCTTCTGACTAAAGGGCCTTCTGACTAACGGGCCTTCTGACTAAAGGAATATTACCGTCTCAACTGTCCCTGTATATAATGGCGACGGGCTAGTTAGTCGGAAATATCCAACGAAAACCATGGCGGAAGTTTTCGGAATTTTTCAGATGCTCCGAAGGCTGGGGGCTCATTCATTTTTCAAAATCCTCACTTTTGTCCCTTAAGTATCATCACTTGTCATCATCTTACTTGTAAAAAAATGTCCGGCTTGCATAAAATATTAGATCCCAATGCTCGTCCTTCGATGTTCTCAATTACATTCTTAAATACTCAAACATTTAAAATCCTCAATCTACAGTTTTAAAGCATCCCTGGATTTTTATCTATCATTTTTATATTTATTTTTCTGTGAAATAAATAAGTTGTTCATTCCAAACCCCTCCCCCCCCCCCCTCAGCAAGTAGGCCATACAAATAAAGCAGTAAAAACCGTGTGTGCATTTGCTCGGACTGCTAGTGCTAGAGCGTTGGGCCTAATTAATATAACTGATCTGATTGTGATATCCTGCTACTGATCTAAATAACAACTTGCCTCTATTTGCAGATTGTTCTCGTAATTATGGCTGCAGAAGAGGAGTTCCTGGTGGCGAGTGACATGACACTTTATGGGAATCCCTTGAACAGAGCCCTGGCCGCCTGTCACTCCGAGAGACAAAAACTAACATCGGACAGGGACACTCGCTCCACCACCATGAATATGTCTGACGATAGTGACGGCCTCAATTTGACCTCCGACCTGAGTGACATCCAACGTGAAGATTTCCCCTCCACCTCTCTAGCTGGGGCTTCAGCAGATTCAGGTGATATCATAGCGGCTGACATGGTACGCTATGATCACCCTCTTAACTGCCTGGATCGGTTGGCTATAAGAAAAACCATAACTACAATGCCACATTATGACAGAAAGCATGGAGGCCAGGAATCCAAACGTTATTCAATACCAAGCTTAAGAGAAATCTCTGGCACTGACAAAAGCTCTGAAGAAAATGGGCCCAAAATGCAGAAAAAAATTGAAAAAGAGCTGAAAACTGATCATACTGAATAATCCAAACGCCATTTAAAACCAATATAATATGCGTCTAATTGCGTCATAATACAGGCGTCAACGTAAATTGACCCTGGTAGTGGAAGAAATCTGGACGTCATCACACAACCTAAATTTTCATTCTCGGCGAAAAGAAACTATATCCTTCATTCAATTATACTGTAAATAATGTTTAAATGACTGAAGTGTTTTATTTGTACGATCGAACCCACTGGATCTGAAAATAGTGTGCAGAGATTGTTTTTGATGTCAGAATGTGTTTTTTGACGTCAGTAGGTGCATTCATGCCTGACTGATTTTACTGCATGCACCTGTAAGTTGATCAGTTCTTGTACAGTGCAGCTTCTAATATTTCGACTCAAGTCAACACGAAAGTTGGGAAAACGCTGCTGGCGTGCGAGAAATGAAATGAATCGGGCTTTAGGCCACTTTTGTGCACATATAGGCTAAACTGGGCCAGGAGAACCTCCTGAGGATGGTGAGATGATTGAGATGACACTGTCCTCCAGACACAGGATTCGAAATTCGAGCCCTGGCGGTCTGAGGCCGAGCACGCTACCTCTCGGTCACGGAGGCTCCCCACAATACTGACTTTCACACGTGGATGGGGAAGAAACATTTTGTGTTTCTTTCAAACCGCCGAAACCGGGAACCAAACCCTGGCGTGAATGGCAGCGGTGCTAACCACTACCCCAGGGCCCCCGCCCGCTGGCGTGCGAGAAACACTGCACATTTTGGCTTGTCAACTCGAAAGCTCCTGGTCTAAGTCACGCTATAATTGACTCACTTTCCATACGGACCGATTTTCGAATTCTGAACTCATGTACAGTTATGCAAACACTAAACATTGACCCGGTACCGTTTTAATATTGAACCAGCAGTGCATGAAAGCTTCTTCTATATTCGGGCAGATTCTATAATGGGCGGATGCTGCGTGTGATGTCATCTAGTGAAACTCCATCCAGCCCACAAAGACTATACATTCCAGCTTTCGCTTTTTTTAAACTGATAATAATTAATGAATGTATACTTTCTAATTCTATTTTGTCCAAACTAGAGTTATATAAATAATATATATGTAGTCAATGCGGATGGGACCCGAAGTTGGCTATTGCAATCATGATTAACCTACAACCTTCAAAATGTACAATTCTCGTAAACAGCTAAAATAGATAAATGTATCTTTGTGAAACGTCTGATAAACAGCTATCCAAATATTCGGAGAAGTATGTCGTGAAATAACTCACTAAACAGTTTTAAGCAAAGAACAATCGCCTGAAAATACTGACATGTTGATTACTGTTGTCATTTGTATCAGATCTTTTAACACTAATTATCCATCCTCCAGATACATGTATGTGTTCAGTAGATAGCCGCCGCCGCTCGCCATCTCGTGTGAGCGCGATTTCTACAGAACCACTGGTCCAAATCACAATTTTGTACGTGGACAATTATCTGCCTGCCAAAGTATTGAAAAAAATTTGGTCACGTTCAGTGCTTTTGATCAAAATGACGGACATTTTTTTTCGACACCTGTTGAAAACGTTATCTCATTAACCACTAGCCCGAATCACTCGTGATTTTGCCCACATGCAATTACCTCCCTGGCCCTCTAAGTGAATAGGTTTTCGTCACGGCTCAGTGGTTTCCTCAGAATTGCGGCCATTTCATATAGTGTTGAATAAAATGCTTGGTAGGGGTGTGAATTCGTTGCGCCTCCTACCGAAACACATCTCTAGTTCATTGACAGGTATAATTATATTTCCTATCTACATGTATATGTAGAGAATATATAGTTTGAGAAAACAATGTTTCTCCATTCACATAGTCGAACGAATGTAACGTTGGATTGCTATTTGACTGTTAGTTAGCTTCATGTGTGTATAATGTGTAGGCCTACCTGAGCAATTTATATTATTGTTGAAACTGTGTATTGTACTTTATTGTAAAATGAGATAAAAAACATCATGATTATAGCATATGCATCTGCTGTTTTTTCTCATTCTGGGACAGACTATCGCTTAAAAGACTGGCATGTTGAAAATTGTAGGTATTTGTATCTGATCTGTTAACATTATTATGTATACACTAGTCCGAATCAATGGTGATTTTGTACGCATGTACCTTCAGTCACAGTTTGAACAGTGGTTTCCTAAAAATGCCGGCCATTGCAATTTTTTCGAGACCTTGTGAACTCAATATTACATGAACCCCTAGACTAGTGATTTTGTATGTGGGAAATTACCTACAAGACCATGAACTGAAAAGGTCTTGGTCACAGTTCAGTGATTTTCATAACAAAATAGCGGCCATTTTAATTTGTCGAGACTTTGTGAACGCGTTATCTAATGAACCACTAGTCTGAATCACTCGTGATTTTGTATTTAGACAAGTTACCTGCCTGGCTGCAAAAATAAAACGCTTTGGCCATGGTTCAATGATTTTCGAAATGGCGGTTATTTCGGCTCAGGAATATTGTGAATATTGTGCTACCGGAAATACATATCAAGTTCAATGTCATATTATTATATTTATATACCTAGAGAGTGTTGTTGTAAATTAAAAAGCAATGTTTCTCCATTCACATATTCGAACAAGTGTAATGTTAGATTTTAAACAAAGTGATTCATTGTCGTTTGATTGTTAGTTAGCTTTATACGTGTATAATGCATATCTGAGCAATTTATCTTAATGTTGAAACTGTGCAAGGAGATAAAAACATTATAATCATATACATCTGCTGTTTTTTGCCGATCTGAGTCCGCTCTACAAACTTAAAATGTATATATCGTAATTTCCAGTAGAAAAAATAAGATACATTTTGCGTGTTGTGCTTCATTGTGAAATGAGATAAAAATATCATAATCATAGCAGGTGCATCTTCTGTTTTGCCAGTCTGAGACAGAATCTACCAAACTGAATTTTTTTTTCATTTCCCAAAAAATAGATGAATCTTAACTTGTCTAATGGAAATATTAGGAAGGATTTAGAGGGGTGGAACACGGGCTTGTTTATATGATGATATTAACATAATTGTTATCGGTAAAAAAATGTCCCTCCCCAGATGGGGTCAAAAATACCATCACTAGCAATCATCCCAGTACCCCAATAATTATAGGGAGGCAGGGATAAATTCAAATATTAGCAATACAATTGTTGTAGTGAGAAAGAACTGCATTATTACACAGTTATCTCTGAGGTATGCCTGACATCATCTTCTGAACATTGTAGAGAAGAAAATGTATTTTTATACAGCACATAATATGCCTACATTGTCTCTTTCAACATCTTGCAAAATGGACCCGTACTAATTAGAAATATGCTATACATGTAAGTTACCCATCACCATAAAGCTATTAACCACCACTCTTCATAGATGGAAAGGCATGATTCTGAGGGGCCCATAATGATTCTCATGAGTTATCAATATCTGGAAGGTAACAAGACCATCTTTAACATAATTATATCTGTCACGAATGTTGTCACCATTGTCGAAGACATCTGGACGTATTATAATATTTACATGTAATGTTACTAACCACATAGACGAATCTTCATTTCATATACCGTTAACTGGATTGATCATCCCTGAAAAGTTAAGTTGTAGGTGATCCATAATTATATCGGCTATTTTAGCACGGTTAACTTAGAAAATGCATGTCTACAGGTTTGGCTCACTAGCATGATTGACTTCTAGTCAGGGAATAGCCACACAAAATTTGTTTACTCTGCATATTCATAGGAGGATTTTTAGGAGGGAAAATCCAAAATGGCCGACTATCTCACAGAAATAACAAAAGGAGTGATAATTAATCATCAATTTGTTTGTTGATATGTTTGTTGTATTAATGGAACATTTTTCGCGCCTGTCTGTAGTCTTTGTCTCAAATGAAATTTCAGTTCACTTTTCATTTTGTGTTTTTCGATTGTTTTATGTTTCACATTATTTTTGCTATTATTTAAAAAAAAATAATAACCTTGAATGTGGCATAAATAAGCTTATTAGTCTAGTCAAAAAAAGGGTTCCCGTGCACCCTCAGAAATAATATATACTTCTAATTGGTGTAGCTAACTTGGAAAAAACCCGTAGAAAACGATTAGCTATGTTAACAAGCTGAATTTTTTTTTCCACATGGCATTTTTATGCAAATGTATATTGAGTTATAGCTCGGTCAATGTCACGGATAATTTACTGATCATTTAAGAAGTGATCACATCCTTCTTGATAATTATCTCAAACACTTCAAAGGTGATCTTGGCCACTAACAAATGAAGCCACTGAAGCCGCTTTAAAAGTAATCTCAGCCACTTCAAAAATGATAATGGCCACTGAAAAAATGGATCACAGCCACTTTAAATGTTGTCTCATTCACTACAAAAATGATCTTAGCCACTGAAGAGGTGACCACAACCAATTTAAACATTACCTCAGCCACTACTTAAGTGATCTTAGCCACTGTAGAAGTGATTACATGCTCCTTAATAATTATTTCAGCCACTACAAAGATGATCTTGACTACAAAACAACTGATGTCGCCACTGAAGCTACTTTAAAAGTTATTTCATCCACTACAAAGTGAATAAGTGACCACAGTCACTTTACAAATCATCTCAGCCTCCATAAAAGTGATTTTATCCACATAAGAAGTGATTACATCCTCCTTAATAATTATCTCAGCCACTACAAAGATGATCTTGGTCACTAACAAACTGATTTCAGCCACTGAAGCCACTTTAAAAGTTATCTGAGCCACTACAAAGGTGACCTTGGCCACACACGAACAAATCTTGGACACTGAAATAGTCATCATAGCCATATTAAAAGTTATATCAGCCACCACAAAGGTGATCTTGGCCACAAGCAAACTGAATTTGACCACTGAAAAAGTCATCACAGCCTCTTTAAAAAGTATCTCAGCCCCCACATAGGTGATCTTGGTCACAAACAAACTGATGTCAGCCACTGAAGCCACTTTGAACGTTATCTGAGCCACTACAAAGATGAACTTGGCCACAAACGAGCTGATATTGGACACTGAAGAAGTCATCACAGCCATAGTCAAAGTTATCTCAGCCACCACGAAGGTGATCTTGGTCACTTAGCAGTTTCTTAGTCAGCCAACAAAAAAATGATCTCGGTCACTACGAAAATCATATTTACCACTGAAGAAGTGATCACAGCCACTTTAAAGGTTGTCTCATTCACTACAAAAATGATCTTGGCCACTGAAAAAGTGACCACAGCCACTTTAAAAATTATATCAACCACTATGTTATATATAAGGGATAATGGGCAAGTGAAGAAGTGATCACATCCTCATTGAAAATTATCTTAACCACTACAAAGGTGATCTTGGCCACTAACACACTGATGTCAGCCACTTAAAAAGGTGTGGGTGGTCTCAATGACCACTGGAATATATCAATAATCACCAGGACCGTACGCAGCATGAAGTGAGCTCAGTCCCGTTAAAGTTACACTTATGGAAGCAAATTTGATCTTACTTTTTCCCCGAAGCATTGTTTATTTTGGTCATATAATGTATTTTTAGCCAATACGCTTAGTATAATTTCTGTTTCATTTCTTGTAAAGATTTATGAAAAAAAACATAGCGTATTTACGATTGAGATGTGACTTGATGTAAGTTGTTATACTCTCACAATACACAATCTTATCTAAGGCCGGACTAACCCAAAAGTTAGATAAGGTAATCCTGAGTGTAGTGATACTAAAAGTGTAAGAATTGGTCGATTCATTGCAGAGATACGGCTATTTTTCGAACTTGACCTCCACTTTGACGAACATAGCAAAAAACACCCCCTATGTTAGAAAATGGGCTGTACAAAAAAACTGATACCTGGGGTTGTTGCCGAAGGTCCATTCTACCATTCTGTCAATTCAGATTCAAGATAGTCCGCCGGTTGAACGGAAATTTTTTTCGGTGTCCTTGCTCCTGGTAAGGAATTTGTTTTAGGTTTTGTTAAAAAATCGATCAACTTTCCCTGACTATACGTAAGTTGTGTTCGTAGGATGGTATACAAATTTCTGGGCAGCATCATAAACATTTTAACAATGGTTCTGCAACCCCACCCCACCCCCTAGAACTCCACCAACCGGCGCACTACTTTTACTTGTGAGACATTATAATATTCAAAGACTGGATGTTGAGGAGTGATAAATTTGTGACTTTAGCGCAATAACTGCTGCATCAATTTTATGTCATCGGAAACCCTTTAGAATGGCTACGCGCTGAAAACAATGTTATATACCCCTCCCCCTCCCCATATTTCATAGTATTACATTGTTAGGTTGAAACATTGCACGTCAGGGCTATTGAGTTTCACAGAATTAGTATGTTGTTAAAACAGAACATCAGGACACTTCTCTCACGCCTAATTCATTCTTACTCTGCATGGAACTATTTTGTTTTGCTATGTAGTCGAGGAGTTTATTAAGTCTCGTGGGAATTTGTGTATGATGCTATAAACCAGCCATACAGATGCCTCAAGGGCATCCCAAGTAGCAATAAAACATGTTGGCAGTCTGAAATATGTTAGGGGAGGGGGTGTATTTAAAAAAACTATAACATTTTGCTTGGCTGACTTTGGGAATGAGCAATAACAATATATCCAGAGAATATTTTTTCTATTTTTGAAATGCTGTAATGCTGTCATAATATGATGCAAAGCATAAAATACAACCATTGTAGTTGTTATTACGTTGTTAATTTATGAACGCTAGTTGTAAATGAAATATTTTGTGAGACAAAATGGTGGAGCATATTTAGTCTGGGAGCCAAGTTTGAAACGACTGGAATTATGTACCGGCTTAAACACATGGTTCCTTCTGAAATTCTTTTAACCATATATAATGGGCTGATTAAACCACATATACTTTATGGTCTTAAGTGCTGGGGTTTCAACCAGGAAAGAATTTGAAAATTACAGAAGAAAGCCATGCGAATTATATGTTCGGGTGGTTACCTCTCTCACAGCGAGCCCCTCTTTAAGAAGCTAAATGTGCTTAAAATTGATGGTATGTTTAAGCTTCAACTGTTAACGTTTTGTTTTGACCTGATAAATAACAATTTACCTGCATATTTCATTAACATGTCTTCACTTTTACAACCAGTAATCTACCATCATAACATCAGACAAAAAAGAAACTACATAGTTGCACGAGTAAAACATGTATTTGCTCAAAAATGTATGCGTTTTTGTATTCCGGATATTTTAAATAAATTAAGCAGCCTTATAACAGATAAAATAAAAACTCATAGTCGAAAAGGATTTTCAGTATATCTTAAAGGTTTTGCATTCAACTCAATATGTTTAATACCAAACTGCTATATCTGTTCAAAAATTGTTGTTTCGTAATACACGGTGCACTTTGGACGCTGGCCCTCTTTGGTCCTATTTTTGGCCAAGGTGAAGGTTGTTATATAAGATCGTATTATTATATGTTATATCCATGCAGTCCGCTAATATTAACGTTCTTAATATATTTAATTTGTGTCTCTGTTTTTGCGTTGATACATAGACTTCACTCGTATTTGTCTGCTTCTCCCTCCGCATTAATGTTACTATTTTATTATTGGCCGTCTTTTTGTCTCTCCGTCTTCCCCGCGACGTATGCAGTTTTTCAGAAACTATATATATTACTTTATTGAAGGGTGGCCTGCATGGAAGCGGCTTATCATAAGCCTTTTGCAGTTCTCCTTTGCATTTTTATAATTATTTGCATGTATGTATGTTTCAAGCATAAATAAACAAACTGAATTAAAAAAAATTGAATTGACTGCTAGTTTTTTTTAGCTTGCTTGACACAAAAAGTGGTAGAGTTAGTGTGGGTGTAGAAGTTTCCAGAAGCAGCAAAGTACTTAAAATGAGGGATGTTCAAGGGTACCCTTCAACCCCAAAGACTACATTTTTAACCCCAGGTTATTAAAAAATTCAAACTACAATAATAACAATGTTAAATCACTGTCGATCCTATTGATATTTCATTAAATATAGGATGACAAATTACTAGAGTTTTGATTTTTTTTTTCGCAAAACGTCAATCGACCCTTGGAGCGCTGAAAGTCAATATTTAATAAGAACTTAACACAATTTTGTAGAAAGTAATTTTGCAGTTTCCTGCACATTTGTATGATTATGATAATGCTGATGTATGTTTCATTTGGTACATCGGTCATCTTGTACCACTATATCAAATAAGAATAATCCCACATTGTTCTATGAATGAATAATTATTATGAGGTCAAAATAGTGAATTGGGTACTCTCACTAGTTATATTTTGTCGACACCTTGCCATAACATAATCCTCATTGTTATAGTTAGAAACAATTTTAATACCTCTCTGGCCACATTTGCTCTTGGAATATATCAAGGATGAAACATATGTGAATTTTTTTCCTTTGAGCGTAAACCCACTCTCAAAGGTCTGAAATTCGATATTAAAAAAAACTAACACAGATAGTAGTATGTAACGTTTCCGTTTCCTTTACATTTGTATGATTATTAGCATTCTAATCTCTGTTGACATCAGTTGATACATCTGTCATCTGGTAGGCATACCATTATATCAAATTATAAAAAGGAAGTGTCTATTGCCACAGTACTGTGGCAATGGCAGAGCGAGTCGCTATTTTCACCAAACCAATCAGAGGCCATCATACATTTTCGCATGTGGAGTGGCAGGGCTGAGTGGATTGCCGCCATTACACCGTCGCCATGTTGATCGGAAAGACGTCCGTCAATTATTAAGCATTTAAGACGGCCTCAAGTGAATTTTTGGCTGTCGAAAATGTTCTATCTTGGACATTATCGAGCGAGGCAATATGGAATTATAGAAAGAAGCATGAATTTGTGTAAATCGATGACACCATCAAGTAAGTAATGTGATACTTTTAGCCAATCCTGTCTTATATTGTAGGCCTTGTGTACACGATTTTGTCATAATGTGTGACTATGAACTGCTCTCGAAAACCCGATTCGCGTTAGACTGGGCTATGTTTATCCAAGGCAACAGTGCTGTGTCAATAAGGGTTCTTACTACCCCATGTACAAGTCCTTGCTGCCACAGTGCTGTGTCAATAATGTTTTTACTACCCCTCTACATGTAGAAGACATTGCTGCCACAGTGATGTGTCAATAAGTTTTTTTACCACCCCTCTACATGTACAAGTCCTTATTGCCACAGTGCTGTGTCAATAAGGCTTTTTACTACCCCTCTACATGTACAAGTCCTTATTGCCACAGTGCTGTGTCAATGAGGTTTTTTACTACCCTTCTACATGTACAAGTCCTTATTGCCACAGTGCTGTGTCAATAAGGTTTTTTACTACCCCTCCACATGTACAAGTCCTTGCTGCCACAGTGCTGTGTCAATAAGGTTTTTTACTACCCCTCTACATTTACAAGTCCTTGCTGCCACAGTGCTGTGTCAATAAGGGTTCCTACTACCCCTCTACATGTACACATCTTTACTGCCACAGTGCTGTGTCAATAAGGGTTCCTACTACCCCTCTACATGTACACATCCTTACTGCCACAGTGCTGTGCCAATAAGGGTTATTACTACCCCTCTACACGTACAAGTCCTTACTGCTACAGTGCTGTGTCAATCAGGGTTCCCACTACCCCTCTACGTGTACAAGCCCTTACTGCCACAGAGCTGTGTCAATAAGGGTTCCTACCACCCCTCTACATGTACACATCCTTACTGCCACAGTGCTGTGTCAATAAGGGTTATTGCTACCCCTCTACATGTACAAGTCCTTACTGCCACAGTGCTGTGTCAATAAGGGTTCCTACCACCCATCTACATGTACAAGTCCTTACTGCCACAGTGCTGTGTCAATAAGGGTTCCTACTACCCCTCTACATGTACACATCCTTACTGCTACAGTGCTGTGTCAATAAGGATTATTACTACCCATCTACATGTACAAGTCCTTACTGCCACAGTGCTGTGTCAATAAGGGTTCCTACTACCCCTCTACATGTATAAGTCTTTACTGCCACTGTGCTGTGTCAATAAGGGTTCCTACTACCCCTCTACATGTACAAGTCCTTACTGTCACAGTGCTGTGTCAATAAGGATTATTACTACCCATCTACATGTACAAATCCTTACTGCCACAGTGTTGTGTCAACAAAGGTTATTACTACCCCTCTAAACGTACAAGTCTAACTGTCACACTGCTGTGTCAAAAACAGTTACTACCTACATTTCATCTTGTCCACCTACTAAAAAGACACTTGCTCACGTGGGTGGCGCCATAGAAATGTACGTACATTTGTATTTTATGATCCGTTAGCCTAAAGTATTATGCTTTTTTTCAGGTTGTGTTTGCTCAGTATGATTTCAGCCTGATGCCAGTGTGATGTGGCATCAGCGACAAAGATATTATGAAGCACGTTCCAATGGGTAGCGATTGTGTACATAACACGATAGGAGTCATTGATTTCATGAGAGGGGGATACGAAAAAGAAATACAAATTGTTATTAAACGATGGCGGTGTGTAACGTAAATGCGAGGTTGTGAATGCAAATGCATATAGGTTATAAATACAGTTGTATACTCTGTATTCATTTTAGCTAAACAATTAAATGTCATTGTGAAATTTACTAGCGTTACTTTTACATTCCTAAGTATATTTACATTCCTAAGTATATTGCGATTTCAATAGCCGAAATTGTTTTTTTACCAACCAAATAGGTCTGAAAACTAGACGACAGTTCAAGCTGTGGTGTTTTTGTTATGATGGTATGACATATTTCTAGGCTATAGTATTGTAAATTACATGTAGGCCTACAGTCATAACTATGCCATCAAATTATATTTTGTATCTATTTTCAATACACAATGTTGAATTACAAATACATGTCTTTTTTTAAATAAAATTGCTATTTAATATTCTTATACTTATGTGATATTTGTTCATAAATATATTTTCCGAATGCTGAAATGCTCACTATCCAGTTGAGGCTAGGATCACCGGGCCGAACAAATGTAAAAATTTTTAGGTGTAAAGTGTTTGACGCTTAGGCAGCAGCTTTAATTTGCCAAACACAATTTTAAATAAATATCTTTTTAGCCCGCCCTTTTTTAAGATGGACTGCTAATAACCATGCAGTTCACTGACAAGTTGATTAAAAATAGTTGAGCAAAATAAAAATGGCTGATTTATCGCACAAAATAGCCAATTTTTGCTTGTTTGTAGACACAATAACTTGCCAAATTTTTCATGTTTTTTCATTTTTTTTCACTAATATTTAAATATATGCAATTTTGCTCCTATGTCTTTTCAGAATGCTGAAATAATCACCGGACACTTCAGACTATGATTGTTGGGGCAGCTCAGTTTAACGGCGTAGGCATATAGTGTCTTAACAGCCAATGAATAAATCGATTTTTTATTTAAACTGTTTTTTTTCTTTTGCATAATAATAATCAATGTTGCTACGACTTGAAGTTGGGACATACATGGTAGGGCACAGCACTATGATAACAAGGAATTCAAACTGTAAAGACACCTAAGTATTACGACAACACTGCGGACTGTCTGTGTACAGGTGTAGTAAGAAACATTATCGACATCATACAACATGGAGCTATACAGGGATATTGAAACAATTATACTGACACTGTACTGCGATAGCATAGAACGTCTGGGTGTAAAGGTGTAGTAAGAAAAGTTATTGACACCGCACAGTGGTAACCAGGACTGGTAAGTGTATAGATATTAAGAAGCTGTAGGCCTGTTTAAACAGCATTGTGGTAGAAAGGACTTGTAACTGTAAAGAAACTACAAGAAACATCATTGCCACCGTATTGTGATAGCAAGGTGAACACAGAGAAAGTTTGGCGAGAGAGAAAAACGTCTGGGGAAATTTGGTGAATGTTTGGTAAAGATTTGAGGAATTTCGCAAATTTGGTCAATATCGCCATATAGTCTCCAGCCTGGTGAGATCCCCCATATTTGTCATCAACTACTGTCACACCATGCAAATTTATTGCATCTACAACAGTTGGTGACAATTGTTTGGCAAATCTTCGCCGATTTTTTTGTAGCCATATATTTGCCAATTTCATGGTAGTAGTGACTCGTAGACCTGTGTAGATGAGCACTAAGACGCTTTATTGAAACAGAGCTGTGTAGATAGAACATAGTGTAGATGAGCAGAAAAAAAACTAATTGACACGGTACTGTGGCACCAGTGACTTGTAAGATACAGTAATAAATCTCATTGACACATGAATGTAGATGTAGACTTGACTTGCAGGTGTAGGCCTATATGAGCAGTCAGAAACCACAATAAAACAATACTGCGGCAGCAAATATTTGAAAGTGTATGGAGACAATAAAAACATTATTGCAACGGCACTGTGGTAGCAAGGACTTCTAGGTGCATAAAAAATGGGAGACCGTATTCACACAGCACTCTAGCAGCAAATATTTTTTAAATGTATTGAGACAGTAATAAACTTCATTGACAGAGCACTGTGTTAGCAAGGACTTGTATGCGTTGACGGCATCACTGTGGTATGAAATACTTTAAGGTGTGGACAATTAGTGGTAAAAAAGTACTTTTATGTGGCGATGGGCGCTTAGAAACCTTGTATAATGTGTATATTAGTAAGGAACGGCATAGAGACAGTAAGAAACGTTATTGACACAGCACTGTGGTAGCAAGGACTTATATGTGTAGAAAAACAGTAAGATACCTTATTGACACAGCACTGTGGCAGCATAGATTTTAAGTGTACAGAGACCGTACGAAACGTTATTGCCACATCACTGTGGCAGCAAGGTCTTCTATGTTTAGAGAAAGAGTAAGATACCTTATTGACACAGCACTGTGGCATCACAGATTTTAAGTTTATAGAGACAGTAAGAAACGTTGTTGCCACAGCACTGTGGTAGCACAAACTTATGTGTGTAGAAAAAGAGTAAAATACCTTATTGACACAGCGCTGTGGCAGCACAGATTTAAAGTGTATAGAGACTGTAAGAAACGTTATTGCCACAGCACTCTGGTAGCGATGACTTTTACATGTAGGAAGAGAAAGATACGTTATTGACAGAGCACTGTGGCAGCAAAGATTTTAAGAGTATAGACACAGTAAGAAACGTTATTGCCACATCACTGTGATAGCAATGACTTCTATGTGAAGAGAAAGAGTAAGATACCTTATTGACACAGCACTGTGGCATCACAGATTTTAAGTTTATAGAGACAGTAAGAAACGTTGTTGCCACAGCACTGTGGTAGCACAAACTTATGTGTGTAGAAAAAGAGTAAAATACCTTATTGACACAGCGCTGTGGCAGCACAGATTTAAAGTGTATAGAGACTGTAAGAAACGTTATTGCCACAGCACTGTGGTAGCAATGACTTTTACATGTAGAAAGAGTAAGATACGTTATTGATAGAGCACTGTGACAGCAAAGATTTTAAGTGTATAGAGACAATAAGAAACGTTATTGACACAGCACTGTGGCAGCACAGATTTTAAGTGTACAGAAACCGTACAAAACGTTATTACCACATCACTGTGGCAGCAAGGTCTTCTTTGTGTAGAGAAAGAGTAAGATACCTTATTGACACAGCACTGTGGCAGCACAGATTTTAAGTTTATAGAGACAGTAATAAACGTTATTGCCACAGCACTGTGGTAGCAATGACTTTTACATGTAGAAAGAGTAAGATACGTTATTAACAGAGCACTGTGGCAGCATAGATTTTAAGTGTATAGACACAGTAAGAAACGTTATTGCCACATCACTGTGGTAGCAATGACTTTTATGTGAAGAGAAAGAGTAAGACACCTTATTCACACAGTACAGTGGCAGCACAGATTGTAAGTGTATAGCGACAGTAAGAAACCTTATTGCCACAGCATTGTGGTAGCAATGTCTTATATGTATAGAGAAAGAGTAAGAAACCTGATTGACACAGCACTGTGGCGAACATTAACAGTTACACAGAACTGCTGCGGTGGGGATTAGCAACAACGAGAAGCTTATAGACACATCAATTCAGTAGCAAGGAACGACAAACCCTTATTAACAACAATCCTGTGGCAGCAATTACTTGCAAATGTACACGGACTGTAAGATACATTATAGTCACAGTAATGTGGTAGCAGACCTCATCCGTTTAGATGTTTGAGCAGAAGTGAATCTTATTGACACAGTACTGTGGTAATAAACTTATTTGCTGTGATTGGTCAGTATTGTTGTTACACTAATGCTCATTGGTTTGGTGGTAATAGCATTTCCAAAGTTGCTGCCACAGTGTGAAATCCTGAATTCTGATAGGTTTGGTGAAAATAGCCAATTGGTCCTTTAGTACCACAGTACTGTGGCAGTAGCCATTGCCTTATAAAAAAGCCACCTTGTTGCATGTAGGACTTAGGCCTATGAGGTCAAAATTCCGGATGAGGGGGGGGGGGGGCTTTCCACGCTGATAAACCATCGTGTCACCACTCAGTGGTTACCGCTGGGTTGTTATGCTACGGTACCCAACGCCCCACCTTCACCAATGTATGCAACTATTAAATAACAAAATCAGTTCTGCCTTCAGTAATCACAGGAGCATAAATACCACTGATGATATATAATTATATAACACACACTCAATCCTACTGGTACAGGTAAAAAGTATGTACCGTCATTGTTAAATCAATACTGTAAAATGTTTCATAATCTCTACTAGCTGACGAGGTCGCCGGTGGAAACATAAAGTCAGACAGGTGCCCCGTCTAAATCTCTACTGACATGAGACACTTCATTGTAATTAGGTTATTAATTATAGAGAACAACATGTTTTTTTTTAAATAAACAGCTGAAATTTGCTAAAAATATTTGGCTAAAAACAAGTTGACTTTTCATGTTAAGCGTGCCAGGATATATAACACTCAATATGCTTGGCAATATTGAAATCTAATTACCAGGTATTCTAATGTTTTAATAATAAATCTTAGTTTCCAACCTAGATAATTGCTTTACTCGGATGTGAATGCGATCAGAAAGCAATTTACTTCAGTATGCTTCACTAACATTATTTGAGAACACAGGCACGCTTATTTGAATCAAAACATTAGCGGCGCATGAAGTGCAAATGCATTTACCGAGCGTTGATTTAATGCTGTCCCATCGTCTACGACGCTCGGCCAACATTACAGCAAGATTGGGCGAACGCCTCGTGTTTGTGGGGTAACGAAGTCACTCGTCCATGGTGACTTCTGACTGTACAGACTATTACTGTAAATACAGGTATTTTAATGGCCCGCGCGTTCATCCGTGATAGAGTGTGATGTATATTGCTTTATGTCGCTTTCTGCACAACCATAACAATATCGCGACAGAAGGAACCCCGAAGTCGGGACTATGTCCTATTCTTATCGAAGGATTTGAAGGGTTCTTTATAGTGTGGACCATCATAGACAGCACTGCACACTCTGGGCCTTTGAACAGTTCGAAGCACTGTATATGCATTCACTTGTTTTCAAAATCAAATCACTATCAGTCTGTTGTTAATTTACCACGTACATCAAGCTATAATATTTGATAAATTAATCATGATAATAATATATAGCCCAACAAACACGAGAGGCTGAACCAATGTTGATTTAATGCTGGCCCATCGTCTCCGACTCGTCCAAAAGCAAACATCAATTAATGCTCAGTTGAAATGAAAACTCGTCGTCCTTGTGTATGAAAGAGTGTATCTGCCACTTTGTGAAGTAGCAGATACACCTTTTGGTATCCGAGGGTACGACTTAAGTTTCCATTTGTTATTACACTGGATTTGCGGAAATAAACAGCCGAGCAAAATTTCACTACGTCACAGTATTCTAGGTGGAACCAGGGGTCATAGTTCACGGCTGTTCAGTAAGATGGCACATACACCAATGCCACGACGCTCACTGACACTGCTTGACATCAGACACATCTTGTCACCTACCTGCAGTGAAAAAACATGTGAAAACATAGGAACCGATATTGAAAATATGCTTTGAGACTTTGGCATTTAATGTAGGAAGCGATCAGACCACCTGACTGTATCTGATGGACAAGATGCAATCTGACCCACATTTGCATCATTATTACATTACGCCACCACTGTTGACATAGGGGGCTGTGAAATTGGGTGTCGTGAATGGTGACTATCTACTCATCTTAAGTATATTTGTGATCTTGTCATACAGTTTAATTGATATACTGACATATTATTGCCTAGTACAGTATCGCCGTGTGAACATGGTGTCAAAGCTGAGAATTGATACATGACAAATCGGTTAAGATTACCACAGATGAGAATTCACATCTCCTGAACTGAAGGTTACTTATAACATGTTATGGTATATCAGCACATCTATAAACTAGACGTGTAGGTGGGGTGTCAGAATAATCAAGAACTATGTTCTTGGTATAATATTATGTTACCTCTCTGTGGTAATTGGCCACAGCTCCATGATGACCTACCCACTGAACGCAGTCCGTTCATTATATAGACGGCATGAATATTTTATCGTTTGTGTACTGGTATTCCTTTCGCTGATATATCTTTTTAAAACTCTTCAATTCCGCGAAAACACGAAATGGAATATTGCAGCCTTTGGAATCACAGCCTCCAGTCAGGCGAAATACACAGATAGGCCTACATCCTCAGAGTATACCATTCGTGAACAAAAATACCATGACGTCCGTTTCATTGACGAGACGGATTCTGAGTTTGAGGAAGCAATGAAAAAACTAGGAGTAACACCTCTGTTACAACAGGTGCCTAAAGAACAATGGGCCAGTGAGAAAAGGAGCATGCGACATGCTAGACCTGCACACCCACTGGATAAAAAATACAAGTCTTCTCTAAAGGACGACAAAATAATTAATGTGGCGCTTTATAACCTAAAAAACACTGTATACTTCACTCAGAACTTCTCAGATTGCGAGTGCGAGTCGCCGGATGGCCTCAATTGTATTGCGACCAGCGATACGGATGCTGTGTCTACAGCTGAAGTGGTGATCTTCTTCGTGGGAATTAACAATGTAAGTCACACACTACCACGGAACCTGCCTCTAGCAGAGAGACCAGGTCCTCAACAGAAATGGGTTTACTATCAGTTTGAACCTCCTTACAGAAGCACTCGCCACCTGACGGAACCAGAGTTTCGTTACGCATTTAATTACACGATGACCTATTCCATGTACTCGGACATCCCCATGCCATATGGAAGATGCACACCGCTCGAGTTTACATCACAGGTCGAGCGGCGCAAACATGAAAGACAAGTAAGCAATACAAAGTTTGTGAGACACAGAACAAAGCTTGTGGCTTGGTTTGCGAGCCGATGTGATGCCAGGAGTAGGCGAGCTGATTATATCAAAGTACTGCAGAACTATATCCCTGTGGATATTTACGGTGCCTGTGGAGAACTCACATGCCCCAAGGACACCCAGAGAGACTGTGAGGAGATGCTAGCCAGCACTTATAAATTCTACATGGCCTTTGAGAATAACCTCTGCTCTGAGTACATCACTGAGAAGACGTGGAGGTCGTTTGAGCTTGGACTTGTACCCGTGGTGTATGGGGCACCAGGTAACTATGAACACATACTGCCTGTTCACTCCTATATCAACGTGGCTGACTTTGAATCCCCCAAACACCTCGCCGAATACATGGTTCGTCTGGATAGATATGATTATCTCTACAATGAATATTTTGCTTGGAAGAAAAAGTTCAACTGCGGAAAGTATCATTTCAGGGATAATTTTTGTAGCGTTTGTCGTTATTTGCACCAGACCCGGACACAAAGACGAGTGTTGGATCTTCACCATTTTCACAGACCTGACTGGGACTGTATAGAAAGTGAAGATTACTTGAACAAAGTGTTGGGTGTTAAATGACAAATATATATGTTATCGAAATGATTAACATCATTCAAAATCGATTCCGACTTATTTGTATTTTCAAAAGTGTGTAAGATATGCAAACGGTGTTCATTTGAGTGCGGTATTGGAAAATACAGTACTCGTCCAAGGAATAAGGTCTGAGCCTTTAGGCGAACACCTTATTCCTTGGACATGTGCTGTATTTTTCCATACCGCACGAAAATGAATACCGTTTGTATTTTCTCACACGACTGTCCAAATATTTCAACGGAGAAGTGTACAGTCGACTGACTTGGCTATGATAATAAGCACTGGGGCGAAACTGGATTAGCTAACGCCGGCGTTAGCCTATCCAAGATGGACGCACCGAAAGTGGGTAAGTCAGTTTTCTGCTCTTTTGAGGTACTTTATCAAAATCTTCGGTCCAGCCATTCACCAAGCGTATTTATATGAATGTAAGGGATATTTAGGGAGTATCGGGGTTTGTTAACAACGTAAGAGTTTGGTAAATTTGACATCCGAAAAAACGCGGAAAGATTGACTAACGCATTTTATAAATAATACAAAGATTGGCTAACGGGATGGATGAGATTGACTAACGTACCCTAGGATTAGATAACGCTTATAATTTATCTCATTCCTGAATACATATAATAGGCATGCATATGTATGGTGATTTTTCTAAGAATTAGGCTAAGTAGGTATTGTTCAGAATTAACTTGGTATTCACATCAAACAGTAGACTATAATTATATATAATACTTGGTCCGTATTAATGATTTATCCTATATGTTATTGTTAGATAGATATAATTGATTTCTCTGTAGGGTCTATTGTGTCATAGGCCTCATGGCTCAATTTAAATGACCAATATTTACGGGTGCATGTGCCCTTAAACAGGTTAAACAAAATGAATTGGGGCGCATATGCTATTTGTTATTCTATTTTTAGTAGAGCTCTACTCTTCTGATGATGCGAGTCTGAGTGGTTTTCTGTATGATTAATTTCACGACAATAACTTTAAATTTGTCGAATTGAGAACACATCTAACTCCATGTGTGTGTTAAGAATAACTTTTTCTGTTGCACCACGAAGCCACATTTTGATATTTGTGCTTGAATGGTCCGATGAACACTGATATAAATGAAGCATCAACTCCTATATCTGATACAATATCTACCATGTACAGGCATACAGTGCGCTCAGTTCGGTGACGTCACGCGTGACACGTGACCTTAGCAATATACTTTAACATGCCTTCTCTAGCACAGCAATACCAATCTGACAGTACTGTATACGACACGTGACCTACTATGATCCAATGGTGTTTAAATGTTGGCCCGCCGTCTCCGACGTCGGCCCGACATTAAAACAACATTGCGTTAACGTCTCGTGTTCGCTAGGAACAGCACCTGGCAATAATAGTAGGCCGAATACGGCAATGCTGGGCCAGAGTCGTAAACGGTGTGCCAGCATTAAAACAACGCTGGCTCCATGTGATTGTCCAGCGGTATGCGTGTTTGCTAGGTCAGTCTGTCCCAGCGGCATACACAGGCCAAACATTCACCCGATGTGGCATTAATGTTGGGCGAGCTTCATAGACGATGCTCTAACATTAAACCAGCAACAAAAAAAACAATTCATTTGTAGTAAAAACTTAGGTCTAGGGCCTACTGGTGCCTACAGGCTGGATACGTTCTGAAAACTTTAAAAACACCCCTGAGGCAATGCATAGCCTAATGCTGCTATGCTTAATAAATCTCATAGCCATATGCGAAGGCCCAGAATTTACATTTAAATTAGGCTATTATTGTTTTAAACTCAATATCAAATTATTAACTCACTAATTATATCGATAACTTTGCAATCTCAATATATCTAGGCTTATCGACTTGTGAGTTCTATAGTGAGTTGTGAGTTGTGATAGGCCTATTGGGTTTAACAAAATGCAAATGTTCCCCTCACACATAAAACATAATTAAACGGAGTAGTAAATTAAAAATAGTCATTGACATGAATAAATTAGGGCCCCACGTTACACATAAATCACGATGGAAACTGATTGTCACTGGCATATGTCTGATAGATTATGCCTCTTGAAATCCTTGTTGGACTGAGATGGTCGGGCGCACGGTCTAATTTTCGGGAAGAAGACAACCAAAGTAGGTTTACACAACATGTGGTGCCAAGGCGCAGAAAACAAGAGAGATCCCCCCAGGTCTATTTAATGTTGTCCTACAGTCTCACACTGTTATTACGCTGGCCTATCATTAAATCAACATTGGCTCAACAACTGTGGCAGTGGAAGTAGTTAATCTGTCTCCTGACTCAGTTATTTCAATTCTGAGCACTGCACACTGTCATCACATCTGAGAAAATATGCAGTTGGCCTACTAGCACGCAATGTGCCTAGGCTACTAGCATGCATTGACTGGGATAGGCCTATGCCTAGTAACATATCGTCATCCTGATATTATACTGTTGTATCTAACATTTTTTTCAAAAATGCTTTTATGTTTGATTTGAAAGTATTAGGGGCATACGCATCTTGTATTAAATTTTTGAATTTCACTTACGGATATAAGTAGGTCAAATCACACTAATACATAGTCGTATCTGCAAGTGATTTGCTAATCTTTAAAAAAGTAAAATATTATAGAGTCGTATGCGCACACACAACAAAATTGGAAAAATATAAGTCTTATAGTGTTGTATCTGGTAGGTACGTCAGTATAGGGCAATTTTACACTAACACTGTTTAAAACCAGCTATGATAATAATACTATAATAAAACTGCATTAAAAAGAATCAGCAGCTCTGTTAACATTCTTATGTTGTTGTTTAATGAAGTTGATGTATGTGGTAGATACGACTCTATAATTGCAATATTTTGTTTATAATTTGTTGTACCTACAATAATCATGGTAAACTAGACTAGTCAAGTGTTCACAGGACAGTCATATTAATTTGACTTCAGTTTCAAAATAACCACAAAACACAAATATATAGATTCTCAGGCGATCGAAGGCCGTTTTGTATAGTCAGCTATTATTTTGCTTAAAAATTGATGCAACCTCACTTGACTCACTTAATCTGTTATTAAATGAGACAAAACAATTTTTTTTCTGTGATGTATACTTAGCTAAATCATGAGGCACTGAACATGCGTGTGCACTGAAAATTGTATTATGTGTTGTTGTATCTTGTTTGCTGAATCTCTCTTGGACTTCTGATCTTTTTCTTCACTAGTAACACCCTATTCTGCATGATTTAACCCTACAAGCCTTACTTTAAATAACAACTGCAACAACTTCAACAGCTGTAGACCTCGCTTGTCAAATTGAATATTTTATTTCATCAAAAATAAGGAAATTATTATAGAAAGAAAACATTCAAGGGGGGGGGGGCAGAAACGCACAAACTCTGTACTATAATACAATTAGGTTCTTCCTTCATGGTACGCTCACCCATCATGCCCATACAAAATCGCTATTTCCCGCCACTCAATATATACCTCCCACACAGCATATCTCCATTTAATCTAAGAACGTTCTCTGATTTATTTTTTGTGTCATAATTTGGCTTTTATCTATTAGATAATGGGTGAAGCAGTCGACAGTATGCGAAATAAAGACCGAGGGCGCAGCCCGTGGTCTATATATTTGTCATAATGTCGAACTGCTGAACTCATTATCTGATATAGTCACTCTCCCCACGAATCTAAGAAACACACCTCTACCAACACCCCACCCATTTACGGCTGGTGTCTGGCGCCACTAAGACAGTAGGCAATAAACAATAGACAGTTTTTTCATACTATTTTAGCAAACAAATTAAATAAATGATATCAACGCTGTTTTAAACTTGGCCAATAACATAAACGTTGACCCATACTTGAAACAACATTGTTCCAAAGTAAAATTGATGTTTCATAATCATGACACACCACAATCAAAATCCGCAGTACGGGTTCTTTTACAATGGACAGCGTCTCAGAGCTGGACATGTTGCTCCCCCTAGCACTTGTCGTTGGAGAAAATAAGAACGAAACGAAGAATATTTCTCAATTACCATTATTTATATACCCGGGTGACAGCGAATTTATTTCTGAGGAGACTCTCAAGTTTTGCATATGCTTTTATTTTTAATTTCCACATGTAGACTCACAATAACAGCCCCTGACACAAATAAATTTAATTACAGTTGGGTGTCAGTAAATGGGCAGTGAAATTGTTCCAGAAGTGTCTACTGAAATAATTTTCAAATGCATTTAAAGGAAGGAAAACCAACATAAAAAGAACAATTATATTTGGTATAAGTGATTATGATCTTGAAGGAAATATTTGCAACCCAAAATACTGCGCTATATATTAAGGTACCTAGGGTACCGAAGAAATAGGCCTTAATCATGAAAGCAACAAAATATAGCTTAACAATTTTGTGTAGATCTAAGCGAAGATTATAAGAATTTAGAAATTATTTTTGAATGTCATGTTATAAGTGGTTATTTGTAATTCTTCCTTCATAAATTATTGTCCCATTATTAAAAATATATATTTGAGCCAATGTTGTTTTATTGTTGGGCAAGCGTCGCAGACAATGGGCCAACATTAAAGCAGCATTGGCTCAACGTGTCGTGTTTGTTGGGTCATAACATAAAGATTATTAAACATGATATTTTCTGTTTTTTCCCCTGCAAACAAGATACATTGACCCAATGTTGTTTGAATGTTGGTCCACTGTCCGCGACGTTGGCCCAACATTCAAACAAACTTTATGTCAACGGCTCCTGTTTGCTGGGTTTTATTTTCTAAAATATTTGAAATGACTTACAATGTAGGCTGTAATTATGTATTATAACTATTTGAAATGACGTATAATTATAAATTATATGAAAGGCGTATAATTATAAGGAAAACTATGTGTGAACGCTCTGAAATTTATTGTTGGTTTAATGTTTACACCGTTGGCCCATAATTTATACAACGTTGTGTGAAGGTAATTTCTACTATATGAAGAGGGGTATCCAACCCAACCTGCAGAGACAAAGGGTATACTACGCCGTCACAGACGGAGGCCGCGACTTAATGTCTGCCAGTGTTTCTGAGTTGACCTCAGATGCACTCTACATTATTAAAAAATAATCACTGGTCGACGTTTAATAATGCAGGATGAAATTTAGTCCACTCGTTTTTCGGCTAGATAATCCCGACTGGAAGCAATAGAAAAAAGGAGGGGGCGGTGACTATTCAGGGCTCAACGCTATTTTTATGAAATGCTGTGCCCCTGTCTACAATCAGCACGATACTAATTGCCCGTTCGATTCGCACCGATCTTAAAATAGTTTAGTGCTTCGGAGCACCATGAATTGATAGCAGTAGAGTTGCCTCGTAACGCCTAAACTCTATCAATCCATCAGTGTGCTTCCACATTATGTTACTCCTAGCTACGTCACTGCCAGTGTTTAATTATACTCACACAGTCAGCGATGTATTTATTTCTAACAAATATATCTATAACAGATGGAACACATAATTCTTTACCTTAGATTTAGTTCCTTATACATTGTCAGTAGATCTATATTTCTATTTCCCGTGGTCAAAAACCTGCCTGCTTATAGTGAAATCAACATTGTCAAGCTAATTTGTCTGGAGGTGTGGGGGCTCATCCTATAACTTATTAAAAATATTTTTCATCCAACATTAGTTTTAAATTAAACAATGGTGAACTGATAAATAAAATACTTGCTCGGCAAAAAAACACATTGCGAAACTAAAAGCTAAGCAATATGCTAATGTGGTTGTCGGGTGTTTTGGCTAACAGCATGTCATCAACAGCCCTCATGGACAGCCATCATCTCTATACTATCATAGAAGGAAGCTGGAAACTTACATTCTAAGTGTTTATGATGTTGACACTGATGTACACTGGTTTATGTAGCATGAAGCAATTACACACAGAGAGTAAAAACGCAAGTTATGTGATTCAATAATTACAGAAACCGTCTGGTAAAGACAACAATAGAGTGTATCTTTTATCAGATAACTGCTGCAATGCACCGATTTAAAATGGATAAGATTGTACACTGCGTTCTCGAATGTGGACACGCAAACAAAATGAAAAACGATTTGTCCACAGCACCATTGGGAAGAGAGGCAGACACATGTATATATTTGAGCAATGATATGCATGTGTGTGAATTGCCCCA
This sequence comes from Flabesymbios commensalis, assembly GCA_964017125.1. NCBI lineage: Eukaryota > Metazoa > Annelida > Polychaeta > Terebellida > Flabelligeridae > Flabesymbios > Flabesymbios commensalis. Next base: position 49,995,104 of record OZ024910.1, on the reverse strand, counting down.
GACCAGACAGTCATCTTTATTCGTAATGAGTCAGATCCTTTAAACTGGCTTCGAATGTGTCTTATAAAATAATTAACTCCAATAAGAAGTCATTTAAAAATTCTAATCTGACTTCAGCCATTTAATTACAGTATCATGCTAATTGTTAGTTGATTTGTGAGTAGGCTTCATCATTATGCTGACTATAGACTTAAACAGGGATTTTTGCTGAATCGCTGCGCTAACTGACTTTACCCCGAAGAGACAATATTCTGTATTGTTATTTTAGAACAATATGTGATTGTAATATTTTTGAAAACTGTTGTCTTTTTACGCTTAGTTCATGTAGTTAAAGGCATTTGATGTCCAATGACCCTTGTTAAGAATTTTTTTTGTTACATTATTGATTTAGATACTTATGTAAGAGCCTAAGTGTTATTTGGAAAAAAAAATAATTTAAAAATCGGATGCTCTAATTCCTATAGTTGTATCTGCACATAAAACTGTGTAGTATTTTATTTTTTTAATTTTACCTTTAATTTTTTATTTTATAGCGTTGTATCTGCCACATACAACTGTCAAATTTTAGAAAAAAAATTATGACGAATTAAGGCGAAACTTAGGAATTGTTTATAATAGTGTATTACGTAAAACATTTTGAGTCATTTACCAATTTTGATTCTAGAAGTTGTATCTGCAGATACAACTCTATAATACTGACATTTTCACACATTTGACATTTTTGTCAACATTATACAGTCGTATGTGGTACATACATCGTTTAACCACTTTTTGTACAATATACAATTTTAATGTCTGTTTTGCAGTTAAATATTACTGTAAAGTTATTAAAGCGTGAAATTGATTAATTCTGAAAAAAAATCCTACTTATATATTACACTGTCGTATGTGCGCATACAACTATGAAATATTTTGTATTATCATACACTGGCCATATTTTATAATATTATAAGGTCGTATCTTTTGTAAATGCTTGTTGCTATGCAACGCTAAGGTCTGTTGCATTTTTTTCACATTGAACAAACGTCTATTTCTTATATCTACAAAGGTTTTTTAAGACAAGGTTGAAATATTATTACTTGTTTATAATTAAGTTTTTTTCGATTATCTCGGAATAATGAAAACTGTAGATACGACAGTATAATATCAGGGCGACGATATATGCCTATACCACCCAAACTGTCAGGTTAATAGAAGCAGTTTCTGTTTCATAGATTGGCTTTGAATATTGAACTGCACCACAGTCCCAGCCCAGGGTCACACAGGGAGTAGCCTGAGCCTATAGGCCTATTTCCATTAGGGTAGGCCTACCTGATTTTGGCTCGTTTCGCCGGGAATTCACAACATTACACGTGCAACGCATGGACACCAGCCACCCACCCTCCCTTACCGACTAAACATTGAAAACAACATTGAGCTGACGACAGTCAGACACGAGCTACAGCATAGCTACTGTCGGATTCAACACCTCATTTAGACCAATATATTTGTTGCTTAAATGTGAAACAGCTGCATCTTAGCTTTCCTTAAAACAATGATCCCGAAGCCCGACACAAGCTCTACTTCAGTGCCGTCAGGCTCTAGTTTAAATATTTTGACTTGTTTCCCAAATTTAGTTACATGAAGATACATACTGCACACGACTAAAGAGTTGATATCCCACTTGCGCATCACGACAAAACACCTGAAACTTTAGTTAACGTGAGTGGCAAAACGCCCCTAAACAAAAATATTTACGAGCGCAACACCGAGGTTTTAGGTGAGTGCATCTGGGTAAATTGAACCCTGGGCCTACCATTTCAACTATTTTCACTCAACCTCACAGGGCATGACAGGCAGTGACTGAAAAAATAATACAGACAATCAATGTATATACAGGTAGAGATCTGTAGAGAACGGTAACATCCAGGCTACATATGACATCAAACACGATATAGTGCCAATGTAATGTTAGCAATGTTAAAGCAGCTCCTTATGATGACATCAATTTTTGTTTTTTTATTTTGTAATGAAGTAGTGTATCCCACAGATCATGATTTTATTTTTCACGGGATTTTTACATTTTTTAAAATGTTTTTTTACTCACTATTTTATGAATCCGACTGTAACCCAAACAAACTTTTTGTATACCTCAACACCTGCTTAAGGACGTTTGAATATTCCTACAGCATTGGGCAACATGTTGATGTCGTCGGCCCAGCGTTGAGCAGACATTCAGTGCTGCGGGGGAACCCCCCTGATCAGCCCGTTCCCACAGCAATTAAGGGCGGCAGCTATTGATGTAACTATGTGGTTACTTTGAACATGCCGTCCGATATGGTCAGTATTTGCCGTCTATATTGTGGTTTGCTGTTAACAAACTTGTTTACATGACAGTATATTTCTTAGAAATAGAGATTGTTTTGTCTTTTTCAGTGCCTTACCATTGTTTATTTACAATTTTTATTTTCTATTTAAGATCAGTAGGTTATATAGCTTCATATAAATTAAACATTCAAAATTGACAAAATTGAAAATTCTCATCATAAGGGGCAGCTTTAAATCTATCATAGACTGTTATGATGCTATCGCCTCTAATATGTGTTACGTTTCATCCATTCAGTGATGGACGGAGACATAGTAGACCAAGCTTTGTATTTAAGCGATATTCAAATCGGATTTGAATTAGAAAAAAAACACAAAAAGTGTCTATTTGCGGTTCTGAAACTTCCCAAATTTCCCCCATGTTGTTAAAAATTTAACTTTACTGTACCATGACATTGTAAGATCTTTGTTTTTATATATCGATTTTCATGTAGAAAGGTTTCTTAAAGAAATTTTCATGTCAGAATCACAAAAATAACTTTCGTCCCAACTGTTCACAGGTGTGCAAAAAAAGACATTTGAGTTTCAATGCATTCAGTCACGCTAGCACGAAGGTAAAACTCAGAAATACACTTGACAAATGTTTCCAATGTGTCTGAAAGTGTATCATACTTTGATATAAAAATGACATATTTTTATATTATATATTTGTGGAATATGCATATAAATGACATATCTTACAATGCTATCGTGACAGTGGCAGGCCCTAGATTCATTCAGATCTCATAAGTGCTTTGAGATATGAACAAGTTTATTTTTTTCTGACTACCTATATATCATCATGGCAAGGTGACAGAAAAAATGGGTAATGGGGAAATGAATGTTGCAGGTTTAATAGTTGAAATTACCTGCTCTGCTTTTGTATGGTCAAATAAGGCAGTATTATTATAGGCTGTAACGCTAGCATGGTACAGTAGTGTAAACATACTATTAGGTGTGCAATTAAATATTAAAACACTATGATGCTTTGCATAATAATATGCATGGTCTATTCACACAATTCACTAAACATAGGCTACATTTGTATATGAACCACAGCAGTCGTAAATATGTCCTAGCGTGAGATAAATTTGAACACCTTTATTGTTAATCATGTTAATGTGACAATATACTTGACACGCCCTTTGCCTCATTCATATATTAACGTGACACTTTGTGTGACACTGGAACTGTCAACGTGACAGTGTTATTTATAGGGTGAGTGAGATACTTCTTCTCATCCCTCAAAAAAAAGGTGTTCAAATGTGAAATCCAGAGATTTGTGTATAGTCAAATTGTGTTTACATATCCATTATTATATCAGTGGTTGGAAAAGGTTCTTTAACAACAGAATAATTTGGGAAGTGTCATTGACATCTGTCACGTTAGCACTTGATGTTTATTCCAAACAGCAACAATAAAATCCGGTAACCATTCTACAATGCAACAATCTGAAACCAGCCATTCAAGTAAATATTTCTGCATATAAATTCTGGGCAAGGATGCGACTTTTATTAGCACTGTTGCCAACGTGAGACTAGCAACATGTCAAAATACATGTAAATTGAATTTTCTGTCTTTTAATTTTCACTTGAAGCTGCTTCGTTGTCCCTACATCTTTTAATTTTAATTATATTTCTTTATTGGTATAATATGTTGTATCCTTGACATTAATCAGATGTAAAGTGTCTTGACTTCTGTCACGTTAGATGTTGCTGTTTATTCAGAATTATTCAACAGAAACGTTGACACTTAGCATTGAGCAACCTCCTTGTTTGATCACAAATACAATCTACAGTCTTTCAATTGTAATATTTTTATGGTTGCTTCATCGTTCACAGTTCTTTCAGCAGATTTTATAGTAATTCTAATAAATCTTTTTTTTTCACAAAAATCACTTTCTTGTGCTATTGATTTATTAAAATATCCCATTGACAAAATTATCTGAAAACTAACATAGTACTGCTGAATTCAGTACATTTTGACAACATTTTGATCATATTTACAAATCATTATGGTCGAGAAGTCAATGTGACACTTTATCGTGTTTGATGTCATTATATAATCTGCATCCTTTGCAATGTTCTAAGTACCCACTGAGATTCGGCACAGAAATAATGAAGTCAAGCAATTTTTTCTAGTCTATGGTGGAACAGGACTATTTTCGCCAAGTGAATATTATATATTATTATATTATACTAACTTTAACTATTGTGCTGCCATTATTCAAATATAGGCATAATGTTAAAAGAATATTTTAACATTAGAAATTGTCAAATATAAAATAGGAAATGTTTTATAAGTAATATTTTGAGATACATATATCCCCTAGTGATCAATCCGACGTCATTATGGTAGGTGCATTGACATTGGGAAAGAAATCGAAAAACACTATGGAAAAAATCGACTCACTGTCTTCAGAATTATAGGCTACAAGCGATGTTGTGTCAGGATTCAGGGCCTACACATGTAGGCCCTATAGGCCTATTTCCCCATCAACCACTAGGCTAACATATAGTGCCTACACTATATAGCCTACATGAAAAAAATGCTACCAATATTTATGTCATAGTTAATATTTAATAAATTATTTAACTTACCCCTGTCAATTGGGTAGCCTATTGCAGGTTTAGTTGAAGACTTGTAACAGGTAGGACTAGAACTGAAGAAGATAGGTCTATGTATGGCATAAATAATTTTCAATATGGTGACGCGGAGAAACATGTTTCAATCATAGAACACATAATGCTGCCAGCTACTACTTAACCAATGAAGTAACAACCACCCTCATAATTATCATCTCTGTAGAAAGCTAGTCAAAAACCTTTGAGGGGATGATGTACATGTTTCCCGGACATGAATTATATCGCACACGTTGAATAGAGGTGGCAAGTAGTAGGCCTAATAATAATATTAGTGAGGTATAAAATAAGTTCTTAAATACTAGGCCTACAACAGCTACTTTCAGCGTCAGCGTTATCTAATCTTTTGATGCGTTATCTAATCTCACAAAGCGTTAATCAATCTTTGAATAAAATACAATTCCCGTTAGTCAATCCCAGACATCGCGTTAGTCAATCTTTCCGCCTTTTTTCAGATGTCAAATTTAGCAACTTCTTACGTTTTTAACAAACCCCGCTACTCCCTAAATATCCCTTACATTCATATAAATACGGTGGGTGAATGGCTAGCATGAAAATTGTGATAAAATACCGCAAAAGAACAGAAAACTGGCTTACCCACTTTCAGTGCATCCATCTTGGATAGGCTAACGCCGGCGTTAGCTAATCCAGTTTCGCCCCAGTGAATAAGGTGGTGAATCGCCGATGCTGAGTCAACAGCATTCACTTGCTTTACAGCTTGTACGTATACATATAGTACAGCGGAGTGCGGTATTAGCTGATACCGACATACGTCTCATAGAGAAAACAGTGAGTGTGTAAAATACAGGTATGAAACGCTGCTCGGTTTAATAACGACACTGCAACCACAAAATATGGAACAACCAATGTGTGTGTATTGTCACCAACGGTGGACCAACATTAATACAACGTTTGTCAAAAGTCCTATATTTGCTGGGTTGTGAAGTGAAGCACAACGTTTTGATACTTGTGACAATGTCATGTTGAGTAGACTACGTAAATATTGGTTTAATGTTGGACTGGCATGGGAAACGTTGGGCCAACATTGAAGCAACCTTGTTTCAACGTCTTTTGCTTGCCAGAATGATCAGGTTTTTTATTGACACTGCAAACAGGATACATTGAACCAATGCTGGTATAATGTTAGCCCACTATCAGTGACGCTGACCCAACGTTAAACCAACACTGGTTCAATGCCTCGTGTTTGCTGGGGATCGAGAGCACAATATATTTAACCTTCATCTGGGCACACTTTGAGATTGATAGCATATTCACATACAAATCCTAATAACTGCGGCTTGATCGAATCCCGTCTCAATTATATTTTTTTATATAACAGGCGAAATAGAATCACATAAACACTTTCTGTTTATTTTTGTTATTTGTTTCGCACAAAGAATAACAACACAGCATTGTCAGTCCATGACTTGAGGGGTCATTGTCAGAAATAACTACAAAATTATGTTTATCATATAAAGTTCACAGTGGTGGGCTACATGTATAAGTTTTATATAGTTGCAAGAAGCCTGAACTAAGCACAATCATATTAGTAACCTACGATCTAACATGATTTCAATCAATTAATTTGATTGCCTATTAGGGGCCTAACATGCACATTACCGCAGAAAGTTAGAATAAGACAAATGTTTTTACTTTATTAATGCGCCGTGTTTCAGTTTATAGGCGTTGTATAATTTGTGCATTTAAATGTAATTGAATTTACCTTAAAATCATATCCATTTAACCTGTTAACCACTTGAAATTGTGGATTGCTATTGCCTTCCACAACTTGAAATGGTTGAGTATTTTAATTTAAAGTGGGGCGATGATATCATTTGCTAATAATGCTGCTATTATCAGTACAGTATACAAATTTCAGTTTAGCATAACACCCCGGATACTGTGTGCATAATTTAAACATATGTGATGAGGTACTGATACATAAAGCATAATAAGCTTATTTACGTTTTCATATTATACTATTTTTTTTTTCTGAGCAAAAGGGTTCTATCTGCCACTCATTAGAGTGGAAGATAGGACACTTTCCTATAACTTGACAAAATTACCAGTCATGAATAGTTATTATTTATGTATATTATGTGGTGTATATTATTCCCCCTTACAACAATGAAATACGTTTGTATAAACCATAGAGACCAAAGGGTTTCTCAATTTAAAATCACCATAAATGATTTAGTTAGCTCTTTCTGCAACATTTGAATACCTATGTTATGGATCTACGCCATTAGTGACCTATACATGTTCTTTCAGTGCGAGGAACGACTTTAGACGTCGGATTGATCATTCTGACGGTTGAAGTCTGCCCTCGCACTGAAAGGGTTAATCAAATAATATAATATATTATTACAATGTGTTCACACCTTTAAATGCTCACACTTTTATCACAAATTTTAATTCTAGAAGTTCGGGCGAAATTGCAGTCTCAAATAATGAAAAATAAAAATTATTTGACCTACTTGTCTAGAATTCAAATTAGTGATAAAACTTTTTGATGCTAGGTTAATATTATACTGATTGAATTTCCGTATAAATATGATGAAATTCGCGAGGCCCTGACATCTTAATATTTGGTATTTAACCCTATATAACCCCCATAGAATACTTTTTAATTTGCATTTAGCTTGGGACGGGACTCGCTGTTGCGAAATGACCTCGTTATCATGGTTATAGTGTGATGACTGTGGGGAGCGCGTAGCGCGGGGCCCTGCGCGAAATTAACGCCACTGGTCTCAACCTCAACTCGACGAGGCCGCCATTAACGTGATCGCTTAGTCACATTAAGAAGGGAGAAACAATGCCGTTTCTCTGAAAACCAAATCGCCTAATTCATTTATTTTTGATTTCTCATATTCCCAGTGAAGTAGGCCTACATGTGAGAAGGTTCATGTAAATATCTCTATCCTTACTCTCCGAAAAGTCATGCAATGTCCAACTGCCTCAAAATTAATATCATTAAAATTACAGTGTGATAATGTGTTGCTGTATTACTGCTTTATCTGCTGTATTACTGCTCATTTGCATAATTTATTTGACCTACATAATGCAAATATTCTTTCCTCTATCCATGATGCTCAAATCTATAAGAAATGTGATGTCAGTATATATCAAATACCTTACCATAACTTCAGAAACGCTCATACATGGAACAATTTGCGCATTTCTATGATTACGCAATGTGCCTCATTTTATTTATTTATTTTTGCTTTCGCATATTCTCAGTTCGTACATGTGAGAAGTGTCATGTCAATATCTCTATCCATACTCATGGAAAGTCATGCAAATGATTATTATCAAAATGACAGTACAATGTGTTGCTGTATTACTGCTGTATCACTGCTCATTTGCATAATGCATATGACATGCATAATTGCAATGCAATTTTTTTCGTCTATCCGTGATGCTCAGAATCTAGTGGCAAAATTTTTTTGATTACACAATGTGCCTTATTTGCATAATTTATACTAACTACAACAATTTATTCATTTTTGATTTTGCATATTCCGAGTTGTTTTCGTCTATCCATAATGATCAAAATTTACAAGAAATGTGGTGTCAATATAAACCATATACCTCTCCATACCTTCAAAAATGTTCATACGTGGCAATATTTTCGCATTTCTTTGATTGCACAATGTGCCTTATCTGCATACTTTTGTGCTGATTACAAAATGTATTTATTTTAGATTTTGCATATTCCGAGTAAAAGGCGTCAAGGCCCCTGGGTCTCTTGTTAATATAAATAGTCTACACAAAATCAAAACATACGCCCAACTAAATAATAATTTTCATGTTGCAATGCTTGAAGTTGTGTCTCGCTGACGCGATCCACAACTTCAAGTGAGTGAAAATTATTCAGATTTGACAAAATGGAGGTAAACTCTTTTCAAATCTTGCTGGTTGATGTCACATTTTATCTTTAACATATTTCAAATATGGTACTTATTGTGCTAATAAAAAATGAAAACCCAAATATATGCGACACCGGCGGTTAAAGGGTTAAATATACACATATTATTTTTATGACAATGCCATTATCTTCCACGCTAAATCTACAAAGTCGATAATTGCGGAAGATTACATGGTAGTAGTAGTAGTATTGTTTATTATACTGTTATGTATGAATAATACATTATTTTATACAGTGGCGTTTTATCATGTTTATTATTTTGTATAATTTATATCAGTTTCAATACAACATTTTAATCGATGACGTCAGATGAGTTTTCAATGTAATCCGCTCATACAAAATTATCAAATAACTAAATAACAATTTGCATGTTGCAATGCCCAAGTCTACATCGGACTGGTTACGCACATTAGCTTTTAACATTTTAATAGACTTAAATATAATTCAAATAATAATTTACATTCTAATAATGCCATTATTCTCCACGCTATATCTACAAAATCAAACCAACTGCTATTACCCACATTGAAAAAATAATTATGTTCTATTTGTGTCACTCTACATATCAAAACAGTCTAAATTTGATTTTTAAATTTAAATGTTTCTAGTTGTAAACGTGTTTAAACTCATTTTTTATATGATAGATTAATATTTCTCGTTAAATGGGGATAACAATTGTGTAAAATTAGGGCGTTTGTGTGATAAACGTCACAGATTTCGTCAAATTATATTTACACAAAATGTTCATTTATGGTAGCAGTAAATGTACATCCCATTTTCAATATTAATTTGACATTATATATCTAATTTTTATTTATACACACAATAAATAGTTAATATGATTAGTAATATGATGTGGAGAAGCGTCAAGTAAACACATATTTTGTAATCATCAATTACAGTTGTATTAAAAACTATTCATAATTTTAGATATAAAGGTGCACAAATTTCTGAGTATATTTCAGGAAGAAATGTCCAGCAACTTGTGTAGCTTCAATGTAGAGGGACTTGTATGGTATTGTTTTAAGAGGAGTTCTATTCTCTCTGTCTTAAAAATATCACATACGAACAAGTAATGAAATTCATCGACAATGTCTCTTGATGCAATGTCACATTTGGTACATACACGGGTGTACCGGAAAGCCCGTTCTCTACAGCCAGTTCCCATCGACAACCTGTGATTTCTGCAACAGAATTTAGTAAATATAATTTTCAGCTTACGTGGTAAAGAAATCATGTAATTCTCCAAAGTAAAAGTGGTCTTGAATGTTCTATAAATTATGCACTTTTCAGATTCGTTGATTTCTGTTATCCGTTGATGGATAAACTGGTCACTCAGTTTCACTTTCATTGACTGTCTAAAACACCCACGGCTTGTCGGTAGAGACTGGCTGTTCCAAACGCCAGATAAACCTATATTATTTAATGTGTCTTTGACAAACATGGTGATGTGTGAACCTCAAAAACATGCAATTTAAGTAATAAGCTATATAGTATTGAATAATTTTTATTACATTTATTATTTTCGTCACACATGATAAGTTACCCCAAAATTGTAGCACTCTAGATTTAATATTTACAATTAGAGGAGGAGTGTCGACTTCACCATACACCTTATTTGAACATATGTAAATTTATTAACATTTAATTGATGTTTAAAAAAATCTCAAATGTAATTTCTTGATAATAACAATGTTCTCACTTCCCCATATTTCGCAACCATAATGGGAACAACTATATGGTTAAACAGTTTAAGAAGAACATCAAGAGGTAAAAATAAACACCTAGCTTTACGTAGTAGAGTGAACATTGCCCTACTACTTTTCGAGTATAATTTCTGTTCAACTTTGTTAAATTTCCCATTGTAATTAAAAATGAGTCCAAGATATTGATAATCTCTGACAATGTCTAATTGAACATTACATTACATAGCCACCAGAGAATACCAATACTTTTGTTTTGGATACATTAATATTGAGCTTCCATATTGTACAATATTGCATCAAGAGCATCCATTGCCTCCAGAGCTAATATGACATAACATAGGAGAACAGAAAGCTTTAAATACGTGTCAAGATTAATATCGCTTAATATAACAGCGAATTGATCATGCAGCTCCGACTAGTATGATGCATGATCATCCTATTGGATGTCAGGTGAAACGAATATTGGCTGGAGCTGTGATGTTTTATGCTAGTAGTTTGCTTACACCATGTAGTAATACAGAAATCACGTTTTAGCTGCTAGCTATTTTTTAGTAATGAGTGACTTGTCTTCTAGCTTGCATGTTAAAATTAGCAATGTGGGTACCTTTAAAGAACATTGCATACATACATTTGTTCTCATTATCAAGTAAAGTAATTTTGGGAAATTAAGGCTAATCTTGTCATACAAATAAGGTGTTTTTCATCTTCAGTCGTATTTTTACAGAAATGACATAATTTATCCTCTGGTGATATATGATATATACCTCTAAGGGTAAAAAGCCTATCTTAGTTGGTCAAATAGATAACGTTTTCGTTTTGAATTGTTAGTTTAAAGTTTCCATCATTATATTATTATTATTATAAAAAGCTTTTACATAGCGATCCATCCAATTATGTTCTGGCACGCTGAACAATAAATTAGAAAATTAAAGTGCTGTAGTAGCTGACTAGTATTATATGGAAAAACTGTATAAAAAATTTATAAGAAGTGTATGTTAAAAAGCATGCATGTAAAAAATTTGCAATACTCTCTGGTAAAAATAAGTGTTTTCTGTGCCGATTTAAAAAGGGCTGTAACTATCAATTAATCGTAGGTGTTACTGGCAGTTTATTCCACAAGAGCGGAGCAGCATATGTAAATGTCCTGTTTTTAGCTTGGACACAGAGTCTCCAAGTTTTTAGTTTGACTTTCAGGGAAAACGTATGTCGTTAACTTTCCGGTTTATATCTGTTCTGCCTGTGCAAAGTCAAAAAGCATTATCTGCTCCCTGGTAAACTAGACATGCACTGCTTCTTAACTGGCTCTTCCTGCCACAGCGCTGCTAAAAGGTTGTAGTTGCTCACTCGTAAATCAAGTATATACTTCCTTTACGCTGATGTCACTGCCTCCAACTTGTTTGTAATGGCACTTTCAATAGACCATATCTGCACACTTGTGAAATAAGCAGATACTTGGTTTTGCTGTGAGCAGAAGCGTTCTATCTTTAGGCAGTCAACATAATGCACTGACCCAATGTTGGTTAAATGTTGTGCCATCATTTATGACACTGTTCCAGCATTAAACTAACATTCTTTTAGTGTATCAAGTTTCCTTCAAAATCGAGACGTTTAGCCAATGTTTTTTTGCTGCTGAGCCAGGGTTGTAGATGATAGGCCAGCATTGAACTAGCATTGGGTTAACATATGTCGTGTTAAGGCCATCCTACTGATTGTACAAGGCTGGCCCAGTGTTGTAAACGGTGGGCCACCATCAGGCTAACATTGTGTCAACGTCTCGATGTTTGTTGTGTGGCTGTGACCAGAGAGGCTCATCCATGTGGCCCCAGTCTGTGGTGGAGAGGTAGCCCCAAAAACCATGTACAACAAGACAGTCAACTCTCCCCAAAACGTGAAATCGCTCTCAGTGCTGTCCCCCGGTATTGGGAGTTGGAACTAATGCTTCTGCCATCTATCAAGTATGATTTTATCATATTACGACGAGTAATTATGACATTGATCCTATTAAAAACAATACAAACTTCACATCAAAAAAATCAGAAAAATAAGTATTGACGGAGGTTTACTTCTATGTTTTATCCAATAATTTATTGGCTAGTTATCAAAACTTTTTAATTATCTTCTCCCCTTTGGTACTTCAGGGGTTGATGTGCCCGTATAAACAAGTATGCATATTTATTGTTTACAAACAACAGGTGATGCCCTGGTAACACGAGACATCTACTCAATTATTGTGTAATGCTGGTCCAAGTTTTGTAATTCTGGTCCAGCATTACCCCATCATTGGTTCATCTTCTCGTATCTGCTGGCAGGTGACATGGGTGCAAGGGTAGATACGGGCATAGAAAACCAAGATAAGGGCAATGGAAATAATATATATACTATATAAATAATATTACTATATATTATAGTCTAATGACATGGATCATTTGTCATGTTTATCATTCGAAATATACCTGAACGGAAATGTTTTGTTGATATAAAGCATGTTACTGTTACTGCTGATTCTGTCACAGAATTAGCTCATTCAATGTTGAAATCATTCACGCCACAAACGGGTATGACCATTGAGGAAGAGAATATTTTTGTATAATATTATATATCAGTGGATATCTTTGTCGCAAAGTGTCGCGATCTGCATGTGATCAATGTAAAGTAATTTTGATGCCACTTATAAATTGCATACATTTCTGTCTAAGAAGCAATATTTGAATATTTGAACACATTCTACATAGGAGTCACAACAGAGATCAAATTATTACCATCATCAAAGACACTAAATCACGTGCAAGTTGTGAATGTTTCACGGTAATAGTACATATTTATGTCATTCGGCTACACCATGTACTGCGGGAAAACAATGAACACCTTATTACCAGTAACGGCAGGAGAAATAGAAAATTATTAAAATTCAACTATGAATAAGTTGTGTCATAAAAATGAACGTGTCTTGTTTTCAAGATATCAGTATACGGTACTGCTAACGCTCCAGTCCTCAGTGGTCCGAGAGAGAATGCTCACATATTATAATTTTAAAATATTGCTTTTGTGTACTAAATATATTTTTTCTTAATAATAAAAGTTTGCATCAAAATACATGTCTGCCAAGTTATGGTTGTCACCAATGTTTTGCCCCAATCTCCTTTGTGGTCGCTATGCTTGACGACATATCGTCACTCCCCTCCCGTTCTGTGCCCACATATTTGTGTACTTTCTGTACACAGCTCTTCTGTTATTTAAATGAAGACATTTTAATTTCTAAAATTGTATGATAATATAACATGACTTTTCTGTTATATTAGCAGTTATTTTCATTCCAAAAATAAATATTGCAGAGATAATGTCATAACTGTCAAACCTGGAAAACCATTATTGTTTATTTGGAGGCTAAAGTGGTGAAATTATCACTTGTTTTATATGATGATACACTTGGTAAAGCGTAGTTCCAACTCCCGTTAAAAGGGGACAGCACTGCACAATGTATTACACGCATTCGTATGGTGCAATCCGTAAGTTGATCATATTGTTGTACATGGTCGTTGGTAGCCCCCACCCACCCTGCCTCCCACAACTGACATCTAGAGAAGTGTTATGCAATATAGAATTTAGGTCTTGGCTGAGATATATATCTTCAAAAATATCAAATTTTATATTATTAAAAGAAAATATTTGGCCTTGGCAGTTAAAGGCATTGCAAATTCATATAATTTATACATTTCTAGCGTGTAATACGACTGAATAACGTGCCCGTTGACACATCATAGTAATTTCTCACCGCCAATACGCTGCCGTGCAAAAGCAAACAGCAGTAACTGCGAACTACGAAAGTATGCTGCTGCTGCTGTTTGCAGAAATGTAATGGCAGTTTGTGCTCTGATCAAGACCATATATGAACTGATTCCCCAGCGAGAGGAGTCGTTTACCCAATGTTGGTTTAATGTCGGGCCAGCGTAATAGACGTCAGGACAATATTAAATATACATTGTGGAGAGCCTGGCGTTTTTGTGAGTGGTAAGTGACTGTCCAGGTGACGACGCACTCAGTCCTGTTGATGTCATCACCTGCTGTGTTATCGGCTCTGTTCTGTTCTCGTCGCTCTAATTAGGGTGTTTAACCCGACCCTCTCATTCCCACAGGCATCTCAATATCATCATAATTATTTCCATCCTCCATGTGACGCTGAAAATCACTTTCCATCGTGATATTTTGATGATATTTATTATCATGATTATGTCTCCCCTCTGTAGACAGGTGTGGACGTATTGCTTTACCCCTGTCCGCTCAGTCGTACAATTTGAGATTGCAGTGGCTGTCTCAATTTCGGCGACATTCGCTCACCATTGACCAGTGTTGGCTGGTATTACTCTAATAAGCTTCCGTACGAAAACTGCTCAAGCTCTGAGAGTGACGAAGCCACCAGTGGCATCCACTCGTCCGGTCAGACACCTGGCTAAGGCTGGTAGGCCTATTTATTTTCATCACAGCACGGGTTATCACAAAATTGCACGTTGATATAGAAATCAACCCTTTTATACCTTCGGCCAACGCTGGGTAAAAAAGTAGTTCACTAACTCAGAACAAACAGTGTGTCGCGTCATGACATAATGGTGGTCTGTGACGGGAGGATTAGTGAAGACGATATCACTTTGTTCCTTTTTTACATGGCCTATAAGCCTACATGTAGTTTGTAGACTTTAATAGTGACTCTTGTTTAATACAGAAAGACGGAAGGGTTAATCTATTAATGACACTGTGCGGACGATGATCATAGGCACAATGATATACATGTGGCTTTAAATTTACATTTGAGGCATTTCTTTTATTAAACCTACATGTATGTCCCTCGTGCATATTTAAATTCACTTAGTATGTTAACATACTTAAAATTGCGCTCTGCCTCTCGCTGTCCAATATGTGACCTGTTTACTCTACACTCACTGCTGAAAGCTTAGAGTGGAGAATACAGTACATGCTGTGTCGCTAATTTTTTTGAATGTGAATTTTGTGTTGAGTTGTCAAACGTGGTCCAATTAAATCAACACTTGAGACACTATGACTTATATTGCGGTGCGCCAATGTCGCCCTGTGTGCATAATTTGTGCCATGTGGACAGTATAGAGACAACATGCTTCGTTACTCATTAAATTTTGGATCAAATGTGATCAATTTACCTCGTGTTGTTTGCCCGACTGTTTGTGTGCCGTCGCCATACTCCAGCATACCCAGAGAAAAACGTCAGAGTTATGTAATTTTGATTGAATTTGGGTGGGATGGTCTAAAAGTGTCTGAAGTTGATAATTTGGAAAAAAGAAAGTTCCTAGAAGCTATAGCGTCTCATCTTAATTTGTGAAATTAAGAAAGTTCGCTTGTTCTGAATTGTCTCTGTTCACCAGGGGCTTTAAACCTTCCAGGATTCATTGTGGTGTTTGAATCCTGTCTGTTATTTTGTCTTGTTGTTTTGATGGTTTGTGAGTTGCGTATTTGAGTTTATGCATGTTTTTTTGATGTATGGAGCGTTTTTGTTTGTAGGTGTGAGTTATTAATCTGTTCTGTTTGTGTTTTGTGCATGCGTGACATAGTTTGTGGAATAGTGTCACTTACTCACCATCTCGGTGAAACACTGGTGAGTGACAGCGTGCCGTGGTGACTGGTCAACACTAAAGTGTTGGCCCGTTGACGCACTGTGACAACACTCGTTGTTTCAATAATCACTCTCACTTGCTGGACAGACACTGGCACAGCTCTAGACGCCTTCTCACAGCAGTCTCAATTTTGGTCGTAAATTTTGGCACATTCTGATATTAATTTGTCCAGATGTGTGTTACGCCGTCTCTTAATTCTGGATACTCTTAATTCATTTTGTATAGTTTGAAAAGATCTGAAGGCTCGTGGAGCGAATGAATGAAAAAAATTATATGTTGAATCTTGGAATCCTTCTTTGATCAGAAGGATCTTCATTGCAATATCATGAATATCTTCAGTGTGCGAAAGTGAATCCAAATGTAGGCTATTCTTATTGCCTTGTTTTGAATTATTTTAAGTTTCTTAAATTCGTTGCGGACGCTCCTAGAATTACTGGAGCGCCATATTCTCATCTTCCTGACAGCAAGGCCCGCTTCTCCCGAGGTCGCAGACCGAGTTGCTGAATCAGTGTTTTCATCCACCTATTGGGGTGGGGAGGATGATTTAGATATTTAATATTCATTAATTTTCCAACAAAATGCCAACTTAATGTTGGCCCTCTGTCTGCGACGCTGGCTCAACATTAATCCAACCCTGGCGCATGTAACGTCTTCGTGTCTGCTGAGATGTGGTGGGAGCTGTCTGTGATACCTCCTGTGATATTCTCGGCCACTATGACATGTGTCGTTTATAGTTATAGTTTCAAGCATAATAAGCTGCGTCTTCTTAGCATTTAATTTTATTCTCCATTTGGAGCACCATGCTTTCAAGTCTGAAAATATTTTAGCTAGACTAAATTTATTGTTTTTTTCACTTTTATCTGGCTCTGTTCTGTTCTTGTCGCTATAATTAGGGTGTTTAACCCGACCCTCTCAGTCTCATACCCACAGACATCTCAATATCATCATAATTATTTCCATCCTTCATGTGACGCTGAAAATCACTTATCATCGCGATATTTTGATGATGTTCATTATTATGTACTTTGACTTTGGTACAACTTAAAATAGCCAGGTTAATTTCAATGATATTTATTCATCTCGGGATGCGGATGTCTCATCTTCCTGACAGCAAGGCTCGCTGCTCCTGAGGTCGCAGGTCGAGACCTTGCTGAATTAGTGTTTTCATCCACCTTTTGGGGTAGGGAGGATGTTTAGGTTCTTGAATATTCATTTATTTTCTAACAAAATGTCAACTTATTGTTGGCCCACTGTCTGCGACGTTGGCTCAACATTAATCCAACCCTGGCGCATGTAACGTCTCGTATCTGGTGAGATGTGGTGTGATACCTCCTGTGATATTCTCGGCAACCATGACATGTGTCGTTTAATGTCGGGCCGGCGTCGTAGACAGTGGCCCTGCATTAAAGCAGCACTCATGTCAGAGGTCAAACTTGGGTCAAACAGAAAAAATCTTTCTTGAAAGTCCCCACTCCAATAGATGGTTTAAACACTGATTCGGCAAGGCCCAGAGCAGCGAGCCTTATGTGGGAAGATGGGATGTCTAGACAGCTAAAATGTACAGCGGCAGACTATAATACCTGAATGTACACACCACACAGCGACCACGGGACAATTACCCGATGCAGGTTCAATGCCGGTCCACCGTCAACAACGCTGGTACAACATTGAGCCAGCATTGGTTCATCGCCATGTGTTTGTTGTGCATACTCAGATCGCGGTCAGTCCTGTATTCGTTCAACTCAGAAGTACAGGTACAATGCCGATTCATTTGTGGCCTAGGCCTATGCCCCAGACATTAATACAATGCTAGGCTGGTTTTTTATAGCACATGCCACTGATAGAATGTATGTCAACTCAACGCTGGTTTATCGACGTCCAGTGTGACAGGATATGAAAACTAAAAAAAAAACAATTTATATTTAAACCGATATAGGACATCATCAATGTCAGAAAAATCAATAATTGGAACTGTTTTGCTAATCAGATTATAGATACCAGCAAAACTACATAGCACATCATCTTGATATCAGTAATCAGGTAATGTGTTAGTATAAATTATATGTAATAACAATACCAAAGGGCGGGGGCCCTAGTGCCTGCTTGAAAAGTCAGAGATCGCCGGCTAGTCTCCTGCTCTGGCATGCAAGTTTCATAAAAACAAATATTTCCTCTCTGTTCAATCGTAAATATTGAATATAGTGGGCAGCCTTCGTGACTGAGAGTTAGCGTGCACGGCTGCTGACTAACAGGGCTGAATCTCGAAACCTGTGTCCGGAGGGTCTTTATCCTTAAGTCTACTGTGTGTATTTCCCATCTTCCTCTGCAAGGCTGGCTATTCCTGAGGTCGTAGACCGACCTTGCTGAAACAGGGTTGAATCCGCCTATTGGAGTGGGGACTCTTTAAAAATATTTTCTCTCTTTGACCCAAGTTTGACCTCTGGCATGAGTGTTGTTTTAATGTGGGGCCATTGTCTACGACACCGGCCCTTCATTAAACAACACATGTTTGCTGGCCGAGTAGCTCACCGGAAACGTCTCAGACACAGACCACCACATCTCACCGAAACGTGCGTGAGGGTTGAATTAATGGTGAGCCAACGTCGCAGACAGCGGGCCAACATTAAAAAGACATTTTTTGAAAAACTAATGAATATTCAATATCTAAATCTTCCTCCCTACCCCAATAGGTGGATGGTATGGCTAATTCAGCAAGGCTTGGCCTGACGGCCTCGCTGTGTCAAGACTTGCTGCCAGGAGGATGGTATTTCCGTAACTGGCATTACGTAAGAGGGTGCAGTGAAAGGGCATTACGTCTATATGTGATATTGATGGACTGGGGTTGTTGTAGATTTCATTAAAAGCTGATATTTTATAAATCTATTACGATTTTGTTAGGCCTATTTTAGGCCAAAGATTAAAAATTCAAGACTTCGTGAAAATTCCTGGTTAACTGGAGCCTATTAAAAGGCCCAGAATAAATAATAATTACACCTCTACTTTTGTATTATTAACACTGTAGTCCTGTAAAATGATTCTTTGTTAAGGATTATTCATTAGGTGCAGTGGCCCCTACTTCAGAATGTGTGTAGAATTAGCTAAATGTATGATGGGAATCAAGCATATAATATAACTGTCAATCATGGTAAGGATATAAATACATACCACCGGGTATACGCCTAATGATAATGCATGATAATGTATTTTAGAGCATAGATATACATTCTCTGTAGCTGATATTTTGCAATGCTGTTGACATGCGTCAAGGCCCCTGGGCCTCTTGTTTATATTTTTTTCCAGCTGGTGGTCCATCAAGTGGAGGTGTAACAAGATATGATATAACTAGTGTTCCAATGTAGGCTTACTTAGTACAGTTGCTTGACTATTATACAATATAGTTATAAAATTTGTTTAAGATCTTACAATACACTTAATTTTGATGCGAAACATTCGATAATTTGAAACATTGTGTGATTTGTCCAGCAAGTTTGAAATCATGCATCAGGAGACAATTCAGGCATTTTTTTAATTATACCATTGGTATAAACATATTTATTTGGATTTCCAAGTAGCACAAGTGCTAATACAAAGGATCTCCGGTCTTATACCATTTAAACGCCTTCTGGCTGCTTCACATACAAAATTAATTCCATCGCCCACATCCTTGATATCCATATGCTCATCAATAAAGAAACCCAAGTATTTATATTTTGACACTAATTCCTATTCGGTATCATCCACATAAAATAGCTTTGTTGATGTTGACTTACATCGTTTCGCGCATACGTGTATGACCTTCGTTTTTTTCGAATTAACTTTTATACTCCATTTTTCACACCACACTGCAATATAGTATATCACTAATTACACGTTGGCTTAATTGTCAGCAACAATCACTTAATCGTCAGCATAACAGTATTAAGCCTATATCTGTACATAGAGGGGAATTTCATCTGTTTCTATACCACAGTTGAGATTCTCAATGTCGGTTACCAAATCGTTAAGAAAAATATTGAATGTTGAAGAGAGAGTGTCGCCCTGTTTGGTTTCAAATCGGGTATGAAACCAGTTGAGGAACATTTGATTGCTTTTACAATCCCTCTTATATTGCAGTACATAGCTCTGACAATTTTATAAAACATAAACACACTACATCAATTTATACATCAAAATATCCCTACCACTCCAATCGAATGCCTTTTCAAAATCTATAAATGAAATAGAGGCTGATTTTTGTTCGAGCCTTCAACAGTACAGTGCATATTAAACTTCCCCTGCGAAAATTATAAAACAATTAAAAATAATTATTTTCTTGAAAATTAAACGAAATTATTTTCTTTTCTTTAAAACAAAGAAAAATTATTTTCGTTTTTAGGAAAATAATTGTCTTTGTTGAAAACGAAAAGAAAAATAATTCTTTATTATTCGTTTATAAAAAAATATTTTTGTTGTTGGTAACACAAAGAAAAAAGAGTGAGAACACTGCCGGAAGATACAAATATCGTCTCGATCATTCAGTATGTGCGAAATTAATATGGCGACAGGTGGTTGAGTGAATAAATGTGATTGACGAGAAAACGAAAAAAAAATCAGAACGAAAATTAGCGACAATGACAATTTTTGAAAAATGATAATTCCTGCAACTAATATTCCCAAAAACGAAAATTCGTGAAAACGAAAAAATCTTCAAAAAGAAAATCCGTCAAAATTAAATTTTGTTGGACGAGAATTATTTTCCTAGTCAAGAATTAAAAAAAAAATGCTAGGACGAAGACTTGGAAGAATTATTTTTATAGGAAGTTTTACGAATTTTCTTTTTCAAGAAAATCGCGAATTCTTCACGATTTTTCACTGTATTGTATCTTTTAACATGGAATAAAGAAGATATGCTTGGTTTTCACAAGATCGTTTTGTCTTATTCCCTTTTGGTTATGGCTATCACAGAGAACGCAAGACGTTCAACCAATGCTGGTTTGATATTAGCCCACAATCTTTGACGCTGGACCAACATCAAGCCAACATTGTTTCAGCGTTTTGTGTTTCCTAGGATACCCATTACGGATATATTCTACCACATGTCTATAGGGAGATAATCATTACTCATCAAAGCCTCCCTAATTCTGCAGCCATACTTAACCAATCATCTCTAGGAAGATAACAGCTGAATAATCGCCTGGAACCCGTGAAGCTAGATCTACCGTGAAGAAGTCTCCAATTGTCAAAAAATAAAACAGTCCCAGGTCGCAGCTTAAACCAGTGTTGATATTCCTCGGCATCAAGCATCTTTCCTAGTTTCACCTTAGCTTTATAGATCTCGTGGAGACTTAGGTCGGGTATAATCACATCTTTTAATTTGTAGCTGATATTATAACATATACGTTCTAGATCCCTAGAATCGGGGAGAGTTTTCAGCGGAGATCTCTGAGCATCTAGTGTTGAAATTCCAAACGCATGACTGTCTATACACTTGGTGAGAATGTCAAAAGACCCGGGGTCCTGTGCTCTTAAACGCTCCGCCACCTGAGAAAAAACACACATTGTTATAATTTGAGGATACATTTATTTTCTACTTCCTGCACAGACCGGATCCACTGTAAACTGTCCGTGGTATGCTGGAAAACAGTCAAACTTTATGTGTGGATATAACATGTATAACATGTATAATGACTAGCAAACATGGAGTGGCTTCATTCTCATTTTGTCTACAACTATCTATCCGCCCCATTACACTATGTTTAGCATAGCTCTGTCTACATCACCAAATGTTCAAAATAGTATTGTCAATAATTTAGTTAACGGAATGAGAGGAATTCACTATATTGAATCTTATCACACAATGTCAATATGACAGAGAAAAACAACTAGTCTATTTTTCAACATGCTAAAAAAATTATTGCTCTCAAAATACCTACCTCGAAGGGAATAAAAACGTCAAAGTTGTATAAAGTACCCAAGTTAATATCTTGAATGACTGTTCGGTTAAAATGTAAATTCACGTACGCATAAACAGTGTTTTTGTGCAAGCAGAAGATGTTTGTCTGTCTGTAGTCAAAATAACTATTGTGTGAGACATTGAAGGGGGCTAATTAGTTTATGGCAAAGAGTTTAGCAGAAATGTAATATGATTCATACTAAAGTGTGTAAAGCTATGTGAATTTCGTTCTGCAAAATATGTGAGTTTGTGTTAGCTACGTGTCATATAATTTATTAGGATTACTAGTATGATAAGTGGTACTTAGTTGCCGCCAGATGGTACCAAGAGTGGTGATACTGCTAAATATTACAAATGTGTGTGTGACCTAAATGCTGGAGTGGAAAGTGGTCCTTTCCTCCTCAGCAGTCAGCAGATGCGGCCGCCATATCATTTGGGCTACACTCCTTCAGCAGTGTCATCTGTCCATGTGTGGACACTGCTAACCTTCGTATCTCGCTTGGATAATAATGCAGCGGAAATTCCCCTTCTATCAAAACCATTGCTGCAGTTTCAGCATTTTTCAGATTCCGCCAAAGCTGGTCGCTGAGTGGACCTGGCAACCTGCCAACACCTCGAGTTGGCAAGTTGCCATTATTTACCGGAGGCCCCAAAGAATTCAGTCCCTCAGCGGAGTGAGAGGGCTGTCGTTCAGTCTACATTTGGGCTGCCTTTGAAACTTCAGGTATAACTGCAGTTAAAATTTTGTTCCCGCTGCCTTCCCATGCTTCTTTTTGGAACATAGGGGGTGGGGGTACCTGGTATAAGGCTTGGTGTTGTCGGTTACCTTTTCCCCCTTTTTTACTGAGAATAATTACATAAGGCTATGTTGGGGTATACTCTTATTGTATTTTATTTATTGACACGTCATAAATAAACTTGAGCTGTTTATTATATGAATATCTCTGATAAATGAACACTTATTCAGATTTGTTCATTTATTACCTGTACATTGTTACTTATTATGGTATATCTGATGAATATACTTTGCGATTTTTTCAGTCATGAATACATGACCATTTTCAACCATTCATTCTTTTCAGATATTGTTGTCTTTGTATAGTGTTGCTTATTAAATCTCAAATAAAAAAGCCAGCTTCGGACTGCATTGATAATCTGATATACTTATCGCGTGGTTAAATAATATTATTCTGGAAGGCATAAAAACGTTTCTTTTAAAAAAAGTCCTAAAATGTTAGAAAGCCTGATACCAACCTGGAAGCCATCGACCAGAACGCTGAGAGCTCCAGATCCATGATGATGTAAGCAGTGAAACACCCTAAGTCCAGGAACCTGCTGCATATAACTGCCTCCAGTATGTGGGAATAATCCCAGCCGACTGGTATGTCCTGGGGATCAGCATTGTCTGGATCCAAAATCCAAATCTTGCTTTGTAGAGTCTCGATCCCAAAAGTAAGCCGTACTGCACATGCCTTAGTGGCCTCCACTGTGGGTTTGACCCCTGTCACCATCCCAAAGCCGAATGTCAGCAGATTGTCCATCATTAGCTGGAGCCCTTCATCACTTGACATAAATTGATCACACTCGATGGACTGTATCGGCATATTTCGAATCCTGGACGAATCCCACAAGAATCGCTTCTCCACCATTTGTTCATGTTGATTACGTGCTGGTTTAAAGACCAATGCTAGTTGGCTCACATTGTATACAGATTTGTGGCCGTCACCCTACGTGACCATCAATATATTTCCTGATTGGCTACAGTGTCTAATGTTGAGGTCTGATTCTTGCATTCGGAATATCATCAGGGTATTCACGTTGGCGACCGGGTTAAAGCAGTTGGTACATTCACACTTTCCCCTGAGCCACCACTTGTTGAAGTAAATTCTCTCCGTCTCTTTAATGATGACGTCACTCTTCTTGTCTATGATGATGGCAGTGTGGTGAATATTCTTCCCTTTACTCCTGCAAGCAAATAATTCCCAAGAATACCTTGCAAGCACTCAAATACCCCTCGGCTCATGCAGTGACTCTATATATGCCAGGTTTCAAGGCAATTAATTGAAAATAGGAACGATTTATTAAAATTGATAAAATCAAAATGGCCGCCGCAGCCTTGTTTTCAGTCTCACATGAAAACGGACAATACTAATAGACTCACAGACCCCGAAAACCTATATATATATATACCAGGTTTCGAGAGAATTCTGAAAAAAATAGTTTTAAAGAAATTAGTCGTCAGGTGGCGGCCATTTTGATTATCGGTGGAAAGCTGAAATTCTAATCAAGTCATCTCTATACTCATGGGTAACTTCACAGACCCCGAAAACCTATATATACCAGGGTTCGAGGGTAATCTAAAAAAAAAGTATTAAAACAATTTTAATCGACAGGTGGCGGCCATTTTGATTTTCGGTTGAAAGCTGAAAATCTAATCAGGTCATCTCCATACTCATGGGCAACATCATATAAAAAATTGGAGAGATCCAATAATTATTTTTCAAGTTATCGCGTTAACAAGGAATTGTGTAATTAAAAAATAAAGATGGCCGCTATAGCCTCGTTTTCGGCTGCACGCGAAAATGGATAATGCCAACAGACTCGCAGACCCTGAAAACCTATATATACCAGGTTTCAAGGATGTAAAGTATGTATTGTTTTTAATAGGATCAATGTCATAATTACTCGTCGTAATATGGTAAAATCATACTTGATAGATGGTAAAAGCATTAGTTCCAACCCCCGATACCGGGGGACAGCAGAATATTTCATGAACAGCTCACAAAAGAGCTCATGAACTCTTCAAGGAATGTCCGTGAACATTAAATGGCCCAGGACAGTTCATGACTAATTCACGAGCACCATTTACTGGAATGGTTCATTATATATTCATGATATGCATGATATATACATGCATATGGTTTTTCACATGTGCATGGATATGTTATGAACAGTTCATAAAAATGTGGCATTGAATGATTCGTGAGCGTATCATTAAATGTTTAAAAAACACTTACACTATAAAGTTCATGGTGTTCACAAACTAAATTCATGCTGATGTTCATGAATGTCCATGAATATTCATTAACTTCCGATCTATAAAATACATATAGTATCTTGATCGAAGATTATATTTTATCTGAGGTTACTTCCTAACTAAACAAAGCAAGTTAACCCTTTCAAGCCTGAGTTTACCATTGTCATCTCATCCACTACAAGCCGCGAATTGCTGTCGCAATTCTTGACTTGTAGTGAATGAAGATGATTTGATGTGGGTGAAAAATTAAAGAAAATTGTCATCTATTGGTAAACCAGTTTCATGGAAATACTCATTCTAAAACCCTTGATTGTAGGAAAATTAAGTCTGTTTTCAGGGATGTAAAATGATGCTTTATGCATCGTGAGGGCTTAAAGGGTTAATTAAGTTTCATTTTGTTATATTAAAAAAAAAACCATTATTACACAGAACTGAACAGAAAACTGAGAACCTAATTATTTTAAGATATTGTGTATTCTGTGATTGATAATCTAACTCAGAAAGTCTCAATTTGTGAATTAATTAGTTAATTAGCCATTGCGTAGTTGACACCATACTCGCCAGGGTAATTAGGCTATCGTTCACCAAAGTTCATGAAATTTTATGAAGAAACCATGAACTATCACAGTTCATGAAACTGTCCCTGATGAGCTTTCATGAACTGGTCTTGAACCCAATAAAACTTTATCAAGTTAATAATAATTCATCAAAGTGATGAACTTTTAACGAACAACCATGAACTAAATAATGAGACTAATCAAGCTCATAACAATTCATCACAGTTCATGAAACAGTCCCTCGAGAACTTTCATGAACTAACCGTGAACCAAATTATACAGGATTATCACCGAAGGTTATAACCCCCTCTATGTCACTATGGAAACGTGTGCACATTTAAATTTATAGCCTTAATTATGCAAGCAACGGGCAGGTTCAAAGCCAGTGGATTTTTTGTGATGATTCTAATATAATAGAATATACTGTATTGGTATATCCAGGCAGTGATGATTTGAGTGGGGGGATCACGTGGGAATAGTTATAAAGGACATAGGCAGATGTAGATGCTTGGCACTTGTCAACGCTGCTCAAGAAGAACGCATCTCTAGCTATTTTTCTTAAGTTTCCCCCGCCACCTCCCCAGCTCCACACTAAAGTACTATTCAATGCTTCTCTTTATTGTGGTTGTTGGTATTTATCTTGCATTGTGAATCGTGATGTTTTGGGGTCATTTGCTTTGTCCGTGTTTTTGAAGTAATATGTTCAAAGTAACTTCCCGAAACGGTGGATGGGGACACTGCTATTCTAGGGGACGGAAACCCCCACAATTTAATGTAAAATAGGAATTATTATTACAAAATACTATTGAAATATATAATGTAACTAAAGGTAAATTAATAAATATTTATCTAATTGATTGTTATATAATTTTTGCAAGATAATGTAACTTTATCATTTTGAATTCTATTGAACTATATTTTGTAACTAAATGTAAATTCATAAATATTTATCTAATTGATTGTTCTATAATTTTCGCAAGAGAATGTAATATTACTGTTGATTGTAACATCACACAACAGAAAGTCTTTTTATTTGCATACGGTGGCCAAAACATAATTCTATGTATTTTCAGTTTGACGGGCCACTGCAAATTATTGTGTATATAGCTTTATAATTAAGTTTGATAATAATAAGACTTTCATATCTCTAATAACCTGGTGTTTTATTCCTTTATTGTTGCGTTGCTTATATTAACTTCACGAGAGTTGAATAATTGATTTGGTAAGTACAATAGTGTACATAAAAGGCTAATATGGCTTGATGAACCATTATAACCAATTATTACACTGCAATATTTTTTTATATATAAGTGTACTGTTAAACCAATGATTATTTCTTGAAAAGCTCTTGAACTGCTCTTGCAATTGTTCATTAACATTTAAAAAACTCCATTCTAGAACATTGCTGAGCTGTTAATAGACTGTTCATGTCTGCTCATAAACAGCTCATGACATCATGAACATCATCTCACATGGGTGCTAGCAAGGACGTCTAGGTGCAGACAAAGTAGGAGACAGTATTCACATAGCACTCTAGCAGCAAAGATTTTTAAATGTTTTGAGACAGTAAGAAACTTCATTGACAGAGCACTGGGTTAGCAAGGACTTGTATGTGTAGACGGCATCACTGTGGTATGAAATACTTTAAGGTGTAGAAAATGAGTGGTAAAAAAAGTATTTTTAGGCGGCGATGGGCGCTAGGAAACCTTCTTGACACAGCACCTGGTAGCAAGGACTTGTATCATGTGTATATTGGGAAGGAACGTTATTGCCACAGCGCTGTGGTAGCAAGAACTTCTATATATTATGGAGAAAGAGTAAGCCACTTTATTGAAGCAGAGCTGTGGCAGCACAGATTTTAAGTGTATAGAGACAGTAAGAAACGTTATTGCCACAGAACTGTGGTAGCAAGGACTTATATATAATGTGTAAAGAAAGAGTAAGATAGCTTATTGACACAGCACTGTGGCAGCAAAAATTGTAAGTGTATAGCCACAGTAATAAACTTTATTGCCACAGCACTGTGGTAGCAATGACTTTTACGTGTAGAGGAAGAGTAAGATACGTTATTGACAGAGCACTGTGGCAGCAACGATTTTGAGTGTATATATACAGTAAGAAACGTTATTGCCACAGCACTGTGGTAGCAGGGACTTATATGCGTAGAGAAAGAGTAAGATACCTTATTGACACAGTACTGTGGCAGCACAGATTTTAAGTGTATAGATACAGTAAGAAACGTTATTGCCACAGCACTGTGGTAGCAAGGACTTATATGTTCAGACAAAAAGTAAGAGACCTTATTGACACAGCACTGTGGCAAACATTATTAACAGTTACACTGAACTGCTGCGGTGAGGATAATTAGCCACAGCGAGAAGCATATAGACACTTCAATTCAATTCAATTCAGTTTATTTATTTATGCTTGAAACATACATACATGCAAATAATTATAAAAATGCAAAGGAGACCTGCAAAAGGCTTGTGACAAGCCGCTTCCATGCAGGCCAACCTTTAATAAAGTAATATATAGTTTCTGAAAAAAAACTGCATACATCGCGGGAAGAAGGAGAGACAAAAAGACGGCCAATAATACAATAGTAATATTAATGCGGAGGGAGAAGCACACAAATACGAGTGTAGTCTATGTATCAACGCAAAAACAGAGACACAAAAAAATATATTAGGAACGTTAAAATTAGCGGACTGCATGGATATTAAAAATAATAATACGATCTTATATAATAACCTTCACCTTGACCAAAAATAGGGTCAAAAAGGGCCAGCGTCCAAAGTGTACCGTGTATTACAAAACAGCAAATTTTGAACATATATAGCAGTTTGGTATTAAACATATTGAGTTGTATGCATTTACAAGAAAACATTTAAGATATACTGAAAATCCTTTTCGACTATGCGTTTTATTTTATCTGTTATAATGCTGCTTGATTTATTTAAAATATCCGGAATACAAAAACGCATACATTTTTGAGCAAATACATGTTTTACTCGTGCAACTGAGTAGTTTCTTCTTTGTCTGATGTCATGATGGTAGATTACTAGTTGTAAATGTGAAGATATGTTAATGAAATATGCAGGTAAATTGTCATTTATCAGGTCAAAACAAAACGTTACCAGTTGAAGCTTAAACATACCATCAAGTTTAAGCATATTTAGCTTCTTAAAGAGGGGCTCGCTGTGAGAGAGGTAACCTCTCGAACATATAATTCGCATGGCTTTCTTCTGTAATTTTAAAATTCTTTCCTGGTTGAAACCCCAGCACTTAAGACCGTAAAGTATATGTGGTTTAATCAGCCCATTATATATGGTTAAAATAATTTCAGAAGGAACCATGTGTTTAAGCTGGTACATAATTCCTAAAATATTTAAAATTTTAGAAGCTATTTTTTTATAAGTGAATCCCATTTTAAATGCTTGTGTATTGTTCACCCTAAAATATTAAATTTATCAGCAAATTCTATTTGAATATTTTCAATCTTTATATTTGATATAGAGACTTGTTTTTGAGGCATATGAAATACCATGAAATTGGATTTTTTATGTTGATTGACAATTTGTTCAACTTTAACCAGTCTGCAACATCAATTCAGTAGCAAGGAACGACAAACCCCTATTACCACAATCATGTGGCAGCAATTACTTGCACATGTACACGGACTGTAAGATACCTTATTGTTACAGTAATGTGGTAGCATGACCTCATCCGTTTAGATCTTTGAGCAGAAATGAATCTTATTGACACAGTACTGTGGTATTAAAGTTATTTGCTGTGATCGGTCAGTATTGTTGCTACCACAGTCTGAAATCCTGAAATCTGATAGGTTTGGTGAAAATAGCCAATTGGTCCTTTAGTACCACGGTACTGTGGCAGTAGCCATTGCCTTATTATAATATGTGTTACCCCATTGACACGAAGTGACACAACTTTTATTGATTGCCAGTTAATTGGTAAGTGATATCACATAAACATTGAAACAAAACCACGAATAAAATGTCACTCTGTTGCCCTAGCTGGGTTTTAAAGCGTCTAGAATCCTTGATATAAATTTACAGTGTGTGTGATAATTATGATAACTTAAATATTCGGCAACCACAAAGTGACATATCCAGTACGCGCTGCTGAACATATGAATACTTTATACTTGACATGATGCTACATGGAGGATACATTATTGCAATATATGATATATTTCATTTTTGGAATAATTATAAGTCTGCTATGCGTTTGCAATTTTTAGTGATGATTCTCAAATGACTTGGATTATTGTTAGCATTTGAGTTCAATATGTGTATTTATTGAGCTTATTATGTTGAAATATCTTATGTGTTTTTTACAAAATAAAATTGACATATTTCCAATAGCTGGCTCACTGTAAACCGTGACAATTATAAAGTACTGAAGAGTTATTGTCAAACCATTTTCAGCTCAGTACACATCTTCTTTTTGAGGATTAGAATCATCAACATAGGCATTTGGCATAATTTTATTGTTTTAGATATTCGTATACACATAGCAAGATGACAGACCATCATGCTCATAGAATGGCCCGTATATAAGTGAATATTTTATTACTTGTTAAATTTCCCGTATGCTATGGAAAATATATTGGCCATAAAAAATATAATTTAAATCTGTCACACTTTGAACTATTTTTCAGCTTAGAAATCCCACTTTTACCAAATTTTGATCATAACTGGACAATAACAGAAGATGGTTTATTCTTTGATTTAAATTGGTACTTGATAATGTTTGATTATTGTGTCGGTATATATTCTCTATGGTAGATTGTAAAGCAAAGGCGGTTCCAGGACGGTCAAGGATGCGAAGGCTGATTTTGACTGAATTAAGGGGACTGTCAACATGGCTCTAATTTGGCCCAAATATTTCATTTTTAGACATAGAAAACACATACATATATCTATTCCTTCTAAATCTGCTAATTTGAACATTATAAGCGTAGGCCTTAAATTAACCAAATAATATGGTTAGGGCCTAAAGCCTCTCATTATCAACGTCGATGTTGTCATTGCAGTACAATTCGATGAATTATATTATATTTATTTTTGATAAAATTATCATTTTTGCGCCCATTTTGTAAATAAAAATGAGGACAAAAAGTTTATTTGACACAATATTTTATTTGATCATGCAAGATAGGTCCACATCCATAAATTGCAAGAAAATGGACATAAGGCGGTGGACATTTTTTAAATTTGAATTAAGATTATATTAATTTTTATTCTTGAACGCAACACGTTGGCTTCCTCTTAATAAGCCCAATATTACGAAATACTTTAGTTTTGTTACAATATACAATTTAAGGCGATCGTGGTGTTTTTATAAATTAGAAGAACAAAAATATTAAACATTAATTTTAGAAATCGTAAAAAAAATTCCACTTGGGCTCCCATCTTAAACTGATAGAACATCAGCATACCTATGCTGTGTCAAAATGTCAGAACTTTATCACCATTTTAAAGTAACGTTGACCCTTTACCTTCTAGTGCTAGGCCTATACATCCGATGGTATCATATTTTATTAAATAATTCAATGAAAAGTGTCTCGACCCGTTGAAATCAGTATGTTTGGATCTTAAATTTAATATTTCACACTTTTGTATTTTATTAAATTTGATCATGTTCATTTACTGTGCTGTGCGAAATGCGATAGCAAATCTCAGCCCACAGTGAAGGAAAATACGATAAAATTTTCGGTAGGTAAAATTTAAGTTACATATGAACCTAATTAAATTGCATGTCATTATGTTTTTGTTTAACAGCTGTTGTAACTGCTGAAATAATTAAATACTTGCTACGTCATGGCCAGTGTTCTCGTACAAGTTACAATATATTTTAGGCTTCGGATTGGTCGAGATTTTTGAATGGGAAGATGAATGCTAATATTTAATTACAACATAAATTAAAATAAAACGTATTTTATCCCCACCTAAAAATCTGAAAAATGTTATAATTAAGCTTAAAATGTAACGATACTTATATTCTATTTGACTTATATCATTGCAATTATTGTTTAGATAGTGCCCGAAGAAGAACAACAACAAAAAGGAGAGAAAGAAACGAAGAAGTTGTTTTAAATATAAAATAAACTATTTTTTAACAGATAAACTATCTATTGTCTATATTTTAATGTGTTGTGTTATTACTTTATATAGAGTTGTGGGATGAGGATTTTTTGTACTTGGAATGTTTATATTTTATTACGTGAATATATCAGCGCTCTTAGAATTTAAACGGGGATCCTTGAACGCCTATGTAAACATAATAAAGCCTGGTCAATACCTTATTGATTATGAAGCCGGAGATATGCAAATGGAGGGCCGCATCTGTGGCTACCTGTGAATTTGCCGTCATATTTAGCACCGTATTAATTATAAAGTGAGTCAAGTTAATTAGCGGGGACAATGGAGCCGCTTAATCCGTAAATTTTTAAAAATTTACCCCTTGATTTAGAAGGTCTATTTGGAAAATTGGCCCTCAACCGCCGAGATTCCTCAAAATTCAGGTTCATAAAGGCCCTTGGATTTGGAGGGTTAATCTGGAAAATTGGCTCTGGAATTATTTAAAAAACCGGTCCTAGAATTTAGAGGGTTAACTTGAAAAAATGGATCTTGGATTTAGAAGGTCTATTTGAAAAATTGGCCCTGGAATTTAGATTTTTAATTTGAAAAAAATGCTATCTGATTAAAATAATTTAATTTAAAAAATGACCCCTGGATTTAAAGGGTTAATTTGAAATAAATTAGTGATCGGATTTAAAGGGTTTATTTAAAAAATTTTGTCTTGGGATTTAAAGGGTTAATTTAAAAAAAAAGTTTTGAGGCTCAAAGGGTTGATTGACAGCCATTTTGATTTATAGCCGCCATTGATTAGCGGCCTTATTGGATTGTGCCCATTCCTGCTCTTAGCTCCTTGATATGAATCCTATGCAACTGACCTATCCTATACAGTTAGTCCATGGGCCAGATATGAAAACCCTCCCGACCCTCCCTGGGGATTTTTGAAGACAGTGATTTTTGGACACCATGTTATATGACTATTGGCTTGTTTGCACTCAAAATATTGGGGAATAAAAAAATACTGGGTCATCAAACATATGCACCCCCCTGAATTTTAAGCGGTAAATTTAATTTTATAAAAGTCATGTTGTGCATATTTTTTTCGACTGCAGGTATTTATTCTTATAATTAAACACTAGTTATGTTACAAGAAGATGCTATGTGAGACGAAAATAAAAAAATAAAATAATATGGGGTTCATTCATATATGTAATAACCATTTAAATCCCAAATTCCACATATCGCTTGCTACGTTTACATGACAATCTAATATGAAAACCCTCTCCACCCCCCTCCTCAAAGGCGAGACATTTGAAAACAATATTTTTAAGACAGCTTATTCAATATCCATTTATTATCTGCTTGTTTGCACACAAAATATTGCGACAGGGAAAAATACTGGGTCATCAAACATATGTACCCCCTTGAATTTTAGGCGGTAAATATAATTTACTGAAAGGCATGTTGTATATATTTGTTCAACTACACGTATTCATTCTAATAATTAAACACTAGTTATGTTATAAGAATATGCTATGTGAGACAAAAATTGAAAAAAATAAAGAATATGGGGTTAATCAGTATATGTAATAACCCTTTAAATCCTAAATTCCACATATTGCTTGCTACGTTTACATAAAAATCTAATATGAAAACCCTCTCTAGCCCCTCCTCCGGGGCGAGGTATTTGGAGACGAAAATTTTTAGACACCTTATTTAATATCCATTCAATATCTGCTTGTTTGCACTCAACATATTGAGACAGGAAGAAATAGTGGGTCACCAAACATAATGTACCCCCTTGAATTTTAAGCGGTAAATTTAATTTACTAAAAGGCATGCTGTATATATTTTTTCAACTGCAGGTAGTTATTCCAAGAATTAAACAGTAGTATTGTTACTATATGTTATGTGAAACTAAAATTTAAAAAAAAAATGGGGTTTATTAATACATGTAATAACCCTTTAAATCCCAAATTGCACGCCTCCTATGCTACGTGTATATGAAAACCAGATAAACAAAACCCTCTCCACCCCCCTCCTCCTGGGCGGGATTTTCAATACAATAATTTTTAGGACACCTTATTGTTTATCTGTTCTATATCTGCTTGTTTGCACTCAAAATATTGGGGCTGAAAAAAATAACGGGTCATCAAACATATGTACCCCCTGAATTATAAGCGGTAGATTTAATTTCCTAGAAGACATGCTGTAATCGTTTTTTTAGCTAAAGGTATGTGTTCCATTGAATAAACACTAGTTATGTTACTAGAAGATGTTATGTAACAAGACAATAAAATAGATTAACACATATGGGGTTCATTATAATATATAATGACTTTTCAAATCCCAAATTACACGTCTTTCGTGCTATGTGTATATGAAAACCAGAAATGAAAAACTTCCCCTACCCCCTCACCATGGCAGGGATTTCTATAGACAATAATTTTTACACACTTTATTATTTATCTATAAAATATCTGCTTGTTTGCACACTCCCTGAATTTTAAGTGGTAACTTTAATTTCCTTTAAGACATGTTGTGATTGTTCTTTAACTCCAGGGATGTGTTCCACGGAATAAACACTAGTTATGTTACTAGAAGATGTTACGTGAAGTGAAAATAATAATAATAAAAAATATGGGGTTCATTACAATATATAATGACCCTTTAAATCTCAAAGTACACGTATTCTGTGCTATGTGTAGATGAAAACCATACATGAAGAACATCCCCTACCCCCTCCCCATGGGCGGGATTTATAAAGACAATAATTTTTAGACAACTTATTATATATTTATTTAATATCTGCTAGTTTGCACTCAAGTTATTAGGACAAGAACAATTAATGGGTCATTTTACACAGTAAATTTAATATCAGAAAAGACTGGTTGTATCTATTTGTTCAACTCTAGTTATTTATCCCAAGGATTACACATTAAAATCACCCTAGTTATGTCGGTAGAAGATGTTATGTAAATACAAAGTAACTTTGATGAACA
The DNA here is from genome assembly GCA_964017125.1 of Flabesymbios commensalis. Taxonomy (NCBI): domain Eukaryota; kingdom Metazoa; phylum Annelida; class Polychaeta; order Terebellida; family Flabelligeridae; genus Flabesymbios; species Flabesymbios commensalis. The sequence goes on along the minus strand of OZ024910.1, from coordinate 49,960,217 downwards.
AATAAGGGTTTATCATACATGTAATAACCAATTAACTCCTATATTACAGGTCATTTTTATTTAACCAAAGTGTGATAAAATAATAGTTTTACCATGTCAGTGGCATTTAGAAGGTATGGGCATAAAATAATCTCAGAAATCACGAAGGGCTTAAAAAAAAAATATTAGTCTTTTTGATGACTTTTGAGTTCATGTGACTCAAATCCAAAGAGCATGTCTCGACATATATCACTGATTAATATAGGTGCTGATAAATAGGTATAGACATTATTTTTCTTCTATTAATATTCTAGATAACTTGTTACCACCAGCTAGTATGCATAGTGTACGTAACCTTTCTAATAATTATACAAACCCATGTTCATAATAAGGCTTTTGATTGAGAAAACCAACGCCATAGTTTTCTGGCAATCAGAAGGTGCACGATATGTTCGGGCGATGTGTTGATTTTTAATTCCCGATATCCCTAATAAATATGTTGATATCCCTAATTTTTCGATGCTTGGTAACTAGCTTAGCAGGATATGTGGGCAACCTTTTATCAACATTAGGTTCTAAATTAACTTTTACATATTATTTGAAGTATAATTAAGAAGCCCACACTTCTGAATTGGCACCGGAATGAAATAAAAAAAAATGCTACAGGCACATGCTTATTTTATTGGTCACTTCATTTATATATTATCGGACAATCATGTAACTATAGGTAAAGGTGCCATGCTGGAAACCATAAAAAATTCAAAGTAAGAAAATCACAATAAAAAACACATTTTGGTATTATCGTATAAGTATATTTGCCGAAACACAAATAATTATACAGTAAATAGGTGTTATTTAAATTAAAGGTAATGTCCACGAGATCCGGGTTATAGGGGCCTAATATAGTAAAGAAAACAAAGTAGAGTCTACTGTTGTATTAAAAGAACAAAATATGAAAAATAAACGTTTAAACTGGTCGTGGGTATTAGCTGAGAGGTCAAGGGGCTTAGTGAGAGGTCGTGTGTGGCGATAATACGTCTTTGCGTTTTGTCTTTTTACACGAATTTCTATTTCACAACGCCTTAACTACATGTGTGTACACAATTACCAGTTGAAATGTTATATATTACATGTAATGTGGACATTTCGGAACTCTTGAAATGTTTTCAGATGAAAGGTTGACCACAAAAATGGCAGTGTAGATAATTTATGTTTTACTCTTTGGTTGTTTGGTCTTTGATATAGGCCCCTATTGATTGAAACCTGATTTTCTACAATACTTATTATTATCTAATTTGTTAGCTAATTTGCACATTTTGTGCTAATATAATTTCATGATGTTGATAACATATATTTTATTGCAATCTCTGTCCATGAAAATCATAGGGTAGACATTTTTTCAAGATTCTAACTTGATTAGTTTCTGAGATATTGCTTGAAACTGGATTTTGGGTAATGGCTACCTAATTTGCATATTTTATGCTTATTTAATATTCTGATCCAAAATAGATATTTTATTGCATTCGTTCACCATGAAAACCGTATGATAGACACTGTTTTTAGGATTCTAACTTGATTAGTTGCTGAGATATTGCTTGAAACTGGATTTTCTGTAATAAATGGATGCCTAATTTGCATATTTTATGCTAATATATTATTCTGAATATAATTAGATATATTTTATTGCATTCGTTGACCATGAAAACCGTATGATAGACACTGTTTTTAGGATTATAACTTGATTAGTTTCTGAGATATTGTTTGAAACTGGATTTTGTGTAATGGCTGCCTAATTTGCATATTTTATGGTAATTAATTTTTTTGATTCTCATTGGATATATGTTATTGCATTCGTTGACCATGAAAACCGTATGATAGACACTGTTTTTAGGATTCTAACTTGATTAGTTGCTGAGATATTGCTTGAAACGTGATTTTCGGTAATGGTTGCCTAATTTGCAAATTTTAGCATATTTAGCCCCAGCAGCTTAAATGCAAACAAACGGATTTCAATAGGTCCATATTCAGAGGCTTCAAAAATAACCACCGTGAAAAAGGGGGAGGGTTACGGGTGGCCCACGGTCTAAGTCGAGCTTCCAGCATGGTTGACATTGCAAAGTCTGGTATTGCAAGGTTTTTTGATAGATTTTTGTTCTTATGGTGTCTGGGAACTACTTCCACTTAGTTGTCCTCTGGACGACCTTGGGCATTTTTATGTGATTAAAAGGTCAATTTTTGAGATCAAAAGGGCTAAAAATAAAAATAAATTAAAATTATTTATATTCAACTCAAGTGTAAGCTGACATCATAAAATAATTATCTCATGCAGGACGGTGTAAATAAATCCAAACACCAAAGTCAAGAAAAGGTTGAAGTAGAGGTCAAAACGGTCAATCTATAAGGTCAAAAGCGTAACAATTAGAAACATTTTCAGGGACGTTGAAATTCTGCTTGAATAAAAGCACCCATTATTATATTAACTTATGCATGGCCATATAAAATGAGTAACAAATTAATAATTGCTGGAGAACATTAAAATTCATCTTTGATAAAAGTTTGCATCATTGTCTAAACATAATATGCATGGTGGTGGCACATATTTCGAACACCAAGGTCAGCAAAAGATTAAAATTGAAAGTCGAAAGGTCACATTTTAGAGGGTAAAAGAGTAAGAAAACAAAAGTTCATAGAAAATTAATATTAAATCGCGTCAAATTAAATATGGCATCATCGTGTAAAGAGATCACACATTGTCGTGGTTTATCTTCACAGACCAAGGTCATCAAAATAATTAAGTAAGGACAAAATGGTCACGCAAAGATTAAAAAGACAACATAATATTAAAATTGCTGTTTAATTAACTTCTAAGCTTGATTCAAAGAAAAGTTATCTTTATGCCGAGTTAAATTATCCAGAATATACATATATAGCTAACTACTTCTCAATTGCAAAAAAAGAGCAATACACGTTATAACAGTTTAATCATACACACCATTGTCATATAACAAGAAAATAAATTGTGTTCTCTTTCTTATGGTTTATTCCCGTTGCCTACATCCCTTATGTGCTCATCGTTTCATATCTCGTCAAAATCCACATCTTCATTTCTCTCTTCCATCCCATCATGTCATTTCTGTGTGTGTGGATTATCACATTTTGTCACCCCTGCATAAGCAGTGGAGGGTAAAGCCAACGCGCTCTTTGTGACAACTGCATAATTCTGCACCACATGCACGCCCCTTAGCTTTACACCGACAACTAATCACATCCATTAGATGTGGTGGAGCTGGTGGACCAGCATGGTAAGCTGGACTGGGGATTCCGCCCTTGCCACGCTTCCAGCCATACTGGTCGAGATGCTCTGTGCAGGCTGGTGGTGCATTTTGTCAGCTGACTTCCACAGGAGAAGTTGAAGGTGACTACAGAGAACATGAAGTAATAGGTTTGCTTCAGTAGGTGGCAGAGACATCACTTTGAAGGGCTTCCCCTTCTTGTGGATGTACTTCGTGCACTTGCCATTGATGTGCCAGGCTTTTGCCCATACAATTGCTGTGAAAAACTCCCTATCAGACACTAGGGCGGAGATAAATTGAACAAGGGTTGGACTAGTATCCTCTACTATTCGTGTTGCAGTGAAATCAGCAAGATTGTAGTCATTAGGGGCAGGTACAGATGCTGCCTCACTTCTGATCTGTCTCACTAAATTGTCAACAGATTCGGAATCAATGCCATCATCTTTCACCAGCTTTGGCGTTTGTATAACAATTTTTTTGAACCCCACAAGTGAAGAACATCCTTGGCTCTTTAATACCACAACAGCATCCCCAAGTGCAGCTGTTAGCTTCGTGCACATCTGCCGCCTTCCGAGCATACCTCCTGCTTGGGTGTATCTGTCGTGGAGTTCCACACTGTTCCAAATTACCAACATTTGTGTACATGTCATCAATTACTGAAGACAAGGCATCGCCATCAATCATTAGCTTACTGACACATGGGGTACTAATGGATATCTTCTTGAAAAATGTGTTGTGACAATGAGCATGATACCTTCCTTTCTCAGAAGATAAATCATTTGTGTTTGACAAACGCAACTCAACAGCCTTACCCAAGTCATCGTTCCTTTCTCTTGCCCGGTCCAGCATATTGTCTTTGAAAATACATTCCCCAGGCCTTTCAGTGGTCTCGCAGTTTCTCCACCTCACCCACCGATCAGGATGTTTGAAGTCCTTGTCGAAGCACTTGAGTGCACAAATAAAGCGGTCAGCATTTGTATGAAATTTTGATGGTCTATAGCAATAGTGGGTCAAGTCGACTTGACAGCAAAATTGTGTTTATCTTTTTGCTTAGAACTACAGTCTGCTAAATCCACTTATCAGGATGTAGACTTGGACTTATAATGATGAAACACAAAGCGATTAGAATTTGACAGTAGTTCAAGTGAAATGATCAGAGTATATTTTTACCTGCAAAAGTGATTTACAGAAGCAGAATTGGGATCAACAAGACACCAAGTTAACTTAACGCATTGTTACAACAGGAACACAGAATATACAGAGATTGTTCCTAGATCATCAATAAAGTTCAGGCATTTCCCCTGTGTTGTCTCCACAAGTCTCAGAATAAGAATGCGCTAAGTGCACTTGCACCGTTTTTGTCCCAGAAACAGAGCCCATAATCATATAACGCCAGAATAACAATGTGTCAAGTCGAATTTGTCCTGTGTTGAACAGATATTATGCTGATATGTGCTCCTTTTCACGAGAATAACAATGTGCTAAATCGACTTGATCTGTTGTTTTAACATGAATTTGGAATTAATTCAAACTTTATACATATTATAGTTGACTTAGCTGGTTATTATTCTAAAGGCCAAAAATGTCACTTAGCACAGTATTGTTTTAACCGATCGAGGTGAGGTGTGTAACAATTCTTATGACAATAAACATCTTCATTCTCAGCAGCTTTTCGTTCAAATTCATGCATTAAATCTGTGTCTCCCCTTTGCCCACTTCGTGTTATCATGGTTGAGAGCTTCCCAATACGTTGCTGTTGGTCGGTGGTATGTTGACAAATGTCCTTTCTGTCATGTCTAATGTCTATATTATCAGGTGTATAATCAGGCAAAGTTTCAAATTAAACAGGACTACTACGACAAATGAGCGACCTTGATTGCCATACAAATACGAAATGATGGCATGACACGGTCAGTAGGCCCCTATTATCCTGTGAGCATCTCTGAACATCTGTACAACACACAAAACCAATACAATAGCCAGAACGTAAACTGACCTAACATCGTCATCACCACTGATCACAATTCAGACAACATGTTATAATCTACCTACGCATTAACTAAATGCATTGCGATTGTCGTAACCATGAAAAATATCTTAACCAGTACAGGCGGGCTGCTCATGTTCAGACTAACATTGAAAACACGATATTTGACTGCGTCTGAAGAAATAAAATACTCATTAATCCATTATATATTGTCCTTGACCCTGACCTTTACCTAGTTTAGCTTTTAAAATTCCATGCCAGGTGATATTTGTGCATAAAATTATAATTCATTCTACGCAGAATACAAATTGTCCACTCCTTTGCATTTGTCATCATTACACCCCATAATTGACCTTTACATTGACCTGTTGATCGTTATGATAATATTTGTTTATTGAATTACTCTTAATTGTTATACAAAAGTCAAATAAGGATGATATATCGAGTTTTCATCCCAAGAAATATACATTCTGAATGTCAATGTATTTTTTTACCATTCTGACCTCTCTTGAACTTTTGATCTCATATAAAAAATTGCCCAAAGTTGTCAAGAGAAGAACTAAGTACGAGTTGTCCCTGAGTATCATAGGAGCAGGAAGCAATCATAAAACCTTGCAATACCAGATTTTCAAGCTTTTGGGGCTTTTACATTGAGTGGCATCTCGACTAATATTACTGTTAAGTAGAACTGTCGAGGTACATTAGGCTTGACTTTAAAATTCGATTACGGTAATATCTGGAAAAAAATACAGTTAGGATCATAGACGTTTTGTAATGTATAACTAAATTGAGAAGTCGCAAAACACAGATCCCTCGACGTCAGTCGTCGGAGAAATATAAGGGCTCAACTTTCAACTTTAGTTCAATAGACCTATCATTCGCCATCAGGCTAACTTTGTTTCAGCAAACTCGGCAATTTGCGATGGACTTCCACCGAGGGGATTTTTGTTTGCCCAGAAAGACTATAAGTAGCGCACTCAAATGGACAATCATTGTATATCTGCCACTCTGGAGTGCCCATCGGCGTGCGCACAAGATAAACTGATATCATCTATCATCGGTGCTATGGGTGAAATTGAATAGCAATATTTATTTATTATGCTCTGTTAGAAAATAGTTTTTTTTCCCATACTAGATAATAATTTCCAGCTCTCTTGTGATAGATAATATGCGTCGTGATATATAAACAAGAGTGATATTGTTTAAGTGGCATTTGGTGAGAGAGATTGCAATGATACAAGTTTAATTATTTGGTTCCCTGCTGTTCAGCTGTACAGCTAATTTCAAGGATTTGTTGATCGACATAAACGTATTGATACAATTTCATTGATAACTATTTCTTACTGTACCTCACCTTACATTCACCCGTTTTCTCCAGCCATGTGGACAGTTGGCATATTCTGGAGTTTTTCTCTTAGTGAGTATATGACGAGAACTATAACAATGAGTTGTTTGCAAATGAAATAAATTCAACATGTTAAAAATAGTTCTTTTTCATTAATCAACAAATGAAATCTTTCGTTATTTCCCATTTTTCTTTATATAGTATTACCCTCCTTTAAATAAGCCTCCTAAACATGTCATATTTTTTCGAATTATTGATGACTGTGGCTTTGTTTACCTAGTAATGATGCTTTGAAATTCAAAATAAACACATGTTTCTGAAGAAAGAAGTTAGCTATAATTATTTCATGTTAAAAGAACATAATAAAATATGGCCTCGGGGTCTCTGAAATATGCGTTTTATCGGTTATTACAATTTGGTCTTGATTAATATATTTGTATGCAGACAATAATTCGCCGCATTTATAATGTTAAGACACATGTATTAAAATTAATGACATTAGCAAGAAAGTATAATATATTGGTATATTTTAGTATATTATAATGATACTGTTTTATATTTTTTTTAATTAATAAAAAAATATAAAACATTAGCAAGAAAGTATAGTATATTGGTATATTTTAGTATAATATAATGATATTACAATATACTAAAATATATCAATATACTATACTTTCTTGCTTATGTCATTAAATACATGTGTCTTAACATTACAAATGCGGCGAATATCTGTTTCCACATTGATCACGGATATAACCCTTAAAGCGCTGAAATATTGTATGTATAATTCATGGAAACCAAAGCGTGTTTTCAATTTGAAATAATCACAAATATCTTAAGTTAAGTCTTTGCGATTCATTTGAATACCTATGTTATGGGTATACGGCTGCTATATAGATATTGTTACTCTTACAAATCGACTTGAGACGTCAGAATCGAATCTGACGACCAAAGTCGATCCGCGCGCTGTAATGGTTTAAAACACTTTTCAGATATTAAAGATATAAACTAATGAAAGAAGTTTCAGGATTTTATATAATTATGATATGTATTTTAATAGATGGTGTTGCTATCAATTTATATAGTAAACAAATTGCATTTTTATACCAAATGTAAACAATTGTCAAAATAGCTATATAATACAAACATGTGTATGGCGAAATTTGATTGAGAATCGACCTTTGTGAAACACCTTATATAATACTGTTAAAATAATTTGGTGGGAAATCGTGGATAGGCTGAAATTTAGCCTTATTCATCACGAGAAACGCATTTACAATAATTGTTGTAGTTCTCAATAACAATGTTGTGGAGATAGTTGCTGACTGTCAGTATGACTTGGCCAAACACCTGCTACATCACAGTGTGTATGATGTGACTATGAGACCAGTATCATCTTTTGACCAAGTTGTCAAGGTGAACATCAGCGCCAGTCTGTTCCAGATCATAGGATTGGTAAATATATATATATATATCTAGCTCGGTGAATTTATAATTTGTTATTTGGTGCTCTTGAAGTCATATGGTATCAAGGAAATGCATTTAATATATAGTTTACCCTAAAAATGTGGCTCCATTAGTGTTTATAAAGCAAAAAACTACTATTATCGATCCAGGGGTTAAATATTTCATTAAACTGTATAGACTTTTAATTGTTTCAAAAAAAACAGTTTGCAATACACGAAAATATTTAAAATAGTTTCATTGTTATCATAGTTAAATATGATATCTGAATTCCAGCAGCACTGATGCGCAAAAGACAAACAAGTGACATTATGACATTATACATAATAAATGAATATATTATGTAGTTGTTGCTATATTTGTATCAGAATAATCATATCTATGATAAACATTATTAGTTATTTTAAAATTATTACATCGTTTTCCATTATCGATATAAATAGGAATTATCTCGAAAAGTTATTATAAAAACAAGTATAGTTCTCTTTCAATATTTGTTGTGTTTTATATCAAAACACAAAATAAGTGAAGTCGCAATGTAAACAAACACTTCTAAATCCAGCATAACAGTTTAAATAAGTTCCACGATTTTGAGAATAATTGAAACGCATATGTTATTTACTTTTTAAAAATACATTTTAATCTTACACTGTGTACAGATTTCTTCAATTATTTTTGTTTTGAAATGGGTTTATTGACATGTGATATATGGGCCTATCTGCGGTAAAGGGTCATTAGTAAAATAATTTTAATAGCAAACTTAGGAGACCATATTCTACCGTATTCCAGTAATTAGTAATCTTTTTTAAACAACATTATTTTTTCGCCACCTGTTTTTCATAATGATCATGAATTTATGTATTTTTATATGAATTATATTTATATTGCTAAGAAATAACTTCAAAATTTATATGTCTGGCATTTCATTGGTTTCAGAACGAGCGCAAACAAGAGCTCAACTTGAATATGTGGTGGTCATTTGTAAGTACACAAACGCAGTATAGTATACTTTTACAGCCTACACGTTTTTGTATGGATTGTGATGGATTGTGATGTTATAGCTAATAATTGTCTTAAGTATTAGCTCAAACATATTTTCTACTGAGAGATTCAAGACTGCAGTCGAACGCTCAGATATTAAATGCAGTGTCAGTTTTAGTTTGGTTGCTACCATGTATATCCCAATCCACCCTAGAATTTGAATTACTGCCAAGTGACTATTATGCCCGTATTTAAAAAAAATACACCTAATTAATTGCCACCTTGCATATGATATTTTGGTATTGCTGTAGTTAATACGCATGCTTTTAACCGCAGGGCCATATCCGGGGGGTTTCTGTAACCCCCCTTGCTAAAAAAAAATTACTGGACTAATAGATTTGGACTACATTGGGATCTATGATTTATTGACTTTGTGACACTAAGTGTATAATAAAAATAATAATAAAACATTGAGGCTTCATGAGGGTTTATGGTCAATTAAATAAAAGTTCTTAAAAATTATTTTCAATCATAAGGATTTATGCTAATTCGCCCACCGCAAGCGCTTTTTATTTTCAAAAGTGAGATTTATACTTAGGAAAGTAAAATGCAAATATTTAAATTCATATGAAGAGTAAAAAATAAAGTTTCTAGGATGCCAATCTCATAGATAAATTAAATCGAAATCAAAGCGATGTGAATTAGGACATAAATTATTGAGGTATGTTATGCTAAGATAGTATTAAAATGTACTAACTTTGAAACAAATGTTTGAAAATTATGACGTCTTGACTTGCTGCATTAATCCGGCATTGGTTTAGTGTTTCGTGTTTGCTGGGTAGCCTGCATAATTTTACAATATTTTAACAATGTACTATATGCAATGCTATGTTTTCTTGATAGTGTCTTATAAGTCAGAATTGACTGGCCGTAATAAATGTAACACTGTAATGTTCTTAATATAAATGAATTGTGGGTGACACTTAAATAAATTTTACTTGACTTGACTTGGCTTGACTTGCTACGGCAAGCCTTGATCACATACTGGTGTCCTGGCGGTGAAATGGCTCAGACATCAGGTATGTGATCAAGGCTTGCCGCAGCAAGTCAAAACGTCATCAGTTTCAAACATTTGTTCCAAAGTTAGTACATTTTACTACTATCTTATGGATTCTTGGAACTATAAATAACATATTTTCAACATATGTTATGCTAGTTTTAAATTATTTTTCACATGTTCACTAAAAGCTTACCATTGTTTCCGCAATTAACGTTTTGTATATATAGTGTACGGAAATTTCCATTGATGGGCATAAGTATGCTCGCATAAATCATGGAAAGCAGGCTTGCCAACAGCCTGAAAAAAATGTATAATAATTAAACAACGTTTACAAACACACGAGATAAAAAATTTATAGTGAATAATGTTGCCAAGTACAAGGAAATTACCTCTAAGAATAATCGCAATTCGGGGGGCATTAGCGGATCAATTAAGAGATGGGGCCGTGGTGATCAATTAATAGCTCAATATTTATGTCTCTAGAAATTAATCTCAAGTGCTTCCAGAAACAAACAAAAACACAATTTTTTTGTAACTCTCCTAGTCAGAAGTTCTGGATACGGCCCTGAACCGCCTTGTTGTTTATTATATGTTTATCATCTGTTAATTTTAATATAGTGCTACACAATCATGTAACACTGATTTTTCTTTGTAAAAAAAAAATAATATTATGGGGGTGCGCGCCATGTCTGATTTACCCAGCAAACACAACGCCGATCCAACATTAACCCTTTAAGCCCTCACGATCAGGCTTAGGGCGAGTACTGAACAAATGTACTCGAGTACAAGTACAAGTACTTGAAAAATTGACGAGTACAAGTACAAGTACTGGATTTTCAAAAGTACTTGAGTACAAGTACAAGTACTTTGAAAAGTACTTGAGTACAAGTACCGAGTACTTTCGTTGTAAACTCTAATTAACTACATAAAATTTAATAAATAAATAATTGATTATAATATATCTTACTTCATGTTGATATATGTGACCCGATCCGGCAAAATGAGTTTTAAGTCGCACTTTGGCAATTCATTAAAAAGAAAATATTTTATATATTTATTTTATTTTAATACAATTGTGTGGTATTTTCCAAAGGTGCACAAATTGCCTTTTTGAACTTCAAATGCCATTTTCTCCAAAAAAAACGCAATTTCAGACCTCTTATTTTTGGGGGGTTTGTCGAGTCATATTTTCGGAGTTAAGCACGCTACAGAGTTGTGTGATATACCATTTTATAGGTAATTTTGTGTAGGTGCGGGATATCTTAATAACTCCAATATTTAAATATGCGACTGACGACTCATTTTGTCAGGTCGGGTCACATATAGATATATATATGAGTGGTGAAAATAATATTTTATGGGACAGGCCTATTATTGATATTGCATGATGCCATGTCCCAGCCAATAGCATGATATTGCATTTTCCAATCAGTGTACAACGTATTGTATGCTACAAGTAGGCTTACTATTTGGCGAATCATAATAAATAAATAAGCACATGCTGGTATACAAATTGTCTGTGTCTAAAGCTTTACGTTGCAAAACACGCTAGTTTAAAAAAATTCAGTAGTACTAATGATGGTAAAACTTTGGGCCAGTGCCGCCAACATTTGGCCGCCACTGTAATACATGTTTAAATGAGCCTGAACACACATTGTGTCATGGAAAAGATCAAGGCTATTAAAGGTATACGGATCACAATTCTGCCCTGGAAATTTAAAAGGCAGTATCTGCTTACTTGTAAAGTAAACAGAACTGCCTTTTGGCTTTGCACGGCACACTTGCTTTGCGATAACAGGCACACTTTAGTTGCTGGTGACTGTGATATCAAATCAAATGTTCACCATAATACATGTATATCCGTACAAGATTCAGCCCGGGCATACGCTGGCTGATAAATTAGCCTATTATTAGTTTAAAATATATTTGTATGCAATTTATTGGACGAGCACCTCAGTGTTGTATCTATTTTTATACTCGGTCCGTCATCACATATATATATATGGTCACGATGCATTAAAGCATCATTTTACATCCCTGACTTAATTTTCCTACAACAAACGGTTTTATAACAAAAATTTTCATGAAACTGGTTGACCAATACATGGTGATTTTTTTAAAATTTTTAAACCATATCAAATCATCTTCATCCACTACAAGTCGAGAATTGCCACAGCAATTCGCGGCTTGTATTGGATGAAGATGACTATGGTAAATTCAAGCTTGAAAGGGTTAAAGCAGAACAGTGGTAATATATTGTATTTGCTCTGTATGATAATAACAATTTGCTTAGCCAATAACGATTTTCAGTATTTAATAATATATCATTTATTATTCAGATCTGGAGAGACAAACGATTTTCATGGAACTCATCCGACTTTTGTGGCATAGAAACTATCGTTATAGAAAACCATCGCATCTGGGTTCCTGATGTAGTGTTATACAACAGGTTGTATACATTAGTAGATCTTATCTGGGAATAATTTGGGAATTGACAAACATAAAATAGCAATAATAGCCTACTATATATGTAAGCACCATTATAAATATATATTTCTAAATTCTGCTGCATAACAGGTGACCTCCTCAAAAAAAATTAATAATCCAGGTCATGATTCTTGACCTAGTTTATTCTAAATTAATAATACATTTCATTTTTCATCATTTCATTTATTATTCTAGTATTTCTGAAGAGAACATGGGTCAAGATGTGTTTGCTAACACACACGCTCGAGTGTATGCAGATGGAACTGTATCTTGGCCCACATTATCTATCGTACACTCTACATGTACAGTGAAGATGCACAACTTTCCATTTGACAGTCAGACATGTCAACTTATACTGGGCTCTTGGACGCAGGTGAGAATACATGTGTTTCCAATGCTTAACATGTGTGTTTATGTACCATTTGGTGGTGTGCATAGATTACTTGCTTCTAACGTATTGGATGTGTGTTTATGTAGCCTACCATTTCATGATGTGAAGAGATTACTTATTTCTAATGTATAAGACGTGTGCTTATGTACCATTTGGTGATGCGCACAGATCACTTGCTTCTAATGTATAAGATGTGTGTTTATGTACCATTTGGTGATTTGCACAGATTACTAATGCATAAGAACCTATCGAATAACAATGATGGGAGCAGCTCCTTCCGCCATTAATGCGATTCTCTTCAATCTTAATGTGATTGTTAAATTTAATGTCAATGACCTAACCATCGATGTTATGACGGTGGTTTTAATTTCAGACACAACCCCCACCACCACCCATCATGGCATATCTCAGAGATTCACTGAACAATGTTACAATATTTTTGAAGTAAGGAAAGACTTTAAAAAAACAGCTTGCAACATTGATACAAACGAGCCCTATTCTCAACGAGCCCTACAAGGTTGTGTACAGCATCTGGATAATTATTGTCTGCCGGTCTCGTTATGTAAACCATGTGCGGATCGCAACCATGCAGCCACCATCAAGGCAATATTGTGACGTGTGAACATGCTAAAAATCTCACCTGCCACAATCAGTATAAATGTGTTAATTGTTAAGGATGCATGCCTCCATGTTTTTATTGGTAAGAATGCCACCATGTTTTTATTGTTAAGGATGCATCCATGTTGTCGTTATTTCCATTTGAGGAAAACGTGGACTTGTCGAGTTATGTTGTAAACGGAGAATGGGAGCTCAATGATATGACGGCGGAAACGGTCATGTTTAAATATGAAACATCAGATCAACAGTATTACCAAGTTATTTATGAGGTGAGAAAATACAGTTTTATAGTTATGTTATACTTATAACGACAGGGTACAATAATTGCTGCAATAATCATGGTAATGCTACCGCCTGTCACGGCGGGGTTCAAGATAAATTCCACTTTCGAGGTAGCTGGGTTTTAAATATTTCCTCCCTGTTCACTCATAAAAAAATCAATATTTTGAGAAACCTGCGGGACCGAGATGTAGCGTGGTCGGCCTCAGACCTCCAGGCTCTCTTTACTTAGTTTAGCCTGTATGTGCCTAAAAGTGGCATAAAATTAAGCATCCATCCATTCACTCATTCATTAATTCATTTATTCATCCATTCAATAATTCATTCATTCATGCAGTTTTATGATCACACATTCAGATAAAAACAGTGTAAGTAAAATTTGTCTATCCTTACATCTTAATTAGGGGCCTACATCGATAAGCGGAAATACCATGATACCCGTCAATAAATACATGATATATATATATATATATATATATATATATATATATATAACATATAAAAGTGTGACTATTGCGGCAGAAATAAAGTGAAAAAAAACTGGTACGTGTCACTTATACAACCTTATTTGTTCTAGTTGGATATGACACGTAAGTCTCTGTTCTACGTCTTTAATGTGATCCTGCCTATCGTTCTGCTGATGTTTGTTGGTGTGTTGGCGTTCTGTCTGCCTCCAAGCTCAGGGGAGAAGATACAACTCTCCACAACAGTTCTTCTCACTATGATGCTTTTCCAAGTAATGATCTCGGACAAACTGCCTCCAACGTCAGACGTTGTACCATTACTAAGTACGCCTAATGCATTATTACGATGCAGGATTTGCGCAAATATCTGAATGAAATATAATTATTTCTATATTTATTTTCTTCAGATAGAACTTTCGTACAGTGAAAATTGTCATGATCAATTATGTAGGCCTATATTGATCAAAAGTATTATTAATACTTTACGAAAAGTGGCCAGGCCTTCTATATTGTACAATTTGACATACCCTGATTGCTAATTTGTCTATTTTTGCAAAGCCTTTAATTTTATGTTCCGTAATGTAGAACGTAAACTGTTTTGACACAGAAAGTGCACAATTTCAGCAAGGTAATTTTATTCCTAAGATGATAATGTCCCTGTTTCAAATAGCTTTGAAAAATAACATACTTTTGGGGCTTAAAATATCTATTCTTTTTCTATTTCTGCTAGCTAAAATTACTTCAACTATTTGTGGCTACACATTTAATGAAACATAATTACATTCACATTTTGTTTCGCAGCAAAGTTTTTCAGTGCTTCTAATATCTTGTTGGTACTCTTCACTGCCGCGTCTGTGTTTGTCCTGTCACTATATCACAATGCCATTGTCTGCCACTCGATTCCCTCCTGTCTCATGTCAAGACAATTCTATCGTGCAAGCGCAATGATATGCTTCCGGGACAAAATCGACAAGGTCAGTGTATTTCAATGTCATAATTCATAATTGAAGGGCTTAATCATGTTAATAGCCGATGCTATGAAATAATCTAATGCTGATTTGCTTTGCTTTTGTACAATATATTTCTGTATGTCAGCGAACCTCACAGTTATGATAAAAATTATCATATCTGCAGGACGGAATCAGTTTAAATATACGATATTCGTAACTGGTTTGTAGATAGATAGATATACTTTTAATAATGTCTCACCCTGTATACATTCATATAAAGTTATAAAAGCAGGTCACTCATTATATAGAGTTGCTAGAGAAAATTGTGCGTGCCTCGCTTATATACTTAAAAAAAACAATATCAATTTTAAAACAGTATTTAACAAATTGACTAAAATAATTAATTAAATTAATGAAATAAAGACAAACAGCGATTATGAGGACGGGTAAGTGAAAGAATAAAATAATGGAGGAATGAATGGACGAGCATACGGGCGGACGAACGCACGAATTAATAAATAAATGAATGACAGGATAAATGACTGCATGAATAGGTGAACGAACGGACAGACGTACGAATTAAATGATGCAGTGAATGAATGAATGAAGGAATTAATCAACATGATCACAAAATGAATGAAATAGTGAATGTCTTGAAGTTCAATGCAAATGAATTAAAATATATTTGCTATCACATGTTATTTGTAGCTCGGCAGCGAATGTCCAATATAATCTGACAGGTTTTGGCACACTTCCTCACGATCCTCTTATCACTAAATAAAACAATAATTTGTCAATATCAGTCATTTGTATAAAATCATTTTTAAAATATGTGGCTTGGGTAAACAGTACATTTCTCAATTTTGTGTACATAGGACATCCTACGATTGTATGGACCTCATCCTCAATACAGTTATCACAGAAATGACAAAATCTCTGATCAGCAGGTACATTCACGTATCGGCCAAGCTCAATATTAATAGGTGCAATCCCAAATCGGAAACGAGCCATCGCGCTCCTCTGACCAGTCTGATACACTTTATCCACAAAGCTATCCGTGCCGTACTCATGTTTAAAAAGCTTATAATTTCTGAGTTGGTTCAAGCCGTGTCCCCGATCTTTGCGTGAACTCGGTCATGTAAAAATTGTTGTCCCGCAGCATCGCTCCCTTCATCTATTATTTTGAGGTTCATTATCTGTGATTAAATTAAAATATGTCAACATTTTATGAACACTATCTGGCCATCCCCGTGTCCTTGTGGTTGGTCTGTATGCTTATTTTGCATCGCATTTCAACAAAGAATAACGTTCGGATAAAGAAAAGGGTGAATTATTGCATTCTAAAATTATCACACATGCTAGTATTTTGTATTTGTAGAATACGCAAACCCTTTATCTTTACTGAATATGTTTCCTCTTAGCTGAAAAATCAAATGACGAATTGTATGTAATTTTGAAGATTCTAAGCCTTAGTAAAATCTATATTCTCAACTGGATTCAAATAATATATGCCTTGCCCATCTTATTAATTTTAAAACCGTAAAAAACTGGTGCATTGTATTGGGTTTTAATGTGTCCGCGATGACAGTGTGCTCTTATATAGCACTAGCTTAAGTACTTCGAAACAGCGGGACGATTTTGAGTCGTGCTGAACAGTGCTGAAGCGCCATTTAGGAGCATGGAACACTGGTGAAATGAAATGAATCGGGCTTTAGGCCACCTTTGTGCACATATAGGCTAAACTGGGCCAGGAGAACCTCCAAAGGATGGTGAGATGATTGAGATGACACTGTCCTCCAGACACAGGATTCGAAATTCGAGTCCTGGCGGTCTGAGGCCGAGCACGCTACCTCTCGGTCACGGAGGCTCCCCACAATACTGATTTTTACACGTGGATGGGGGAGAAACATTTTTGTTTCTTTCAAACCGCCGAGACCGGGAACCGAACCCCGAACTCTGGCGTGAAAGGCAGCGGTGCTAACCACTACCCTAGGGACCCTGGTGACGGCCTAGTGTTTAGCCATATTGCCTGTCACGCCGGAGTTGGTTCAACCCTCGCGCGGTTTTCTGGTTTTCACTTGTAAAGATACGATATTGCGTGAATCGAGCCTCTGTAACAGAGAGTTGTCATGCTTGACTTCAGACATCCAGAGCTAGAATTTAAAATTCGGATTCCGGAGTGTAGTATCAACTGTTCCATCACTCCATCCTGATATTTTTCTTTTAATCAAGATTATGTGCACACAAATTTCCGAAGTGTAATGTCATTTTGTTTCATCTCACCACCACCAGGATAGTTTTGTCAGTATGTACACCAAAGTTACCAGTATGTAGACGAAAGTTGTTTAATGAGTCGCACTCATTCATTTTTGAAGCGCCATTTGAGTGTCCTTATAACACATATTAAATACATTAGAATAGGGCTTACGTGTGTATGGTTCAGACTACAAAGAGCACCGTGTTGTCACAGACAGCTGGCAGCTAGCGGCTGGCAGTGTAGCTTCAGACATGAGAATACAATAAATATATAAATATATTTAAATAAATATATTTGCATATTTAAACGTTATATTTTTTTCAGGCCCGTTCTGACAATGAGAAGAATGAGAGTGAAAAAATGACAAACAAAGAGACTGATGAAAATAATCCAAAGTTAAACGGGTCTGACTCATCTCAATTGGCTGAGCTTGACGACTCAGCTGTTCCAGAAATATTCAACATTAAGTGGAACACCATGCGCATGACAGAATCTGAAAAATCCGGTGGAAAAACGAAGTCCGATAAAGAAGACCCGAATCAAAATGGAGAGGTCATAGAAAAAGTAATCAACTCTTCAGCTTCAGTTGAATTTATAGAGAAGAGAGAGAGCGGCGTATCACACAGTCTATCAACACAAATAGAAAAGAGCTGCACAACCTATATGAAACAACTTTCGGTAGACACTGAACGCAAGAAGGAAATGTCTGAATTATATGCCTTAATCTGTGCTCTGGATCGCATGTTACTTGTGATCTTTATTATCCTAACTGTTGTCACGATGGTTATCATCTTCTGTACCAGTCTCTGATCTACTCATTGCTTTGGCAACATATGTACTTACATAGGGATGACCAGCAGAAGTAATGTGTTTGCAAATATTCACTAATTACGAGGTTATTAATAACTCTTCCATATTCCCTCGTAACTACTCCCCTTGACTTAGAACTATATACAGTGTTGCAGTATGACGTGTCTAGTACTACGTACAACATAAAAAAAGTCTTAGAGTGGTTAATGTTAGCGATATATCGTCGCCTCGGAGCTAAAGGATCCTATCTGACACTCGTCAGAGTGGCAGATAGGATCCTTTAGCTCCGAGGCAACGATATGTGGAATCATTTATTGATAAATAAATAATATATCTTGCAAGTAAAAAATGTTGTTTAACATACATAATATAAACATATCTAGATTTAGTAGGTAGGTTTACAATAATAACCAATTTGGTTGCAATGGGCGGGCGATGCTGGAAAACATGCTAATACACATTCATTTGTCAAGTTTTATATAATAACATTTATAAATATATTAAATATTAATTAATTTATATACTACTACTCAATATGCCATTCAACGAGTAATTTGCTACAGCTGAATAAAAGCAAACAATAGGTTTTTTTCACGTTTCCCCAGTTGGGTCCATACAGCACTGGCACAACAATTTGGTGAGCAAACCGGGCGTTATAATATAGTATGTTAGTGCACCCAATCCTTTAACATGTTTAAAGTAGTCTCTATGAACTATATGCGACCATAAAAACCTCAAGCTTCCTTGACACAAAAAGATATGTCCGCCACAATTATATGTTGTGTTTTTTGCAAACATATCTTGTGGCGGACGTTTCTTTTTTGTGTTTTTTTCGCGGACATATCTTGTGACGGACACTTCTTTCTATGATTTTTTGCGGACATAATTTTGTGGCGGGTATTTCTTTTTTGCGGACAAATCTTGTGGCGGACATTTTTTTTGGCGGACATATCTTGTTGCGGGCATTTCTCTTTGTGTTTTTTGAGGACATATCTTGTGGCGGACATTTCTTCTTGTGTTTTTTGCAGACATATCTTGTGTCGGACATTTCTTTTTTGTGTTTTTTTGCGGACATATCTTGTGCGGACATTTCTTTTTGTGGGTTTTTTTGCGGATATATCATAGCGGACATTTTTTGTGTGTTTTATGCGGCCATATCTTGTGGCGGACATTTCTTTTTGTTGTTTTTTGTGGACATATTTCGTAGCGGACATATATTTTAGTGCTTTTTGCGGACCTAATCTTGTAGCGGACATTTCTGTAGCTGGCGGACACAACTGGCCCTATATACAGCTAGGGCCTTTTTCAGATAGCAACACGACGCTGGCCCAACATTAAACCAACATTATTGCTATGCCTTGTGTTCGCAGGGATGAACCAGTGATTAGCTAGGGGTTCAAAACAAATCACTGGTTCATTCATGTACAATATATTGTAATTTCACATAAACATGATAAAATAAGACCATTGGATTCATGAGTTTCAATTGTAACATTTTAAACACATTTATTCCTATAATAGCTGTATTAATTCTCACAAAGCTGGCAATAAAATCACAGTTTTCGCATAAGCCTAGATTGTGTATGATTGTAACTTTTCATAATTATATATTTATTTCCCTTCTAATTAGGTGTAGGCTTACGTACATAGGCTGAATTATCTCATACGCACTAATCTACAAAGCATTTAGAAATTTTGTAGAATTTTGTAGGATAAAAAAATGATACAACAGTAATCTAACATCACAGGTAGTTTATACTTCAGAGAGTGACAGTCATGAAAGTGGCCACCTTTTATATTATCACTCCAGGTGTCAACCACATCTCGTGTCAAGTGTGTAATGCCCAACTGAGCTAAATGTCACAAAGTGCATGGCCGTTCCCCCGTAGTTATCAGTAAAATATCTGATGCTCTAACTGTGGTCCAACGTAGCATGTCACTGGGATGACATTGTCACGGCGTATGGATTTCCATCGAGAGCATCTATTATCGTTTGTTTGTCCAGCCAGACTAAGTAGTCCACTCAAATGGGTGATCCTGGTATTTTCTGCTATCCTGGAGCACCTATCAATTCGGTTTGTTCTGTGCCCGAGATAACTAGCATAATCCATTTCTGGTGGTATCTTTGATATTAGATAGCGGTATATGATTTCATTACCACACTAAAAATCTGAATTTGTTGCCAGACTTTGAAAATTAGTACACGTTTCTGGCGAGATTTTGTCGAGGATGATACAGATTGGTAGTGATCTGTCGAGTATTATTTAAAGCTGTTCAAATTTATGATTATTAAATTTCTTTTTACATAAATTCCACTTGATTATCAGCATTGCCTCGGCAAACACGATAAATTGGCCCAATGTTAGGTAAATGCTAGACTTACGTCTACGTCGCTAGCTCAGCAAGAAGCCAACAGTGGTTCAATGTCTGGAGTAGACCCATGACGGGACTTTCATGATTTGCTACACAATATACTGTGTTTTAATCCAGCATGCAGCAATAGAGATAACATCAGCATGCAGATGAAATGACGTCTGCTGCGTTTCTCTTGATGTCATGGGTGCTTTGTATTTACACTTATTCCCGATTACTTTTCCCTGTGTAGAAGAACTCTACTTTGCAATGACACAAGTCTCCTAGAGCTACTCACAATTTTTTATTAACTCATATTCTTGATTTATTCAAACAAATGGTTTCAGTAGAGTTATTGTATTGAGATTTGTGACTATTTTGACCTCCATGGCAGCTATGTGGACTGTACTTTGGATTGTTTCTATTTGTAAGTATATATAATAATTATGTAAGAATATTGTTTTAAATATAATATTAAATATAATATATAACGATTAAATCACCAATACTTTTATTCTGGTAATTGTGTGGTTATTACCATAATGATGATTTGCTATTACAAATCACAGTTGTTTTAATATATTTACATTTTATCAATAAATTTGTGTAATGGTTATACATAAAATATCGTCATATGAATAATTTCAGTCATAATAAAACAAAATTGTAACTTGTTTTTTTCGAGTGATTGATTTTGCGAGAAGAAAAAATAGTTCAGCATCATGAAAACTAGCACAATAACCATTTATTGAACATTGTTTTAGTTCTTAAGGAAAATGTTGTGGAGATAGTTGCTGACTGTCAGAATGACTTGGCTAAACACCTGCTGCATCACAGTGTGTATGATGTGACTATGAGACCGGTATCATCTTTCGACCAAGTTGTCAAGGTGAACATCAGCGCCAGTCTGTTCCAGATCATAGGATTGGTAAATATACATAATATAACTCGAGCTCTCTAAAATTATAATATTTTAAATATCTGATTTTCGTCTAATTAAAGGGACATTAAATTGAATACAACATTTGCCAACAAGAATACCACTAGAATTTCCTTATATTGAACTATTATATTATGTTATCTCAAACATAAGGATGCACTTTTTTATATCATTCAATATAATACATAATTATATATTCTGTTAACAGAATGAACACAAGCAAGAAATCAGTCTGAATATGTGGTGGACATTTGTGAGTAAACTATTAACCAGAAGGCTATCTAATTTGTATATAAATATTATATTGATAAACAAATAATTATTTCAGTAAAATTTATATCTGATAAATTGAATAAGAATTTTAATCTTAAAAAACAATCCAAGTGAAGATATTATAATTATAATTTATGTAAAGTAATATAAGAAGTGCAGTTATCGTATGCATAATTATCTTATCTGTACATTTCCCAATACATTGTAGGCCTATACTCAGTACTTTCAAATTTAATTCATCATTTTTTCATTATGAATTATGGGATGAACGGGAATATAGGCACTTGAAATATATTTCACTTGATGAATTTCAGGATTGATGCTGTCTATGCATGGTTTCTTCCCCACCCCAAAATGACTCGACATGACGCCGAGTAGGCCTACGCGGTGCCATTACAGTAACTATTGCACCCCGTGGTTACTCAACTAAATAAATATTAGCCCTCAAAGCGTTAACCACGTCTATAGCCGTTTTGAGCATTTATTTTTGTCCTTTAAAAATACAATTTGTTGGCATATATTATTTTGATTTAAATTGTACAGATAAGAGTCATTTTCACCAACTTGGAGTTGTGGATCGTATTAGAGAGACCCATCTTAGCCCTTAATTAAGCGCTGAATTAATTTGTAAAAAACATTGCAACCAAATGGGTTTTTACCCCTCGGCCCGTTGGGTCCGAAGGGGTATTGTCGTCCCCTTCGTGCGCCGCCGCTGCCGCCGCCGCAGACACTCTTTTGGCTACTACACCAACATGGTACACCAGAATAAATTCATAATTCATACAAACATTCAATCCCTCCCTGCACTTTTTTTTACCCAAGGTCAAGGTCATAGGTCAAAGGTCAAGGTCAAAGATTTAAAAAAAATCTTGTTAACGCGATATAAGTAAATAATTATTGGATCTCTCCATTTGTTACGTTAAGTTACCCATGAGTATGGCGATCACCTGATTAGATTTTCAGCTTTCCACCGATAATCAAAATGGCCGCCACCTGGCGACTATTTTTTTTTTCGACTTAATTTTTTTTTTTTGAAAATTCCCTTGAAACCTGGTTTATATAGGTGCGAGTCTGTTGGCATTATCCGTTTTCGCGTACAACCGAAAACGAGGCTATGGCGGCCATCTTAATTTTTTCATTACAAAATTGCTTGTTAACGCGATAACTTGAAAAATAATTATTGGATCTCTCCAATTTTTTATGTAATGCTGCCCATGATTATGGAGATGACCTGATTAGATTTCCAGCCTTCAACTGAAAATCAAAATGGCCGCCACCTGGCGATCAAATTTTTTTTCCCCTTTTTTTTCAGAATTCCACTGAAACCTGGTATATATATATATGTTTTCGGGGTCTGCGAGTCTATTAGTATTGTTCGTTTTCATGTGAGACTGAAAACGAGGCTGTGGCGGCCATTTTGGTTTTATCAATGTTCATAAATCGTTCTTATTTTCAATTAATTGCCTTGAAACCTGGCATATATAGAGTCACTGCATGAGCCGAGGGGTATTTGAGTGCTTGCACGGTATTTTTTCAATTTGAAATCATCATAAATGTCTTCGTTAGCTCTTTCTGATTCATTTGAACACCTATGTTATGAGTCTACGACCTATAGAAATATTTTAACTCTTACAGTGCGGAGGTCGACTTTAGACGTCAGAATCTGACGTCTACAGACGTCACATTCTGACGAGTCAAGTCGATCCCCGCGCTGTGAGGGTTAATGTAGGTAGATGTTTAGATTATAGCCTATAATGTTCAAATATTTTATTTACACATTTCAGATATAATAACCCAGCAGACACAAGACGTTGAATCATTGTTGGTTTAGCGTTGGTAACGCTAAACCAACATTGATTCGACGTCTTCTGTCTGCTGGGTTATTATATCTGAAATGGGTAAATAAAATATTTCACATTGTGTTGCCATATGATCAAATGACGAGAGTCAGATAATTTTCCCTATCTTACACTATCTGATAATAGGCCTATGTTTTCTTTCAGGTCTGGACAGACAACCATTTTTCATGGAACG
The DNA here is from genome assembly GCA_964017125.1 of Flabesymbios commensalis. Taxonomy (NCBI): domain Eukaryota; kingdom Metazoa; phylum Annelida; class Polychaeta; order Terebellida; family Flabelligeridae; genus Flabesymbios; species Flabesymbios commensalis. Next base: position 49,936,253 of record OZ024910.1, on the reverse strand, counting down.
TATCTGACTTTTGTGGCATACAATCTATTGTTATAGAAAACCACCGTATCTGGGTTCCCGATGTAGTTTTATACAACAGGTTGCACGAATTATTAAGCTTTTTATTCACCAGGAGAATATTTGGTAGATTGAGAAGTAGATACTAATAGTTACATATACCATAGCATATCAACTACTGAACTAGCGGTGTCAATAGCGTATTAACTGAAAAATAAATAAATCCGTTATATTAAAATGGTATGGATAATTATAATAAAAATATGCCTACTTAACATGTAGACTAATTAAACGGACATCTTTGTGTAAATAGTTTACATTTTTCATTAATTATTGAAAAATGCAGCATTTCTGAGGAGAATATGGGTCAAGATGTGTTCGCTAACACACACGTACGAGTGTCTGCAGACGGAACTGTAACTTGGCCTACGTTATCTATCGTACGCTCCACCTGTACGGTAATGATGCATAACTTCCCGTTTGACAGTCAGACATGTCAACTCATCATCGGGTCTTGGACGCAGGTGAGAATACATGTACATGTCTGCGTTTTTCAAAGTGAGCTGGATGTTGTTAAAAAAATTGTTTGTTCATAGCAGTCTGGCCGTTTTGACATTGGACGTCTGTGTGGTCTGGCCATTTTTGTGATTTTGAGACATATTTTAATACTCCAAATATAAATTTAGAAGGATGGGATATATATTTCCCATACACCACAGGAACACACATACAATATATAGCCAGAATACCCTGCATATAATTGGCTAATGTGATGTTGCCATGGTAACCGACGGCCATCTTGAATATGCTTATAAGGTAGTCAAATTTCGGAAATTTTGTTTGAAAATAGCATTTTTGAGATCCACGGAGATTCATGATTACAACATTATATCACTTCACATAAAATAATTATATATAAAACATTTAATAGGTATATGCACACAAATTAATAGGGTAAATAAGTTAATATCATGGGATATATAGTAATCTTTCTAAATTCCCTGAGGGGCATACCAGATTTTATATTTTGAGATGACACGCCCAGCTCATCTAGGAAATACCGAAAGCCTCGTATTTATCTGAGCCTATAGTTATATTTTTCGTTCAGAAACGGTTGTGAAGCAGATAAATCAATTCTTTATGTTCTAGGTTCCCCACACTGCGTTGGTAGTTGCGCAAGTGATGTCATTTCGTGGATGGCTAAGCATTACTGCCAGGTCCGAGCTGGGCTCGGACTTAGACTGCAACGTCATAAATTCCAGGTCCGAGCTGGGCTCGGACTTAGACTGCTATGAGTTAATAACTACTAGATTTGAACTTTGAATTGTTTATATTTTCAACGTGACCCTAAAAACGTCTTAGAAGTAGGTCCTATCGAGCAAGAGTTTTTATAGCGTCACAAATTCAGTTGATTGTTGATCACTAAATAGGTGCATCTATTATAATTATGGGCAAAGCTCGCCACTTCAAGACTTTTTCACAAGTTACATATAAAAAAATCAGCTTCTCACTAGACCCTTTTTGCAACTGTATTTAAAAATATAGACATTTTTTTTCTTTCCTGTTCATTTAAAATGAATACAATTGATGTTTTATACTTGGTATCTCAATTGTAATCATTTTTTTAAATGAACAATTAAAAGCACCGAAAAACACACACAGAATACGTTACATTTTTTAATAGTTTAAACATTTCCCAAAATATCTGATATGTATTGGGCATTTTTGTACAAATACTATACAAAATAAAAACATGCACAATTAAATATAATAATGTAATTTCAATGTTTCTAAGTGTCAACGGTCTTGATACATTGCAGTAGGCCTATACGAGACATAAAGGATTTCCAAAATAGTCGTGTATTTTTATTTTATTTTTTTCCTGATAAGAACAGTAGTGTGTACATGTTCAATACCCATTCAATATTGTTTAAAATAAACCTATGCAATACAATAAATTGTGTGTGTCATTGTCACCAGATTTATTATATCCACTATTTCACTATACTTCACTAAAGTAACTGAGTAACTAAAGGGCCATTTTGTTGTTAAGTGTGCATATCACTATATCTTCAGAGTCCATGTAACGTATTCTGTTTTCTTAAACAATAAATAGCGTCTGATTGTTTCTATTGATTATTGCAAGAGTGGCACTGTTAGTATCACATAATTTTTTTATGTCTTCTTACATACCTACCTTAGATTAAATATTCATCACACAGCAAGGAACTTTAGTTGATCTTAGAATTTTTGGCAGATAAAAACAACCAACTAACACAAGTGTAACGTATTCTGTTATTTTGTGGCGACATAACCATTAATTCAATTTTGCAAGGGACAATATACTACTTCTTGGAAATCTTTTTTTTAACACATCACTACTATATGTTCGTCAAATTCAAACAATTTATCTTCCAAAAACTGCACCCACTCATGAACAGTGACCTATCTTAGACAAAAATTGAAGCTGGCGACATGCCAAAAATGTCATTTTATGGCATTCCAGTGGTCAACAGCACAATTTTTCTTGTCTAGGCTATGGATAGCTATACATTTTCTGAAAGGTCTATGCATGAATTCAATGATAAAACTGGTTAAACATAAGTGGAGGTCACTACAAGCGAGAACACTGCTGTTCATTTAGTGTTACATTTATCAACTCATTACAACCCAACTTTTTTCAACAGAGCCTCCGAACCGAAAATATAGCACATTGCTACGATTGGGCCTTTAATACGTATTGTTTTCAAATTTTTTTCAGTGGTTTCTGGGACTGGCAATTTTTTTTGGCAGTGGGCTTTAGAGGGGTCAATGAAATGTGTTTAATGTGACCAACACTGCTAATTACTCCCACGAGGCGTATCATATATAAATTGTACTTGATTTAATACTGAGACTAGGGGAAGATCTGCTAGATGTTTCTAGACCCGCAATGCGGTTCCTAGAGACCACAAGTTGAAACTGAGCCTTATTGGCTTCTCACAGATGAACTGCTTTGTGCCATGTTTACTAAAATAATAATGGTATCATGGTTTCGTCAATGCTGATATTCTCAGCCACATCTAGCTACTTGAAAGCTCCAGTCAACCCTTCAAATATCGGTCAAAACTTGTAGTAGACCTATATCTGTCACCTGACAAATTAAAGATCACTTACGATATCATCGAACCTGTTCCACCTCAGAGAATCAGAGAATTGCGAATATCAGCTGATTCTGACCAATGAAGCCGTCGATAATTAATGGTAGTCGGTTGTACCCAGATAGCATCTTTCCTCGGCCAGTCTCACGCGAATGCTACCACAGGAGCCTGGCCGTATCGAGTACTCTATCTGTCTATGTGGGCATCTTGGGTGTGTGTCTGAGATTCAAACCTCATTGGATGTTTCAGATTTATTTAAGGGTCATGAAGAATTGACCTCTTGTTCAGTTCTCATGCTTAGTTACCTGCTTCCGCTGCTAGATGTATTATATAAAGACAAGTTGGGAATCTCACATTTTGGACAGTGAGGTGTACGAAACTCCCTCACGGCGGCCAGTAATCATATAGTGGCCGCCATCAGGGAGCTTGGTACACATCAGCGTGAGATTTCGAGCTTGTCTATATATATCATACCAACGGATACAAGCAAGCTTTTCTCCCAGGCAGCTGTCAACAGTTGGTCAAACGCTGTCTGATTGGCCGGTCTTGAGACGCGCGACATTCAAGGTATATCTCTATATAAAATAGTTGGACGATATGTTGATAAAGCAAGGTATCGCCCTGTGGGCTCGTGGGTAAGATAACTTGCTAGGGAAGATGACAGAGAGAAGCATGATACCTAACAATGTTAGACCCTCCATCTTATCTTTACCGATGCTTCTTCCCTTTTGCTGAGAATACAGGTTGTACTCCCTCTGTAGATTGTGAGGGAGCATTGAGAGAAATACGGTTCCAGGAGATTTTACATTCTATTCTAATAAATCTAGGACACTTCATACATATCTTAATGACACCGTCCACTTCCTTACTTTCTGAACTGCCTTACAGTAGTTGGATCATCCTTCGCAGTGTATTCAAGCATGGAGAGAATATCATTCACCATACAGTATATCAGACACATATCCATCAAAGACACCATAAATTCCCACTGGCAAATTTTCTTGCCAGTACCTACATTTTCAAATGCAATGTCTTACTAGTATATGTCATTTAGCAGACAAACAATTATTATTAGAAAAAGATGAGAAATGTGCTCAACATATCAGCATGCTAGGGGATTTAGTACCAAACAGTCTACATAATAAACACAATGTATTTCGTTGCATCATTTTACAGAATGGTTTATTACTAAAGACTATAATACCATGTATTATCCCACTGGCAAATTTTTTTGCCATGTAAATTATTAGTCTTTTTATGCACAGGTATGAATCTTTTTTTCAGCATTACAATTACATGTTCAGAATCACCACACATGACAGTTTCTTTGTTAGTATTGACTTACATACTGAGAGATATAATTACCTACTTATTGGTCTTTTCAACGACGAAAAAGAAACATTCTGGAACTACTATTGTCCGACAAACTTAAGCGTTGTTAAACGTTGGTATCAACTATCAATTGCATAAAATGTACTTAACCAACACGACAAAGGAGTTTACAACGGGTTCAAGTCATGTAGTCTTTTAAAATGTTTTTTTTTTATTGCGACATCACACGAAAAACTTGCTAGTGAGCTTTAATGGGTTATAAACGCTGTCAGCCTTGTTTGTGACCGCCGACCAATCCAGCTACCGATAACCATGAGACCTACCCAATCACCACGAAATGTATCTCCGTCTCTGGACATACTCAGACAGATTAACCCAGTAGGCCTAATGTATTCCCAGTGTGCACAGTGTATCATGAAAGCCAGCCTGCTACCAGAACTACCTGTAATCATTGTTAATATTGTAATTCCTTGAACACTTTTCAGTGCCACCACATAACTTGTCATCATTAACCCTTTCAAGCCTGAATTTACCATTGTTATCTCGCAATTCTCGACTTGTAGTGAATGAAGATGACAACGGTAAATTCAGGTTAAAAAATTAAAGAAAATTGTCATGTATTGATAAAACAGTTTAATGGATATTTTCATTCTAAAACCCTTTGTTGTAGGAAAATTAAGTCTGTTTCGGGGATGTAAAATGATGCTTTAATGCATCGAGAGGGCTTAAAGGGTTAAACCACCAGCTCTACAGAATTGGCATGCACATGTCAGGTGTAGGCCTACAGTATACAGTACAGGTTGTTTGCATTCAGCCTGAGTAGCTAACCCGATTACAAGACTGTGGATACTACTCCAACGAGGGACTCACCCAGCGCTGTTTTATTGTTAGTCCAGCGTCTGCTACACTGGCGCATCCTTTAATCAGTATTGGGTGAGTGTGCGATGTTTGCTGGGAAAGCTCTCCTGTCAATACATGCATGGGAGTCAGCTGCTTCGAGCTCGCCGCAGTAACACAGTCAGTTAATAATTCATAGATGTCGATCAAGTATATTATGGACTTGCTATGATTTGCGGCGTTGGGTATGAAACGCATAGTATTATTATGGACCATACCCACGGTCACTATTGCATTCTGGGGAACCCATGTCCAGCGCATTTTAACAGTTGACTATACCATTAATGTAATTTTGTTATTGTTAAGGATTCCACCATGCTGGGTTTCCTCCCATCTGAGGACAATGTAGATCTGTCGAGTTATGTTGAAAACGGTGAATGGGAGTTGAATTATATGACTGCAGAAAAGATCTTGGTGGCGTATGAAACATCAAACCGTGAATACTTCCAAATTATATATGAGGTAACAAGCAATTCATAGCCTAGTCATTTTATTGCCCAACAACGAGAAGATATTGAATAGTAGCGGGGATAGTACTAGTTGCAGTAGTGGTAATTATTATAGTAGTATTGACTGCAGTAGTAGTATTGTTGGTGGTGTTGATGGTGGTGCTGATAGTGAAGAAACCACTGCATGACGCTTATCAAGTGAAAATGAATAAATAAATGATTTATCTTTTTTTATTTGAGCAGAATTTTATTATCTGTATTCTTTATGATCTTAATGATATATTCATTATCATTTTTGCGTTATTGTCCTTAAAAAATTTCAGTCAGACGCCTATCCAGAGAGTTAGTATATGGTAAACTATGTCTGGCAGTATACGGTATGCTATGTCTGAGTTATTCATTGTCAAAAATGAAGCATTTAAAAAGTATAACTTATCACCCTTTTACCACATGGTTATTTTTTAATTACATATAGGGGCTTAGAACTAGATTATTTGTTGCAGTTGGATATGACACGTAAGTCTCTGTTCTACGTATTTAATGTGATCCTTCCTATCGTTCTGCTGATGTTTGTTGGTGTGTTGGCGTTCTGTCTGCCTCCCAACTCAGGAGAGAAGATACAACTTTCCACAACAGTTCTTCTCACTATGATGCTTTTCCAAGTAATGATCTCGGACAAACTGCCTCCAACGTCAGACGTCATACCATTGTTAAGTAAGCATACTGGGATGCAGGATTACTGCAAATTAGTACATAGATATGTTTTTTATCAATCCTTTTTTTAACCTTATTATTTTTTTTTAATGTATCACGCTAAGTTATATGCATTTGTCAGAATATTGATAATATTAAAAAAACACCCTATTTCACTCCGAGTAAAACACTTCACCATATAAAATGTATATTTTTCATTGAATACAATTTTATTTTAAAGCGTAAAATGTTTGGGTTCAATATTACACCTGAAGCTATAACAGGGCCTATCATAATGTTGGTAGCTAGATGGGTTGTGACGAACATTAATTTTACAAAGTTTTACACCTAAAAATAAATAAACATGAATAATAATTTGAATAAATTTCATTCAGGAATTAGTTTTATTTGATAGTCTAGCTGACTTTATTATATTTTTCATTTTGTCTTTTTTGTTCTTTTTAATACATTTACTCCGATATAGCATCATTCACCATCAAATTTTAAAGTATTTTTTAATATATTCCAGATCAGCACCACTTACAATAAATAAATCTTTTCTGTGCATAGACCTGTAAATCCATAAAGACGATTGGTAAAAGATGAACAATAATGGGTGACTACCAAGAAAATCTGTCAAATCAATCAGCTAGAAATATCGCCTTATTAAAACGTGAGCCGTCATTTTAATATTGAAGATGTTCAAAACACCTTTTTCAATCACATTGTATAAATTTCAGGTAATGAGAGTGTTTTATCCAGCTCCCAACATTATGACATTATATCTTTAGGTGTAATATTGAATCCATTTTTTTTACGAAAATGTATAGGCTTACTGATTCAAATATTAAGGCACATACCTCTTATTATTACAAAAATGTTGAAGTGTCTGCCAAGTGTTTGTCAATTCAGTAGCATGTTGAAACATAGGCTGATATGTTTACCTCTTCATAATTATCTCACAGGGTTAATGGGTTATTTTTTAGAAATTCTAATAACAATATATAGCTGCTGATGTTTTTCTAATGCTCACATTGAAAACTATTTTACAGCTAAGTTTTTCAGTGTCTCTATCATCTTGCTGGTTCTCTTCACTGCCTCGTCTGTATTTGTTTTATCACTCTACCACAATGCCATTGTGAGGCACTCTATCCCTTCATGTTTGACATCTAGAAAATTCTATCGTGCCAGCGCAGTCATATGCTTCCGGGACAAGATTGACAAGGCCAGTATATATTTCAAAGCATTCTATAAACAATCAACATGCATGTGGGACCATTGATCAGCAGAAGTTATTGTTAGTGAGGTAGACTATATAAGTTAGGATTATTGTTAAACATTAGTAATTATAATAATATTGTAGGATTATTATTAATATATAGCCTAAATACAGTAAGTAAATAATTTATGGATATGAAGGCTCCAGTCCATATCTGCTAAATAGAAAGAAATATTTGATCATAACTGTCTTCATGAAAGTCTTTCTATGTAAAACCAGATGTAGAGGCCACGACACAGCTGTAATGTCACTGTTTGGAAATTGTGAGGAAAAAATAAGTTAAGATTACATATACCACATGCGATGTCGATAAGACGAACATGAATATTATATGTAAATACGAAACTCAAAATGACGCAAAATTACGGCTGATAGACATGGATGTGCGGTTTCCCAATGGTAGCCGCCATAAGCATTGTGATGTGATAAACACATGGCTAAGTCATTAGCTCCGAGAGTGAGCAGGGAATGGAAGGAAGTTCAACTACCAGCCAAATACACGGATCTAGAGGTCAACATAAGCTATCAGCGGTGTAGCACATGGGTGGTTGCGTCAGTCACTGCCATTGATCCCTGCAGCACCCCATGCGCTCCTTTCAACGCGGGTCGGTGACCTGTGGGGGTCTCACCTGCCGCCATAGCAATTGGTTTCTTTTGAATAGCAACTTATCATGATGTGTTGTATGCTATTTTACTAATAAAAAGAGAGGCTACGCCAAACATGGTATGATTTGACTGATGTAGAGTATGAGACACAGTGTAAGTGAGACATACAGAACCTGAAGTCTTGTCGTTTTTTGCTGGACTGTAAAGTCCACCCGGCATGGACGCTCCATCACCTGCTACCATATTCTGAAAGTTATCCTGACTGATCATATTCTACCCTTACAGCGCGGGGATCGACTTTAGATGTCGACTTTAGACATCGGATTCTGACATCTAAAATCGATCCACCAACTGTAAGAGTAAAAACATTTATAATGGCCACAGACCCATAGCATAGGTATTCAAGTGAAGCGGAAAGAGCTAACTAGTACACTTGTGGTGATTTCAAATTGAAAAAACCTTTGGTCTCCATGGTTTATACAGGAATATTTACACAGTTAGCTCAGCTGCTATTTTTATTTAAAGCCCAATACAACAACATAAGCTTTCAAGTAGTCAACACATTACCCACCTAAAAAAGTGCCCGGAAGAAAAAAAATGCCTTAGCAAAAAAATATGATTACTCGTTTTTTTTTTTTTTTAATTTTTCCTCGGTAAACACCAATTATTAAACTGCAATATTTTTAATATAGAATTATACTGTTAACTCTTTAAGTGCTTCATTACTACTTAACATTTTCCTTTCATTTGAAGTTGGCATTGCTCACGCAATTGCCAACTTCAAATGAAAGGAAAATACCTCCTTACTTAAAATTAAACCTGCTAAATTTCACAATGGGGGCTTTACTCAAGATTTATACATGCATATTTGTTCAATTTCTGTCAAATTTTAGTTGTGGAAAAACAGTATGAATGCGCTTAAAAGCGTCGCCCGCACTCAAAGGGTTAAATACAGGGCCTACCAGGTAAAATTTGCAATATGTGTTATGGTGTCTGTCAGCTACAAGTGTACAAATGGCAATGTTATCATTCCACTGGAGCATTATGACCGAATAAAAAAAATAAAACCTATGTTGTTGTAAGGGTGAAACAAAATCTAAATTTTCAGAATCAGCCCCTGAAGCTTATTCAAAGCGACCATCTTATTTTGATGATCTAAAAATGAGAAATAGCCTATGTTGTTCAGTACTTTTTTTTTATTTGTGATTTAATTTCTACGTAATCAAGGCACTGTAAGGAATCATTATTACCGGTTCTCAGATAAATTCAAATTAGGTAATTAATTTAAATTCCTTGATCGTCTGGTAAGAAAATATTTATCTATTCAGAGGCACAATGTTGAGCAGTTATCAGTCACCATAATAAATCCCTGGGTTTAACCATATTATTTCTATTTTTTTTCAGGCCCGTTCTGAAAATCAGAAATTTCAGAGTGAAAAAATGACATACAGATCAGAAACTGATGAAATTGTCCCGGTACCAAAGTTAGACGGGTCTGATTCTGAAGTGACAGAGCTTGATAACTCAGATATTCCGGAAATATTCAACATCAACTGGAACACAATGCGCATGACCGAATCTGAAAAATCCGGAAAAGAAACCACGCCAGATAAAAAAGACATGAATCAAAATGGAGAGGTCGTAGAGAAGAAAGTTATCAATTCGTCAGCTGCAGTTGAATTAAAAGAGAAAAGTGAGAGCGGCGATACCCACAGTTTATCTACGCAGATAGAAGAGAGCTGCACAACTTACATGAAACAACACTCGGTAGACACTAAACGCAAGAACGAAATGTCTGAATTATATGCCTTAATCTGCGCCCTGGATCGCATGTTACTTGTGATCTTTATTATCCTGACTATTGTCACAGTAGTCGTCATCTTCTGTACCAGTCTCTGATCCACTTCAACCTCATAACTAAATGTATTTCCGATGCTGCGTGACAGGAGAAAATGGTTCACATGCACTCTACCTAAATATTAAACTTTTGCTAGATCCCTTAAGTGTTATATTGTTATTACTTAGTTTAGCCTATATGATGCCAGTTGAAAATGATGTGATATGGGGTCTTACTTAGGTTTTCAACATGGTCACAAGCCCAGTCCATACAAATGTTAGCTACTCTTTATCTCCCATTCTCGTGCTTTTTCAAGATGGCCACAAAATATTCCATACAATGGCTGGCCGATGCTCCATATGAATACTAGATCAATTATGGCAATATAACGTTATATCAATCTTTTTTATTGTGTTGAATTGGCTGGGGATAATCTATGCCATTGAATCATGTTGATGTGAATATGAAATACTTATTTTGAAAAAAAATATCCACATTACCAATGAAAAATAGCCTCAAAATCACAAATAAAATATTTTTTTTTTAAATGCATTGTTTGTTTTAAATTATTTCCAAAATAAATAAATACAAATCACTCATATATAATATTTTATTCCACAATGTAAACCGTAGCGAGGTGATCCAGATATATAAGCAGTTGAAAGCATTTTTATTTTCCCAATATCGTCTGTTTTTATTTGCCACATCACCATTTCACCCTTTAACCGCCGGTGCCGCATATATTCAGGTTTTCATTTTTGATAGCACATTAATTACCAGATTTTTAATAATTATGTTAAAGATAAAATGTGACATCAATCAGCAAGATTTGAAAAGAGTTCACCTCCATTTTGTCAAATCTGAATAATTTTCACTCACATGAAGTTGTGGATCGCGGCAGTTAAACGGTTAAAAGATCATACAAGTACAAATTACTGACGTTAGTCGATTAGTTATCATGGGCATAATCTACTGTATTACAATAAATTGCACAATTACATTATTTTGTGTGAAAAGGAGGACACATTCTATGTAAGCGCATAATTTTCACTCACTTGAAGTTGTGGATCGCGTCAGCGAGACACAACTTCAAGTGGGTGAAAATTCAAATTGAATAATTTGGCGGTAAATGGTTAGAAGATCAATTTACAAATTACTGACGTTAGTCAATTAGTTATCATAGGCATAATCTACTCTATTACAATAAATTGCACAATTACATTATTTTGTGTAAAAAGCAGGACACATTCTATGTAAGCGCATTTGAACAGCCCACCACAAAATCATATTTTTTAGTTCACAGCGTAATCCTGCCTCTGGATTCAAATTTATCCTTAGAACATTTTACCACCTCATTTATCCATGAGTAATTGAAATATCGAAAAGTGGAGCATCGCTTTCTGTGACCGACGAGAAGTACTACTTAAACTGTAAAAAAAACCCATAACTCTTGCCTTATGATGCATTAATGTGATTCGTGATCATTATTTTCAAATGTCAACCAGCAGACAAAAAGGGACTACAAAACACTAGGCTTTAATAGCACTCGAGGCAAGTGCTATACTGCCATGTAAAACATACAACAGTAACTGCCTGTATACTTTTCAAGTAAGTAGTTCCTGTTATTTGGCCGTATAATACTTCAGTATTCAGTAACTACAAAACTGACATGCAAAGGCAACCACCAGAAATACCAAGGATACTTTTCAAGTAAGCAGTTACTGTCGTTTGGCGCTGTAGGAAAGTTTATTACGTAAGTGATTTCCTGCCACTGGTGATCGAACTGGCGGTCTGAGAGCACAGACCATCCCTAACACGTTGCAGTAGTTTGATGCCGAGCTGTTTAGTGGTAAATGACATGTGGTATGCTCAACCCTTTAACCGCCATATATTCAACCATATATTTAACCATATATCCGGGTTTTCATTTTTTATTAGCTCATTAAGTACCACCTTTTAAACATGTTAAAGATACAATGTGACATCGATCAGCAATATTTGAAAAGAGTTGACCTCCATTTTGTCAAATCTGAATAATTTTCACTCACTTGAAGTTGTGGATCGCGTCAGCGAGACACAAATTCAAGTGGGTGAAAATTCAGATTGAATAATTTGGCGGTTAAAGGGTAATTAGATAAATTATTCAGACCCATCTGTCAATCTAAAACCTTGCAGTGCGTATCAAAATAACACTGATAGTCAATATCATGTATTTTGCATACTTGACGTACACAAAACAATTAAACTCAACTAAATACCAACACCATATTCTTCACTCATCATACTAATATTCATATCTCCAGATGATAACTAACCCCATAAATAAGCGTGATATAAGCATAAAATAGTGATACTATCAATGTAATACTATTGACTGTTTGTTACCCAGCATAATTAAAGATAGCTATGTAGAGTTAGGGCGATCACAGTTAATGTTGATATGCTAGTCGGAACCAGTAATACGCGCAAGCGGTCATTCTATAATTGCTTATACTATATAACTATGCTGGTTAGCAAGATAAAAAAAACATGCTATCTTGAAAAATATCTAGACAAAGTTTGACCAGCGTCTTGATGGCTCACCTTTCAACAAAAGTAGAATTAATATTTTGTGTTAACTGGCATGTGTATCATGAAAGCTAGAGCCGTTATATATAGTGACCAAATCACCTTTCAACATGTTCAAGCTTGATATACTACTAATATCTTTTCACTCTACTTTATCATATATACAGCAGCCTTTTAATACCAACTGCGACTAGTAAGCGTTGTAGTTGTTTCTATTTTCATATCATATAAAATACGTCCATCTTAAAATTAAATGCACGTTGAATTAATAGCGCTTGCAAATTGAATCAAATTGTTCAATTAATTTTTAAAATCGTGCACTCAATGTTTTTGGTTAGCTGATAAAACATTCGATTCAGTAAGTTAGACTTAACAGAACTTGACATTTTAATTAATTACATGCTGCGATTAAACATGTTAAATACCCTTACATTTTAAAACTGAATAATCTCTACCTTATTTGCAATTTGCACGTCTGATACAACATTCCAAAACTTTACAATGATGAAATCAATGTTGACCCTATTTTCCCAGTATCCACAAGCGCATAACTGCAGAACATTGATTAAATATTTAAGGAGATTTATAGCAATTTTCCAATGCTAATATAGACCAATGTGTTGCATAACATGTTACTCGCTGGAAATCTATAAATACAAAGTCTGGAATCTTATGCAGCATTTCCTCTATAGAGTAATATACCACAATTACTTTCGCATTTTTTTTAATTAAAAACAATATGCTGATAGGATCTATACTGAAGAGTCAAAATAAAAAAAACAATTCTTAGAAAGTTTACTATAATATACATTAAGCGGCTGTGTCAAATCATCATAATTATTCAAAAAATCGTTATGCATAGCCTAATTATTCATAATCATCAATCATTAACTGTGTTTATTAAATAAAAAACCCTCTCCTATAGACGTTGACCATGATGCGCATACACTGGCGCCCACAATGTTTACTCAGAAAATCTTGACTAAACACTTTAAATTTTACTATCAATGTTTCCCATTTGTTTAACTAGATAATAGAGTTTTGATCGGAGGAGACCACGATCTTGACCAATCAAAGCGCTGGGACCTGGGTTAAACTAGTGTTTCCAAGCTAGCATACAAACTTTAAGCACAATCAAACTGCTTTTAGTAAAATAATATTGGCTGAAATACTGTAGATCTGGTAATATTCACGAGGTTTTGCCATGTTTAAGGCCACTATGTTTTTTTTGTCTGTTTTAGATGAGTGCACAATGAGTGCTACGCGACCCACAACATCAAGTGGGTGGAAATTACTCATAAGGGGTAAATTTGAAATGCAGCATTTGCGAATCTTGATGTTTAAACACAAATTTCGTTCTCAATAACTGTGATTCAAACGGCTAATAAAAAAATTCTCGTGCTTAGCACATTAAGGCAAATGTACAGATATTTTGACTTTAGACGTCAGAATCTGATGTCTAAAGACGTCAGATTCTGCCTTCTCAAGTCGCTCCCTGCACTGTAAGAGTAAAATATATTTGTAATGGATGTAGACCCATAACATAGGTATTCAAATCAATTGGAAAGAGCTGACCAAGACAATTATGATGATTTAAAATTGAAAAAAAAAATTGGCCTACAATGTTTTCAAAAAAAATCTAGGTAATTTTTACCCACTTAAAGTTGTGGGTCGCGGTAGCGAGACACAACTTCAAGTGGGTAAAAATTTAAATTTAAAAATGTAGCATTTCACGAGTTATATATTCAACTATTTTTTCAATCAGAAAATCATTTTCTTTTTTCCAAAGTCACCCAGATCTCGTCTCTGGGTTTGGTAACAAAAGTATATTCTTTAGACACAACTTGTCCTTCCACTGTCTTCACCACAAATTGTCTGACAACATTACAGATCAGTATTGACGATATTGTCATCGCCAGTATGTTGCCTGGACATTGCCTCTTCCCAGCAAATCCGAATGGTTGGAAAGCCAAGTCAGGAATGTTCTTCATGTTTTCAGGGCTAAACCGTTCTGGATCAAACCTGAAATTTAAAATATATCAGGCATTATAAATCGCATGGCAATATTATTGCTATACTAAGGCAACTATGTTTTTATTCTCTGTTTTAGATGAGCGAGCGCATTAGATTTAGGCCGCGCATTACCAAAAAAACATGTTTTTTTTCTGCCCAGCGCGTGCATTTAATTGTTGCCGATGTTCGTAAAAAAACAGTTAATTTTGGTAGATAAAAAAAAAAACATTCCGAAAAAAAACCAAGTTTATTTCAGGAAATAAAAAAAACTTTTTTCAAGCTATGTTTTTTTTTCTTGTTTTTTCCATCGCCCTTATTACCTACCTAAAATAGGTCAAAAGTTTTTTTTATTTTGTCGCCCTCATTAACTTTTTCAGAAATGTGTCCAATGGTTTTTAATTTGGTCGCCCTCATTAACTTTTCCGAAAATAGGTCGAATGTTTTTTTTTCTTTAATGTTTTTTTTACGGTCCTCCCTCATTAGATTTTGGATTTTTTCTAATCTGAAAGAGAGAAATAAAACACAGTGGCCTAAGCAATGTCAAGCTAAAGATCTTCTTGTTATAGACAAATGATATGTAGAAATCATCCACGATCCACAAACTTTTATTCACTGAATGTTATGTTGATTTAAAAAAATTAATTTACTACAAATATTAGTTTCACATGTTTTTCAGTTTTAAAAATACCGTGCAAGCACTCAAACACCCCTCGGCTAATGAAAACTTATACATACCAAGTTTCAAAGGAATTCTAAAAAAAAATTAGGTTGAAAAAAAACTTTAGTGGCGGCCATCTTCATACTCGTGGGTAACTTCAAGTAAAACATTGGAGAGATCCAATAATTATTCTCCAGTTATTGCGCTAGCAAGGAATTTTTAAATTGAAAAAAATTGCCGGGAGGGGTTGAATGTTTGTATGAAATATGTATTCAATCTGTGGGCGAAGTAGTCTACAGACTGCGTGCTGTGGCGGCAGTGCACAAAGGGGACGACAATACCCTGATTTTTTCATGATACCAGGTTATTTTCCAGATTTCTCAATTCCATTTTGCCTGTATGTGTAATTTGCCTACATTTTTATTGCTCGCCTAAATTGTTTTTATGCCAAAATATGTGGGCACATGTAACCACCAGTAGTCAAATATCGGGGCTAAGAAAGAAACACAAGTGCAAAAGAAAAAAATCAAGGCCGAATTCCGGGTGAGTGGGAACCCTGATAATGTGTCAACAGGCCAAAAATCATCTAAAAGTCAAAATTTTATTTTATCTCATTGATATGCACATACATGCAACATGTGAACATGTCCATGGACTAAAATTGCTGGACTAAAAGTTTTTAAAATTTTGTTTTGCCCACTTACCAGTTAAAAGAGAAAAACTACAAGATATAATTTCAGACATGCATGTCCAAAATAAGAAATAACGAAATAACTGATACACAGGGTTTTCATCACACTTGCTAGCCAAAACTTTTGCAATTCTAGTCTATGGACATGTTCACATGTTACATGTATGTGCATATCAATGAGCCAAAGTAAAATTTTGACTTCTAGATGATTTTTGGCCTGATTGAAATCTACGTATATGTAATCATAGACTATGGACCAACGATAAACTAACATTGTGTCGATGTCTGTGAATGAAATAAAACTCACTTTTCAGGTTGTGACCACACTTTCTTATCATTCAGAGCCACTCCTAGTGCATGAACAACTGGTGTCTGAAAATAAATGATTTATGATATAATAAGGCACTCTATTTGTCATCCATTCTTTCAACCATGTGAATGCTTCATGCTTTAACCGTTTAAGGCCTCATGACGCATTAAAGCATCATTTTACATTCCTGAAAACAGACTTAATTTACCTACAACTAACTGTTTTAGAACGAAAATTTCCTTGAGACTGGTTTGTCAGTACATGGCAATTTTCTTGAATTTTCAAACCACTTCAAGTCATTTTCATCCACTACAAGTTGAGAATTGCGACAGTGGATGAAGGTGACACTGGTAAATTCAGGCCTAAATTTCCTAAATTCCTTAGTCTAAACATATCTATTAACATGATTAAGCCATTAAAACAAAACAAAATGGGAATCTGAGGTTTCTTTTGCTGGCCCAGCAAAAGAAACCTCAGATTCCTATTTTGCTTGGTGATGACCCAATGACTGACTGAAGTTCATGCAAGCTTTTCCAGCTGGTGGGGAGGGTGCGCAGCGGTCCGTCGTAGACTCAAGACAGTGTGGTTCCATTAAAGTAGAAATCAGGACAAGACAGAATATACTGAGGCAGACCCCAGTGTAATATGAAACATGAGAGAACCGTAACTGAAACCTCAGTCTGGTTCAACATGAAGCAATATAATACATCAACAATACTATTATTTCACACCGAATCAGATGTGTGCGCAGTTCATACACTATTTCTGACACTATTTCTCACACTTGTAGAATAATTTACCTGACCATAGCAGCATATCTGTTGCATCAGTTTCATTGTTAGATCCATGTGTATCACGCTTATACCACACCGGACACACGACAGATGGACAAACATATGAAAAGTAATTCTAGTTCCCCCGTCTTTCAGACAATAAGCCAGGAAAGATAACATTGATACTGTACTTTGCATTGGTGGATGAAATTGTAAAAATACCATGTCGGCTTCCATAGTCATGAGAAATAGCCAATCTTCTAACATTCAATAATTACTGGATTATAATATATAATATAGCAGTACTGAGGGATCTCAACAAATCCTAATCCCTGAATCTGCATAATCATTAAGTCTAGCTTTCTTACCCCTGGTGGGACTTTGTGTCCTCCCAGCTCAATCTCCACATTTTGTACACGAGCTGTATAAGGTATCAAGCTGGACACCCTCAGAGTTTCATTCAATACTTGCTGTAGATAGCTGTAACAGAATAAGTATCCTCCACCCTTAGATCACTGATTACAACTATAATGGTCTGCCATTAGTGCTGGTGTAACTCGTTTTTAAAAGTCAAATCTTGAATCTGTAGCACAGGTATTAGTCGACACATAAATGATATTATTCCAAGTAATTTTTCATCCCTTTAACCCTTACAGCGCGGGGATCGACTCTAGTCGACAGAATCTGACGTCTGTAGACGTCAGATTCTGACGACTAAAGTCTATCCCAGCACTGTAAGAGTAAAAACATATTTCTAATGGCCGGAAACACATAATATAGGTATTCAAATGAATCGGAAAGAGCTGACTAAGAAATTTATGATGATTTCAAATTGAAAAAAACCTTTGTTTGCGATGTGTTTTTGCAAATTGATTCAGCACTTTTAGGGTTAAGTTGTGGATCGCAGTACAGCAAGACACAAGTAACATACTTAACCCTTCATGTGCTAAGCACAACTATATTTATTTTAAATTTGTTTTATAAGTAACTGAAATCACTGTCATTGAGAATAAAACGAGTCTTTACCCATCACTATTTGCAAGTTGAACGAATACGAGTAATTTTCACCCAACTATATTATCTATAACTTGGCTTTTCAAGGTTAACAGTTATCCACGACGTGTCAGGTGACCCTTATATTGGTTGACAGTAGCAAACGCTTCAGATAGTTCAGGGGCGGATCCAGGGTAGAAAAAGGGCAGGGTCACCGAAAGTTAAAAATGGCACATACATAAAAATCAGTTCAAAGGCGAGCGTGGGAGGTGCGAACGATTTTTTGCTAATAAAATACCAAATGTACCATTTCTAGGTATCCAAGAAATAACACATGGGACGATAACTCGTATCATCATCTAATTTAATTATTATATACATCAAGTTATATTTTCTAGATATCGAAAGGGGCACTTGCAAATTCAATGGGTGGGGGGGGGGGGGGGAGTCACGTGACCCCTGTGACCACCCCTGGATTCGCCCCTGTAGTTTTTACTTCTCACTTACATGCATCTTGAGATGTGAATAATTGTTGCAATTCCCACCTCAAGGTGAAGAAAAATGATCAGATTTCATGAAAAAGTATATTAACCCTTCAAGCGCTGAATATTTTATGAAAAATTTGGATGCCAAAGGGTTTTTTTCAATTGGAAATCATCATAACTGTCTTAGTTAACACTTTCTGATTTATTTCAATACCTATGTTATGAGTCTAATGCCATTAGAAATATTTATATCCTTACAGCACGGGGATCAACTTTAGTCGTCAGAATCTGACGTCTACCGTGCGAAGATCGATTTTAGTCGTCAGAATCTGACGTCTACAGATGTCAGATTCTGTCCACTAAAGTTGAGCCCCTGCGCTGTATGCTACATTATGTCATAATCATTCAAAGTACCAGTAATTTTCTTCAAAATATGGGCAGCATAAATAAGACAAAAATGCTTGAAGAGTTAACCGGTAGAAAGAATGTGCTTCCATGAGAAAATCACCATATGCATTTATTTTATAAATATGAAAACTAGTTTGTATAAAAACTAGTTTGTATAAAACTAGTTTCACAAAAAATTAAATCACTCACGTCAGTTGGTCGATATTTTCAGAGTTTATTTTTCCTTCTCCACAGACTTCAACCACTTCCTTGTGAAGCTTTTTCTGCACATCAGGATGACTTGCCAGATAATATATTGCCCATGTTGATACTGAAACACCAATAATGGATCAATACAGTTATAAGGAGTTTTAATGGAAAATACAATGATGATGAAATTGTAGATAATGTTATTTATGGAGCCAAGATTCAGATAGACTTTAAAGTGGTTAAATTTTACTAACTTTGGAATTAGTGTGAAACCACCAATGATCAAGATCTGCTGAAAACAGGTCAAAAGTTCCAAAGTTTAACCACTTTCTATAATGAAATTGATAAATTATCTGTGGTGAAAGCTCAATTAATTAAATCACTTAATTTTGGTGATGTTTAATTTTCATGAATAGGAATATTTTTTTCATCATTTAAAGCTGGAATTTGCATACTGTACGTCCATAGGGTAGGTTGAATTATTATAATTATCCTGTGATATGACATGATATAACTATGATAACAGTGCTTGACCACTTACTATGCTGAGATGATAATAAAAAAAAACACAAGATAAATAAAACAAAGTTTAGAAGCCCTGTTTAATGGCATATAATTTCTTGTATCTAATGGCTGTTAGTACAAGCAGATTTTTGTTATTTAATTAATATTATAAGGCAACATATTGCCACAACAACTGAAAAATGTACATACAGTGGGACCTGCTATGAGCAGCCACTCTTATGAGTAGCCAACCTCCTGTGGGCGGTCACTTGGCCATCCCCCAAAATGGCATTTTGTATAGAAATGAACCTCCTATGTGCAGCCATCTGCATTAAAAGGCCACTTTTCCTGTGTCACAAGGGTGGCTGCTCATGGCAGGTTCTACTGTACATAGAAAGCTCTCTTCCAGGTTATTACAATTTGACGGGACACATAAAGGCCCATATACAATTGGGATATAATTCATTTTTTGAATGATATGTAATACCAACTTATCACATGTTCAATGAAACAATCCTAACAAAGTGGTGAAAAGATTTGAAGTTTCAATCTGCCTTAAGCAGGTTCGATCATGCAATGATCATGGGGGTGATGCTGCAGAATGGTAGCTGTGACAACTCTACGCTCAGATCATTCTACGATCTCGACCCATGATCATTTACTTGATCTGCTAGGGGCAGATCAAAATGTCGTAATCGCTTCACCCTAAGTACAAAAGTGAGTAAAACATCATTTAAAATCATGAAATCATGAATAACATATTCTCTACAATCTAAACAAAGATCTGGGTCACCTGTCAAAACAGCCAGAACCAGTGTTGATTCATAGCTGGTGTTTTCAACCTATTATTACAGCAATTTCTATCTTGAACTTACTTTCTTAGAAAGGGTGTTTTTAAACAGAAACATTAGTCATTTGTGATTCTATTCAAACATTGTAACCATTTTCTAGAACAGAAAATGTGTTAAATTTGTTGTTACTTAATTTTACAAATTCAAATAGTTTTCCGTTGCTTCAAGTTGTGGATCGGGGTTGCAAACCAATCGTCAGTGACATGAAATTTAAATTAAATAGCCAAGAGCTGTAGGGGTTAAGAAAAGGGTATAATGTAATATTTAGTGAGAGAACAAACGGACGATTTCTGTGGTCCAAACCAATAATCTGCTGGGAATAATTCAATATAGTGCATGTTGCCCGGAGGGCCCGATGCGTCGAACCGGGGTTGTTTTGGGGTTGGGCCAGCGTTGTAGACGGTGGGTCAGCTTTGAAGCAGCATTGCTTCGATGCATCGTGTTGTCCTGGGCCGAGTGCGAGACATTGGTCAAAGCTTGTTTGGCTGTTGGGCCATTTTTGGTTTAACAGCGGAACAGGGATTGACCGGCGTCTTGTGTTTTCTTCTTTAGCCAAAGCCAGCTGGACCCCGGTATACCTTGCTGGTTCGATGCTGGCCCATTGTCGTAGACGGTGGACCAGCATTTAACAGGGAGGTCATTATATCTCTTCTTGCTTTGTATGTATGAGGGCGCTCAGATTCATGCCGGGCAGGCACGAGACGTCGGCCCACTGTTGGGTCGGCGTCTCCTGTTTGCTGGGCAGGACCATGATAATGTGAGCTGCTGTTAAATAGACACGAAGTATTGGCATTGGTAGTGCTGATTTGGTGCCGGACCGGCGTCGTAGGCGGTGGACTGGCATTGAATCGGCATAGGGCTTGTTTGCTGGGTGACCAGATGACGAAAAATATATATTTCAAAACATTCATACTATCATTTCTGTTACTTTTTATCAGTTTTTCTTTTATCACTTGTACGGTAATCAGTTTATAACTTTAAAAACGTTGCACGTAGACATAGCATAGTTTTTCTTTTGTTTTGTTTTTTTTTGTTTGTTTTTCTCACGTCTTATGTATAATCATGTTCCTTTTTGTTTTGTACTGTGTATTGTATATGTATTATGAATGTATATGCATATATGAAATCCGAAAAAAAAAAGTTAAAAAAAAAGAAAAAAAAAGAGTCAGCTGGCCAGGAATCAGAAAAGACCTTATTTAAGGTTTTCGTGGCGACTTTTTTGTGCATAATTAAAACCTGGCTAGATGTATTCTCAGACCTCTTATAATGAAACCACAAGCAGTTGTCGGCGTTCATGTGTGTGCACTAGAGCTACAGAGTATTTTTAAAATGGCCGCCAAATTCTCCCTTAAATTGTCAATTTTACCAGTCAATCAACATTATTATGAACAGAAAACACTCAATTTACATCAAAAACAATCTGGATGTAATATAGCTTTACACTAATATAACTTAGGACAATAATATTTGATCTAGAGCTACAGAGTATTTCCAAAATCGCCGCCAAATTCACCCTTACATTGTCAATTTTACCAGTTGATCAACATTATTATAGACAGAAAAAAACTAATTAAAAATCAAAAATAATATTGAGGTTATATACCGTAATTACTGGAAGATATCGCGCTACTTTTTTTGGGGGGGGGGGGCTCCTGCGCGATATAGAACAGGTGCGCAATATATGAGTTTGATCACTGATTAATCTGTCTGACATGTCTGATCGCTCAAACGAGAGCATTGAGCTGTGAAAGGTCAGTAGTTTTGTCATCGCATTGGCGCCGTTTTGACCTATGCCGTGAGTGTAGCCTCGTTGACGCATGAATGAACACGGCTCATTAGGCAAGGTATAGTACTGCAAACAGATTAGTTATGTCATGTCACTTGTCACTGTTACTCACTGTCAGAAGGATTAACTGCTCAATAAACTGACATTATAAACACGTTGGGGATTTTTTTAGTGGCCGACAGTATGACATGATGATTGATAAATATCTAGACCTACGTGTTAGCGTGTAATATAACTGCACATCCATGCATGCCTATGTACATACCGAGCAAACATGAGACATACACCCAATGTTGTTTTAATGTAGGGCCACCGTTTCGACTTCGGCCCAACAAGAAAACAACATTGGGACAATGCCTCGTGTTTGCTAGGTAAGCATACACCACACGGGACGATACCACGTGCTTTACTAGCGCGCCCACGACTGGAGTCTAGACGACATTTAGGGAGCTTGCAGTTTTGAAAATTCGGCCACTACATGAAATTTATTTGTTAGATTTTTATACCGGTATCAATGTAGGTCTATCTATATTTCGCCCACTCATTTCCATCAACGTTCATTGTATATATCGTCGTACTCACATAAAAACATTCGAAGATGATATGCATTATTTGCGGGGGAACCGCGCCCGTGGCTGTAAAATGTCACACCTTCAATGCAGCAATCACCGGATTACCGTCTGGTGGGGGTATGCGTGCTGGCTACTAGTTGGTTCTTGCTTGGCCGAATGGCGATCCCTGACGTACAGAAACGTGCGTAGGCCTATATTTGTGTCAATTAAGTGACTCTATTGAACAGCAACAAATTAAACTAAACATAAAAGAATTATTAATTATTATTATTATATATTATGATAATACTAAACACGATCTAATATAGGCCTATCCAGGACTCAAGCAGTCACAGATCAATCTTACTAACACACCATTAGCATTGGCGACTGCCGAGTCATGGCGATATTTTGAATTGCGCGGTAAATAACGAGTGCGCGGTGTTTAAGGCTCAAGCACTAAGAAAGGCCTATTTTAACCTTTTGCGCTGTATAGACCAGTGCGTGGTATTGTCCAGCAAGTACGGTAGCTTTAACATAATATACTTGGAGACAATATTTTTTACAATGGATCAATACAGTAGTAAAAAAACAAGCATTTCAACTTTGTATTTAAGCATACCATTCAAACTCTTTAATTTGAAAATATGACAAATATGCGTACACATGTAATCCAGTGCCTTTTTGTACCTACGTTTTTAAGAATAAATATCTTTTTATTTCTATACATCAGCTTCGAAATCACCTATTAAGCCCAAAAAACACATAAACTGATAAGAATACTCTAATACTCCATACCTGAACATGGTTTTTAAAGGCAGAAACCCTTTACTTTTGGAGAAAATTTCAAAAAAAAAAAATTTAAACATTATTTTTACCAAGTTCGTAACAATGCTTATCCTCGGTAGCCACCCAAGAAGAATAAGTTTATTTACCTTGACCTTGACATGACCAATATATGACTTTGGTGTCATCTTATATCGATGCCACATTAAAGCCATGAGGGTTATATAGATATACAATGTATTGATAATATTGAATTCTCACATATTGGATAAATATGTGATGCAGCTGATTACCATGATTACTGGTACATACACACAGGTTACACATTTGATGGTTCTGCTGATTTGACACAAATTTCTTTCCAAAAACACAGTAGGTATATAAGGAAGCTTCTGCATGACTATTGTTGTAATTGGCATAAAAAAGTTAAAAAAATGATAAATTCCTAGTATTTCAAACAAGAAGGAGATATCAAATATACAAGAGTGAATATTGATTAACAATATCAGGTAACTTACAAAGGCCAGAGGTGTGGAATCCTTCCACAATTACCGTACTCATGTCAGCTAACATCCTGGCAGGCGAGTCATGAAGAGCTGATAACATATAATCAATTACAAGCTTCTCTCCGTCTTCTGGCTTGTTGTTTTTACGATGATCCATAGCTTTCCTGATAGTTTCAAAAATGATCTTTTTATCTGTAAAGCAAAAACAGTTTATTCCCAGGATTGCAAGATTTTATCATGAATACTGATTTAACTACATATATAAGTAGTATTAAAAGGCATATTAGATAAAAATGTGCCTCAAAATTTATCACATCTTTTTTTCTGTACAACAATATGACACTAGTACTGTCATTATAGCCACAGATGAGATGAGATTGATCAATTTGGCACAAAAAAAATATTTCAATCTACCTATTTGGAAATTAATTATACAGTTGAAACTATTAAAAAATATAATTATATAAAGGATATGTTAATTACAAGTAATGTGACTAATGCAGAAAATTCAGAGCATCACATAAAATAAAATCCAGCAGTAAAATGCACAATTTTCTGGAGAAATGTGTAAACATCCTAAATGTTTGAACAAAAAGTGATTGTTAAATTTAAAAATAGAAAAAAATATAATAAAAGATAGTTCCTGCACAATAATTATCAATAATTCTACAACATACGTTGTTCCAACAGATCTTGGTTACGGCTGGTAGCCTCGGCCACTGAGCTGGTCATCTGGGCCTCTAGTTCAGAAAATACCTAGTAAAAACACAAATAATATTATTTTTAGCAAACATATGAAATAGCTAAATATAGAAACTGTTTTATTGTTAAATTTTAAAAGATCTGGACAGATGGTGTACAGTTCAATTTAGAATTAAAATTCAGTTGAAATCTGCAACATTTTATTGTAAATTGACAAATGAACTTGAATTTTCTCACTCTTCTATTACACCGATAAAGCAATGGTTACTGAACATACCCATCTGTATTAACAACTGGGCTAGACCATTGCCTTGCCTCTGGTTTTACTGTGTTCCTTAAAAATCAAGATTCTAAAGAATGTAGAAGAATGGAGATAGCAGGATTGGCTTAAAAAACTATGTCAAAGAAGATTCACATCAAATAAACAAAGCTGCATTGTGATGAGAAACAAGAGCCCATATTCTCCTACAAGTTACGATATATTGTAGGCTTCAAATTGGTCGAGATCACCATCTTGACCAATCCGAAGCCTACGATATATCATAACTTGTACTAGAAAGCTGGCCCAGGCCTACCAACTTCTATGGTCAGATCATTACACTGGGCCTGAGCTGTGTAAAATCGGGAGCAGAACTGTGATCAAGATTGTGGAAAGTCAGCAATTAGGAATGTAAGTTTCAAACACTTCACAGAAAAGATACCTACCACATCAAAGCTTTGTCTGAGCTTCACAACAAGTTTACCATCATCAAAATAGTCTCCACAAGTTACCCTCAAAAAACTGCGCAGACTGAATGCCAGCATGAATTCCATCAGAGGAAGGTGTTCATTGGGTGGAAGGGATGACCACTTTCCAACAAAATCTTCTGAATGCTGCAAAATACAAGCACGGTGACACAGAAGGTTAACATAACATGTTAGTGGACGTAAAAATAGTGTGGATATACAGTATGTTTGAATTTATTTTTAATTAATTGTTTATTTTTGTGTTTTTGCCAAAATTTCAATCTACAAAGTCGCCTAAGCCTATGAGCTATTAAGTCTTAAAGTGACTGAAAATATATTTGATTTATGTATTTTAGGTCACAACATCTGTGTCACAGAAGTGAAAGCATATTTGATTTTTGAAAATTGCTTGCCCAATGTTTAGAATAATGCATAAAGGTAGTATCATGAGTATAGTCAACATCAGAGGATTATACTAAAATCAAGGCATTAAAAGTTAGCTACACAAGCTACAATTTTTCATAATTAATTAGCCATTTAAAATAAACAAATTTACAATTTATTTCTCATTCATATTTAAATTTTCCTCCAAACATCCTAACATTACACCATTTTTCAACATATTTATATCTATTAGTAAATATTATTAATAATAATAGATATATATATGTTGAAAATGATGTAATGTTAGGATGTTTGAATGAAAATTTAAATATGAACTAGATTTGCCTGAGGGGCAAAGCTTGCGTCTCCTCCCGCCCCACATAGTACATTAATTATAGAGAAATACAGTACTGTCACCAAATTTTTATGTAAACCGCGTGAAAATGTGATGTCAGAATCACACCAAAATCTAATCAACATATGGCCAGGGTATAGTCCAGTCATTTTGTGGCCATTTTTCAGACAACCTCAAAATAATTGCAACAGAAGGTTTTTCACTGCAAAACGTCTCATTAGTATTCCTAGAATGACATATCAAAACTTTACTCCAATGGAGAGATGGGAAATATATTTTTTTGAGGTACAAAGAACAGTGTTGTTTTTCGTATTGTCTGGTGTCATTTTACATTTACCGCAAATCAACTGGTGGTCATTGAAGACAGAATTTTGGTAACTAAGCCTATTTTTCGCCTCTTCATAGTAATCACACCATACCAGATACATTTAGGAGATATAAATACGAAATAATGAGAAAAATGTTCTAAATTTGATTTAAAATTTGGTGTAATACTAAGTTAATTGAAAGGGATTTTCACCGATCTACAAACTTAAAATTAGACCTACGCACAGACCTTTTAGTCCAATCATTTTCTGGGGTTTTTTCTGAATAACCACAAACACAATACAACATTTATTTTAATGGTACATGTATATATCTTTTCGAGGTCTGTAGTGTAGTAAATAATACTCCAATATGGAAAGATGAACTTTGTTATCTGGCGCAAAACAGTTTTTTTGATGTGATCTGTATTTTTTTCCAGATGTGTTGAATAAATAAAATAACTTGTGACAAAACTTTTAGAATAATCATTTTTTTTAAATTGAGATCAATGTTTTTTCATAGTTATTAAAAAATAAAAATACAATTTATTCTTCTTCAGACTCTGACTGAGTCTGTATCTCTATTTATAAGAGAAGCCGAATTCAAACAGCTGATGCCTTTACATACTCCACATGCTTATTGACATTGTAGTCCATGTTTCCTTCATGTGCACCTGCCAGTACTGCAACCGGCTTTGCAATTGTACCTGATTATATCCATTAATTTCATGGGTGCAGGTGGCATTGAA
Source organism: Flabesymbios commensalis (assembly GCA_964017125.1). Lineage (NCBI taxonomy): Eukaryota > Metazoa > Annelida > Polychaeta > Terebellida > Flabelligeridae > Flabesymbios > Flabesymbios commensalis. The sequence goes on along the minus strand of OZ024910.1, from coordinate 49,908,730 downwards.
GTCTGGATGGGTAGTATATTCCCTTCCTTAAAGGGACTGGCCCAGACTAAAATCATCTAAAAATCGGTGATTTTATTTTGGCTTTTTAATATGACTATATGATGTAAACATGTCCATAGACTAGAACTGCAAAAGTTTTTTAATTTTTGTGCTGCGCATTCACCAGTTAGGCTAGATATAGAGACGAAATTCCTGATTTCTAATTATTGACAACCATGTCAAATATTAGAAATACGGGCATTTCTAGGAATTATCTAGTTTCACTAGCCCAGAACGAAATTCAACTAGCCCTTACCATCATTTAGCATACATTTCTAAGCGAAATCCACTAGCCCTTACAATATTGACGGCGATGTCCCTCATGGGTAAATGACGGCCCCAGAGCCTTAGTTTCAGAATTACATATATATAGTCTCCTTGGATATTAAAGTGTGTAGGGTGGGCCTGCCACTTCACAAAGTGACATACCCACCCTTTCATATCCAAAGAAATTATATGTAAAATTGTCTAAATATATCTGAGTACTTAGCTAGGCATTGCGATCAAAAGTGCATAAAAAACTGGTTGAGAATTGACTGAAAAATCGGCTAATGATCATTCACCACGGTTAACATGGTTAATGTGAATCCGACTATTAGCCTACAGTAAAATTAAGTAGGCCCTATTTCGACACATAAACCTGTAAAAATACATTAAAAAATTCAGAAAAAAATGTAATCATGGTTAAATAATAAATATTTATCTAAAAAAAAAATTGGGACCACCCTTCAAAAAAAAAACCTTTTATAACCCCATTCCGTTCATCTAAAAATATGCCCAGGTGGACATGGTGGATTCGTGTTGCCAGGTATCTAGATTATCCAAATCAATAATAAAATCAATTGTGGGAGACTCTAGTATCTGGACATTTATTTTGATCGCAACGGGCGCCCATCTTGGATTTTACGTGACCTACATCTCGGACAACCTTGATTGTTTTTCTTAAATAGTTAATACTTTATTCAGGGTGCGGAAATATCTAATTGAAAACCACCAGGTGATCAGATTTTGTAATGATCATTGTTTTTTCTCGGTTGCTATGGCCGTTATAATAGGTTTTGGCGGCCATTTTGCAAAATGGCCTTTACGCCTTTTTTTCCCGGGTTATGAAAATTCCACTTAGTAAAATATAAAACCTATAGGTATGTATTACTCAGATCAAACAATAATTAAGACTCATTGTATACAGGTTATATGGCAGAGCCAGGGATAACAGTATCACCTAGTATTAATACCAGCAGCTTAGAAGGTGCTACATTAACCCTTTCACCACTGAAGCCCGTTTTTATGTGCTGAATGCCATAGCATTCAGCACATAAAAACGGGCTTCAGTGGTGAAAGGGTTAAAATTATCTTTTTAGTTGCTCTACAAGGCTGGTACTAACCTGCAGTTTTTTTTATGACACTGAACTAATATTATATAATCATAGACCAACGTCATAGTCTATATTGCTTAATCCAAATTAAATTTTTATAATTTTGTCATATTAAATTGAAGAAATATACACGTGGGCGTAAGTTTTTATATCGGAGAAAATCTCTTTCAAATAAGCTAGTAAAATTTACACCAGATATTAAGTAAAATTTAGAACATTTTTCTGATTTGTTCTCATTTACATCTCTTGAATGTATCCGGTATGATGTGATTATAATGAAGAGGCGAATGCCAGGTGGATTGTATGGAAAAGAAAATGCTGTATAAAATTCGAAAATTATTGGATAAACAATCAACAGAAAAAATTTCAAAAAAAAATACTCATGTGCAGCAGGAATAAAAAAATACAAGCCATATCTACAAAGTTGGTACTGTTAAAATATTAAATATATCATTGTTTGTATAATCTTGTATTTGTATATGTACATAATGTATACATAACCTTGTAAATGTTTGGTAATAAATGATGTAAAAAAAAAATCAATTAGCCACCAAGCTCAATAAAAAAAAGAACCTTATGTAAAGGTATTCGGTTGTTTGTCAAGGCTCAAATTAACCATAGGCCATGCAGCCATTTGGTTCCATAAAAATTTCAAGACTATTATTTCATTCCAGTTCTAGATCTAGTAGACATATACAGTGAATATGAGGAAAATAGTATGTGATAAATAGAAAGTATCCGAGAATATTTTGTTCAGTATCGAAGCGCTATGCTGCAATTCTGCCATTTGCTAATGAAATTTTAACATGAATGATGGGAAACCTACTGAGTGTCAAAGTTTGCAGGAGAAAAGTGCTAATCAATCATTTTCAAACAAAATATTAGACCAGATCATATGAAAAATAGTGATAACCAATTTTTTTGCTTAAAATTAGACCAAAAATGCATATATAGCTTTAAAGCTCCCTTTTAGAAATATATATATGCCCTTGGTGCCCTCCATTACTTGGCTTTGGGCAAGGCTGCATGTGGCCTAACACTACATATTTTGAAGATTGAGGCCTTTTCTATTATTTTGAAGTTTAATCACATTTGTACGAAAATAAGGAGAAGGAAATAAAATATATAGACTAGATTAACTGCTTGGATCAAAAACCATAATCAAGTTAAGAAAACCACAATATTATTGATGAATTGGGGAGATTTATGCAAACCATTAGCAGCATGTTGTGCATCTTCTTAACAGCATTGACAGAGAGGGCTTCACAGCATGGCATTCTGCGCTTCCTTCCTTCACCACCATTACAGAATTTTAAGCCGTCTGTTCCAAGTAATGCTTCATAGACTTGAAATAGTTCCACTGCAGACAGAATTGTGTCAGTAGATGATTTCATAATTAGTCAATAAGCATAGTTCGATAAAAAGTGATCAAGATAAAAGTCATTGGCAAGTTGTTTATTTTGTATTATACATGTACATTTACAAATATCTTGAATAAAAATCTTATTCTCCTGTTTAAAATGCAATGAAATTGCAGATTTGATCAGCAAAAAATACAACTTCAACAACGCCCATTGGCGACGGGAATAGGCCTCTGCCTTTAATCATCGTTTAAAAGTAAAAATCATTTGAAACAAGAGCACACTTGACAATAGCCCGCCACCATTATTGAACTTATCGAGAACTGGTTATTGGCAGCATGCAGTACAAATTTGAACAGAATACATGGAAAACTTTTATTACAGTTATCGTGTCCACAAAGTAAGATTATTCACATGAATATGGGTTTTTACAAGACTGAGACCTTAACAATAAAAACGATAGCGCAAAACTGCATTCCATAAGTACAACATATAATGTTCTAAGTATCACTATGGCTGCACAGCTGCACAGCTGGACAGAGAAATAAAAAACGCCTCCTATTTTAGTAAAGGGGTTGCCATAATTCGGCACAGCCAGTGTGCTGCTATCATACATGTCATGTGATCTCTGTCATGTGATCGAGGCGAGTGTAGCCTGACCTAATGATCTGACCTACTTGCGTGACTCCGTTGGATTTTAAGAACACAAAAAACGCAAATTGTATCTAAACTAAGGGAGTGTGGCACTTCTCATGAACAATTATTGTTGAGACCGGGTAGGTGGACAAGAATCACTTAATCTGGAGTGCCTGAGCCCTGTCATTCACAACGCCGACAGATCCTGGCTTATTCCTAAGCTTTACATCCCATAGATGTAAAGCAAAAATGTAAAAAATTAAAATAATTCGGCTATTTTGATTTTGTCAGCCATTATTGAACTTGTCCGAGAACTGGTTACTAGCAAGATGCAGAACAAATTTGAGAAGAATACATGAAAGCTTTTCAAGTTATTGTGCCCACAAGTAGTGGCATTGGTCTGTAAAAAGATGCATGTTGTCCTAATGTCATCAGTAGCCACTGATTGTGGCACAATGTGTGGTGAAAGGTCTGGAGGTTGGTATCTTGCTCCATGTGTGGCAGTGAGTCTTCTTATGGCTAGCAAAATGGGTACCGTACTAGCACATACATAAATTGTGTTATCAGAGTTAGTACTGGCGGTTGCAGTAGGCTGGTCAGTAGTGAGTAGGGTCCGCTCAAATGCGGTACTCTACTGTTGTTCTAACTGTATGGTGAAGTGGGTGTATTTTGCCTGAGGCCTAAAAACAGAATGTAGGTGTCAATACTTACAATTAACTAATACTTAAACATGTCAAGTTGATACTTCTTTCACTTAGATTTATGCTGGCCAATTCATTCTGCCAGTCACTGGGTGGTATTTAAATCAGCAATTTTGAACATGGTGCCACCATGTTGCCATGTTAACCCTTGAAGCGCTAAAATATTTTCGTATAAACCATTTTGAAATCATCGAATATGTCTTGGATCTATCTGATTCATTTGAATACCTATGTTGTGGGTCTACAGCCATAAGATATAGTTTTGCTCTTACAGTGCAGGGATCGACTTTAGACGTCAGATTCATTCTGATGACTAAAGTCGTTCTCCGCGCTGTGAGGGTTAAATATTGTCGTGGCGTCACCCCACTCAGGCCATTATGACTGATTAACCCCTTAACTACCTTACATGACGGAAATTGCCGTCATCACTCGTCATGTTACTTTCATGTTACGTAACCATACATGGCGGAAATTTCTGTCGGATTTACTCTAGTTACACCAGGATCCCTGAATCCTGACATGCACTTTAGCGTGCAAGTGAAGTGGTTAAACCTTAATGAAACGCCTTGATGACTCTCAGTCACTGGTGTAGTGCGTTCACACCTGTGACCTAATGCCTGATGCTGGCATTAAAACAGTGGGGTTTTTTTTTGGGGGGGGGGGGGGGGTACTGTTAATGCTGAGTTGCCCTCCCTGCATGATTAGTTGCCCCTAATGATAGACTGTGGTAGCATGCCCCTTCAGAATCCTAGATGAAACACTGACTGGGGAGGGGTGACAATTCAGGTAATAACCAAGCAAACATTAGATGTTGATCTAATAGTCTTGTATTATCTCTTTCAAACCTGAATTTACTATTGTCATCTTCATCCACTACAAGCCGCCAATGGCTGTTGCAATTCTCGACTGTAGTGGATGAAGATGCTTTGATGTGGTTTAAAAATCAAAGAAAATTACCATGTATTGGCAGGGCTGGAAATAATAGTGTTCCGTTTGTCCGGGACAACTAAATCACAAGACAGACAACCCATATTGCTCTTCTGGTTGTCCGGACAGACAACCACAGATTTTCATCCAACGGTGACAGTCACTGACTGTGGGCCCAGACTACTACTGGAGTAGTCTAGCTTATGCCCAACCAAATTTCGACCATCATTTTTTTAATGTCAAACATCTGAACATAGTTAATATTAGTGGTCATGATCAAAATTATAGTTTAACTTCTGTTCTCATTTTTGGGAGGACAACTTAAAATTGTGGCGGACAAGCAAAATATTCATGTTGGTTGTCCAACAGACAACCAACATTTTGAACCTTATTTCCAGCCCCGATTGGTAAACCAGTTTCATGGAAATTCTCGTTCTAAAACTTTTGTTGTAGGAAAATTAGGTCTGTTTTCAGAGATGTAAAATGATACTTTAATGCATCGCGAGGGCTTAATTTAGAATTTTAACAAGAAAAGCCTATAAACAAAGTGGCTGACAGCTACTGATTTTTCATAAATTTACTACGAAACTCACCAGGTCTGTCAAAAACATGTTTTTGATCCTCGAACAGTTCTGCTGTGGAAACACTGACCACCAGTTGAGAGCCCAGCCAGAATGATGTAACTGAGCCATACTGACTGTGTATGTCCTCTAAAAACTCATGTAGGCTGCCACACGCTGCAATGTCAGACGCATTGCCTTCCCTAATAAAACACAAATATTAAAGGTCATGATTTTACCAGTCTACAGTCTCTTATTTCACATACTAGTATGAACATATATAAATTTATACTATTAAACATGTTAAAGGAAAAACCTAAAAGACTGACATACGTGTATGTAAACAAGTTAACCCTTAGATCACTGAGCTATTCAATTTAAATTTTCAGTCATTTGAAGTTGTGTCTCGCTACCGCGATACACAACTTCAAGTGACTGAAAATGTATGTTATTTGTGAAATTTAAGTCCCATTTTATATCAGTGTTTGAAGATTAAGGGCATATTTTACTGTGAACAGCACATTATCAGGGGTTATACAGGTGCTCATAATAACACAGAATGTCTACTGTAGTCGACATCAGTGTTCTAAGGGTGAAGGGAGGATTTATTCTCATCAAAATGATAAATCAAGCTGGATCTAATTGACATATTTCAAATTGACAAATGTCTGTGGATACACTTGAATGGTACTAAATTTAATCTCAAGCATAAGTTTACATTATTTTTGTAATATGTGTATCAGATCACTGTGTTAGCCAGCAACCAGTGCACCCGTCTTTTGGACGGGTATAAAGTCGAAATGGCGGGCAAAAATTGTCCAAATTACACTATAAACATGATAAAAGAGAAAATTCACGGGCAGTTATGCAAAAATTGGGGAAAAATCACGGGCAATTGTCTAATCCTAGCTAAGACAGTGTATCAGATAGAGTGTGAAATGGAGGGTTTATCTTATTATGTCACGATAAATATGATATTATAATAAAATATGTAGTGAGAAATATACTTACAAAGTATCTACAGGTTCTGGACCAGGAATAGTTGTCAGTTTCTTCGAGCCCTGTAACAAGAAACATGATTAGTGTTGTTTTGTTGCAGAACCAAGGTTTCTTTATTTTCTAGTCTAATGGCAGCAAGGTCTAGATCTAACCTGAAAATTAAAAGAAACAATATTATGTAGTTTAAAAGTCCATCATTTGACATGTAGTAAATTGCAAATTATGACGCCCTTCTATAACCCATTGATTTCATTCAGCTTTAGTCTCGAAATTCCACTACATTTCAAATGGTACAACTTTTAAATAATCACCCAAATTTCACGAATTTACAGGGTAGACGCCGGAGCTCGCAAAGAGTGGTTGCAAAATTTCATGAAAATTGATTGACAATTGACTGAGAAATCAGCAAAGAACACCCAACTCTGAAACTATAGACGTGTAGCCTATAGGCCTAGGCTATGTGACGCCAGAAAACTGGATCTATGTGTGTTGTGGCTTTTGAGAAGATGGAGTGATAGTCATTTGGGACAGACAGGAAATGCACACACAAAAACAGTTCCCAAAATCCGTTTTATGAACCATATTAAAAATGTTAAAACATTACTGGAATGAGTTCAAATAATGTAAAAACAATAAAATTCTAGAATTAGTTTAATGGTTTTATAGAGGGACGTTATAATTTCAATTTACTACATGTTAAATAGGCTAACTTTTGAAATACGTTAGGCCATTCCAATTTGATTAGTTGGATTACAGATTTGTTGGTACTTCAGAGGAAGCGTCAGTCGTAAAAAAATAAAAATGTGAATTTCAGAAGCAAACTATTATTTATAACCAACCTCCAAGCGTGCATGTAAACTTGCAAGGATGTATGTGCTAGTCTGATAAAAAGGAATCCCTGAATTTCCCCCCGCTATAAGCCAATCACAGCCCTTGATTCAAAAGGCGTTGTGTAGAACTGCCAATGTTATAGCAATGAGGCGAGGTTGAATCGATGTTCATCAGAAGGCCCAGGCAGCCTAGCTTCTGGGCTAGATAACCCCAACAAACAAACAGACATATTGGCGATCGGCCAGCTTCTGTCACTACTGACGATGAATAGATATTAGAATAGGATATATTTAATATATGTTTAACAGTTTAATGCAATAATGTATCATATTTTGAGATTATAGAGTGGTAAAAAAAAAGTTTGTTATTTTTTCAAATGTTATGGCTAGGATATTAGATCACGGCATATTACCTGTTTGTTTTTTTTGTCGATGCCAGATCCGTAATCCAACTAATTAAAATGGAATAGACTTAAAAATTTTACGAGAATAGTAATGTATAATAATAGATCCAAAGTTGCTGAAATTTTAGGAGACTCAGTGTCCCAGTTAGCCCTATGACCTTGTCCTACTTAGCCCCGTATACTGGGCAAACGCAGACACTTTTTTTTTCTTAAAAATTCTCCAGATCTGTATAGGCCTAGGTTTTAGTTGTCATTTAATAAAGGCTCTTAATATGACAATAACAAATATCCTACCTAGGGCTATAGTCAGGTTCACATTATATTCATCGACCAGGGGGGAATTAATTTTTCGCGGATTTCTCAGTCAATTCTCAACCAATTTTCATGAAATTTTACACACAATATTTTTCATTCATGTAGTGACTACCCTGAATGTTTTGCGAAGCTGTGATAAGTATTATAGAAGGTAGACCATTTAGCATGTACATGTAATAAAATTCTGAGAAGAAGCTAATGGGTTTATACATGTTATAGAGGGCAACATTTTTATTTATTTACTACATGTCAAATGGTCGGCCCATACGTGGAAGTCTACCTGTTCATTTCAATTAGACTGAGACAATTTAATATGACATAATATATACATAGTATATATGTATTTTAGTATCCCTCTCTCTCTTCCAAAGAAAAGGCGACAGTAGACAGACTCTAACTTACATTTTAGAAATTTATTACTACGGTAGGTTACTTCTCTGCCAACAGAAGACAATTCTGACACTTACTAACATGTACATTACGATCACTGACATGGTTATTTCTGCGATAGACAGTAGACAGTTCCGACTTGAGAATGAATTATATTGATGAGGTCTACAGAGGACAATTCCGACTCTAAATATAACTTCTGATTCATATGGTCATTTATACGGCCGTCAGCAGACATTCCCGACTTGAATAAACATTTTATTTATGTGGTTATTTCTCTGCCGACAGAGGACAATTCAGACACGGAGAAACTCTGATTATTATTGTTATTTCTGTGGCCGACAACAGACAATTCTGACACTTAATGTAACTTACGATTTAAATGGATATTTCTATGATCGACAGCAGACAGTTCCAACTTGAATATAAATTATATATATGAGGTCGACAGAAGATAATTCCAACTCTAATAATAAATTTTGCTAGACATTTTCGAATCTGACCCACTTTCCTTGAGATGGGCAATTACCTGGGCCGACAGAAGACACTTTCAATGCTCTAATAAACTTCATTATTATCTGGCTGAACTCAGATATAAGATGAAATTATTCTGAGCACAACAAATGACCTAGACATATTTATGACTAAATGAAAGTTGTTTGCCATTGGGTCTTGAGACTTATGCAGTAGAATTTAAATAAATAACAAATCATGGATCATACAAACAAAAGCTGATGGAATTCAAGGCTTTTAAATGTTTTTCAAGGCCAAATAGTGCCATTTTCAAGGCCCCATCACAAGCATGAAGTAGGGAGTCATGACAAAAACCTTGACAATTTTTAGTCAAAAATTATTTTTCCATATGATTTTCATCTACATTCCATCTTGCGAGCAAAATAGTAATAACAACAGAATATTTTTTATCAACTTTGTGAAGACTTTGACAAAAAGAAGCAAAAATATATTTTAACAATGAACAACTCACACCAAAAATAACTTTTCAAGGCTTTTCAAGATATTTTTTTTTAATTTAAGGCTTTTCAAGGCCTTGAAAACTGATTTTGTTAATTTAAGGCTATTCAAGAGTTTTCAAGGCATGTGTGAACCCTGCAAATGATGCATAAATATTTATAGAAACAAACAAACACACACAAAATATTAAAAAAAATTGTGAATGAATGAAATATAATAATACTGTTTAAAATAATATCTACATGTTTTGTCATTTAGCATGTTTAGTTGTCTAAATTACGAAGATTGACTCTGTTTTTTTGGAAAAAAATATAATAAGACCCCATGGTAACCTACACAGTACATGTAATTACACCGGCAATAATATTGGCTCTTTTCAATTGACCAAGACGTCACTTATCATGCTTATGTTGGAGTCAGAACTGTATTTTGTCTGTCAAAGAATTATTTCACAAAAGGAAGAAAACAGAAAGAAAAACATTATTATCAGTAATGTCAGTTACATCTCTTGCAATATCTGATGTTTGATATTATAAGTAACCCATGCATAGTCTTTAAGAAATATGAAATATTTGTTGAAGTAATAAGTGATAATCCCTGAAAACGCTGAATTGTGAAAGCCGCCGACATCACATTTACAGGACACAGAAAAAAATCTTTATTATTAGTTAGAGTATATCTCTTGGAATATCGGATGTTTGATATTATAACATGTACCTTATAAGTAACCCATAGTCTTTAAGAAATATAAAATATTTGTATAAGTGATAATCCCTGAAAACGTTGACTTGTGAAAGCCATGAGTGACCGTGAGTGTACGATGAATGTGTTATATACGTCACCTGGTATCAGCGCGGATATTTTTTTGGCGCTGTTCACAAATCAGAGGAGGTGTGATGGTAGGGTCCCTGTTAAAGCGATTTAGGAATTTTGTGCTGGCAATTGTTCTCATAATCACAGTTTATAAAATACTATACTATTATAGCGGGGGCAGTCAGGGGCCGTATTCTCGTACAAGTTACGATATATTGTAGGCTTCTGATTGGTCGAGATGGCCATCTCGACCAATCAGAAGCCTACGATATATCGTAACTTGTACGAGAATACGGGCCCTGTGAAGTAGGCCTACAATTAGGTATAACAGTGGATCAAACGGTTAGATAACTAAAACTTAAAGGGTTGACTATAAAAATATATCAAGAATTATTAACTATTTATAGCAATAGACTGGCGAAATAAGTACACGACTGACTTATTAATCTGCTAATATTAAAAAGTAACATAGCCTAAAGACTATGACTTAACCCTTACACTGCTGCATACAATTTGCAGCATGTGTGGCTTCCCACTAAGTGATATCTGGCACGTTTTTTCTTTAAAAAAACATCTGATGAACAACTGATACTAAAAGCCATTATATTACAAAATCAGTCAGTTAGCCATCTTTAAAACGCAAATAGAAAGACATCACAAAATTAAAGTGAAAAAAAATTCAAAAAAAAAATGCAATTCATAGTCTATAGTCGCCTACAGCAGGCTGCACTTGGTTTATTCAGGGCGACTATAGTCGGCCATAGCAGTGTAAGGGTTAACCTTTTCACCACTGAAGCCCGTTTTTATGTGCTGAATGCCATAGCATTCAGCACATAAAAACGGGCTTCAGTGGTGAAAGGGTTAAAGGGTTGCCCATAAAAATATATATCAAGAATTAATAACCACTTATAACAATAGACAGGCCAAATAAGAATATCTGTTTTTATTACAACAACGTCAACGTTCTTGTTAGACGTACATGTACGTAAGCCTAATATGCTTGAATTAAATTTTATTCAAGTCAGATTTTAAAACATATCAAAAAATATCTTATACATTTAATGGAATCAAATATCATTAAAGACAAGTTAATACCAACTCATCCCCAAAGGTGCAACGCACATAACCAGCTCATCCCCAGCCCTCCAACAGCTATAACCTACTCATCCCCAGCCCGTCAACACTAACCAACTAATCCACTGATATACCGGGGGATGAGTTGGTATAGGGGATGAGTTGTGTGCACACCTTTTTTTTGCTCAGCCTCCCTGAAAACTGTGGAATGTAGTCAAATATTTCTTTTATCATGTGGGCAGTTACAAAAAAAGGGTCAGCATAATTTTATTGGACAATTTTAAAATTTATGTGATGTAGTCTATTAACACTCGCTGTGGTTAAATCCGATATTTCGGATGTGCTGATTCTTGGCTAAATCCGATATTTCAAATGGCCTAACATACTTTAGTATGACCCCTTTTAAGTTCCAGTATTTTGGAAGTCTATGTTACAAAAATAAAATGCATAATAAAAGGCATCTGATCTGAATTTTGATTTTATTTACCCCAAAATTAAGAATTTATAAGTAATTCAAAACAAAACGTGGCCATGCCAGATTCTGAACTGAAATTATTTCAGCTGGCCTTGAAATGCTCACGTAATTTCAAAATATTATGTAGATTTAGACTAAAATAATACCCAAAGTTTGTAAATAGTTAAAATATAATATTATAATTAAAATATTGTGTTAAATATACTATATTTGCGATAATGTTAATAAGATAATAGATAATAGTTTAATCTGATTTACTTGTAATATCATTCATTCCAGCAGTCATGAAACCTGGTCAATCTTGAAGTCCTATCATTTGCAATTACATTTTCACAATATTATAAAGTGACGTTATTCTATCGATATTACTTTTTTAAACACAATTTGTGATGTTTCTTCTCATGTTTTGTTATTTACAGCTAGTGAGTGTGAGCCAGAACCCAATTTTTGGGACTAAATCTTTAGGGCCTAGTAACAGTATCTAGCCTAGATATGTAGCAGTAAACCTATGGTACCTAGTCTCAGTTTATGTAGCTCCATATTGGTTTCCTGTTTATTTTTGTATGTCCCATGTCTGATTAGTATACATGAAGATGAATATACATTAATGTGTATTGTTAAATATTAGTTTATTTACATATTTTTTTTGTTCTTGGTATATGTTGGCCTGGATATTGCCATCATTGTGAATACGTACTCGTGGTGGCCATTTTTGTTGTGTGGCCGTCACTTTGCATTTTTGAGTATACATTTTGAACATTGGTTTCTTGAAAGCAATATACTACTTGATAATTCACATTTGGGACATCATTTATTAGTTTTGGCATAGCTTTATGGCATAGGCTATATATTTATGTTTATCAGCGTTCGAGACTGACGGTGGTCCGAGACCCCCAGAAATCATGTCGGACTACAGAACATTCAAATCCAGTGGTCCGATGGACCACCGAAATTTTCGACTCTAAGCAAAATCGTAACATGGCCAAAAAATCGAAGCAATCGTCGCCACTCGCGGCCGATAATACAAGAAACACGGTACCGCTCTCGCCACTTTTCACGGAACAAAACAAGTGTTTATAATCATGCTGGGCATGAACTATTGAGGTCGAGATTGACCATCCGCTCTCGCCCTTTTTACGGAACTAAAGATGTGTTTATAATCATGCGGGATATGAATTATTGAGACCGAGATCGACCATCAACCCAGCTGACGTAGTTAGCAAACGCCACCCTCCACAATTAGCCCCAGTGGCTGAAACAGGTTTCAGCCACAGATTGACCGCATACAAAATTGTGGAACATTTCTTTGGACTGTCATATCGGGAAATATCGGGGAGTAATCAGGTCAAAAATATTTTTTTTAGAATCAGTAACATTTCAGTTCCATGCCTGCATGCTCAGCTCAGAGTCAGAGGTCGTACAGTCATTATTAATAAAAAGTTATGGACATTTTTCGGACCTTGGCGTCGGGATCGCTCTCAGTCACCGCCATGTTGGATTTTTCGGGTAAAGCAAATACATCCATCCACGGCCTCGGAGAGGATGACACGGCAACCTCCACAATGTGTTACACATAGCCATAGGTCGCCGGTCACAGCCCATGCAGCCCGGCTGACCAGCTGCCTATTGAAAAAACATGCGAGGCACTAGGCCTAGTTTGTTGTTTGCCTGCCCTCATCTGACTGTCTAGTCAGACTAGTGGTGTACAATCAATTTGTGACGCCGAAAAAGTGTCTGCCCGCCACTTTTAATAGGTTTTTAAGGTGAAGCTAGGAAAAGCTAAACAGATGAAAATTCGAACCAAGCTGGTATGAACAGCATAAACGGCGGCCATTTTGTTTGAATTTCTGGAGTCTATAACAACATCCAGCTCACCCTCTGGAAACAAAAGCCCCGTCTACCATCAACCTTGAACTTTGCTTGTTTATTGTCTCACCAGACATAATACCCCTCGATCCAGCAATCTTTAAATGAAAAAATATAGCCCCCCCCCCTATATAAACATATATATTTTGTAATCATCAGGACATAGGGCCTACTCTATCAATATGAAAAATAAACAAGACTACATAAGTCCAGGAGCTCCCGCTCCGAATTAGAATTTGATTTAAGCAATTTTGTATAGGGTTATTAATGTATTCCTAGTCTAGGTCAAAAATCCAGACGCAAGACAACTAGGTCTAAGAAGCCCAGTGTAAGAGTAAGATAAGAACTAGACAGTCTGTCAGAGATTGCAAACCTCCATTGAAATTAATGATCCTAATCAGTATCCCAGTAATGGTCTACCTATCTGGCACGGTTTACCCGATATCAGGCCAATCGAGGTAACTAATAGCTGATTTACGGTCATTTTGAATTCGATATAAATTAGTCAAAAACTTAGGGTGCATCCTCCCCCGAAACCTCAAATTTTGTTTTATAGTAATGGACTAACATCTAACACAGTTTGCAAAATATTGGGCATGTGAAAGTAAATAATGGCCGATAGGGGGTCATTTTGAATTTGATCGAGTCAGAATTTTCCAAGATGCATCCTCAGCTGAAATCTCACATTTCATTCTATAGTAATGGTCCAGCCATCTAGCACGGTTTACCAAATATCGCCCATGTGAAAGTGAATAATGGCCGATAGGAGGCCATTTTTAATTTGATCAAGTCAAAATTTTTCAACATGCATCTTCTCCTGAAATCTCACATTTTGTTTTATAGTAATGGTCTAGCCATCCAGTATGGTTACCAAAAACCGGTTATGTGAAAGTGAATATATAATACCATAATAATCACTTGTTATTTCACATTGAAATTTAGATGATATCAAGTCACATAATCAAATAATATAAATAACATATATTGCATCTAGAGTCTACTTGGCTCTAGATGGCTTAAGCGTCCCCCCTGTGTATATACCGTATTATCCCTAATAAACGCACCCCTCCCCCCCCCCGATTTTGTTGTACCCTGTATTACCAGAATATCTGGTGGCTTGAAAAAATCTACCAGACACCAGCCTGCTTCATGTAGCTGTGACAACATGGTTGAGCCACGGTCAGCGTGTTGTGAGCGTGGGTGCAAACGCGGTATGCTACTGTTACATGTAGCCTAGTTGTTGTACATCTTGTTTTAACACTGGGCCAGCGTCGTACAGGTGGACCAGCATTGAATAACACCTGTGTGTGTTGGGTGAATAATCGTTGAGTTGTGTCAGAATGACGACACCATGTCAGTTTTGCTTACAACAAAAGTAATAACTGCTCATAATCATTGCACTAGTGATCATTGATTTACAAGCGCCCCTGGTAAATTCCCAGCGATAATGCAACACCAATTTATAGGCTTAATGCTGAGTAAGATTTGAAGCATCTGTTTTTCGCGCTAGCTCATGTCTTAGACTGTTAGCAGTTGGCGTCCACTGGTCATCCAAATATGTGAGGTATGGATCAGTTTCTACTATAGTAGCGCCGAGGGACATACAACTTGACACGTGCTCAACCCTTAGCGCACATGTATACACGATGTCCCTGCAGGGATGATATAGATATAGTTATACCACCATTTAATCAATGGCAGGCTAAGGTCGGCAAGAGTAGATGACGTCATCGGGACGGTCTGCTTCTAGACCTTCTGAGGCCTACACACCGTGTGAAATTAGTTAGGCCTTTAATCAGTTAGGCTTACGTCTTTTTAAAGCATTCATACAGTATGCAGGGTGTGACATTAACATTTTGTATCACTAGACCAGCAGGTCTAGTAACCTTAGTTTATCACTAGACCTGGTGACATGTCACTAGACCAGGTAAGCTCGAATCTGATACGGTATGGACTTTAAAAAACAAACAAATTATGTACAAGTGATGTACAACCCGCAATCATTGTGATTTTTATAAAAGTTAAAAATAACAAAGACAAACATATATCATAATACCATAATAATCACTTGTCATTTCACATTGAAGAGTCAGTTTAGATGATATCAAGTCACATAATCAAATAATATAAATAACAAATTTGCAGTGTACTTGGCTCTAGATGGTGTAAGCGTTCCGTCTAAGCATATACCGTATTGTCCCTAATAAACGCACCCCCCCTTTCTAATAAACGCACCCCCCCCCCCTCCCGATTTCGTTGTAGCCTGTATTACCAGAAAATCTGCTAGCTCGAAAAAATCTACTCGACACCAGCCTGCTGCATGTAGCCGTGTCAACATGGTTGCGCCACGGTCAGCGTGTTGTGAGCGTGGGTGTAAACGCGGTATGCTACTGTTAAATGTAGCCTAGTTGTTGTACATCTTGTCTTAACACTGGGCCAGCGTCGTACAGGTGTACCAGCATTGAATAACACCTGTGTGCGTTGGGTAATTAATCGTTGAGTTCTGTCAGAATGACGACACCATGTCATACTTTTGCTTACAACAAAAGAAATGACTGTTCATAATCATTGCACTGGTGATCACTGATTTACAGATTTACAAGCGCCCCTGTTAAATTCTCACCGATAATGCGACGTCAATGTATAGGCTTAATGTTAAGTAAGATTTGAAGCTGTTTTTTCGCGCTAGCTCATGTTTTGACTGTTACCAGTTGGCGTCCACTGGTCATCCAAATATGTGAGGTATGGATCTTTTTCTACCATAGTAGCGCCGAGAGACACAGGACTTGACACGTGCTCAACCCCAAACGAGCTGTTGCAGCATTGAACCAATGTTTAGCGCACATGTATACACGATGTCCCTGCAGAGATGATAAACCACCATTTGATCAATGGCGGGCTAAGGGCGGCAAGAGTAGATGACGTCATCGGGACGGTCTGTTTAAGGCTTACACACTGTGTGAAATTAGACCAAAATTTAATCAGTTAGACCTACGTCTTTTAAAAGCATTCATACAGTATGCCGACGCATTTCTATTATTCTGATGTGTCTAAAAACAAATACCATATTTGGATATTGTCGTGCCCAAATGAGAACATTCAAAGATGAAATGTGATGGTAACTGCGTTGTCTAAGCTAATAAAGCGGGCCGTGGCTGCATAGGGTTTCAGCCTGTTCACAACTGCTGCCAGCGCGTTCACAGTGGCGGCGTGAGAGTGGATGGAGGCTAGCACGTGCAGGGAGCTCTAACCAATTTCGCGTGGCTTAATACCGCTACTGCATGCAGACTATCCATGCACTGGTCAGACATGCTGACAATACTAGTATAGGCATAGTAACGTTACATAAGCAGATAAGGCCTTGAATATATACTCGACCAGCAGGTCCAGTGCCTGAGAATGTGTACTCGTCCGGTGCCAGGATTACTGGACTGGGTCGAGCGGTCGAGCGTTAGTGTCGCACACTGGTATGCCGCCGACGCATTTCTATTATTCTGATGTGTCTAAAAACAAATACCATATTAAGATATAGTCGTACCCAAATGAGAACATTCAAAGATGAAATGTGATGGTAACTGCGTCGTCTAAGCCAATAAAGCGGGCCGTGGCTGCACAGGGTGTCAGCCTATATTAACACACCAGTTACAACTACATGTACTGCCAGCGCGTTCACAGTGGCGGCGTGAGAGTGGATGGAGGCTCGCACATGCAGGGAGCTCTAACCAATGTCCCGTGGCTTAATGACAGCGCCGCGTTGTCCTAATACCGCTAATTAATGCAGACTATCCATGCACTGGTCAGACATGCTGACAATACTAGTATAGGCCTAGTAAAGTTACATAGCAGATAAGGCCTTGAATAATATATACTCGACCAGCAGGTCCAGTGCCTGAGAATGTGTACACGTCCTGTGCCAGGATTACTGGACTGGGTCGAGCGGTCGAGCGTTAGTGTCGCACACTGTCATACCAGAGCGAGGGTTAAAAAAAATTGGTTGAGAATTGACTGAGTTTGAGAGAAGTTGGCAAAAAGCATTCACCACGCCCACGGTTAATTAATCATTTTAATGTGAATCCGACTAACACAATTAAACTATAGTATAGGATAAATGATTCTTTTAAATCTTTAACTCTATTAACGTCTGCTCCAGGAGTTAAACGATAAAAGTGTGTCAGTTAGCCCCGGTCTCCCCCATTCCCTTGCCTCGAATTATTCTTCCATGATAATTCCTTTCATTATCGCTCACGACAGTTACACGTAGGCCAAAACAAAAAGCTTGGTTTATCAATATTTCTATATGACATTTTCAATAACGCTTAATAAAATCTCACCGGATATAAATAAATAACTCCACATATTAGAAAAATGACAAATGTTGCAGCAAAAATGAGAAATTCCCACATTTTCTTTTATTTTATTTCTGTCTGTGCAAGATATATCAATCAATGAATCAACCAGCTATAACAATCGTCCCTGCTGAGGCATGTAGGGGAGACTGTGGCACCTTGAGACATGGGGGTACAATAGGACAGGCCTGTTTGACACATAAATTATTTTGCGATTTGTGCGCCATCTGGTCAATGATACCAAAACAGTCCAACTTCTATTTTCCACCTTATTACTAATGGCTGTTGGACATCCTTGGCATGCATGTAAGCTTAGGTCCATTTTTTTACATGAAAAGTAGTTTTTTGGGATGATCAATATTTTGCTCTATAGATCACATAGTAGGCCTACTTGATTTCTCTATGATTTTGGTGGTATCTCACACCTGTGATATCACTTTATAACTTATGTCTAATGGTTTGCTTCAAATAAACCCCACACACAAACTATACTATCAGATGTCAGGTCAGTCAGGGTGGGGCACCTTGAGAGGGTACATCTCGTGCCCCAAAACTGTCTCAAGGTGCCCCAAGTCTGTCTCAAGGCTCCCCGAAAGTGTCTCAATGTGCCCTCACTTTTTTTCAGTGACATATTTTACTGCAGCATCTAACATTAGCCAACTTCAGCTGCAGGTATATAGTATTCAAATATTGACTTTAGTGAGATCCACGTTTTCAGGTACCTAATATGGCGTCTCTAGGTACCCCAGGTGGTGTCTCAAGGTGCCTGAGTACGGGGTACATTGAGACATTTTCTTGAAAATCTTCTTTGGTAAAATATGTAAGGTTACACATTTCTGAAAATTTTCGTCTCATGTTCAAATATAGGCCTACTCCACTGGATGCTGTATCCATATGGTGTATAAACAACGAAGCGTGATGTTTAGTGCCAACTAGTTAATACACATTTTATCATTTATTGTTCTGTATTTGTAGGGGTTGGTGCGGGGTTGGTATGAATAGCGAGGGAGACCTATTCATACGGTTTTCGTAGGCATACCAACCCATAGCCTGTGCAACAGTTAGTCCCAGAGCTCAGACAGTTTTATTTATATTTTCGAGTGCAAACGGTCCGATGGTTGTTTCTACAGTATAAACATGTCTGGAATTCAAAAAACCAAGTCTTACAAAAAATAACCTGTCCGTTTTATCAGATTGGCTTTAAACATGGGAACCGTCTAAACGTATTTTCTCCGAATCACAAAAATGCGGCTGAATTGACAATTAATGTAGCTAAACATTTTTTTATCCCAAATCCAAGGAATCAGAATACTTACACATCAACATGACAATATAAACCAAAATTTTGCTACTTTTGCCAAATAATCGCAAAAAAAAGATAAATAGGTGAAAAAAATATTTTGGTTTTACCATCGATTTTGTGCAAAAATAGCAATAACTCCACTAACCCTTATCCCATTGATGTAATTAATATATCAAAATCATCTCGTGTGAAGCCTCAATATAAAAATGACAAGTATTTTACATGTATGACTGATATGTAATAATTGTAATAGGCCTACATATAGCACCCCCCCCCCCCCCCTCATCAAACCTCACTACATCAATTCCAAAAAATGACAAAATGGCCTTGTATTAGCAACTGTGAATGTGAACTATATCAGTTCGTTATCAGCATTATCTGATTCGTCACTTGAAGATTAAGATCAGTGTTCAAATCCAGAAATCCAGAAGTATGCACCCTAAAAGCCTGGTGATTCATTAGGGAAAATTTAAGGAATTAATCCCAGCAGCATGCCACCGTGCCAAAGTGTCCTTTTGAAAAAAACTTCACAGCACGAACTACGTTAAAATGCCATACTAGCTTAACTATGCACACAGCGAGTAGAAGACCATGGCTGGTCAACGACATATAACTGGTTTGACGGAGACTAACTTCCCCAGAGTGCATACTTAAATCAAATGGTAAGGATTTGAACACTGATCTTAATGCAGAAGGTCAATCTCCAAGTGACGAATCAGATGATGATGATAACGAACTCATATAGTTCACATGCACAGTTACTAATTTAATTGAGGCCATTTGTCACTTTTTGGAATTGATGTAGGCCTACTGAGGTTTGATGAGGAGGGGGGGGGGGGGTTGCTACGTGTATTATAATTAATTATTATCAGTCATACATGTCAAATACTTGTTATTATTCTATTGAGGCTTCATACGAGATGATTTTGATATATTATTTACATTAATGGGATAAGTAATAGTGGAGTTATTGCTATTTTTGCACAGAATCGGCGGTAAAACCATAATATTTTTTCAAATATTTTCTCTTTTTTTTCCATTAATTGGGAAAAGTATCAAAATGTTGGTACTTATTGTCATGTTTATGTGTAGGTATTCTGATTCATTGGATGTGGGATAAAAAAAAATGTTTAGCTCAATCACTCAATCTGTGGGCTCGAACGTCTGCGGGCTTCAAACGTCTTACATGATAAAGAAGGTTTTGAAGCTCGGGTACAAGGGCTCATGCGATTTGATAGGCTACTTGATTGTTTGGTATAATTATGATGGCATAATTCTCAGACTTTTATGTTATATTCACATCATTGGGTTGCAAGGTATGTGACTGTTATCATGATTTAAAGTCCAGTTTTCACCATTAAAGCATAGGCTAAACAGTGTTATAGGACCACAACGCCCCATCATGTGATAATAATAGCAGTTATCATCATTTTTGTTTGTCATTTAAACAATAAAATGTGAAGGAATGAGCATAACATTAGCTAAGTTGGCATACGTTTTGATTTAAAGTGTACACACCTAAGACATTTTTACCCACTTGAGGTTGGGGTCGAGCTTGCGAGACATGACTTCAAGCGAGTTTATAACGTACACTTATTGTATAACTTACGAATTTCAGGGTTAATAACAATAACGTTAACTAATTTCATAGTAAAAAGGTTGTATTATTAATTGATATTTTAAACAATTCGAAAAACAATCATCTATTTTCCTCAATTTCCTCATTTTGTTTGCCACCTCATAACGCTACATATGACATACAAATGTAAGCTATTGCATTACATAGTAGGCCTATACTAGATTAACAATCACAAGTAACAACATATATGCATTATTTATTGGTAACTCAGTATATTTATGGAGGAAATAATACCAAGTAGGCCTAGTGTGATACAAATTGGAAATGACCAACAATGAAATGTCATAGCCTGTATGTTTCAGTTAAGTACTGCTGACCACAGATCAGTCAGACAGACACCTGTCAATCACGAAATGCCTGACCTTCAAAATGGGGAAAATAAACAAACTTGTAAGTTATTATTGAGTATCCCAAAATATCGGGGATGCATTGATAATAGTGGGCTGTGGATATTTTGTTGTCATAAGTGTTCGCTTCAAATGCAATTTTTTCGATTATTAAAACTCATCTGGAAAAATCCTTATCAATCGATCAAATTATTATTATTTGATCTGATTCACATATTCAGACACAGGGGCGTGCACAGATTTCCGTCATAGGGAGGTAGGGGCGGGGGTAAGAGGTGAAAAAAAAAATTAAGCTCAATGGGGGCTGTTGGGAGCCCTCCGACCTCCCCCCATGTGCAACTAAAATATGAACATGTCTAGTATTAAACATGTTGATTCTAGTGTGTCTCTCTGTCTCTGGTGTCCCTGCGTGAATATACGGTTTCGAAGATTTCGGTGGTCTTAGCAAAATGGGTGATCTGTGTTCTTAGTGAGAATGTTTGTTTTTGTTTTCTGTCCATTGTCGCAGCTGTTCTATATGATACTTCCCTCCGGGTCCTCGTGGAATCTCTTCTATAAACCCTATCTCAACGTATGCTGCAAGAGAAGGATCCAGACTCTCTGAAACACATTGTAGGTATCATATTGACAGTGAGAAACAGACAGTATAATATATGGTAAGATTCTTATTGATAACGTACTAATAACTGAATGACTAAATGTTTCTACGAACATTTCGTGGCCAATATTGCCTCCGTGCAAAGTTAGTCTGTCATAACAGACTCTGTGTGCAATACAGAATCAGTGAAATCGTCATTTCGGACTATGCAAAGACAAATGTGTAGGCCTATGTAGTTACTATCTTTGTCACACAATGTAAATAACATTGTCACATCACTGATTACACGCCACACTCGGCCATGAATGCGGTAGGCCTACGTTTCACCTTCTGTAGACCTGTCATGTAGATAATCTTTCTAACACGGTGTCATGCGTGATACTCTCTCTAACATGGTGTCCTGCTTTCTAATGAACCGTCAACAAGCGCATATGACGAACATAAATTCACAGTTTTCGCATACTGACATATGCTGAAAATGTTCAATTTTTTATTAGATATTTCATGAATAGCTGTTGTACCACCTTGCAAACACATGTACGAATTCAAATCGATTTTGTGTGCTCCTAAGGTGAAATAGACGCTTGCTCACGAAATATCGGCATGGAAATTGACACTTTTGTTGATTTTATTTCAACATGGATAAACCTGCCGCGTCAAAGAATCGTCTGAAAATACATTATTGTACAATGCATCAAATCGATATCCCACCTGCTGAAATACATCCTCCAATTCTACGATATCCAGCAAAGTATTATCAGAAAGTGAATACATTATTGTACAATGCATCAAATCGATATCCCACCTGCTGAACTACATCCTCCAATTCTACGATATCCAGCAAAGTATTATCAGAAAGTGTCCTGCTTTTTAACCATCATTGTCCTGCTTTCTAACAAAAAATTGAGCAAGGATGTCCTGCTTTCTAAGCGATCTGCTCAATACAACAATATCACGACTGTAGCAGTTAAGTATTGCCAATTTGAAAGAGGCTGTAAATCATCATTACATGTATAATAATACTCCAACAACTGATGCGCACACGGGGCGGCAACCAGTATTGTGTAAAATACATAAAAATTAAACTAAATATCACAGGGATGTAAATTAAACCGACTTATAAGTCGTTAAATCGAGTTAGTATATGTCGTTATAATCGCTAAGTAGACTTAAGCTAAATCCTTATAACGACTTATAAGTCCTTAAATCGACTTAGTAATTTATAAGTCGTTATAACGACTTATAAGTCGTTAAATCGACTTAGTATTTCGACTTGAACTCGATTTTTCCTCGTACGTCTCGTGAGACGTTGACCCAACGCTAGTTTACTGTTGGGCCGACGTCGTAGACGGTGGGCCAACAGTAAACCAACGTTGGGCCGACGTCTGGTGAATGTTTGCTGGGCATAGCGCTATATCGGCCTCGCATAGGCCGTTGTAACACACGGCTATTCTGTGTAGTACCCTAGTATGCCGAGCAGTGCGCTAGTAATGTGTTGCTGAACATGTCAGGAATAATTCCTGTTTCTAGTAGGCCTACATGTGTCTGGGTGAATTCATTATATGATTGCATATGCCTCCATCCCAGGCATGCACCAACCCTCCTATCAAGCTACGTTTTTCTGAGATAAGACAGACGCTATAGAAAAAAGTAACAATGAAACTATTTGACCCTGAAGTTCATGGCTTTCCAAGTGGGTAGGCTAACATTAAGCGAATTAGAACAGCGTTTGTGAGACTTTCGCACAGACAATCATACACGCAGACAGAAATGCATAATACAATAATTTGCATTGTAGGCCTATTATGCATTTCTGATGCGTAGGATTATACACGATTACAATAGGCCTACAGTGATACATGTAGGCCTACTAGGCCGAGCTGTCGAATTCAGCTGGACGAGAAGGGAATATAGTGGACGGCACTAAAAAAACAGTAAATGACATACTTGATAGAGTTTGTCTAGCTCCGGCTTCAAATGTGTCACTTGTATCACTGGAAACAATAAAGCAATATGGAACGTCACCCACAACAGGACGCTTGGCAGCAATAGTTGCAACGTCATCAACACCAGGGTGATTTAGAAGTATATTGTCGATTACAGAAGGATACACCTGCAGGACAAAAACATCTATTTATATTAACCCTTAAAGCGCTAAAGTAAATAAGTTATTTGTTACCCACTTGAAGGTGTGTCTTGCTACCACGACTCACAACTTTACGCGGGTTAAAATCACACATATTTGTCTAATTTGAGACTAAACATTTGCAGAACTTGAAGTTTAAACACACATTTCATTTCCAAGAGCAGTGATTTAAATCGGCTAATAGAACAAAATAAAAACGACTATAGTCGTGCTTATATATTAGCACTTAAAGGGTTAACCCTTAGAGCACTGATGTCGACTATAGTTTTATTTCTGAGTTTTTATTATCACTTGTGTAAACAGTTTGTCAAGTAGAGTATGTCTTAATTAGATCTGTCACACTGATAACAGTTGTGACTTGAATTTCACAAATCTTAGTCATTAAATTTCAATAATTCCAAGTCATGTTCAGTCACTTGAAATTGTGGATCGCGGTAGCGAGACACGATTTCAAGTGATTGAAAATGTAAATTGAATAGCTTATCAGTGTTCTGATGGTTAAATCCCTATATTTACACTGGAATATTATTGCATTTGACCGCACAGGAGAGATCAAATGAAGTTATGTGTGATGTGTGAATATTTTGTTTAATGTAACAATACTATCAAAGGGGTGCGTATGAATGCGTATCAAGCGCCGCCGTGCATCAATGAGGAAGTGTCCAGGTCCAAATCCGAAGCGAATAAGCTACCGCGACAGGCCCTCTCGCAATCTAAGGGAGCTACCGGCATTATTATGTAGCTGTTGCATAACAGAACAGAGAAAACTGGTTAGATTAAGCCCAAAAAGAGTTAATATTTGAATTGAAAGGCAAATATGTTAGCTATTAGAATATCTAAATATTCAGTTACGATGTCTTACGTATTCTGATTTATGTTTAATGAGTTGAGTTACTCGGTCCACGATGTAAATATACCCTTCTTCGTCATAATAGCCTGCGTCCCCTGTACAACAAAACGAAGAAGATTAATACGTGTACACACATACACAAATGATTCTTCCAAGCATCAACTTTGATATAATTATACAGATACAATGTAGTGGCAAATCAAGAGGGTGAGTGGTAGAAGGGGCGGAGGTTCTGTCCCCCCTCTACTTTTCAAAAATGATATTGCGTGATAATCGCTCTTATACTCGGATTCAAAATAGCCGACTGCATCATGCGCCTATATGTTCATGTCATAATAATCGTAATAATTCAAGCAATTTTTGAAACAATTATCATTATTATCTGATGCCTCTAATTTCATAATATAAGTTGAAAACAACATTTGAAAAGGTAAATGGGATCAGATACTTGCTAATCATTACATTCACAAAATACAATTATCTTTACTTCGATGCACAAGTCTAAGATGACGTTCAATATTATATTTGAAAACTAAAAATAAATCCACACATCAGTGTGTTATCAGTTTTAAATATATATTTGTCTTTGTCAGTTATGTTAACAATTTTAACAAACACGTTCTTAAGCTGACCTGTACATGTCCAGCCCTCTTCGTCTGTGATTTGTCTAGACTTTCCGTCTTTACTGAAGTAGCCGAGCATTGCCGTCTCAGCTTTAATGTATAATTCACCCATACTGTTTGGTCCAACCTCTTTATTTGTAACAAGATCCACAAACTGAAATAGTTATAAATATTCAGTGATAGACATGATACCTCTTTGAATATTTAGCCTAATGACATGAACAACAAAGAAATAGTGGCAATTATTTGTTTTTAATTCAAACTATTGCGTCCCCTTGTATTTGAAAGGGTGTATCTGCCACTTTAAAAAGTATTGTGGGGAGCCTCCGTGACCGATAGGTAGCATCCTCTCAGACCGCTAAGACTCGAATTTAGAACCGATGTCTGAAGGTCAGTGTCTTCCATTCATCTCACCATCCTCAGAAGGTTCTCTTGGCCCATTTAGCCTATATGTGCACCCAGGTGGTCTACAAGATTAGACTGTCTTTATCTTATAGAATGGTAGAATTTATTTGAATCTTACTACTGTGAATTACTAGTGACTTCATGTACTGTGATCTAAGCTTATTTTCATGTTATTAGGCCCATACTATGAACGCATTGTAAGCTCAGATTGTTGTTAACCAACACTGTGATCACGATGACCTCAAATTATGATTTTTGTGATCTACATGTGATAGCACAGTGAATGTCTTATATGGCTTTTCTAGGTAACGGTGGTAGCTTTAATATTGTACAGTAAATCCCTCTATAGTAGGCCCTATGCAAGGCTTTTGCTGATATAAATGGCGTTGAATGATATTTCTATCATGTTTATATGCATTACCTTTATCCACATAATATCTTTATTGGTGAGCTGATTTTGCAGATATGTTAACTGTTGATCAATACTAATCCAAGGTAATGTGATTTCCCCCACATGTAGCCTAGCAGTTGGCAACTTAGTTCCTATTTTTAACTTTAACAGGGATGATTTCTAATTTTTATCTTTCTTCTCAACAATGAGTGCTGCCATTTGTTTGGACAAAGCAAATTGTGTTGTAGGTGGTAGTCGCATAGTAGACATGATGTGTAATAAACTCTAAACAATATAGGTTCTTTAGACGGAATCCATCAGCACTATTACCATGCAACTCCAGGAGAACCCTTGCAGGGTTCTCCTAGGGTTGCATGATAATAGTACTGAAGGGTTCTTTTTGAAGAATCTATATTGCTTAGAGTGACGTATACATCCGTTATCACAGTTCTATTTTGTATTCTTTAATTTTATAACATCATTTTTATAACATATATATATATATATATATATATATATATATATATATATATATATATATATATATATATATATATATATATATATATATATATATATATATATAATATATCTTACCTCGCCTCGGCGCCGGGTATAAGTAACCCGCATGACAATGGCTTATTGGAGTTTATATTCAAAGTTACAATTCCTATTTTCTGATAGTCCATACACTGAAAAAATAAACTCATCATCTGGCATTACTGATCACATTGCAATCATGCGCTACAATAGCATTATCTCTGAGAAAACAAATTTATGGTTCTATAAATGTGAATAACAAAATGACTTTTTGAAAGTACTGAAGTCCAACTATGAACAAGTCATCATGACGGTACATTGTGGCCAACACATGAGAAGCCGTGTGCCACCAGGAAAGGTTGCTAACTAGACTAGCTCACTATAAACAGAGAAAGCTGTCGTCAAAAACTCATCTCGTGCTGACGACAGTGTTGTCCTCTCGCCTTCAGAATTGGTGTCGCGACCAGCACATGGGTTTTGAGAATATAAATCCTCTCAAGTATTTAGAGGGAACTCGAAGAGGGTGTGACGGCGCACCCCAGGTGACTATGGTGTGCTAGGCTATTATAGTCACTAAGTGACAGACGTAGACCTGTAGTTAATGTTTTGGCCAGGCTCGCCAGTCATGCTTGCATCCCGAGCTCGAACCCCGCTGATTAATTTCTTTCAGTTTCAAATGAAATAATAAACAAAATATACACTTGAGATACACAACTATAGTAACATGATATACAACTATTAAAGTAAATGACAACTTGACAACCAAAAATATTGTGAACGGATGATAATTAACTCATATTTCAATTTGTTTTGTTATTTTAGACAGGCTTCTTCCGTACATAATAAGGCTTAATTTGGATATATCAGTCTTATTTAATCATGTTAATGTACTTTATGAAATATTGTATATGCTGCTATCTAATTCCTGGATTTGTTGAGGGTATGCCCACATTCAGTTGGTATGCCCTCATTCAGTTTGGTTGTCAGAGACTGTATCGCGATTATTGTTTCTCTTCAAAACATATAATTCACGTTGTTTTTTATGTATATAAGGTTTATTCGTTTAGTATGTTTATTGTGATGTCTGATGTTTTCTTAAATACATATATTCTCATTCGTTTGAGGCTGAAATTTTATTTAAACTTGAATATGTTTTCCCTTAAAAATACTGCCAACCGGCAATGCTATATATCCTAAGATATAAAAATGCGTATATTTTTTTTTTTTTTTTTTTTTAGGTCATATTTTCAATTGTTTAAGGCTGGAAATTGTGTTATGATGAGATTTATTTTATTTAAATTTGCATATATTTTTTTTCTTAAAATTACTGTTAACCGGCATACGTTACGGCATACAATTTATCTTATTGGAGACATAAGAATGCATATTTTTTGTTTATTTTAATTCCATATTATTTATGTTTTTCATACTCTAGGGTCAAGACAGTCCTGACCTATAAACAGGCCATTTATTGCACTTGTCACTATGTCATGTACCGTTTATACGTTGTTGTATTGGCATCTGCTTGCCTGCACGCATGGTTGGAAATCAAACGATTTGGAATCATGTGGGTGGTCAGCAGTTGTCGGTACGAGTGCATTTCCTGGTCAACTCATTGTGGGCCATGACATGTACACTAGTCTGCTGTTTGTGACACAATGTGTCCTAAATAGCAGACGCATTTGTGTGCAGAAACTGTTCACCCTTCTCTTGACTCTTATATATTGTATCAGACTACCAATGCTTGTTCAATCTGTGTACACATCAACAATACTTGAATGCAATATGCATAGCTTTTTAAACCCTATATGGAATGCATTTCTCGAAATGGTTGTCTTACAACCTCATTATACACTAAATATAAATGGCTGTTTCGTTAAATGATAATTTAATGACTGATATTTTTTATGGTAACCAAGATAATTCTTTATTGACTATACTTGATTCAATTGAAGACACTGAAAACGAAATAAAAGTAAATTATAAATCACCGTATATGGATACTGCCAATTTAAAAACTTTTTTGGAAAAAAATTAAACAAATTTTACAGTTTTAACATCCTCCTGGCAGCAAGTCTTGACACAGCGAGGCCGTCAGGCCAAGCCTTGCTGAATTAGCCATACCATCCACCTATTGGGGTAGGGAGGGAGATTTAGATATTGAATATTCATGAGTTTTTCAAAAAATGTCTTTTTAATGTTGGCCCGCTGTCTGCGACGTTGGCTCACCATTAATTCAACCCTCATGCACGTTGCGGTGAGATGTGGTGGTCTGTGTCTGAGACGTTTCCGGCGAGCTACTAGGCCAGCAGACATGTGTTGTTTAATGTAGGGCCGGTGTCGTAGACAGAGGCACCACATTAAAACAACACTCATGCCAGAGGTCAAACTTGGGTCAAACAGAAAAAATATTTTTTTGAAAGTCCCCACTCCAATAGACCTTGTTTCAGCAAGGTCGGTCTACGACCTCAGGAATAGCCAGCCTTGCAGAGGAAGATGAGTTTTAAGTACAAATATAGCTAGTATTAATGCAAAATTTGACGAGTTATTTTCATTTGTTGAAAATTTAAAACAAAGTAACTTACAATTTAGTGCTATAATAATACAAGAAAGTTGGCTGTCACAAAATGATGATGTAGCGTTGTTTAAACTGGATGATTATACATGTATATCACAAGAAAGAATGTCTAGTACCCGAGGTGGACTGATGATATATTTACATAATAGCTATAGTTATTCAAATCTACCGATTTATGAAAAGTCAGATATCTGGGAAGGTCAATTTATTAAAGTTTCGGGCGGAAATACATGTATTAATATAATACTAGGAAATATATATAGACCCCCTAGAGATACAATAGATAATTATAGTACATTTAATAATCAATTTAGTCAGGTATTAGATAAATTAAATACATTCAATGCTGAAGTTATAATAGGAGGCGACTTTAATATTAATTTACTTGACATATTAAAACGTAATATAGTTAGTGATTATTTTAATGTTATAATTCCTCTTAGTTTTCATCCACATATAATATTGCCCACTAGGATATCGAGATGTAGTGCCACACTTATCGATAATTTCTTAGGGAGAAATTCAGAAAAGCTTACTCGTGCGGCATCAGGTATATTAATAGATAAATTTTCAGATCATCAACCATATTTCATAAGCATAGAGGGTAGCCATTCTTATAACAAACAACCTAAATACATTAAAGTTTCAAACCAGAGTCCCGAAAATATTGAAAAATTCAAAAATGAGCTAATATCTGCAGACATTTTAGGTAATATAGATCAAAATCCCGAAGCTGATCCTCAGATAAATTATGATACTATGTCTTCTATTATTGAAAAGAATAAAGACAATTTTTTACCTTGCAAAGATATAAAGTTTAATTCTCGAAAACATAAGAAAAATAGTTGGATTAGTTATGGTATATTAAAGTCTATCAGATTTCGCAATGAATTATACAAAAAGATAAAAAAAAGTGATTCAAATACAATCGAATATGATATCCTCTTCACCAATTTAATCACATACAATAAAATATTAAAACGTAGCATTAGAATGGCAAAACAAAGACATTATCAAAACATATTCAATATTTACAGTGGTAATGTGAAGAAAACATGGTCAATGATTAATGATATATTACACAAAAACAAGCAAAACACAAAATTACCTATCTATTTTAAACACGGAGAAAAGAAAATTTCAGATAAAAAAGATATAGCAAATAAATTTAATGCGTTCTTCACAAATATAGGCAAAAATCTTGCAGACAAAATTGAAGAAGTTCCACATAGACACTTTAGCGATTACTTAGTATCAAAACCTAATACTAAATTTGAATTTCAACCAGTTGAAATAAAAGAAGTAAATAAAATAATCTTCCAATTAGATTCTAAAAGCAGTTCAGGTTATGATAGCATTTCCAACATATTAATTAAATCAATAGTGGAGATCATTTCAAAACCCCTAACTGTTATAATAAACCAATGTTTAAAAATTAGCATATTTCCAAATCAGCTAAAAAAAGCCAAAGTAGTTCCGCTTTTCAAATCAGGAGATGGCACTTTATTTACAAACTATCGACCCATATCAATTCTACCATCAACATCTAAGGTTGTAGAACGAGTTATTTTTAATCAATTGTATGCTTATTTTGAAACAAATGGATTTTTCTATGGAAGTCAATATGGGTTTCGTAAACGTCACTCAATCGAATTTGCCGCATTGGAATTAGTTGATAAGTTACTAAATATGATGGACAAGGGACAGGTGCCTCTGGGAATTTTTCTGGACCTCTCAAAAGCGTTCGACACGTAAGATCACAACATCTTGATAAAAAAGTTGGATTTGCTACCAAATGTATTTCTCATAATATTCCCAATTTAATAAATTGGCTACCAAACGAAATTCGAGACAAATTTCTTACTCATAGTTTTTCAGGTTTTGTATTGTATATCCGTAATTATTTTATTAAAATGTACCAGCCACAATGTTTAATTGAAAATTGTTATGTATGCAATCGATAACATTCTAGAATAAAATAATTATACTTTTTCATGTAAGGTTACCCGGTCACGAGTCGGGTGAACTAGTTTCAGAATCATTGAATGTGCTCTGTCTCGACCTCTCTTTTGCGGACTTAAATGTCCACATATGAGATGTCGTGGAGTCTCACATAGTTTTTTGAACATATGATATATATAAATATAAATGTTCCGATATCATATCAGCAGTCTAGAGGTCAAGTGCGCCACCTCGGCGCTGGGTCGTGCATCACTGTTGCCGGCCTCGTGCGTGTTTTCGCCGGCTAGCCCACAAATATTTTTTTTTTTTTTTCTGTGGGTTGGCCGGGGGACAGCGTACGGACTGTTGTGATTTATCCGGTGCATGTCTGGCGTCGACGTGGCGCGCTTGATTCATGCAACTCTGGTATGTTCATGTTTTGTTGAATTTTGCTTATTAAATATGGTGGCTTGCATGATAGCGATCAAATTCTTGATCTTAATGCAAGTCTCCATGCCCATCACATCATTAATTATCTGTATAAAATGATGAGACCATATATATATTTGTTAAAGAGGCGAATAAATGATTCTGAGTTCTGAGTTCTGAGTTCTGATTCTGTGTCCTTGTTCATCCCCTTTCAATGTGACTAGGCGATCACATTAATGGCGACCTCATCGAGTTAAGATTGAGCCCAATGTGTCGACGTTAAATTCTTGCAGGGCCACACGCTGCGCTTCAGTAATAAAAATATGTGATTATCTAGGAATCTAGAAATTAGAAAGCAACTGAAAGCCTATTTCTTAGGCACGGTCGCGGGTGTGAGTTATTGTCTTGCCTGGGAAAGATGAGCTCAACAAACTTACTTTGATTCACCATTTTTATACGTGGGTACGTCTTAAGCAGTCTGTTCAGAATGCCCTCTCTCACTGCAGAGCCACCAAACGTCAATGCGCGGACACTAGATAAGTCATAAGCAGCATTGCTAGATGTTGTGGCCAGTCTGTTAACGAGAGGAGTGTTACCCCATATAACGTCAGCCTGAAAACAGCAACCTCGTTTCAACCCTTAGCACACTGACGTCGAATAAAGTAGACATTCTGTCCTTTTATAAGCACCTGTATAACCAGTTTTTAAAAGTAAAAGATGCTCATAAACTTGAAACACGGATATATGTTGTGACTTAGATTTTGCAAATCAGACAAATTTTTAGTCACTTGAAGTTGTGTATCGCGGTAAAGAGACACAACTTCAAGTGACTGAAAATTTAAATTGTATTATCTCAGTGCTCTGGTTAATGATAATATAATGATGCTGCACTCATACTCAATGTGTGTCTTAACTCTACGATCTGACGGATGGCAGTGTATAATAATGTCCCTATCAATTACCCACAAGTCCCCCCTCCAGCAGCATAACCATAAAGGTTGATAGCTAATAGATGTAGTGTTAATGACCTTTGTAATTAATGTTATTAAATGTCTCCTGTGGACAGTAGAGACTATGTATTAAGCGGAATTTATTATTCCGTTTTGGTGCGAAACACTTGTAACACTCCCAGCAAACACGACATTGACCCAATGCTGGTGCAGTGCTGGCCCACAATCTGCGACGCTGGCTCAACATCAAACCAGCACTGATTCAACGCCTCGTGTTTGCTGGGCTGCGTTCAACCCAGTAAACACAAAACATTATTGTTATGTTTCATTTGTGAAGTGTTTTAGAATGTTTTGAAAATCTAAGAAACTACAAGTAAGAGACTATTCTGTTCAAATGAACAGAAATCTTCCCATAAAATATGTTAGATCTTGGGTTGTAGGCCTGTCTAATCATCCCCAATTGCGAAACTACATATGACTCTCAGCATTATGATTCTTCTTAAACTATTGTGATTTCTGGAGAGTGGCTGATTTAACAAAAGTTGACCATATGTTGTTTTAATGTTGGACCAACGAGTATATATGAAGTATAAACATGTTGTGACATTTCCCTTCATTATACCCAGCAAACCATAGACGTTGACAAAATATTGGGATAATTCTAAGCCAACGTGGTTGACAATGGACCAACGTTAGTCAGCACTAAAGCTTGTTGGGTACCCGCACTCTAAGGTGCCAGTATGTCTGGTCGCCGTCTTTTATTTGTTCTTCAGACTTTTAGGCTTATTCATATAAAAAACAATGGCTGGGTTACTGTTGGCCCGCCGTCTGTGACGCTGGCCCACATTCAGCGTGACGTCAAACACGACACAGTGACCCAATACTTGGCTAATGTTGGCTCAGCGTCGTAGACGGTGGGCCAACAATAGACAGGCATTGGGTCAACGTCTCGTGTTTGGCCGCCTGCTCAATAGACTGAGAGAACACACAGACACAAAACTGATCGGACGAACAACTGAGCGGTGAGAGGTAAAGTTTATGTGCCTCCACCTCTATAGAGGGGAGACATAACTATGTTTTTCTTGTAGGCCCACTGTTGTTTCTTAAATTATCCTTCTCATATTGATCTTCTAAGATACATAGGTTACTGTTTTTTTCAAAAAAATATTATGTTTCGTAGTTTTTAATGTTTGGGTGGAAGATCACCTTACAATTTGAATTTAGTGTGTGCATGATCAGTCACAGATTTTGTATCAGCAGTGGTAATGCACAGCAGTGGGCCTAGGCCTACTTGAATATACTTAGAGATACTCGAGTGAAAAATTTGCTTTTGGAAACACATCCCAGCCGAAGTAGAAAAACGTTGTCTGCAATAAATTTCACAAAAAGTATTATCAAACCTTATATTTCTCTGTTGCCCTCATGTAGACATCGAAGTCTAAACCGGTTGGTACAAGTATCTGTTTCGTGCCGGTGTACAGATGATGTGCCATCAATATCATCTGACCGATAACGTGAAAGAATGGAATGATCACAACAGACACATCCCCTGGTTGTGAGGCACGAAACTTCTCATGACTGAAAACAATACACAAAAATCAGCCAGGTGCAATTACAAGAATAATACAGACATATATTTTGTTGACTTACTGATAGTAAAAAGTGATTTCTAACTTAGTTGTCATAAACAAGATATGTACAAATAAAAGGTTATTTTTGTTAAATCGCAAGTTATATATAAAATGTGCACATAATAATTATATTTAAAATCACCTACATTGCCGTGTGTAAAAGTATAATTTTAATTTAAAATATACATGGTGCATAGGCCTAATCATGATAATCATTTAACCGCTAAAGCGCTGAAATATTTTGCATGACCCATGGAAACCAAATAATTTGTCATTTTGAAATCATCATAAATGCCCTATATAGTTACCTCTTTCCGCTTAATTTGAATACCTATGTTATGGGTCTAGGGACGCTAGAAATATTTAAATTTTTCCAGAGCGAGACAGTCCTTATACGTCAGAATCTGACGTCTGCAGACTTTTGAGTTTGACGTATAAAGGCGTCCCGGTGCGGAAAGGGTTAAAATCGATACAAAGATAAACTCTGTCATAATGTACACATATATTTGACAGCTCCAAAACCAGAGAGAAAACACTTGATGTATTATACATGTACATTGAGGCAAAAAAAGAGATGTAAATCTATATAAAAACTGTGGATATTTGTTATTGGTCAGAAACCAATGAATGTACATTGATTCAAATTTAGTTTAGGAAGGGTAATTCATATGCCTCCTTCCTCCTTCTCCGGTCTGTGGCAGTGTGTTTATATTGCTCCACTTTAACTTTCACCAGACATGACACGCCTAGGTTTTTAGGAACGCATTGATCTTCTTATAGACACAATTATTGATTAAAGTTACTTTTCGACAGTGGTGGTCATAAATGCCATTTACACATTCAATCATTTTCGATGTTTATTTTGCCAACACAAAAAAGTTCATACGTGCAGGATCACGGTGGGACGCCATCTTTGAATTTACGTAATGCCCCCATCACACCGGAACAAAGACCTTAAAGTGCGTGCTTCCTCCTTAAAAGGTTTATGAACATGGAATAGTGCGGGCGTGGTCGAAATGTAAAATGTGCAGGTTCCAAGTACATACCAGTACTATGTCCTTTATGCATTTTACTACATCCCCCATGTAGGATAATGTTCCACAAGTTCCTAGTTTTTTGCCACGCACATGCCTCCGAGTTGTTATTATGCTCTTATACTACGTTCTTACTATGTCCGACCAGTTAATATTGCCTCTACACTGTCAAAACACAAACTCTCGGTGAAAATTTAGCATGTCTAGCCACATATTCCACTTACTCTAATTGTAGAATGGTGTAGAGGCATGCATAATGGGAGTGTCTCAGTGCTTTGGGTAGACCAGTGGTTCCACTTGTGAAGACGACATGATGGGGTACATGACGTGAATCATAATGCGGGTCGTTCACAGACACATCTTCACATTCTTCATTAGTTAACAAAGACAGCAATGGCTGATGTTCAGTAGTGGAATCAGTTCCCGTGATGAAGATATTCTGCAAACACTATTTATTAAGGGTTTCGTCCAGTAAATTTGCTGACACATTTTACAAGTAGAATTAATAATAGTAGATTTTATATTAGATGATTAATCGTAGAACTAAATTATATAAAAGTGAAATAATTATAATCTTATAAACATGATAATTAGCTGAGGCGTTGATAAATTTAGTTTTGCATGATAATATTAAAAAAAACTAAAAATAAATTAGTAATATATACCAATCACAAATAGGGCGTCAGAATAAATATACACTTTTTATGAGTAGTCTGGTTCCATTTTTCCAAAAGAGCTCTATTTAACGATTGTTAAGACATTTTTTAGTAGCTTATAGTATAAAACGGTTTTTACACAATTCGGACTTGCTGAATCCGAATCTGCCGTATACCAAGCTGGATTTTGTCTTTTAAGCTCTGAAAATGGCAAAAAACAAAATGGCCGCCATTCGCGTCTGTAACTCAGTTACATTTCCTAGAAAAGGTATATTTCTTTAAAAATATATATTTTTAGACTGAATAAATTTCTAAATAAAATTATAGTGATTAACACATTGCTATAGAACAGCATGTGAAACATTTTTGTGTTTACCTTATTTGTTACATATGCAAATGTGTACCGCCATTACATATGGATCAATAAAAGGCGATATTCGACTGTAAGCAAACATGCTTGAAAATGATGTATGTTCATGGCAGATGATTAAAAGCCTTATATGTCCATTTTAGTAGGTCATAGTATACAGATATGGATCAGTTTTTACACAGTTTAGACCTGCTGAATTCGAATCTGCTCTATACCAGGCTGACTTTTGCTGTCGATTTCAAAATGGCCGCCGTCCTCATCTACGTAGGCTACATGAGTTTATTATTTGTGTCCGTTTAAATATGCAAATTCTACCGTCAATACATTGAAATCTATAATTTAAGGTGGTAGCTGTGATTGCGATTGTAATTGATGATTGTTGATAGTAAATTATTACTTTGTACTTATGTGTGTCCAATGTCACTAGTACAGAAAAACAAATAAATTACAGCATATTTTAAAATTTATTGTCCAAAGAACATTATTAGTCTGATTTTTTCCACCAACGTAGAACGTTTGCTAGCTTAATCCAGCAATCAGTTTAATTTAAATCCAACATAATAGGACAATCAAGTAAATATGGCAAGCAAAGTAAATATAATTACATTCGGTGGGCAGTTTGATTATTTTAATCCACAAACACTCCTAGATATTCATACATTCCCCTGAACATTTGCAAATACCTGTGCACTTTAATTGTGATTTTTGCAACCACACTTCATAGATGCACATTGTGTGCTGCACCCACATGATACTAACTCCATGCATGACTCTGGCACTGGTTGCAATTAAAGTAGTACAGGTTTTAGTACATCTTCTATTAACGTCCATCCTAGCTATGTTGTTTCTGGAAGAAGTGGACGAAGGTTTATAGCTTGCAGCCATACTAACGATTGGTAATGGGCACTCTTGACGTGAAAACTGAAAGCGTCACTAGTGGGTGGCAATAGCTCAGGTGTGGTACCTTTTTGAACAAATGGGCCCGAGCCATATCAAGTGTGGTCACATCATAAACTTTATATACTTTGCATATGAATAATTCTGCATTTTCAATTGCTACATCAGTAAGTAGTTCCTATCCAAGACCACATAGCAGCTCGCTAGACTTGTAAAATACATCCAGGGTTGTTTTCTTTCCATGACCATACACAAAGAAAGTTATATCAGAGCCTGTCAGAGCATGATACGGCAAAGGCAATTTCCTGGTTTGGGGCTCTAAACCACGTGCCATGATAATCTGTCTGATGGGAATATACATATATTTATGTGTTCTTGATTTGATCCAAATATTTGGTGATTTTATACTATCTACGTGAGCTAAAAGCAGAAGTAGTATATCAGTATCGTGAGGAGATGATACTAGGTTGTCTGACTCAGATGAAGCACACTGTATTATTATACGGGTATCACCCTCTTCATGAACATATCTCAGCTGTATTATGTCAACCGAAGAGTCATTGCAGGTATCCACTACCAACTACAATCTTATCTACTGGAGCTCGCAGGATAATATCCTCAGACAAAAATAAGGCTAGAGCAGAAAGCTGGAACAGAAAGAACACCCTGCCAATCATGAGGTAAAGGAGCGTATTTTGTCTGGGCATTCCTATGTATGGGTGCACCACGGCCCCTCCTATTTCTAGTACGTGAATTAATAGATAGCTTATTGTATCTGTCAAATACTACATCTATGCGATTGTAATATATACCTGGTGCATAAATGTAATTGACAAATATATCTGCTAAATCACCAAAAGATGATGCATTTTGTGGTTTATCCAAGGTAACCACAAGAGCTTAACCATCACTAATTAGGGTTGACTGCTCAGAAAATTGTAATAGTTTTGGACAATTCACAGCTTAGGTAAGTGCGGCTGTCAGTACTGATTTTTGTCCAGCTCGCAAACTCCCAACCATCTCAGACAAGGATAGCGGCACAGGAAGAAGCTCATGACTGAGAATTTCAGGTAGGTTTACTTTTCGACCATCCTCTATTGCAATGGCAAGTCGCTGAAGGGTGGATCTATCTGCTTTTATTGTATGGTCCTCTGAAGAACATGTACTTTATAAAGACTACCAAACGTAAGTGCTTTGCATTTTTGAATGGATCTGAAAACGGTCTACTCGGCTTCCCACAATCATCCATGATTAATGTGTTCTGCACGAATGCCACTAGCTGGCATTGACCTATCTGCCTAGCACCTAGTAAATCCTGTGTGATATCATTAAAAGATATGTCTTTGGTTACAATATTTTCTATTGTGTTACAGGGCATTCTATCAACATTAAATACATAACACCTTATCAATTGGTCTTTGACTTGTTGTTCATCAAGTGAATCTCTATTCCGCCTACTTGGAGCATATTCTTAGTGTGATAAGCCATCATCATAGGACATACTAGCAACCTTGTATTGATGGCTATTTCAATAAGGAGATTGAAAGAAAGTGCCCATCGGCTAAGAGCAGTGATCGTCTTTGTTATCTCGACGATACCTCTCCCTTTTTTGCCTGTACCATTGCGCTCTCTTGGACCTGATCAGGATCAACTTTGTTATATTTGGTTTTCCCTCTTTTGAACACAAAATCACCACCTTGAAAGTATTTGTATATTTCATCTGGTTACTGATTTATATCAGCCAAATATATGGCTCCCCACCATACCTATAAAAATACGGTAGCATGGAACGGAATGCAAGCAAAAGCAGGTCCCAAATTCCATCTCTTTGAGATCGGACGAACATCAACAACACTTTTACCATCTGAAAATAATTCCACCAAAATATAAACTTGGGATCTGAGTGATGACTGTTGACAAAATGCGATAATATGTTGCAGAATTTATATTCTGATAGAACCTTAATAAGGTCATCATAATCTTCTGCATTTTTTAAGCTATTTTTCATATCAATCTCTTCGTTTTGAATGAAGTTTAAAAGTTGTGGTAGGATTATCTGCCACAGAGCCTGAGAAGTAATCTTATGTGCACGGAGAACTTTTGAAAAATCTTTGCCAGCCATTTCATTTTCAGCTGTTTCCTGCCCCATCAAGTTGCTCTCTGTCCACACTTCGAGAAGCCCTGTTGACTGCATATGCTGACCTAATATTTTCAGGAAGTTCATTATGGTATGAAACCTCCCAAGGCGAACAATAAAGGACTCCTGATATTCAGCTGTAGATCACTTGAACATCATTAGCTTACAATATAAAGCTTCGTCTACAGTACTGTGAGGACCACATATGTCTGCCCTAATTTATCAGCCACAAATTTACACCTCTTGACAACAGTGTTGAGTGTATCTACATCATGTGCTGGAGCTAAGATGAGAGGCATATGGCCAACTGTTGTTTCTGTGGGATTCACATCAGAATGTTCTTGTTTAAACTGGCTGCACCCAATACGTGGTGTATCTGAAGTGTGACGCTTCCAGATAAATGCAAACGCTTTTGCAGATGTATTGTTACTGTTATCAAGAAACCACTCAGATTTCACCGTTTCCTTAAATACTGGTTCAGCAGAACGATAATCTGTTTTAACCATAACTAATGAGCTAAGAATATCAGGTACCTTGAGTGTCTGATCTTGTTTTACAAAAAGTCTGATCTTATAGTGACAAAAGCAAAACTACAAAATATGTCTGTAAAAGCAAGATAACATAGGATTCAAGAAAATGTATGCATCCAAAATTGTTCATTGACCAAGAAAATATAGACATTTCATTCATTCCGCTATTATGAGTGGTTGAGTAATTATAACGATATATACAAATTACGCTAATGTCGGCCAAAATTCGCATATTTAATAGAAAATTGACATATCCAAAAAATACTACGTCATTCATAGATAATGTTTATGTTAATAAGACTATCAAACAGTGTGAAATTGATAATGTATATTAGTACTCCATAAAAAATACAGTTCTTTCTTGCTCACATGGCGGCCATTTTGTTTTTGAAAATTCAAGGCTTAAAAAAGAAAATCCAGCTTGGTATCCGGCGGATTCGGATTCAGCGGGTCCGAATTGTGTAAAAACCGTGATCTAGAATAAGCTACTAAAAATGCCTTAACAATTTGAATTTGATAAAAATGAAACCAGACTAGAGTATCAATAAATGGAGATGTATATTAACTTTATCAAATAATTAATACCTTTACACTTGGACACTGTTCCAGGATAGCTTTCATCTTCGGCAGTGATTGCGTGTTAGTCACCAAAATAGATGTTTCTACAGTATTTATCTGATGTATCAGAATTTCTAGTTCAAAGAAAGAGTCAACATCAGAATAGTTTTAAACATTTAACACTTAGACATGTTAAAGCACAGATGTCTAATATAGTCGATATTAGTATTGTTTTCTGATGTCTTTATTACCTTATATAGCCAGATTTTAAAAATTAAATATGTATTAAATTCGTGATATTCATATATTCAAACTGACATTTAGCAATTTCAACTAAGTTTTGTCACTTAAAGTGGTGGATCGCGGCAGCTAAACACAATTTCAAGTGACTGAAAATTTAAATTTAATGGGTCAGTGATCTAGGGGTTAAATGTGATTTTTTTCCTTGTCTAATTTTGTACCAGGCGTGGGTGATAATTTACTTCAGAGCTGGCCGTTAAATATATATTATAATTTTAAAATTAAAGAAAACACATTTGCATAGTTTTGCCATTGTAGCCTATCTTGCACAGACATTTCGCGTCATAATAACAACCTAAAAAATTCCTAGGGCTACGTACTTTCTGGAAAGGCTGGGTTAGTGCTATGAAACAAAGCACCTATCGTTGAAGCAGCATAATAGATAAGAGGGTGTTCTATGCAATTTGGAGCACAGATCGTAATCACATGCCCTTTATTGAGGTCCTGCTTCTGCAAAGCTGCCCCCAATCGTTTTACATTGATGACAAAGTCATTAAATGTGAGTGCTCTTCCCGTTGTATCTTCATACTGTAAGCAAAAAAAAATTAATAATAATTTAAAATAAAATTTACCAATATTATAGTACTAACTGACTTCATCATTATTTTATCACTTGTGATATGTTTCAAATTGTGAATGATTAAAAAAATATCGATGTTTGATTCTTTTACTTCAGCGTATTCAACATCCGAATTCTCGTTTATAAAGACAACTATTTATTTAAACAGGTATGTAGGTTGTGTAGCAGAAGGTGGGCTAACATTGGGTAAAGGTCTCGTGTCATTGGGATACAGTTCACCAGATCAGGAAATGTAGTGTGATAAATTAGATAGATTCGAATGTTTGTCCGGGCCGTGAGGTCAAAGGGGTCCTGATCGCCATATCTTGAGGCTCAGACTTGCATACATTCCTCGAAATCACAGTTCGGTAGTCACAATTTTTTTCAAATAATTTGTTTTGTCCCGTATGTTTTCCTTCTAATCAATTTGATTACGTAATATTCAGAAATTTAGAATCCTCTGGTGAATTTACGTACATCCCTGCGTGAGAGTGAGTGCATGTCGCTTTCCGCACTGTAAATCATGGCAATATCGCGGCAATATTGTGACAGAATGAGCCGTGAAATATGCCCTACTCTTATCATACTTATGACTTCAAAAGTTCTTTATCATGTTTATAGTACACAGTAACGTACTCCGGAACAGTACTATAAACAGCACTGCACATTCCAGGCCGTTAAACAGTTTGAAGCACTAGATACGCACAACCCCGGTGAAGAATATGGACCGAATTAAATGAGCCATCGCGGCCGATGACCCGATGGTCAGTGGCGGATCCAATAATTATTGTGAAACGGGGGGGGGGGGGGCGCCGAATTTTGGCAAGAATTTCTACACATCACAGCTGGCACTTATATGCTCTAGAGGGGTCCGGGGGCATGCTCCCCCGGAAAATTTTGAAATCCGAGGCCTCAAATGACGCATTCTAGAACATATTTCGATATAAGTTTTGTTTTTGGGACCCTGAGGGCACACGTCGTTGTTGCAACGTTGAATGAACGTCATGCATGACGTTGATTCAACGTCACAACAACGACGTGTGCCCCTTGGGCACCATGTATACTGGGATAGCCTGTATACTTAATGCTAAATATAACTCACAAACGCTGTTTTTTCTCCGTATTCCAGTAGTTTGGGCAACACAACTGACGGGCAAGATACATTATGTGGCACATTCAGCTGCTCGCGGCTTGAAAAAGGCATCCTGTATCTTGTTTTTTTTCAATTAATCTGGTTAAGTATGTCTCCTGTTAAGCTCCAGAGACGAGTCAGGCCTAGTGGACTGTGCTGTATATGCTACTAGCTTAACTGTGATTATCAGTGTGTATGTTGGGTTTAGTATCCCTGCTCCCACGAATGCAATTAACTGTTACACACACACACTCTCCAGTGGCGGATCCAGAATGTGCAAGAGGAGGGGGCGTAAGCCACATTTTGGCCGAAAAAGGGGTGTTAGCTTCACTTTATATTTTCACCAATAACGGGGGAGGGGGGGGGGGGGCGTACGCCCTATGCTGGATCCGCCACTGCTCTCTCTCTATATATATATAGCTGACATAGATATCTAGGGGAGACTGGGGCATCTTGAGCCGAAAAAATTCAAACCCCCAAACACATATTTAATTTTTAAAATAAAACATTTTAACGATAGATATGGATAGGCCTACAGCATCCAGAGAGGTATATTTGAGCAAGAGATGCACATTTTCAGAAATATGTAACCTTTTATTTTTTAACAAAACAGACTTTCAAAAAAATGTTCCAATGTACCCCATACTCGGGCACCTTGAGACACCACAAGGGGTACCTTGAGACACGATATTAGGTACCTGAAGACAACGTGAATCTAACTAAGAGCAAGATTTGAATACTACATATACCTGTAGCTAAAGCCTGTAGGTGGCTATTGTAGACGTAATAATATATGTGTCTGCCCTGACTGACCTCACATCTGATATCATAGTTGGTAAGATACCACCAACATCATAGGGATATCACGTATTACGTGATCTATAGAACCAAATATTGATCATCCAAAAAAAGTACTTTCATGTAAAAAATGGACCTAAGCTCACATACATACCAAGGATGTCCAACAGCCATTAGCAATAGGGTGGAAAATTAAAATTGGTTGGTTTTGGTACCATTGACCAGATGGCGTACAAATTGCAAAATAATTTCTGTGTCAAACAGGCCTGTCACAGGCTTCCCGCTGTCTCAAGGTGCCCCAGTCTCCCCTATAGAACCGTATGGAACTGGTCATCAAGTATCGTTCAGTGACGACCCATATAGCCATATATAGCCATATAG
Organism: Flabesymbios commensalis; assembly: GCA_964017125.1. Classification (NCBI taxonomy): domain Eukaryota; kingdom Metazoa; phylum Annelida; class Polychaeta; order Terebellida; family Flabelligeridae; genus Flabesymbios; species Flabesymbios commensalis. The sequence goes on along the minus strand of OZ024910.1, from coordinate 49,864,923 downwards.
CCATATATATCTGAGTTGCGATACATAGCACTCAGAAAGTAATCATCTGAACATTATTATTCATATTGATCTGGTGAATGTATCCTATCACTCAGCAATAAAGAGGTGAGGATGTTGTAGGTGTATACTGCATTGTCGTCTGGCCACTGTCCGGCAGTCACTGTACATAGGCTACCCGTGCTTACGCATCTTCCGACACAAGGCTCGCTGCTCCCATGGTGACAGGTCGCAGACAGAGCTTGACCTGACGGCCTCGCAATGTCAAAAAAATGAAATGAATCGGGCTTTAGGCCACCTTTGTGCACATATAGGCTAAAGTGGGCCAGGATAACCTTCTGCGGATAGTGAGATGAATGAGATGACACTATCCTCCAGACACAGGATTCGAAATTCGAGCCCTGGTGGTCTGAGGCCGAGCACACTATCTCTCGGTCACGGAGGCTCCATACAATTCTGAGTTTTGCACGTAGATGGGAAGAAACATTTTTGTTTCTTTCAAACCGCCGAGACCGGGAAGCGAACCCCGAACTCTGGCGTGAAAGGCAGCGGTGCTAACCACTACCCTATAGGGCCCCCGCCCCTCGCGATGTCAAGGCCTGCTGTCAGGAAGATGTGATTAGGGGTCCACCATTCAACTATTAGGGAGGGGGGGGGGCAGGAGTCTTTAAACTGGACAAACTATTTATTATTTTACCTCCTGTGTGCAATATTTTTTTTATTTCACATCTTCATCAAGCAAAATATTTATTTTACTTTCTTAAAATAGTTTTTTCCTGTCTACAAAGTTGGGATTCCAAACTAGGCTTATTATCGATGTGTTGGTTAGAGGAGGAGTGACGCGAGGCTAAACAAATAAAAGTGTCATTTATGATGCCGAGCAAAGGCAAAAAAAATATTTATTTGTGCATGTCCTTCAGACAATAATTATCATTTATTTCATTAAAAATCAGTCTCAAAATATTTATCTCAAAAATACTCCAGCCTCTCCCACTCCTGAGATTGACTGGTGGCGCCCTTATCTAATTACTCGCTGAAATCGTCGTTCTTATCATAGAGATAAATCTAAGTTCATATCTTATACCGAGGGAGGGGGGGGGGGGGCTCAAGTAGATGACAGGATGTGTGTATACATGTAACCCCTCTCCCTTTTAAAGTAACCCTGAACGCTAGAAACAACTAGATGACCCCCAACTGTGTGCCAGTTTTAATAAAATTTTGCGGTTTGCCCTTAGAAGAGTGAAATCTCAAAAAAATATGACGGATCAAAAATAATGCGGTTAACCCTTTAACCGCCGGTGCCGCATATATTTCGGGTATGCATTTTTTATTAGCACAATAAGTACCACATTTTAAACATATTAAAGATAAAATGTGGCATCAATCAGCAATATTTGAAAACAGCTGACCTCCATTTTGTCAAATCTGAATAATTTTCACTCACTTGAAGTTGTGGATCGCGTCAGCGAGACACAACTTCAAGCGGGTGACAATTTAAATTGAATAATTTGGCGGTTAAAGGGTTAAAAACATACAACCTTTGGATGAACGACTCGTGTTTGCTGGGAACCATCACCAGTGATTGTCCTGAATTATTGGATAGTGTTACTATAACACGCCTGTGATGTGGGCACTGCCTAGCAGACACAGTACGTTGAAGCAATGTTGATTGAATCAATGTTGGTTGTTGGTTTAACGTTGGTCCAATGTTAGTCTAATGTTACTATTATCCCTGACATCATAAACAATCAGTTGGCTAGCATTTGGTGACTAGTGTAATGTGTGAAAGCAGCCCTGCAAAAACTGAACCACTTAGCCAATTATATATTATCCACAGTAGGTATATATGTAGTGAGAGATTTTTTTATGGCATACATGGCGTGAGGGTTAGACTAATGTTACTTTCATCCCGACATCATAAACAATCAGTTGGCTGGGTACGAATATTACGATGTACTCCATTTAATCAAATATGCATCTGAATCTAAGTGTTTCAATAGTTTTTATATTATTTGTAGGCTACACGAAATATTGGGGCGCAGAGATGAGTCGAAGCAGCTAATCAGTGCTAATTATGATAACGCTGTCAAAGCAAAGTCGCACAGCGATCTCACCCAAACCCACTAGTAGGGTGTGTGCCATGCTGTTACCAGCGCCACACCAACGAGCCCGCTGGGCGAGACTGCTCTGGTCACAGAATGGGTGTGTGCTCTCACTTGCAGATTTCGAAAAAGCATCATTTATTTCATGACATCTGGTGAAATAAAGATGGTTTCATAATAATGTCCCCGGTAGCCTAATCAGAAAACAGTGATATTCAAAATTGCGACTACAAAGGATTTATGTACCATTGTCCCACTTGTTTTTAAAACTGATTTTGAAAGGTAGTTTTAAAAATATGTGATACGTTACATTAGAAATTTGCAGTTGAACTGGCTCACACGGTATTCGGTCGCTATAATTTATAAGTTTGTTCGGCTTCCAATATTTAGAAATTGTCCATTATGACTGATACAATGTAGGAACCCCAAAGACGGCTCTGTTACAAAATCTTATGGATAGGTCATTCTTAACACATGACACTGATGTGTTGCTGAATGGTACACATCTATTTCATTTAAATCGCTAGTATATATTGAAAATGTCATATATTTTTACGGAAATACCATTTATATAATTATATGTTTGGCTTTAAATTATTCCCAAATCAACTTCAAAAGATAAAAAATCAATCCTGCATATTCGAAAACCATAGAAAAGTGGTATTACATGAGTCTCTACGTTTATATAAGTTATGACGTGACCCTAATTTGAAGTATAATTATGATCTTGGCTATAAGTGGTCCAAATTTAATGCCTTTGGGACGATTTGAACAGTTATGTGATTAATTAAAACCTCCTGACTATTTAAACAAAATGACTTTGTAGGCCTATATTCAATATTACACACTCTACAAAGCCACGAAACACATCACATGTCAGTCTGGCCGATAGTATGACCAATAGCTTTCCTCTCGTGATCTCTCCAATTCTGTGAAACTCAATAGCTTTGACCTGCAATGTTTGCAATTTGATACAATGAAGGAAGGGGGGACTTTTATAACATTGTTTTGACCGAGTTCCCATGCAAAAGGGTTTCCACTGACGTCGCCCAGTAAGCACAAAACATTTGTATAATATCAGTACAACGTCGGCCAAACGTCTTCGACGTTGGTCCAACATTGTGCAAATGCTATACAAATGTGTTGTGTTTACTGGGCCTGCACTGCATTTCGCAGAATACCTAAGTAGCCGAGTTCCGTCAACAATACCGTTACGAGGGCCCAGTGGCAGAAATGGCTGCACAAAGTTACCCTATAAGAAATACCCTATAATTACGAGATCAGTTGCTGGCATAAGTTACCACATTAACCTGGAATATGTGACTGTAAAATACATCAGAATCAAAATGACCCTTTACCAGCAGGAGCGAAGTTACTCTTTTACTACATATTCAATCACTGTCAAAAATTATGCCTTTTGACATGGAATATTACAAGTGTTTCCAGGACTAAATCAACACATCGAGCGATAGACTGCTATTGATTATATTTTGACGCAGTACTAATTAAAATGCTTTATCACCTGCCCAGTAAACACAACATTTTTGTATAACATTTATACAACGTCGGCCCACGTCTTTGACGTTGGTTCACCATTGTATAAATGTTATGCAAATGTTTTGTATTTACTTAGTGATTACCTTTAATTATTGACGTCGTCTTTTTCAGAGCACTGTAGCATAAATTATGTAGTTGATCTATGACAAGCGTGCTGATCAGATCATTAACTTGTTTAGTCAGTATTACGTTACTGTCACATTTTGGTAATAAAGGCCTACAAGGGTTCTTAGCTTATTACAGTTGTTTTTGATAATACAGTACTCATGCATTGAATAAGGTGGGAGCCACACCATATATGGTGCAATATAGGCTGATATCATACATGTGCCATAGTGAAAACCACAACACAGAGTATGATATAGGCTGATGCTGATATACGTGTCATACTGAAAACAGCTGCACAGAGTGTGATAAGTTATAGGCTTATACCGATGTCTTATGCTGAAAACCACAGCAAAGAGTATAATATAGGCTGACATAGGTTGATGCCGATATTTGTGTCATAGTGGCAAACACTGCGCAGAGGGCGATATTAGGTGATACCGCGATAGACGTTTCGTATAGTGAGAACCACAGCACAGAGTAAGCTATAGGTTGATGCTGAAATATAGGCCTACGTGTCATAGTGAAAACCACTGCGCAGAGTCCGATATAGGGGCAAACTATTGTAATATGGCTCATATTATTCTCTCACTGCATATTTACCATGTACCTAGTGTGTGGCGGTGGGCAGACACTATATGCTCCGAGACATGTGTTTCTGCATGAAAAGCTGGACAAATGTGAAACAATTCTGCAGAAAAACGGTCGTTTGGAAACATGTGAGGTTTCTAGTATAGAGGACAAAATGGCCGTTGTTGAAGCTATTGGTGGATACGCAGGTTTAACCTGGCTTCAAGGACTGGATTGTCAACCAGAGAACATGACATGCGCTCCTGACACTGTGCATTCCTTTGTGTGTCTTTGTAAAAACCTCAAGATATCCCCGTACCGTGGGTCGTCGTATGAATGGTCTCCTGGCTGGGCACAGATGACCTCCCCCTACCTTGCCCTCTACCGACAGCTGTGTCACATAGTCTCTGGTACATGTATCTCCTCACAGTTCTGGGATGGCGTAGGCTACATCGTGGTCTACCATGACATGCCTCAGACCATCCTCACCGCCTCGTCACTGAATGCCGCCAGTAGATGAAGAGAGCAAGGCTTGACGTTGACCTGGACCTGGCAGCTTGTACATGGTTACCAGGCCCGTAGCCAGGATTTTTGTGTGGGGGGGTCGTTTTGAGCAAAAAGTGGACCTTTTTCTACTTTTCTTTCTGTCGGCAAGGGGGGGGGGGGGGGGTGCGGGGGCATGCTCACCCGACTTTGCTTTTAACCCAAGCTGTGCTGTTAAGACTGTATATATACGTTTTCAAGCACATTTCAGACTACATTTAAATAACACTAACATATCTTGTGGTATTTCTTATTTTGGACATGTTTGTCCGAAATAAGAAATCGCGAATTTCGTCTCTGTATCTCGCTTAACTGGTAAATGCGCAGCACAAAAATTTAAAAAACTTTTGCAGTTCTAGTCTATGCACCGATTTTTTTATGATTTCAGCGTGATTCAGTTGCTTTAATCAAATAATTCAAATTGGAAGATGTCTATTATTTCAGAAATAATATTATTTTCATTTGAAGCAGGAAATTGCGTTAGCAATTTGCGTTAGCAATTCTAGCTTCAAATGAATGAAAACTACTCACAAGCAGTTCATCAGCACAAGGGTTAATATAAAAACCCATATTGCACATTTCCTGCCTAAACACAAATTGTTGTTTAATCTTTAAAGTGCTAAATCAACCCATATTATTACGATCTCGTTTTTGTATTTATGTGTCTACCACTGAATAGATATATCATGTATTGAGCAATTCATGTTTTTTTCAATAAAAAAGAACGTATATTTTCAACATGAAAACTAACATGAAAAAATTCCTTTTTGCGCATAGGGGCCTATGTGAGCTCTAAAAAAACATCAAGGCGTTTTCTAGCTGACTGACTTGACAAATGATTCCTTAATGATTTTCGGATGTAATTTCATGAAATTATAGAGCTATATTATATGTCAGGACAGAAACATTCATTCTACTAAATATTGTAGACAGTTGTGGAGCCAGGAATTGGCGAAGGCGAGGGTGCACAATTTTTTTCACAATAATTTATGCAAACGACATCTGTCACATCCAACCTCCTATATATGCTCTAGAGGGGTCCTGGGGCATGCCCCCCCCCCCCCGAATAAAATGAAATCTAAGGCTTAAAATGATGCATTCTCAAGCATGTTTTTCGGCCAAATATATGTCGGTTTTTTCTTGCCATTTATTCAGGTTATTATTCATGCATGTTACCTAAATGTTATCATATTTTTTTTGCCACACATCTAGCCTTTAAAGTTACGATATTGCTTAAGATGTAATATTATTAAGTCAAACTAGAAGGGGAATTTGATGCATGCGTCAATTGTATGCCTCCGCCATCACATGAGGCCTATGTAGGCTTACTCTATCTCCTCTCCCCCTGCCCTGGAGTTTTCCGAGATATCGCGATGACACTATTTGATAACAAAAAAGCTCAAGCTCACTCGAATCTGACATAAAGTTTTATCAGTTCTATCAATTGTATAGATGCTAAAGCGATACAAATTGTATGAACCAAGATGTATCAGCATCTGTGACCTTGACATATAGGTGAACTTAACCTTGAGTTTTATCATATGAATCACTGGTATTTATATGGAAATAATACAAATTGTTGATGCGGAGATATCGTGATGACAAACTTTTTCCTTTATTAGCCAGTGACCTTGAACAATAGGTAAATGTTACCCATCTTAGAACTTGACCTTCAGTTTCATCATATGAATCACTGGTATTAATATGAAAGTAATACAAAGAATAGGTGTGGAGATATAGTGATGACAACTTTTTCCTTTATTAGCATCTGTGACCTTGAAAAATAGGTCAAGGTCAGCATCCTTGAACTTGGCCTTGAGTTACATCATATAGATCACTGCATGGTATTAATATGGAAGTAATACAAATTGTAGGTGTGGAGATACCGTGATGACAATCTTTTTCCTTTTGAATATTTTTATTGTAGGACTGCATTTAGAAAGGGGTATGATAGACATATGAAATCAGGTGGCAGATAAAGCCTAAATTCATTATGCGTTATTCTGTCACTCATTTTAGATCTAAGATGAACTTAAGAGAAGTCATCCATTGCGCCAAGGAGAACGAACGTGATTCTATACATTCGTAGATCCGAATCCTATCCTATAGGCCTATTGCCTAAATCAGTTGGTTGGGATGAATGGTTTTTTGCACCTAAAGTAGACAATAAATCATTCTGCTAAAACAATACACTGCTGCGCAGCGGTTTGTTGCATTGTGCCAGGAAATATATGCAGAGATTTTGCCCTTGGGAGATGGGGTTGATTGAGATTGGTCTTTATGGTAACCCAGGTGATTTGTTACTAAGAATAAGGCATGATTTGAAAATTCCATGGGGGGGGGGGGGTAGCTGTCCATCAGCCCCACCCGCAGTCTACAGCCCCGATCTGATCTAAATTTCATTTAACCACAAACTTACCATAAGATTTCCAGAAACAAGAGTCCATAAGACAAGAAGATAGCCCACCTTTAAGTATTAAACGTTATAATTAAACTGTTTTAGGGACAAAAATCACAATGGATAGGTCTGTGCCATAATAACACGATGCATGTATGGACGATGAATATGGTTGGCCATTACCCTCATAAGTAAATAAACCCTCCGTGGAGAATTGAAAACTTTAAATTCTCCGCGGAAGGTTTTTAATTCTCCGCGGAAGGTTTTTAATTCTCTGCGGAAAGTTTATTTACTTGTGAGGGTGATGGCCAACCACAGTATGATGAAGGCCTATAGCCTATATTAAGGGATAACTCAACCTTATTACCTCACCTCATAATTATACGTCAATTAAAGGGTTTGGTAAATTTTCCAATCAGTCACAATGGTAAATGTAAAATAAATGTTCAATATTACCCTAGCAAAATTCTCTCGATGGGATGGCCAAAATGTGGACCTTCAGCCGTCAGGGGGGAGGGGTCGGACGACTCCTCCGACCCCCCCCCCCCTCCCTGGCTACGGGCCTGTAATACCGGACCTGAATGATCCCAACATCTGGATTCAATACGACCTTCAGAAGCCTCACACGGTCCCGGGGTTCATAATGATGAAGAAATGCATGCCTGCGGCTGTCGGTGAAAAATACACAACATCACTGACCCTGAAGGCATCAAATGATGAGATAACCTGGACGACTCCCGTGGACAACGTCACACTGGACTATAATAGCCAATCAGAGGTGATATATTGGATGAATCAACCAATCACAAGTCAATGCTGGAAGACTTGGACAGAAAACGCTAAATTTCCTCCTCTGAAAGCAGATTTACTTGACTATTTAATTAATTGATGTCGATGCTTTCTGCTTATGAAAAACTTTTTTTCTTCGTTGTAAATGTCTATTCATTCAAAAGAAACATTTTGCTAATTTCTAATATGATTTTCTGATTGACATGTGGAAGTACATGAGACTTCGATTATTTCATGTAGAATCGAAGCGGGGAATTTAGGATAATAAAATTATTTAAAAAAATACTTTGTAAATTTAAAATATAACCTCTGCATTCTGAGACCATGAACATGAGAGTTGAGAATACTTTGTTTTGGTGGGAATTATACTAATGAGCCCATCCCATATACCATAACATTTAGACTAATTTATGGATCCATGTGTGGAAGTCTACATGACGGACGAGGATTTGCTGATTTGTCCAGGTGGTATCTATAGTTGAGATCACTGATTGGTTACAGAGAGATGTAAAGACGTTGGCTGATTGATGTATATTAAGATACAGAGAGCAATTTTGCTAAATGGTGGTGAATTATCATTTTTTATGGACACCTTAGTCAGGGGGAAAAACTGAAATATTCATCTGAACCCCTTAAAAAAACTAGTTGTTGAGATTATTGCATTTTTGAGTACTTTAGCATAGAAATCAATTAAAAGTCAAAATCGTTAATTTCAAGGTCATATTAGATACAATTAGAAAGCGCTTAAGTAGTGTCTCGTATCTATGTTATTTCAAAAGCAGAGAATGTATTTCTGGACACACCATATTTATCTCAAAACCGATTCAGGATAAATTTAATTTCAACAACCACTATGACAAGAGCTGACAAGTTTAAAACTACCACTAACATTATCCCGAGAATAGCACAATAGGTCACACATTTCACGTGTAGAAACAAAAAGATAGATGAGTGACTAGGAAATATATTCAATGCAACATTGAACAAAACTTGCACTTAATACTGTTATAATGGTAAAAAATAAGATTCCACTTGATGTAACCTCTTTGTCCTATATGCTTTCAACTGCTAGAATTCCAACTACAGTTCATCATCATTATCATTATTATCATCAGCAGGTACTGATTCTTGCGATTTCTTTGTGAGCATGTGCATGCACACCTCACCTCCCTTGCATGCACAGAAAAAAGTACAACCAATGGTGCTACATTTACAGGGGCCTCCTTTACAACCAGATGCGCACCCATATCGCATCATCTCCAAGACAGCAACTGTGGCAGACAGGGCTCCTTCTGGCACAGTCGTGGGCTTCAAGTAGTATCCGTCGTGCTCCCAACCATGCGTCAGGGCATCGATAGGGGACACTGTGCCCTCAATTGATGCCTTCCAATGTGCAGCACGTTTTGCATTTTCAGTAAATGTCTCGGTGGTAGGTGGACTGCACAGTTTCAAAGCAGAACCAATATCAGTCTTCACATTTTGATCCGGACTTCACGAATGCTGGCACATCTGCTGAAACCTTTGCCATGGCAAGCCAGTATGAATGACGCAGCTTGCTCGAGTACAATAGCTTCATCTGCTTGTGTATCTCCAATAGCATGCAGCGGGAGCTTAGCAGTTCTGGCCACCTTGAGTGCTTTGATCTTTCCAATGCCAAATGTAGCTGCTGATGTGTCGGCCCCTGCAAGGGCATGAATGGCAAGCAGATCTGGCACAATAGATGTATGTACCTTCACACTCTGCATGATGTCGATTACGGCACGATCTTTCACTGTGGAGCACATGCAGAGCTGGCCACAGATAACGGACACGACTTCACAAACCATGCATCTTGTCATAGCATGGTGCACAATAATTGTATCAGCTTCTTCGTGATTTCGAGGTCGCTCCTCTCAAACACTGTGGCACCTACTATTTCAACATCTTCGGTACTAGCAACAGTGCGGCTGTGCATCTGTCCCGCAGTGGCATGTCTATAAAACTCGGGGTTCATCATGGCAACAGCAAGCCTCTTATTAAGCTGCACCTTATTTTTAGTGACGCCGAGGATTGAGGTTTTAGGTGGTAAGGGAATTTCAGCAGTGAGGATGTGTACACGACCTCCACCATTTTTTTCCTGACGGAACATGCGCATGTATGATTTTGTACTGTTGGTGTAATACCTGACAAAAACCAACACAACATTTACCTGAGTAAGGCCATGTTTACCAATTGATTTAGATTTCACGATGAAATCACCCAGAGTACCAACATTTGATGGGCAAATTTGTGGCCATTCGCATCCTGCCTGTGGCATCAAACATGGAAGCAGGATAGGGAGCCAGTTCCGTGTATTATTCCTCCTTTTCATGAGATTTTGACTTAAAAATCCAATTATAGTACTGTATTATTTTGGTGATTCAAGGTAAATTTCCACCACACTGCTACATGTTAGTACTTGTGTTGATTCACTCCAGCTTTGGGAAATGGGTGTGATAAGGGGAATATCAAGGCGGTAATCACCTCCCAAAGGTGAAATTGCATGTTGGAGATTCGTGGTGAAATGGTACCCGAGCAAAAATGTGTCAACAGCGGTCATTTGTAAAACTCACCTTCACCCCGAATGGGTTTGGAATAGATAAAAAACAAAAAAAAAATGTTTCATCAGTTTGACCTTCTGATGACCTTGAGGTGACCTTGGGGTGATACCCCAAGTAAAGCACAACACCAGTTCATGCCACCTTTCATAACCATTCGGTATCCATACTTATGTTGTCATAGGGGCTCAAGCTGCGGTTCCACACTGCTACATTTCAGTAATTTTGTTGATTCACTCCAGCTTTGAGAAAGAGGTGTGATAAGGGGAATACCAAGGAGCTAATCACCCTTCAAGGCTGAAATTGCATACAAACCCCTTGCGATGCGTGGTGGAATGGTACCCGACCAATAATGTACCAACAACAGTCATTTGTAATACTTATCTGCGCCCCAAATGCGTTTGGAATCGATAAAAAATCCTAAAAAGCATGTTTTTGCCAGTTTGACCTTCCAGGAACCTCGAGATGACCTTAAAGTGACCTTGGAGTAGTACCCCGGTAAAGCACAACACCTGCCTATGGCAACTTTCTTACCCGATTCTGTATCCATGTGTTGTCATGGGAGCCCAAGCTGAAGTTCCACACTAAGTACTATATTTTAGTATTTTTTTCATTCATTCAAGCATTGGGAAAAGGGTGTGATAAGAGGAATACTGAGAGGGTATTTACCCCCACCGGGCTGAAAATGTCCCAAAAACCATTGAGGTGCGTGTCCAAATGGTACGCGATAAAGAATGTGTGAGCAAAATACTTTCCTGCACCACACATCAGTTTTAAATCGGTAAAAGCAAAACAAATTACGTTTTTATACCAATTTGACCTTGAAATGACCTTAATCTGACCTTGATGTGACTTTGGAGTTGTACCACAATAAACCACAACATCATCACATGTCATTATTAGCTCCTAGTCTAGGATCCTGCTGGTGTGTTTAGAAACATCGGGCAGTACAAAATATCCAGCATTTTTCTCTCCTCCTCCCAGGAAATTGTCGGTTGGGGGTAGGAGTGGAGCGTGGAGCTCGGCGCTAAAAGGGTTAGGATGAAGGCAAAACCCTTGACCTGCGTTCCGCCTTGAACCCCTTGTTACTTCTAATAGTTATATAGCATATTCATACGCTCCAAAACCAAGCTAGATATAGATAAAAACAAATGATTGCTTGTTTGGTCTACTTATTGTCTAATCTATCCTATTTTAGCACCGTGTGACCTTGAAAATGACCTTTGACCTTGAAAAACTCATCAAATCACTAATTATATCATCTAAATCTATTCCCTGGGTCCAAATTATGGGAAAAAGTGGTATTACATAATGTTCTATGTGGCGTGGTTACAAAGTTGTGTTTCAACCCATTTTCATGGCGGCCATCTTGGATTTATGGTAATTAAAAAAAATACTCCAGGCGAATTTGATGTCATCATCCGGAATCTGTTTCTAGGGATCCTAATGTACTCAAAAATGCAATAATCTCAACAACTAGTTTTTTTGATGATAAAAGAACATCGAATTTCACCTAACAAACGTGTGTAATATCCATAATACAGTGATGCCATCTACTGGCGGGAGGTAAGTTATTGGGATATAATGTGTGCCTGGCCTCAAAGTTGTGTCTCGCCCCCGCGATCTACAACTTCAAGAGGGTTAAACTTACTCATATGTGTCCAATTGAAAACCCACACACTTGCAAATCATTATGTTTGGAGATGAAGCTCATTCTCGATATCAGAGATTTTCTCGACGAATACAACAGAATAAAAACGACTACAGTCCCGCTCAGCGCTTAAATGATAAATGTTTGTCTTCTTTAGCAGGTTAATGTTTGTCCCGCTTAACGCTAAAATGGTTAATGTTTGTCTTGCTTAACGCTTAAAGGGTTAGTGTTTGTTCCGCTTAACGCTTGAAGGGTTATTGTTTGCCCTACCTTACGCCTGAAGGGTTATTATTTGTCCTGTTCAGTGTTTAAAGGATTAATGATTGTACTGCTCAACGCATAAAGGTTTAATGTTTGTCCTGCTCAACGCCTAAATGATTAATGTTTGTCCTGCTCAACGCTTAAAGAATTAATGTCTGTCCTGCTCAACGCTTAAAGGATTAATGTTTGTTCTGCTCAACGCTTAAAAGAATAATGTTTGTCCTGCTCAACGCTTAAAGAATTAATGTTTGTCCTGCTCAACGCTTAAAGGATTAATGTTTGTCCTGCTCAACGCTTAAAGGATTAATGTTTGTCCTGCTCAACGCTTAAAGGATTAATGTTTGTCCTGCTCAACGCTTAAAGAATTTATGTCTGTCCTGCTCAACGCTTAAAGGATTAATGTTTGTCCTGCTCAACGCTTAAAGGATTAATGTTTGTCCTGCTCAACGCTTAAAGGATTAATGTTTGTTCTGCTCAACGCTTAAAAGAATAATGTTTGTCTTGCTCAACGCTTAAAGAATTAATGTTTGTCCTGCTCAACGCTTAAAGGATTAATGTTTGTCCTGCTCAACGCTTAAAGGATTAATGTTTGTCCGGCTCAACGCTTAAAGGATTAATGTTTGTTCTGCTCAACGCTTAAAGGATTAATGTTTGACCTGCTCAACGCTTAAAGGATTAATGTTTGTCCTGCCAACGCTTAAAGGATTAATGTTTGTCCTGCTCAACGCTTAAAGGATTAATGTTTGTCCTGCTCAACGCTTAAAGGATTAATGTTTGTTCTGCTCAACGCTTAAAAGAATAATGTTTGTCCTGCTCAACGTTTAAAGGATTAATGTTTGTTCTGCTCAACGCTTAAAAGAATAATGTTTGTCCTGCTCAACGCTTAAAGAATTAATGTTTGTCCTGCTCAACGCTTAAAGGATTAATGTTTGTCCTGCTCAACGCTTAAAGAATTAATGTCTGTCCTGCTCAACGCTTAAAGGATTAATGTTTGTCCTGCTCAACGCTTAAAGGATTAATGTTTGTCCTGCTCAACGCTTAAAGGATTAATGTTTGTCCTGCTCAACGCTTAAAGGATTAATGTTTGTCCTGCTCAACGCTTAAAGAATTAATGTCTGTCCTGCTCAACGCTTAAAGGATTAATGTTTGTCCTGCTCAACGCTTAAGGAATTAATGTTTGTCCTGCTCAACGCTTAAAGGATTAATGTTTGTCCTGCTCAACGCTTAAAGAATTAATGTCTGTCCTGCTCAACGCTTAAAGGATTAATGTTTGTCCTGCTCAGCGCTTAAAGGATTAATGTTTGTCCTGCTCAACGCTTAAAGGATTAATGTTTGTCCTGCTCAACGCTTAAAGGATTAATGTTTGTCCTGCTCAACGCTTAAAGAATTAATGTCTGTCCTGCTCAACGCTTAAAGGATTAATGTTTGTCCTGCTCAACGCTTAAAGGATTAATGTTTGTCCTGCTCAACGCTTAAAGGATTAATGTTTGTCCTGCTCAACGCTTAAATGATTAATGTTTGTTCTGCTCAACGCTTAAAAGAATAATGTTTGTCCTCCTCAACGCTTAAAGGATTAATGTTTGTATAATAATAATAATAATAATACTGCTATTATTACTACTACTACTACTACTTCTACTACTTCTACTTCTACTTCTACTTCTACTTCTACTACTTCTACTTCTACTTCTACTACTTCTACTTCTACTTCTACTACTACTTCTACTTCTACTACTACTTCTACTACTACTTCTACTTCAACTTCTACTTCTACTACTTCTACTACTTCTACTACTACTTCTACTACTTCTACCTACTTCTACCTACTACTTCTACTACTTCTACTACTTCTACCATTCATCTACCATCATCATCATCATCATCATCATCATCATCATCATCATCATCATCATCATCATCATCATCATCATCATCATCATCATCATCATCATCATCATCATCATCATCATCATCATCATCATCATCATCATCATCATCATCATCATCATCATCATCATCATCATCATCATCATCATCATCATCATCATCATCATCATCATCATCATCATCATCATCATCATCATCATCATCATCATCATCATCATCATCATCATCATCATCATCATCTGTAGACGTCAGATTCTGACGTATAAAGACGGTCCCCCCACTGAGAGGGTTAAACAAACACATTGGGTCTCGTCCCACTGTGATTGAATCTGAAGGTTCATAGTACAAAAAACGTGCACAACTTCAATTGGGCGCTCATATCTAAAGCCCTGGTCAGACAGCACTTGACGGCTTAATTACGGCCAAAAGCGTCAAAACGTCAAAACGTCTCACGTGAAACAGCCGATTTTATTCGCTTTGAAGACGAGCTACAGCCGCGTTGTAGACGTGGCAGGACGTGGGGGATGATCGGAACGGCGTCGGACGCGGAATAAAGTTTTGAACTGCCCAAAATTTAGAGCGCGGACAAGCACGGACGGCACACGTGGTAAGGACGTACAACACACGTGGAACACGCGTGATAATCCGTGCTCCGGCAGTGATTAAAACGTGGTAAGACGCCAAAGTTTAACGGTCTGTCACGGTCAAAGCACGGATATCGGACATGTACTACGCGTTGGTATCACGGGAAATAGCGTATGTTTAGCTGCTTATCACTGACAAATGCATTTTTCCGCGTACCTAGCCCTACCTAAGCACGTTTCAAACAAGTTCCAAATACGATTGATCACTGCTTAATCACTTCTGTCTCACTTCTGTATCACCTCTGATTTGCGGCATATAAAGACCGTAATTTTCTGAAGACCTCGGCACTTGGAGTCTAGATGTCAAGGGGTGAACATTAATCCTGAACGGCGTGATGTCCTCCTCTTCATGCTCCAGCACCTACAAAACCAACTGATACAAGCACAACATATCCTTGCTGAGAAAGAAGAAGAAGGAGGAGTAGGAGGGTGGTACGGAACATCTGTGTGCGTGACTGGATTGCGAGGAGACCTCAGCTGGGACTTTACGACCATCTCATGGTCGAGCTGCGTAACGAAGATCCAAGAGACTTTACGAGATTTATGAGGATGCCTCCTGCAATGTACGATGAAATTATGCAGAGACTGACACCAGCCCTTATTAAGCAGACCACCAACTGGAGAGCACCCCTTGAACCAGGCCTGAATGTGGACTGTCAAAGCTCTGGATCGGCAAATGTGAAGACCAGTCGTGTGCGGCCACTTTATGCCGCGCTTCAGACGACGCCGAGCGGCGTTTACCCGTGATAAGGCAGTGCTATGGCAGTGAAACGACCGTTTTACGTCCGTGATCAACACGTGTTCAGCAGTGCTACAGACGCGATGCGGTCGCAGTTAGCCGTGGTAACTTGCCGTTTTTTTCTCGCGTTTAAACACGTGCGAACTTATATTTAGCCTTACACGTAGCTGGACGTGGTTACCCGTGCTTACACAGTGCTTCAGCAGTGGAGCACCCGCCGACGTCCATACCACGTACAAACACGTACAAAGCACGGCCAAGCACAAAATCGACCAATAATTACCACGTACGACCACGTCCAACAGATTTTAAAACTTTTTGGCCGTGATTAAGCAGTCAAGTGCTGTCTGACCAGGGCTTTAGATTTGACATCACGGTTAATCCTTTCAGCGCAAAGACCGTCTTTATACGCCATACACATTGCATCGCTGTCCTACCAAGTAGTCATTTACACCTGAGTGAAGTGAAGCACTTGACGGTGAAGTATTTTGCCCAAGGACACAACATCGAAACAGCGTTGTCTCAGCGTCGAGAAGGGCGAAACATGATATATCCATTGCCCACCAATATGAAGAGCCAGAGAAGAAGAAGACGAGAAGAAGAAGAAGAAGAAGAAGAAAAAAAAAGAAGAAGAAGAAGAAGAAGAAGAAGAAGAAAAAGAAGAAGAAGAAGAAGAAGAAGAGCTGATGAAGATTGATGGGCGATTGATGGGCGATTGATAGGCCAAGTCACCCAGAAAACACGATTCGTTCATGTTGGCCCATTACACAAACATTGGATTCTGTCCCAACTGTGACTGAAATTAAAAGTTTGAGTCACATTTTTCGATGGTACGAAAACGTGTACAACTTCCTTCAGACGCTCATGTATATAATGCGGGGGCCTTGGTGCAGTGGTTAAAGCTGCCTGCTTGGAAAGTCGTAGATAGCGGGTTCGAGTCCCACTCTGGCTTTTAAAAGAAACAAAATGTTTCTTCCCCGCTCACTCGCAAAATTTCAATATTATGGAGAGCCTCTGTGCCTGAGAGGTAGTGTGCTCGGCTTCAGACCGCCGGTGCACGAATTAGGTTCTTCTAGCCCAGTTTAGCCTATCATGTGCACAAAGGTGGCCTAAGACCCCATTCATTTTATTTCATCTATATAATATATAATACATGTAATATATATGGCGGTGGAGTAAGTAGGCCTATCGCGATGTTTGAGTTTTCAACCCCATCAACGGCGAGTAGGCCTATGCCTGTATGTTCACACCTGTAGACAAGAAACAAAAAATCGTTATATAATAGTATACAGACAACATTCACCAGCTTCAGAATACGTTATGTCATAGATAAGAAGAATTAGATAAGCATGAGATAAGAATAATTTATCCAAGCAAATAGCTACTGTTCAGTACAACAGTTCGATTGTCACCGCGGTGACATAGGCCTACGTAGCATAAAAGGATATCAACTGTTTTAGTGTGATATACAGATTGATTGCGCCATCCACTGTCGCACAATGGCGTGGTTTTACATAGTTTTGCCACTTCTGTTGTTAGCCTGGTGGTATCGAATCTGGAAAAACATGCGCTCGACTCCAGATGGCCGTTTACCAGGTCCAAAAGGTTGGCCACTGATTGGAAATTTTTTGAAACTTGCGACACCTTCGTTGCATTTGACTATCACCGATATGGGGGAGAGATTTGGTCCAATTTACAAGCTCAAGATTCTTGATGAACACTGGGTTGTGCTAAGTGAGTTTGAATTGATTCGCGAAGTATTAGTTTCTGAAGGTCATGTATATTCTGGAAGACCTGGTGGGTTTCGTAATGATGTGATAGCTAAAGGAGTAGGCATTCCTGTGTCACAAGATTTGAATCCTACTGTAAAAAAAATTCGACAACTAATGCTTAAAGGACTGAAAATAACAGAAAGGATTGAGAAGGCCTCAGCCACGTCACATATTACAAAACTACTTGATACCTTTGCTGATAAACATGGTTCTGCTTTTGACCCCATGCACGATCTTTATATGTATTCTTGTATGATGATAACTCAAGCTCTACTGGGTGAAGAAATCGCCAAGGAACCTAATATGTTGGCCAAAGTTGTAGAGTTAAATACAGCCATTTTATTAGCTGTTTCTCCTACCGTGGACGGATTACTTGTAGACAAATGTTCATGGACTCGAATTTTTAATGGCAAAGCATGGAAAAAGTGTAAAGAAACAATACAAATTGTTGATTATCTTTACTTCAACAACAAAGATAAGATTATAGCTGGAATTGAGCATACAGAAGGAACCAATGATCAATCCTTGATGCAATGGGTGATGAATGAACTCCAGCAGCAGAATGGTGATCTGGATGATTTTTCTGCAAAGGGTATTCTATCTGGATTGATTATTGGTGGATCGGAATCCACGGCCATTACATTGTATGCCCTTATTGGTCTATTGGCGCATTATCCTCTTATACACAAACGCCTACAGGAGGAGGTGGATGAAGTCATCGGAAAACGCACAGCTACGTTAGCGGATCGTTCTAAGTGTCACTACGTTCAAGCCACTATACTAGAAGTAATGCGTAATGCCGTAATCGCACCGCTGTTGTTTCCCCACAAAGCCATGCACGATACCAGCCTAGGTGGATACAAGATTCCAAAAGATACCGTGATTCTGATGAATGTCTGGAAAGTACATCACGATTCTGCCTTCTGGGATGAACCTTTTGATTATTGTCCTGAACGTTTTATAAATGCCGACGGACATCTGGTACCACCTCATGACCCACGGAGACGTCGCGTTATTCCTTTTGGCGGGGGGTCGAGAATTTGTCCCGGTAAAGTATTTGCTGACAACCGTGCTTTTCTTACCTTGGTAGCATTGTGTCAGAGATTTAATATAAACTCAGTGGGCAAACCAAACCCAGCTCTCATGGATCCGAGCAAGTTCAAGTGTCGTGGCTTTATCATCAATCCATTAGAGATGAAAGTTTCTATTACTGAACGTTCTTAAACTTTGCCTGTAATTTAACATGTGAATTATTAATGACACCCTAACGTTATTTTAGCAACGTACAGTTTCTCTTTCTGAAGTATGTTCTATTTGTATACTACTAATTAACAAGTCATCACGCCAATTTTGATTTTTAAATTCGGAGCATAATATTATCTATAAAATGATAGCATGTATCAGATCACATTATACATAATATAATATTTGCATATTTGAGTATATTAAACTAACGTAACACAAGTTATTAACCCTTATAGCACTGAAATACACTGTTTTATGTATGTTTTTATTGGCCCAGTTTAGCCTATATGTGCACAAAGGTGGCCTAAAGCCCGATTCATTTTTTTATGTATGTTTTTATGATAAATTACATATACAAGACTGGTTAGAAATGTTAGAGGTGGTAGATGTTTTAGTGATTTACAAGTGTGGGAAGCGTCCATTATGCCTTGTAATAATAATAACAATAATAATATTACTAAATCAATATTTAAAACAAAATCACATTTTTGTAATGTGATGACATAGGCTATACATTTGGTGTATATGACATGCCATGTGACAATATTATATAAATTATTAAAATAATATGCTAAAGAAGTTTAAAACAAAATCACGTTGTGCTGGAGATGTGATGACATATGACAATACATAAAATAATTACACACATAAGGTACATGACCCTCAGTAAAGTTTACATTGACAGTTTGATACATAAAAAACATACCATTGCAGAATGTAACATGATATGAAATATAAAACTAACTATTTTGTACATGATCTAATAGCAAACTATTGTACCTTACTTTTAATCGAGACAAAGATTCTGCATGTCTAATATCGTTCGGAATTGAGCTTCACATGTTAACACCTGGGTATTAAAGGGATTACAAGTGTGCTCTTGTCGTGGAATGTTAGTATCTGGATTCAGACAGAGAAAGGAAAGATTCAGTTGTTCGACGACCTAAACAACGTCATCTCGCTTGGCAGATCCACTTGTTACATATCTGTATCGTTTTTTTAATATATAATTATATGATTACTGAATGTTTTTCACAGCTGTAAATTACACATCTTTGTTATCGTGTTTATATATTATTGCTTGTCCAATTGACGTTATTTGACATTCTCTTTATATACCCGTTTATTTCATTGACACAGCTTTTAGTTTACTTTTCTGTTTTTCTATTGTGCACATATTTTTTTATAACACATGCCATTACACTAAAGCCAGTAATCATAAATGCACTATTTTCGGGCACAGGGCTTAGCACATTATATAAAAACATGTATACACATATATTCTGTTACAATTATGAGGCTATACATAGCTATATATTTAGCTGTTTTTCAGAGTTCCATCCTTTAGCAGGTGTATTTAATTATTATTTTATTATAGTATAATGACAGACCAAATGTTTCTAAATACCATAGGTGTTGTTGACCTAAACTCGTTTTCTAAGATTTTTGACGACGACGAGCCAGATAACTCTGTGACGTTAATTAACCATTTACATTATTTTGATCACGATTCTGCGATCAAATTATCAAAGGAACATATAAATAATTTTATTCTATTCAGTACCAATATAGCTAGTATAAGGTCTAAGTTAACAATATTTGGTGATGATTTGAAACAAAACAACGTACAGGGAAACAAATAATGACTATGATTTTTTTATTAAAGAATTCATCTGCTTGTTAAATAGTTTTGAACATTCAAATTGTAATATTTTGGTGGCTGGAGATTTTAAATAAATCTTTTAGATATTGTGAAAAGATGTTTGTTGGCGATTTTTTAATGCTAGCTGTAACTTCTCAAAAGCTGTAACTGATACAAAAGGTATAATAATCGATAATATATTTTGTAAGTTATCTTCAAATACTGTAAAATGTAAGATTCTTACTGATAGAATATCTGAACACCAGCCATATTTTGCCAGCATTAATTTACATCCTCTACACAAAAAAATAATAACGTTGTTATTGTACACAAACAGATTCAATAATCCATAAATAACTTTAAACAAGAACTACAAACATCTAATATACTTAGTAAATTAAACTTAATTCCAGATGCTGATCCTAATACCAATTTTAATGTCAATAACATCGTTGCGGAAATAAAAGACACACATTTCAAAAACAAAACAGGAAATTTCAATAAATATAGCCATAAAAAGTCTGCATGGATAATACAAGGAATCCTGAAGTCAATAACATTTAGAAACAAACTCTATAAAGCTTTTCGTATGTCTGAACAGCAATCTAATGAATTTTCAATTATCAATGAAACCTCCGTAGTTGTAATAAAATACTTAGAAGGCTAATTAAAGACGCCAAGTAATCTTTTTATAGATCTTGTTTTCAGAATTGTAAACATAATAAATAAAAAAAACTTCCAGGTCAAATATAAGTAGCATAAAAAAAACAAAAAAAAAAACATACTGATATCCCAGATTTTTTCACGTGGAACAATACAACTTTTAAAGATAAAACAGAAATTGTAGATCAGTTTAATTTATTTTTTACAAATATTGGTCCCGAACTAGCAAATAACATTTTAATACATCCTGATAAATCATATAAAAAATATTTATTTAGAAAAACATTACTTGATTTTAATTTTAATATTAGCAGTTATACTGATATTATCAAAGTAATTGATCATTTGGAAAATAAAACCAGCTGTGGTGTAGATGGTATTTCCAATTCTTTATTAAAATCTATCAAATCGGAAATTGTCCAACCAGTAACAGTTTTAATTAATCAAATGTTAACAACAGGAATTTTTCCAGATAAACTAAAAATCGACAAAGGTGTGCCTTTATACAAAAAGGGTGACAATACACTTTTTCGAATTATATACCTATATCTTTTTTATCATCTTTATCTACAATTTTCGAAAAAAATGTTTACTCGCAACTGTATGACTATTTTGAATAATAATACATTACTCTGTAGCAGTAAATATGGCTTTAGACAAGGACATTGAACTGAATTTTCTGCTTTAGAATTATTAAATAAAATTACATTTTAGTGCAAGAAGGGAAGGTCCCTGTTGGAATCTTTTAGGACATGTCAAAAGCCTTTGACACATTCAATCATGATATATTACTGGATGAACTTTCATATCTAGGTATTTCAGGTATTTCTAAAGATCTTCTAGCATCTTATCTTTCTAATAGATAGCAATATGTAAGTGTTGACAACCAAAATTCCAAAATAGCACAAATCACGACAGAGGTTACACAGGAATTAATTCTAGGCCCCCTTCTTTTTCTAACATATATTATTGGTTTTGTAAATACAAATACACTTTTTAAATTAATCCTGTTTGCTGATGATACTACTATCATCAGTAAAATTGATGCAAAACATTTTTAAAATTTATTCAATAAAGAATTAGATAGATAATTTTTGTGGCTTGAACTTAATAAACTGTCACTTAACATTACAAAATCCAAATGTATGTTTTTCCATCAGAGTCAAAAGTCAATTATTTATCCAATAATAACTATAAATGGTGTTACAATTGAAAAGATTGATAATTTTAATTTTCTTGGTTTAATAATTAACTTAAAATGGAATTCTCATGTCGACCATATTGCTAGTAAAATGTCTCGTTCTATTGGATTATTTATGATAATAACCCGTTTGTGACCAGCCCCAGAGATCTCCGTGATTTAGGGAGACCATTCAGATACGAGCCCCTGATATCTCCGGGTTTGATTGCATGAGATAACTATGACGTCATAAAATAATCTCGTTTCAGAAACAGCGCAGTAGCATAATAATATCGCGTTCAACAGGTTAAGACATACATTGCCAACTGATATTGTTTATTGGCTTGGAATAATCACCATAATAAGATATTTTCGCTGCAGAAAATGTTTTGAGGATCATTACGTTTTGTAAACTTTTCGCTCATTCAAAACCTTTATTAAAACAAGTTTCGTTGATAAAATTCGAAGATATGGTAAAAATGCAGTTCAGTGAAAGCTAAAGCCGGACCAATATTTAGCCAGATTCATTTTTAAAAATAAAAAATTCTGTTCCAGATTCCCTCACATTACAATCTTAATTAGGGGCTCCGAAAAGCCGGAACAATCAGTAACAGCTTCCGACGCCCCTGTGCCGGGATTTATTGTCAGCATGTCGGGCTGTATTGTCAGCATGTCGGGCCTTATTGTCAGCATGTCGAACTTTATTTTTAGCATGGCGGGCTGTATTGTCAGCATGCCGGGCTGTGTTGTCAGCATGCCGGGCTTTATTGTCAGCGTACAGGGCTTTATTGTCAGCATGTCAGGCTTTATTGTCAGCATGGTGGGCTGTATTGTCAGCATGCCGGGCTGTATTGTCAGCATGCTGGACTTTATTGTCAGCATGTCGAGATTTATTATTAGCATGTCGGGCTTTATTGTCAGCATGCCGGGGTTTATTGTCAACATGTCGGGCTTTATTGTTAACAAGTCGGGCTTTATTGTCAGCATGGCAGGCTGTATTGTCAGCATGCCTGGACTTTATTGTTAGCATGGCGGGCTGTATTGTTAGCATGACGGGCTGTATTGTTAGCATGGCGGGCTTTATTGTCAGCATATCTAGCTTTATTTCAGCATCTAGGCGCTATTGTCAGCATTTCGGGATTTATTGTCAACATGTCGGGCTTTATTGTCAGCATGGCGGGCTGTATTGTCAGCATGCCTGGACTTTATTGTTAGCATGGCGGGCTGTATTGTTAGCATGGCGGGCTGTATTGTTAGCATGGCGGGCTGTATTGCAAGCATGTCAAGCTTTATTGTCAGCATGCCGGGCTTTATTGCTAGCATGGTGGGCAGTATTGATAGCATGGCGGTCTGTATTGTTAGCATGGCGGGCTTTATTGTCAGCATGTCGAGCTTTATTGTCAACATGCCTGGACTTAATTGTTAGCATGGCGGGCTATATTGCTAGCATGGCGGGCTGTATTGTTAGCATGGCGGGCTTTATTGTCAGCATGTCAAGCTTCATTTTCAGCATCCCGGCTTTATTGTCAGATTTTCGGGCTTTATTGTCAGCATTTCGGGCTGTATTGTCAGCATGTCGAGCTTTATTTTCAGCATGCCGGAATTTATTATCAGCATTTCGGGTTTTATTGTCAGCATTTCGGGCAGTATTGTTAGCATGGCGGGCTTTACTGTTAGCATGGCGGGCTGTATTGTCAGCCTGACGGGGTTTTTTTACAGCATCCCTGTACTTCATTGTTAGCATGGCAGGCTGTATTGTCAGCATGTCGGGCTTTATTGTCCGCATGCCGGACTGTACTGTCAGAATGCTGGGCTTTATTGTCAGCTTGTCATGATTTAATGTCATCATGGCGGACTGTATTGTTAGCATGTCGGCTTTTTTGTCAGCTAATCGGGCTGTATTGTCAGCATTAGGGCCTTATTATCAGAAAGTCAGGCTATATTGTCAGCATGCCGGGCTGTAGGCCCTATGGTCAGTATGTCGGGCTGTATTAACAGATGTGGGGCTTTTAATCATCGCACTGTCCTACTAATTGATTCTATTAAACCACTGAAAATAATTAACCCTCCAGCACTTACTGATTTTTTTTCACCCCTTGAAGTTTTGTCTCGCTACTGTAACTCACAACTTCCAGTTTCTGAAAAATGATTGTATTTGTGAAATTGATGCTACAACGCATTATATCTAGTACAGCGGTATGGCAAAATAATTGTGCGTTTAATGAAGAAAGCACCAAATTTGACTTGTGAAATGTTTCATCAAGTATAATATTTTATGATTTGGAGCCACTTAAAATTCACACCGCGGGGCCGCCATATTGGATTATAAAATGGCGGCTTCAGAAGACTTTACATTTGAATTATTTTTGGTTCTATGTCTGCTTTCGACCTAATTATAGTGCCTTAAAGTACACTTGAGGCCAAGGAGTTGAATGATTTCACTATAAAATCTCATTTGCGTCTCCATCTGAGGTTTCAAGATAGGGTCTCAAAAAAGTCTCCCAATTTTTTTTCATTACCATGATAGGCTTGACAATAATGTCCAGATGTGCAAATAATTGATTTTGAGCTCATTCGGGAAGTGAAAGGTTTTACTTTGACATCAATTTCTTAACAAAATCTACTATTATAGTAGGCTATATAATTATTAGGCTCTATCTATGCATACATGTACATGGTTACACTCCGTGGGTGGTGGGTCATTTACAATACTTGTTCAATGATTACAAAGTGTGAGCCTTAAGTTGATGACTATTTTACTAGAAAACTAGATTTCAAATTGTCAACTTGTAATCACGCATCCAACATTCTGATGAAAATCCAGTACAATAAGCATATGGGTCCAAGTCTTGTATGCTACCCCCGATCAATCGAAGAGTGGTTCAGCCTGTCACATGACGAGATCGGCCAATCACCGCCGTCAGTCAGTTGTCATTTAAACTAGGGGGTAGAAAACGAGACTTACTGGACTCTCATACTGTTGACGATGTGCACAGACAGACAGACAGACAGACAGACAGACAGACAGACAGACAGACAGACAGACAGACAGACAGACAGACAGACAGACTGACAGATTTATTTTTGACCAAGAATGTACAAACATATATATGCATTAACATAACAGAAAATACATTATAGCAATCTATCCATAGCCTACATCTAATTCTGAGTCGGGAAAACTACCTTAAGGCACTGTAGTGCTGCTATCAAGTAGCAACCTCACTATTCAAAATCAAACACAAAACAATAGCTATGCAATAGCACTAATGATTTTGATCATTCATGATAACTAATTGCGAGAAATAGGTTAAATAAACAAAATACTGTAATGCAAAAGACCGTAATTCAGACATTACCAAACGACGCTCATTTGCATTCGTGCAGTTTGCGTGTAATTTATAGCGAAGCTTCTTATATACACACTCTATCTAATCAATTAAACTGTGGATGTGTAATAATAGTTTTATTACGAACAGGTGTAGCAGTGATGTGATGTTTTGTACTGATTTAGCGCATATTTTTAAATATATTTGGAAAGACCGTGGAGACTATGAGTATACATTTTTTCTGTAATACAAAGAGGAGTAGTGTTAACTATTTGTGTTATGCTATATTTAATGTATTTCCTTTCAAATTCATGCCGTATTTTAGGCGCTACAATTTTTTTGTTATTACGTGTAGGATATGAGTGTATATGGGAGTGCTGTGCGAGAATCATGTTGGTATGAAAGTATTGAGGAATGTTTTTTATGAATTAGCATATAATAAAATTTCAGTACATTTAGTTTATGTAGATCTTCTATTTTTAAAATCTGTAAGTTTTGGAAAAGAGGATCTGTGTGTGCATTAAATTTGCTCTTGGATTGATGCTGTACATGCACACGTGTAGGCCTACATTCAAAAGTGATGATCGAATACTAATAATATTATATAGACCATGAACTAGGACAAAATTGACAGCATTTTATCTCAAGTAACACATAAGCCTCCTCGTTATAAGTATGCAACTCAATCCATACAAAATGTTATAAACATTATTTTAGTCAGGGGGCTTAACCCATATTTATTCCTAAATTGTTCACACAGTCCCCAAAGCACCAAATTTGTACCACTTATGGCCAAGGCTATACACTTTTGGTTGCTCGCGGGAGCCAAGCCGGATTATCGCCGTTGGCGCCATATTTGACAAATCCAAGATGGCCGCCATTCTAATTAGGGTCATGTCATAAATTGTAAACTAATAGACGTAATACTCATGTAATATCACTTTTCTATGGTTTTCGAATATGCAGAATTTATTACTGATGTTTGAAGTTGATTTGGGAGGTATTTAAAGCACAAAAGGGCGGGGGCCCTAGGGTAGTGGTTAGCACCGCTGCCTTTCACGCCAGAGCTCGGGGTTCGGTTCCCGGTCTCGGCGGTTTGAAAGAAACAAAAATGTTTCTTCCCCATCCACGTGTGAAAGTTAGTATTGTGGGGAGCCTCCGTGACCGAGAGGTAGCGTGCTCGGCCTCAGACCGCCAGGACTCGAATTTCGAATCCTGTGTCTGGAGGAAAGTGTCATCTCAATCATCTCACCATCCTCAGGAGGTTCTCCTGGCCCAGTTTAGCCTATATGTGCACAAAGGTGGCCTAAAGCCCGATTCATTTCATTTATTTAAAGCACAAAAATATACGTAAAATGTATGTTCGGCAAAATATATGACATGCTACAAGTTTAAATGACAGTTTTTTTTTAATTTAGCAGCAACACAATCATCACAAGATTTTGTACCTTTGTGGTTCCTATGTATCAGCCATATTATTTCTTTTTATAGCTAGCTCACGTCAAAATTTGCAAACTAATAGCGGTAGAGACACACTTAAAAGCACGTATATGCTGGTTTAAAAAAATGTTTTAAAATCGTATGAGAAGCCAAGGAGTTGCGTTGACGGCGAAATTAGGAGCTAATTATTATTTCATTTCTTTGTAGGAGCTATTCTCCAGCGAAAACGAATATATTTCAGTTCAATATACTACATTGTAAACCCCCACATTGCTAACACCATTTTTTAACATGCAAGCTAGAGTATAAGTGGCAATCATTACAAATAGTTAACAGCTCCTTAAACGCGATTTTGGTGCTTAATAAAGATTATAGAGCACTTTTTTTTACATGGTGTAAACAAACTATTAGCATAAAACATCACAGGTCCAGCCCATACGGTTAATCTGACATCCAATAGAATGATCATGCATCATACTAATCAGAGCTGCATGATCAATTCGCTAAGTTTAATATAAATACATTATATTAGCTTATAATGCTCCAATATCTGTAACTTTCACATGTGTTAATAATAAATAAAATGACCTAATCGATCTAAATTGAAAGGCATTATTTAACAAAGCCGTGAACAGACCTGTGGGCGCGACAGAACATTTCATTTCTGCTGTAGTCTACTGTAAATATTGTTCTTTTGAACGCATTTCATCATACTATATTTCTTGCTTACCTGAGCTTTTGAGAATAACCTGCCACTAATATATCAACAGAATGACAAACACATAAGTGTCAGATATTAATAGTAGTTAGGTTATATTGAGAAATGTCTTGAAGTGTCAAGTGAATTGTAATGAACAATGTTTTCTTTTTGTAAAAATTGCAATAAGTTTCAGGAATGAATATAATGGGTTGAGACCAGTATACAATTTACCAATGTCTGTGGGATTGGTGAATACGGCGTAGTTAGTGTTCACACATGCAGGCACCCTGATCACTGTTACGTATTAAACACTTCTCCAGATTATAAGTAGTTTAAATTGTAATATTTAGCTTTGCCTATTTTTTATACAGAATATAGGCCTAATCATTTTTATACTGTCCCATATGAGAAGCTAAAATCAACCTTACATTATATTGAGAATGTTTTTTTATCGGGTTATCATTGAAAGAAATATTCTCAGTGTATCAAATTATTATTGAAAATAATGTGTACATGTGAGCTGGTACTTTAAATGTTACTATAAATAAACGTTTGTGTAAATTTAATGTGACAAAATCTGTGACGTTCATCACAGAAACGCTTATATTTACAGAACTGTTATGCACATTTAGCGAGAAATAGAAATATGTCATATAAAAAATTGCGTTTAAACATGTTAAAAAACTAAAAAATCACATTTTGACTGTTTTAATATGTATAGTAACATAAATAGAACATATTATTTTTTCAATGTGTGTACCTAGTTAGAATCAAGTAAAATAACATTTTTATGCATTTTTACCATTGGGAATCTATTTTTTGAAACTCAATAACCTTGACCTACAATGTTTTCACCTAGAAATATAATACAATGAAGTGTAGGATAGCTTATATAACATTATTTTCACCAAGTAGCCATTCAAAAAAGGGTTTTCGGTGACGTCACAGCGTCTCACAGAATTTATAATTACTATATGCCTACATTCAATATTACTGTCACCATGGTCACATAATGTACCATGTATACATATAGTCCTAATATACAACATTTTCAAATAAAAGTCAAATTTTAATTATATAATAACAAACTCAAACCTGTGTAATAATAGTAACCTTGATAGCTAAAATTATTCATAAATTACATCTACAATATTGCTAAAATAATCTGATTATGTGATATTCTGACTGCACTTGACGAAAGAAAGGGATTGCTAGACCTCTCGGCTGCCTTCGACACAATAGATCCGACACTAACACTTAATTGCATTTCAAGCTGTTCACTG
The DNA here is from genome assembly GCA_964017125.1 of Flabesymbios commensalis. Classification (NCBI taxonomy): domain Eukaryota; kingdom Metazoa; phylum Annelida; class Polychaeta; order Terebellida; family Flabelligeridae; genus Flabesymbios; species Flabesymbios commensalis. The sequence continues at coordinate 49,835,850 of OZ024910.1, read as the reverse complement.
CACGGCCCCTAGCTACTTGTGTACCCTGGTGTATCATAATAGATCAAAAAGGGAACTCCGCTCGGGCAGAGGAGCCATCCTGCTGCAACAACCTCGATTCAAGCCGACGTCTGGGAATCGGTCTTTTACAATAGCTGTCCCAAAACTGTGGAGCTCTCTCCCCGAAGGAACTCTCTCCCCGAATGATATCCGACTACACTGAATTCAGGAAAAAATTAAAAACAAAAACATTCATTGTGATTGGATAAGAGCGCCTTTGAGTGATTTGAGAATTGGCGCTTTATAAATACACCATTACTATAACTATAACTGTTATGGTTACAGATACATTTAACCCGTTGACAATGGACAATACTTTATTTCACTCGGGCTATACATGGCTTGGAGTATGAAATAGTACATAGCAATAGTCAATTATAAAAGGTAGTATGGTAATACATAGTAAAAAAATAAAGTATTATATATAGTTGCTGCAGACCCATGTTTCGGACACGACGCTGCCACATGGGAAAGGGAAAAAGTATGTGTAAAGCCCAAGTCACGCGGGGCTTTTTCGAGTAAAAGAGATATACGGTCGGCATTTACGCGGTCCGTCCGCCACGGAACCGAATCGAATCGTATTGGAACTCGCGCACCGCCAGCCGACCGGCCGTCGACCGCGGGTGTTTTCTAATTTTTGAACATGTTTGAAAACTTGGTACGGTTCACGCGCGGTCCGCCGAACCATGTATAACCTTATAGCATTGTAAACTTCCATAAATGACCGCAAATGATATTTTGTGAACCGTAAATGACCTTAACTTACCTCGGGGTTTTCCAGGGCTGAGGTTGGAAAAAGTGATTTTCGGGGCTTTTTTATGAATTGATAAGGTTACATACAGTTGGCTATAAGCGGTCTAATGCGGAGACTTAAGGTTATTTGTGGTGATATAGGGTTATATAGTGAAATTTACGGTTCTGTGCAGTCGAGAAATGTTCAATGAGTTCATATACTGTAATTCACGCTCTGAGTAGATGTCATATACGGATCGACAAGAGGCGTTTTACGGAGATTTTCTGTAAAATAAGGAATAATTATTTCCTGGTAGGTTCGGGTACTACACAATATATATTTATTATTAAACAAGCAAAAAAACATCCAACTTAAATATGATAGTATTTTGTTGTATGTTCAAAATAGTAAAATCTAGCCAATAATTGACCACCAGTTCTATTCGCTTTCAATTTAACTACATGATGCATATCTATATCACTGAAGCTTGAATTGATGTTTACATACAATAATTATGTAGAAATCAATTCAACATTGAACCAGATCAACCGTTGATTTGCAAATTAGAATATATATTTGCAGCTTAGAATAGATATCATGATATTCTAGTATGATATAATAATTTTTACTCATGGCGCAACAAAATAATCAGATTTGTATATTATCATGTTAATGGCGGCCTCGTCGAGTTAAGGTTGAGACCAGTGTATCGACGTTAATTTCGCGTGGGGTCCCGCGCTGCGCGCTCCTCACACATACATCCATCCTCATACTTGACAGCTATGTGGATCTGCCTACAGGATAGCAAGAGGGTGGCACATGCTTTGGCTGAGTAAACAAGGTTGGTCCAAACCGACAAACATATTTTGCTATGCTCATCCCATACTCACCCATGTATCAAGGTCAAATTATCTATTTGGCGATGGTTGCTTTCTTCCAAACAAAAATGGCTTGTAGTACAGATTTTTTTACATTTACAGATTTAATAGTGTCAATTGTGTTGCTGTACACCATCATAACACATCGTTCAATGGGTTCCATATGAACACATTCCAGAGTCAAACCTCGTAGATCTTCAGTAAAGGTAATCAATGTCTCCATTTGACACCAGGCCTGGAGTGTTTTGCAATGTGAACTAGGAACTCTTTTTAACACAGGTCAGAATGCAGGAGCTGAGCTGTATCACAACCTGTTAAGAGATGCAATAACGGCGAAGCTATTGACTAATATGAGCATTGCTGCTGGTTACGAATATACACAGCCTTTGCCAAACCATTTCAATTACTCTGCATAACTGTTTTGTTTATTTTGATAAAAATAACCTAAAAAGTACAAAATTAAACAATCATTCTTATTGTTTTAAAGGCTTTATAAATGCACTAAAACGGGGTAAATGTAGCGGAACTAGTTCACCATGCGAAACACCATCAAGTATTATGAAGTAGTGAATCGGTTTGTGTACAATATGTATGTAATAGTGGTCAGGTTATGGGCCAATATAATGTTTCATTGAACAACACAAAACCGCCTTAATTGCAAACACTAGACGTTGAACTGAATCGACATAATGCTGGGCCAGTACCGCAGACAATGGGCCGACATTAGTCTGCCATTGGATCAATGCCGCATGTTAGCTGAGATACAAAGCCCACTTAACCATCCGTAGACGTCATGAGACTAGGTCAAACGGTTACAGTAAAGTCTGATGTTTAAAATATCATGATGTTTAAAAGATGATTTACATTACTAGTTATTACTGAATTTGATGCTAATTTCGCTACGATTTCCCACGGTCTGGGGAGAGCGTTTAAATGGCGGGCCAAAGTCATATTTTTCTGGTGAGTGACATTCTCCATACCGGTACCTAAATTAAACATGACATTATATGCATATATATCACCCATATCACACAAAGTAATAACTCCTAGATATGTCTAAATGAAATGAGATAATACACCTTTTACTGTTAAGAATAATATTGAAAGTCTTCCACTCTTTTTTCAATGATGATCGTTATCTGCCACTTGGTACTTTTAATGTCCTGATTATACAAACAGTGTGTCTTACTCAGCTGTGATCAGGTCTTTGTTTTGGTGGGGCAGCAATATTAAAAAATATTAAACTTAATAACTCAGTAACATGGGGAGTAAAATAAAAAATAAAACACCATTCTCCATGGATTAATCTTTTGAATAAAATAAACAAAACAGTTATGCAGCTTTACTTTTTTTAAATACACTAAGAGCTAAATCAACAATGTCCTTTATGATCATTCATACTAAAGCTTTGATATTTTGCATGGCTCAAGTTAGGAAAAATACATTATCTTCCCTGTGTGGTTGTAATGTTCTCACATCAAAATTTAATTGTATAACAATAGTGTAGTGAATGAACAAGAGTCGAGGGCATGGTATCACAATTGTTACAATACATATTATAATGTCGCTACTTTAGTAAATAAATTTAGCTAATTTTCTAATGACATCTTTAGTATCGCTTGATAAATGTTGTATGAATTTGTACATGCTAGGGTTTTTGCTATATAATCGACAGGTAGAATGTGTTTAATATGTTCAGTCTTTATGCGTTCAAATGTACAGTTGTCCCCTTCCCTGAAACTGTTTGGTAATGGTTTTGAGTCTAAATTTGGTGAGTGAAACCACTACGAGTAAATAAGACGACTGACATAGTACGACTGTCACGACCATGTTAAGAATTAGCTGTGTTAGGACTATATACTGACAAGCACGCCTTGGGACGACATTTCATGCAAAGTGTGAAAGCTCTGGAATATAAGGAGTCATTCATGCAGAGAGGAAAAAACCCCTTTTTTATGGGGCTGCGGCCATTCTTATTTTAAAAAGAGGACTAGTTGATGAGATCCACAGCTTCAAATGAGTGAAAAGTATATGGCAAAATGAAGGTAGACGATACAGAAATATTGCGGATTGATGTCGCATTCCAACTTTAACATATTTAAAAGCTGATATATGTAGCGTATAAGAAAATTGTAAAAAAAATATATAAAATCGAGGCCGGCGGTTAAAGGGTGAAAACGTTGCAATTATCAGTCTTGCTGATGAGCTAGATATTAGCACATCTATTTAGTCTGTTTGCTCTCGAGTTCGACATTTGACGGTCTTTATATTGCAGAAATTGTCATTTACATTATTTTGTCAACACTTTTTTTTTTAATTTTGAACAGTCAGATATTTAAAAAAGTTGATTTAAAAGCAGGTAGCCTACAGGCATTATGTGGTAAACTTGGTGACATGGTTTATTTACCTAATTTGGAAATGCAAATTTGAAAAAGGAATTATCTATTAAACTGTTTTTTTGTGTTGATATACTATAAGAAAAACAAATGTTTTATAGTTTTATCTATATGTCGTTCATTATATTTTTGTCTCTTAGAACGACCCGTTTTATAATAGACTTTGTCATATTTGACAGGAAAAAGGACATGAGTCACCAATTTTATTTTTTCCTTCTAAAGATATCTATATTTTTAATTTGGCAGCCGTAACCTATGACAAAAAAAGTTCTTAACTCGTATGTATTAGGAGATGTATGTAAGGTCCGCTTTCCTAACGGGCCTCACATTTAAAAACATGAATGGTCAACACAGTTAAACTTGGCCGATTGACAGGTTTTGAATCTTTGCAGGACATTATATTGCAGAAATTGTCATTTACATATTTTGTCAACACTTTTTTTTCAATTTTGACCAGTCAAATATTTAAAAAAAAAAGTTGATTTGAAAGCAGGTAGCCTACAGGCATATTGTGGTAAACTTGGTGGCATAGTCTATTTACCTAATTTGGAAATGCAGAATTCGAAATTATCAATTAAACTGCTTTTTGTTATTTTACCTTTACCCAACTAGCATGCAGCTTGCCCATCATATAGATATTTATAATGAAAATGAATGAGTTGGTGTACTATGTATCATCTGATTAAATCATAATCAAATTAATTGTTTGCGAATGCTTAAATTTACTTTCTTTATGAAACAAATATAATACAAAATATAATAAAAACAATAGTGTATGCTTGTGACTTGCAATACATATTTGTAGTAACAAGTACATGGTATGGTACTCGGGTACAAGTAGAAGTGGGCTACATTTATCTGATGTACATTTCTCCTTATATTTGTCGAAATACATTACATAAAAACGACATCAACATAGTTGGCTATTTTTCACTTAAAAGGCAAGCCATATGAGAGAAGATAGGCCAAGACAATATCGTTACAGTATTCATTTAGAAGTTAAAATACATCTGGCGTCGACATGGCGGACAAGCTGGGGAAAAACACAATATATATGTTAAAGCTTTTCTTAAAGTAACATCTAAGGCACGACACATAAAGAACCTGGTAGATCAGAAAATATACATAACATACTCTTTATAAAACATTATATCTTGAAAAATAGCGTTTCAATTATAGTTTTTCTTGTAAAATCATAATAAATTACTTACTTTCACCATCGATAAATGTTTAAAATAACTTACAATTACATAATTATATCGGTTGTGCATTAACACTTTTGCAGTCTTGTGATACATTATTTTCCCCGAATGTAGGGCATATTGGCCAATATCTGCTGCAACTGGCCCTTTTAACATATGTTGTACAAAGAGGAAGTGTATATGTGTTTGACGTAAGCAAAGCTGACTTGTCTGATGACACGTCTTCTCTCCACTTAGACATGCCTCGTTCTTCAGGTGTGCCTTCAAGGAACAAGAGAGCAGCGAAACAAAATGTATAAAAATGATTAACAGTTGTAATTAATATGCTTACTAGCTCTTAACCGTTTCAGCACGCGGACCGTCTTTATACGTCATATAAAGACGATCCCCGCTTTCAAACAATTAAAATATTTATAATGGTCGTAGACCAATACCATAGGTATTCAAAAGAATTAGAAAGAGCTAACTAAGACATTTATGGTGAATTCAAATTGAAACTCTTTAGTGTCTATTGTTTAAGCAAAGTAATTCAGTGTTGTAAGGGTTAAAGGCCCATTCCCAGGCAAATGAGATGTTTTTGTTTTTGAGTGTTTGAATGAGTGAAGGCAACATTCCGACAGATTACAACTTTTAGCAGCATCCGTTGGCAACGTAATCAGATTTCGAAAAAAAACAGATTATGACAAAATGTCGTTCATTATATTTTTGTCTTTTAGATCGACTTTTATAATAGACTTTGTCATATATTTGACAGGAAAAAAAGACATGAGTCATCAATTTTATTATTTCCTGCTAAAGATATACCAGCCGTAATCTATGACAAAACAAAAAATCCTAACTAGTAATAGGAGAAGAAATATACGGTCGCAGATGTATCACATCGTTAAAGAAGTTGCGAGTTCAATTACAACGTCATCGGAAACAATCACCGCTTTCCTAACGAGCCTCACATTTAAAAACAGAAATGGTCAACACAGCTAAACTTGGCCGATTGACAGGTTTTAAATCTTAGCGGGATATCGTGAACATCGCCAAAATACACAGGCAATATTCATGGGATGTTCGTGGCTGGTGTAGTGACAAAAAGGAAAGGATTTTCCTCAGTGTTGAGCCTTTCAATGAAAAAAAAATTAAATCAACATCGGACCCTTCGTCTAGGCCCTCAGCGGGCCGGTTTTATGGGCACTCCTACTTGAATTAATGTCATGGTTTTCCGAAATTGTATGAACATTTCGAAATACACACTTATCGTGTATATATCTATTTCAAATAGATGGTGGAGAAAGATAATATAGATGTACAATGATATTAGTCTAAATAACACAATTTTAAACTTTTAAAGGCACTTGGGAATAGGACTTTATAGTGCCAGCCACGTCTATATCCGTTTTCAGCTTTTGTGTTTGTTCAAACAAACAAACAAACAAACAAACAAACAAACAAACAAACAAACAAACAAACAAACAAACAAACAAGCAAACAAACAAACAAACAAACAAACAAACAAACAAACAAACAAACAAACAAACAAACAAACAAACAAACAAACAAACAAACAAACAAACAAACAAACAAACAAACATAATATAATTGGAAAAGTTAGCCTGAAATTTCTTAGATTGGCATATATTTCATTTCAACTTGCTCTCATGTAGGTGATTTTTAACCACTTGAACTTGTGATTTGCGGTAGCGAGACGCATCTTCAAGTGGGTAACATTTGTAATTATTTAACATAGTGTGCAAAGGGTTAATACTACTACTACATTACATTACGATCACAACAATAAATACAGGGATTTTCAAAATGATTTGACACACTCAAATTTATATAGTAATTAAATAGTTACAATAATCATTTGAGGGGGAAATGATGGATAGCGCAAATATTTCATTTACACCCACGTGTAAATATTTGTTCAGCCTTAAACATTTAAGTGAATAATTTAATTTACTTACAAAAAAAAAGGGTTTGCATGTATACGTGAATAACATAATATTTTTTTTTACCAAACATGCAAATAAACGATAACAAAATTAAATCGTCTAAGAAAAAACGTTTATGATTATACAGTTGGCTATTTATTCACATGACCGTATCCAAAGTCACCACTTTAATGAAAAAAGTTATATACTTATAAATGAGAATGTATTTATACACGTTTATGTAAATTGAATATATATAATATCCCAGCAAACACGACACGTTGAAACAATAATGTTTTAATGTTGGCCCAATGTCTGCGACGCTGGCCCAACATTAAAACATCATTGTTCCAACGTGTTGTGTTTGCGGGGATATGACATCTTTCCCAAACTGATATTAATTCACAAATAATTCACAGCAGTAGCATTTACCTGCTGACACACATATCAAAAACAAAATTAATCTAATTTTGTTCGTTAAGCTATAAATTGCATCTGTGTTTTACAGGCCAAAATTACAAAATATTTTTCTGTGGTTTCAGTGATGTAAGAGTACCTAAAATTGCAAGCATATTATAACTTAGATACGTAAAACAGGATCATTTTAGTGTTTTTTTTAATCGCATCTTCACAATCAAGTTAACTACCTCCAAGAACAATTAACACATGTCTCCTGTAAATTAAGAAAACATTTTTACCTGGTATCGTATTATCCAGTATGAAAGCCACACTACCTCCAACAAACATATGTGTCGACAGGAGAATCGTAACAATTTGATTTAATTCAGGAACACCTGTTATGTTGTCATATCAAACAGATACATGATATATTATACAATATACATGTGGTTTCTATAAATTTGAATGATGATTACTTCAACTGATTTTCTGCATGCATACTATTACATGGTGCAGATGCACAGGAGTGTGTAAATAGATATAAGGATGAACAATGTGGCGTTAATTTAGTTACATAATTATTATGAAAGTGTTGAAGTAGGCCTACCCACCAATATTAATTCGATGTTGATTTACTGTCACCCAATTAGGTAGTGAAAGACCAAAGAATAGGGAGAAACCAACTATCATAAGGTTTCTTGAAGAGTTCAAATCAATGTACTGTAGATTTGAAAGTCCAACTGCAGCCACAGTACCTATTCAAAACAAGTATAAGCACATATAATTATACAATTTTAATATTATTCCTTCCTCGTGATTAGACCATGTAGTCTCATAGCACCTGTTGTTCATATAATGACGTCATCAGACGAAATACCCACATGATAGTGTATGGTTTTCAGTCATCCCTAATTGCCCTATAAACCGAAATGTGTCTGTGATCATAAAAATATTGTGAAAATCACTCACCAAAAAGGATCATAAATATTCCTCCCATAACAGGATCTGGCACAGACACGAAGAAGGCGCCAAATTTGCAGAATATTCCAGAAACTATCAGGATTAATCCCATGCTTACAATCACCATTCTGCTACCAACCTGTACACCAACATTTTTGTATCTAATGAAAATGATAATTCTACGGCAAAAAAGGTAACATTTTTTTAAATATCTAAATTGCCTTCTTGGAATTGTATCCATATCATAGTTGTGACAAATTTTAAACAACAATTTTTATAGGATTAGTGTGTGCCAAACATGCATGCATACAAGTTTCTCTATATTACATCAGCTATTGGCTTAATGCTATATATATAATTATTAAGGCTAACAGACGCCAGAATATGAATCTGTAGACGTCAGATACTGACGTCTAAAGTCGATCCCCGCACTGTAAGAGTATTTTTCTATATTGACCGTAGACACGTAGCATAGGTATTCAAATAAATCGAAAAAAAGTAACAGTTATGATGATTTCAAATTGAAACCAACCATTTGAGCTTGAATTTCATGGTTTAAACAACAAATATTGAGAGCTTTAAGGGTAAAAAGTGAATTGTCAGGGACTATACTCGTCGGACGCATGCCGTGACTTCTCCGCAAATTATGTCAGTTTACTCATGACGGTGATGACTTCGCATTCTCGCAAGTGTCAGGTTTGCTCACTATATCACTTATTGCATCATTTACTTATAACCTATTATGTGAATAGCATGCCTAATAACTATAAATGGGACAAAATTCCAACTGACTTTAGTGATACCAATGAGAGCAATGCTTCCACTGTGGGATGTTGTGGCATTTCCTGTACCCAATATTCCGGCAATCATGCAAGCCAGACCCTCCACTGCAATACCTATCAATAGAAAAGAACATGTGCTACTATAATTAAAAATGTACAAATATCATCTGTACGATAACTTATTTTTAATTGAGTGTGTTCACTTCCAACTTCACAATATATTTTAGTAGTTGGAACAAATTCTGTAGGTATCAGCATAAAATGACAATTTATGTAGAGTGGACCTAATGAAAATGTCTCCACAAAATAAAACTTTATGTAGAAATGTTTATAAATTTGACAACCATTATTGTCATTATTTGGCATATAGTTGTCAAAAAATAAAAAGATAAACCGAAATAACCATTTTGACTTAATTAAAATGAAAAGCTCTCCAAAATATATTATTATTATTATGCGTTCTAACATATAATATTAGTTTTTTTGTTGATGAGAACATCTTCTCTGATCATTATCTTACACGAGATACTACAGCTAAAAAGGCAACATTTGCAACAGAGATCATAAAGATAGCAACTTTGTTAAAATGATCAATGCTACATGGCTATTTATATATTAGTAATAGGAAAACTCTTATCGTTGATATGCTTTGCCAACATATATGGTAATCTATGCAATCCAACGACAACAAATGTTTCTCCCTTGCTAAATCGTTACGATCCAGTAGTCTGGGGAGCCTCTGTGACAGAGAGGTAGTGTGATCTGCCATAGCTCGAATTTCGAATCTTTTGTCGGGGGGGGGGGAGGGGGCAGCATCATCTGCTTCAACTCACTATCCTCAGGAGGTTCCCCTCTCACAGTTTAGCCTATGTGCGCACAAAAGTAGCCTACAGCCCAATTCGCTCATTCATATATTTATTCATTCATTCGTATGTTCATTCGTTCATTCGTTCATTCGCTTATTCATTCATTCATTCATTCATTCATTCATTCATTCATTCATTCATTCATTCATTCATTCATTCATTTATTCATTCATTCATTCATTCATTCATTCATCCATCCATTCATTCATTCATTCATACATTCTGTCCTTCTTCATTCACTCACTCACTCACTCACTCACTCACTCACTCACTCACTCACTCACTCACTCACTCACTCACTCACTCACTCACTCACTCACTCGCTCACTCACTCACTCACTCACTCACTCACTCACTCACTCACTCACTCATTCTTTCGTTTGTTCGTTCGATCGCTCCTTCGTTCACTCGTTTGTTCGTACGTTCGTTCGTTCATTCGTTCGTTCGTTCGTTCGTTCGTTCGTTCGTTCGTTCGTTCGTTCGTTCGTTCGTTTATTCATTCCAGTCATTTATTAATTTATTCATTCGTTCGTTCATTTGTCCGTTCATTCATTCATTCATTCATTCATTCATTCATTCATTCATTCATTCATTCATTCATTCATTCATTCATTCATTCATTCATTCGCTTATTCATTCGCTTATTCATTTCTCCGTTCGTCCGTACGTTCATTAGTTCGCTCGCTCGCTCGTTCATTCGTTCGTTCGTTTGTTCGTTCGTTCGTTCGTTCGTTTGTTTGTTCGTTCATTCGTTCGCTCGTTTGTCCGTTCATCCATTCCATTCATTTATTCATTTATTCATTCATTCATTCATTCATTCATTCATTCATTCATTCATTCATTCATACGAGGAGTGGAGTTTACGTGAATTAAATGTTGGACCAACATCTACGATGGTGACACAAAATCAAGCCAACATCATGTGGATGTATTGTGTATCTTGGCGACCACTCTTATAATAATCACCTCTATTGATGGCATGTGTTGGTGGCGGTGCGGCTCCTGCCACTTTAGCACACGAGTGATAATCACCAACTGATTCCACAGTACTTGCCAAGGCTCCAGTCATCATGCCAAGTATACCCGCGATACTCACTGTAGGCCAACCCCACTGAACTGTATGGCAAACAAATACATGGATATTGTAAGGTGACAGTGGTGATTACACACCGCGATCCACAACTTGAAGTGTGTAAAATAGCATTATGTCCCATACATTATAACAAATTCAGACACTATTCACGCACGAAATGTCCTAGAACGCCATGCTCAACGACGTGTTGAAATAAACATAAACAAAATTGTCTATGATATTCTCAGCATTTTACAAAATAAAAAATGTATTCTCATTATATTTCTTTATTAAAATATTTTTATTGTCTTCGTAGAAAAATTATACAAAAGTAAGACCAGACGCAAATTGGAAAATTAATGAATCCATCATATAAAATATCATTAAAAGACAATGTGAAAGTAAAAAACTTTTTTTTTCTGCCAATTTCAGGAAATAAAACAGATAGCTTCAGTTATGTTTCTGTCTTGTTTTTTTCAGCGCTCTCATTAGTTTTTTCAAAAATCGTTCCAAAGTTCGAAAAAAACAGAGAAAAAACATAGTGGCCTTACATGCAAAATTATTTATTATATCGAAGATTCTTGCTGGGCCTACAACCTTTCCACATGCAGGTCTACTTACATGGATATGGAAATCTGAACCAAGGTGCATCGTGCATAACACCAGATGAGGTGTCTACCCGCACATGGTAACCCCACTGTCCAGGCTGATCAGTGACGGCACCAGTCCATGTTAATATCCCACAAGCTAACCATCCCACCAGGATGGACAATATAATCTGAACAAAAACACGACATAATGTCAGTTCATATCAATATCCCACAAGCCAACCATCCCACCAGGATGGACAATATAATCTGAACAAAAACACGACATAATGTCAGTTCATATTATTATCCCACAAGCCAACCATCCCACCAGGATGGACAATATATTCTGAACAAAAACACGACACAATGTCAGTACATATTAATATCCCACAAGCCAACCATCCCATCAAGACGGACAATATAATCTGAACAAAAACACGATATAATGTCAGTACATATTAATATCCCACAAGCCAACCATCCCACCAGGATGGACAATATAATCTGAACAAAAACACGACATTATGTCAGTACATATTAATATCCCGCAAGCCAACCATCCCATCAAGACGGATAATATAATCTGAACAAAAACACGACATAATGTCTGTACATATTAATATCCCACAAGCCAACCATCCCATCAAGCCGGACAATATAATCTGAACAAAACACGACATAATGTCAGTACATATTAATATACCTCAAGCCAACCATCCCACCAGGATGGACAATATAATCCGAACAAAACCACGACATAATGTCAGTAACATATTAATATCCTACAAGCCAACCATCCCATCAAGACGGACAATATAATCTGAACAAAAACACGACATAATGTCAGTACATGACAATTTTCCACAAGCCAACCATCCCATCAAGACGGACAATATAATCTGAACAAGAACACGACATAATGTCAGTACATATTATCCCACAAGCCAGCCAACCCACCAAGATGGACAATATAATCTGAACTAAACCACGACATAATGTCAGTACATATTAATATCCCACAAGCCAACCATCCCACCAAGATGGACAATATAATCTGAACATAAACACGCCATAATGCCAGTACATATTAATATTCCGCAAGCCAACCATCTCATCAAGACGGACAATATATTAATCTGAACAAAAACACAACACAATGTGAGTACATATTTTTATCCCACAAGTCAACTACCCCATCAGGACGGACAATATAATCTGAACAAAAACACGACATAATGTCACTTCATAGCGAGTATGACACACATTTCCTGTATTTTATATTTGCATTGCTTTTGAAATATTCCCATCGTGCATGACGCTGTAAAATACCCGGTAATTCCCAGTACTTTATTTAAATTATTATAATTATATGGGAATTATACATGCTACATAGCACAGTGATAGATGATTGAATAACAAATATATAACGAGATATATTACTTGAAATGCGGATACACGGACTGAAAGAAATTTAAAATAAAAATATTTTCAATGACTTACAGGAAATGCCATGAACACGCGAAAGTGTGTGACATCAAATCCTCTCTTTCCATGAAGTCTATAGAAAGGTATGGGTACATGGACATCCTTGAGGTACTGAGAAAACAGCATGACAAGTACTATGGATCTGCAAGTAGGCACGGTACCAGGTTAACCCCAATCCTGCTGATCCCGACTATTGTCGTTTTTAACCTATTTTCACCCACTTGAAGTTTTGGATCGCGGTAGCGAGACACAAACTTCAAGTGGGTGAAAATTAAATAAATTAACTCAGCAGGATCAGGGTTGAAAGTAAACAAATGCCATTCACCTTAGTTTATGATTTTCTATTTTATGTTTGTATCTACATCTTTTAATTCGGTTAGTAAGATAAAAGCGAGGAAGCTTCAACTACTTCAAAAAGTGGGATATGTACACCTCTTAACTTTTAAGATATATTGGCCTACTGGACAAAAAATGTAAGACTCAATAAATGTTTGTTAAAATTGTCAACCTCGTTGAAAAAAAATCTTCTATACTATGTGTAGTTTTTATTGACCAAAACAAATGCCCAATCATTAAAGTCAATGGTGAATTAACACAACTTAGAAAGCTACTTTTTACTAGGATTACTTGAGTCTTATGTTGTTTTTAATTGTGTATAAATATACTCACAAAATGGCAATCCACCAGAATTTCTCACATGTTTCCGCAGTGAAAGTGAGCAGACTCAAACCAATCAAAGCTATGGTCGGAGCGATTGTGATTGGTCCGATATATCGCATGAGAAACCCGATAAATCCCGTGGCTCCAAGAAGCGCTTCAAACAGTCCTCCCATGATAACTGCCCCCTGAATCTGAGATAACGTGGGCGTATGCAAAACCATGGTCACAGAGCTGATATTTTGGAAAAAAATAACCCTTGCAGCGCAGGGATCAACTTTAGACGTCAGAAACTGACGTCTGCAAACGTCACTCAGATTCTGACGTTTGAAGTCGATCCCAGCACTGTATAAGAGTAAACATATAATCAGATGATGGGCGTAGACCCATAATATAAGTATAAGTATTCAAATCGAGCGGAAAGCCAACCGGGGTATTTATGGTGATTTCAAATTTAAAAATCCTTAATTCGATCTCCATGGTTTATTTTTAAAAATTCAGCGTTTTAAGGGCTAACTTATCTATGTGGGGACATAATAATTGACACACTGGGTAACTCATAGCAGAACTATGTCGACCTGTCTGCAACATGTTCTCACTGTCCTGTGTGTACATGGCTACACCAGTAATTCTGGCTCAAAAATGGGAGATTAATTTCCAATCGCCGCAAACAACATCGAGTAACGCTACAAAATCATGGAGTAATAATTTATTAGTATATTTCACACTATATTTCAATAGAATTACTGGCACATTCTGTCCACAGCATTTCTCGAGGCGAACCCATCACTTTTTTGTACCGCTCACTTTTTAAAAGAATCTCGGAAAACAGCTTATTTTACAACATTTGATTCACTAGAAATACATTCCGGTGTACCATGATTGTAATCAATTTTAATATAAGTTCCTCCATGAAATATCTTAAATGAAAGCACATATTGTTTGTCACTTACTTCTCGCATTCGAGGTTTCCATATGGCTTCTATTTCTACACTTGTGTTTGACTCCAAACTCGAATTGTATGTAAAATCATTTGTCAATGTTGTGTTGATGTCTAAACAAACAGTTCGATATTGTTAATATTTTCAATGCCTTTTTAAAATACGCCATAATATGCAATTTAAAAGTTTTATATTAGTTAACGATTATATGTACACGTATAAAAAATCATCATAATATCCATCATATGTGATAAAAGTGTGGAGAATAGACACAAAAAAAGTAAGTTCTTTTCGCTTACCTGGACAGACCCATTTTGGTGAACTCATCAAAGCAAGCGTAGGTGTGAGGAAAGAAAATGTTGTACATTGAACGATGGGTAATCTACAAATTATAATTAAAAGTAAATTAATTGTATTAATAATAAGCTATGCAACGTATTATGTACAGTTAAACATGTGAACGTTTCTATTACAAGAGTAGCAATACTAGGGCTAAGGCCTACTACAGCATAGTGTGTTTTAATATAGGCTTATCATCATAATATAAAGCAAAGAACATTTAGCTATATTGTATTTTTTCAGAAAAAACATGAATTGTATAGTGTATTTTTCCTATTGTTCTTTTCATTAATATAGGGGCCTACATTCTACTATATTAATGGAGGCATAATATTGATAATTTTGTCTACATTTACTATATTCTGCAAATTTAAACAATAAATTGGTCTTCACATGCCAAAATGACATAATTATAACGTTTATGCTGATTTATATGTCGGCCTAAAAAATAATTGTTGGTTTCCGATTGCCGACCGACCCGATGTTTGCCACTCATTAAAGGTGTGGTCAACTGTCAAAATTCGCGGGACAAGGGTCCCCCAGAAGGCAAGAGTGCCCGTGGGTAGGCCAAGGCCATATTTCATAATAATAATAAATATGCGATCGTCATGTGTTTGTTTGTTTGTTTGTTTGTTTGTTTGTTTGTTTGTTTGTTTGTTTGTTTGTTTGTTTGTTTGTTTGTTTGTTTGTTTGTTTGTTTGTTCGTTCGTTTGTTTGTTCGTTCGATCGTACGTTCGTTCGTTCGTTTGTTCGTTTGTTCGTTTGTTCGTTTGTTCGTTTGTTTGTTTGTTTGTTTGTTTGTTTGTTTGTTTGTTTGTTTGTTTGTTTGTCTGTTTGTTTTGTTTGTTTGTTTGTTTGTTTGTTTGTTTGTTTGTTTGTTTGCTTGTTTGTTTGTTTGTTTGTTTGGAGTAGCTAGCTTCGAATAAGGCTGTCAGGGCCTTTCGTCATTGTCGATCTGTCACTATCTCCCGGCAAGGATCGAATGTATCTCGTGTTTGCTTACAAAATGAAAATTCGGAACAGCCCAATTCCGACACGCTCACGCGCACCGACGGATGTTCCTTGCGGCCCCCTCACCAGTGCTCTTTGCATGACGATGTCTCGAATGCAAATTATTAGCGGAAACCAATATGGCTGAACTAAGCAATAGCCATGTGAACCTTTCCAATTTTTAAACTGAAGAAATATCATACTAAAATATTATTTATATCAACAACTATTTCAATATTCAAATCAAGTTAAAACAACTTGTTTCCCGCAGGATTCAGCATTTTTCAAAGTCGCGTTGAATGTGACAGATCGACATCCCAAAATCCGAGCAAATCCAGCAACATGATTGCAAACACGGACCAATACATGTCAGTGATTTCAACGGCATCTAGGCCTATATCGGAAAACGGGTGATTTTGTGTTTTAGTCACCGGCAGTTTTAGTAATTTGATTGGTGTTCATATAATCGTAGTCAAATGTTGTTAACAAATTTAGGGTCTACAGGTTTTTTTTCTGGGACGACTGATGTTATTGACTACACAAAGTCACAAGGTTCCACAAAATTAACTGTGACTGGGCAATTCGTGCAGACTGATTCTGCATGGGTTTGCCCGTGATGTCAGCTGTTGAAACCTCTTATTTCCATTCGGGGTTTTAAACTTTTCACTCTTGAGCCGTATCGATGTTTGCAAGGAAATTGAGGAAAACGTAATGTAAAACAAAATAATAATAATAATTGTTCTACCTACCCTGAATAAATTAAAAAAAAAAATAAAGAAAAAAATAAAATAAAATTGCCACCTACCCTGTTCTATATTCACAACCAATCGGAAACCAACAATTAATTTTTTTAGGCCTGATAAAACCACTTAAACGAAAGTGTTGTTAACTGCAAACGAGAAAACTCTTCGGGTCACATCAGTCAAAAATTGTGGGCTTTGTCCACATACGCTGAACAAATATTTGAGTGAATTCTAGTTTGTTAATTATACTGTACCCTTCATCCACAATAACATTATGCATACAACATGGTGAAACGTGTTCATGAAGTTTGTGAAATCAGAGCATATGGATTATTACACCATGAATTGTACATGAGATGTCGTACAATGTGTAATCCCTCTACATTTTGAGCATGTGAATATACCGTGATGTGAATATATCGCAGGTCACAGGATCATTCAAATGAGTATACCCTGTCACTCCTGATATTAACGCTGTAACATTTAGCCCGTGTTATTACTAGCCCCTTACCTTCCTGTTTGTTTTTTGTGTAAATATATTTTATTCAGGTAAAACATACAGCTGTAAAGCCACAAGATGTAACCTGCATGTTTTACTTGAGTGAGTACCAGTATACCCCACTATTAACCCTTTAACCGCCGGTGCCGAATATATTCGGTTTTTCATTTTTTATTAGCACATTAAGTACCACCTTTTAAACATGTTAAAGATAAAATGTGACATCAATCAGCAATATTTGAAAACGGATGACCTCCATTTTGTCAAATCTGAATAATTTTCACTCACTTGAATTTGTGGATCGCGTCAGCGAGAAACAACTTCAAGTGGGTGAAAATTCAGATTGAATAATTTGGCGGTTAAAGTGTTAACCCTTTGCCTGCTGATCACGACTATAGTCAGTATTTGTCCGTTTTATTAGCCGAATAAACCACTGTTATTGGGAATGAAATGAATATTTCAACATCAAGATTTGCAAATGTTTGGTGTCAAGTTAAACAGATATATATATGGGACATTTTTGCCCACTTCAAGTTGTGTCTGGCTACCGCGACCCACAAATTAAAGTGGGTGAAAACTTTAATTATTTAATGTAGAAGGATAAGGGGTAACATTATGTTAAGTGAACCTCTTCGAGGTAATACTTTACCTTGATCCCACAGTGTTCTGTAGTAGTGTAGCTATTCCCGAGCCGCACAAAATTGTGCCAAATATCTCCGCTTTATCCAAGCTGTCAGTCACACACAGAGCTTTGCACAGCACTAAGGTGACGGCCAAATCACCTCCAACCATGGTCAGGAATTGCTGTCGAAATAGCATGCTATTAGAATATACCGTAAACGTTCCAATTACTTGACATTCGTAAATGAGGATATTGTACTGAACACTTGGGCGTGATTACATTATTCACGTGTGTGGAAGCTTTATCAACATGGCCCTAATAGATGTGACTTTGAAGATGTGCCCATATCGTTTAAATTTAATATATATACGCGCTATTTGGATTATCAATAGTAATCAGATAATGTCGAGTTTTGCACTTTCTGCCGTTATATAGCGACATGATTGACCCCCTTGGCAGCTCATTATATAATTGTTATTTCTTCTGTTTGATGTATCATGGTGTGTAATCAAAAGCCAACCAATAGAAGCCACACCCTCCTCGACTATGCATATAACCTTCTGGCGGATTAGCAGCGACGTAGGGCCTACCCTGATGCCTCCGCTCAACAGCGGAGCTAACACAGCTTTTTCATCAGTGATCCTCTTTTTTTGTTATTCTGGGGAATATGTGAGGATAGCGGAGCTGAGCGAAAGGTCACAGCGTTCCTGCACTTAATACACAGCGAAGCCCTAGGCCTCTGGACATATCAGGAACAAATCATCTAAACATGCCCAAAACCCTCTATCGTGTGAGTGAAGAAAAGCATTATGACGTTAACAGCCACAATTCTTATCAACTACCACTACTATATATCCTGTGAAACTCAATGACCTCGACCTCCTTTGTTTTCACCGAGCTGGCTAATACAATGAAATATGGGGGAGGGTTCTTATATAACCTTGTTTTCACCGAGTGACATCACTACGTTTCACAGCATGAAGTATGAGGGAAGGGGTGTTATATAACCTTCTTTTCACCGAGTGATGTCACTGCGTTTCACAGAATTACGACATAATAAAGTCAGATGTATTTTCGAAATGTACAGTGTAGTTGAAGATAGTGTACAGTAGGTATGAGACAGGCAGTACTCTATACTTTTGAACACTATAGGGAATGCATGCTCAACCAAAATGGGTTACATCAGTCTACGTGCTATAATTCAAAAGAAATAAAGCACCACAGAAGGCCAATTTAATCGTTTAACGCCAAGGACGTTTTCAATACTTTTTTTACCATGTCAAATACCAGTTTTAGTGATATAAATTGATGTTCTAACAGAACTTATTATAAATGCTTCGTCTTAATAAAATAGACATATGTGAGTATTTTCAACCACGTGATGTTTTTGGGTCCCAGTAGCGATACACAACTTCAAATGGTGGAAATTTGATTATATGACTCAGTGGGTAAATGGTTACACGAAAATTTCATGATATTTTCATTTATCTTGAATTGATACCGCATCGAGTGATAGATAGAAATTAGTCAAATTGAAACTCGACACGGCCATGGTCTGTATTCTCGTACAAGTTGCGATATTACTTCACGAAGCCAGTATCAAGAGGGGGGGGGGGGTATCTGC
Source organism: Flabesymbios commensalis (assembly GCA_964017125.1). Classification (NCBI taxonomy): domain Eukaryota; kingdom Metazoa; phylum Annelida; class Polychaeta; order Terebellida; family Flabelligeridae; genus Flabesymbios; species Flabesymbios commensalis. Next base: position 49,816,108 of record OZ024910.1, on the reverse strand, counting down.
TGTCTTGAAACTAAGTAGACATCCCAGTAAACACATATCATTTGTATAGGCCTTACGCCTAACATTCATACAATGTTGGCCAACGTTACAACAACATGGGCCTATGATATATACTGTAGTATAGATATTATGTACGTGTCATTATACCCAGCAAGAACAATATATTGGCCAAGGCTATTTTTTTATTGGCATACAGTTTACAACGCTGGACCAACATTCAAACAACATCGATTCAACGATTAATATTTAACCCTTTAACCGCCGATGCCGAATTTATTTATTTTTTCCCTTACTTATTACCACATTCAGGACCGCCTTTTAAACATGTGACATCAATCAGCTTGATTTGAAGAGTTGATCTGCATTTTGTCAAATCTGCATAATTTTTACTCACTTGAAGTTGTGGATCGCGTCAGCGAGACACAGCTTCAAGTGGGTGAAAATTCCAATTGCATAATTTGGCGGTTAAAGGGTTAATAGATAATTAAAAGGAATAATATAAGGAGTAATAAGTGTTTGGTTTGGCTCAATGACAATAATCATACAGACGCATCAAATAGCATGGACGTACTGTGTTAAATATAACCGAAATGTATATTTTATGATACTGTATAACTGGATAGCGAAATACATTCTGATAAAAAGTGTATCACCTGGAATCCGAACATAATACAGAGATGCCAGGCTGGCCGGTCTTCCACTCTGTAGAGAAGTTCCCCCTTAGTATACACTGCTTCCTCATCTTGATCAAATTCTGTATTCTTCTCCTCGTTGGTAGAGCTCCTGTGAAGCTCGATGTCTTCTCCGCCTAGAGGTGTAGTTTCGTCACCTACCTGGTTTTCCATAGCTTACATTCATGTCACATTTACCCCCGTATTGAAAGCAATATGCCTATTATTATGTGTAGTTTTTGTGCGAGATTATTGTGATTAATTGTGTTAAGCAGGCCATGCAAATTTCTGTGGACGATTTAGCTGAGTTGGTGCGGAGATTACCAATGGGATGTAGCTTGCATGCTTTATGTGTTTATTGTAGGTATGTGTGCTATTCACAAACTTTGAACTTTGATAGTGTAAAGTATCCAAATATCGTGAATATATGAATGATCCGTGTTTCATTGTTTGTTGTTTTATGCCCACATGACCTGTACATCTGATAAGGCCATTCGATTGTATATTAAATACACAAGTTGAAGCAAGTGAATTATACTATAATACATACATTAATACATATTCTGCTTATGTATTACAATAATATCAAATCTACACTGTCTAATAGATACACTATAGTTTAAGTTAAGACGAGACGCTGACCCATGGCAAAAGGTTGATTTAATGCAGGTCCACCGTCTGCGATGCTGCCCCAACATTAAAACAACATTGGGACATTGGGCCGTTGTCTGTTGAAATTGTAGGCCTATTTCATGTCTAAAGGTATTCTCATTCATCAGATCCACTATCCTTCCACTAGCGCTATGACTGTGCTAGTGTGGCCCTGAGAAGGAGGCTGGTCTAAAGGTTAATTTGGTATGTTTAAACACTTCTTCAAATGTTGACCCCCATCTCCGGCGCTGTCTTATCATTAAGCTACATTGCTAGCCAGGTATTTATCTAGCATGTAGGGTAGATTACTACCATGATAAGGAGGTAGAAGACTAGGGATGTATGTAAACATGTGCATACGTAATATCAACCTTTGGGGAGCCAGGGCACCATCAACACCTCAGCCAAATTTTCGTCACTAAAAATACTTCCTCGGACATTCTAAAGTTTAAAACACACCAACGCGGTTGCCCGCGTGACGTCCAGACTGAGTGTTTTTCAAACACACTATTTCATCATTGGTATAATAGAGCAGCGCGAAGACGTACGCGAGCGCGACAGGCAAAGCGATCTTTTACATTTTCGTCGCGCCGGTCGTCACGCCGGCCGTTGCGCCTCTTATGTTATGTTGCGTTGAACGTCGTGTCGGTCGTCGTGCTGGTGTGTGGACAGTCACGAGATTGTCGCGTCTGTCGTCGCGCACAGAATATTAAAGACCACAGGTGGCATCATCATGCATTTTTGATTATTCAAGATGGCTCCCAAGATGGCCGTTTGTGAATAGTCAGATTTAGGAAAATGTATAAATTGGTCAAGTTTAGCTAAATTTTCAGATGTAATACACCGTTTAAACTAGTTGACATTCTGGAAATACTTGAGAGAACTATCAGCTGCTGTCCCTCTTGTATATTTGGGCTACCACTCCCAGACAATATAGATAATTGTTTAACCCTTGTAGCCCAATTGGCTATTTTAGCAATGATCAGGGCCACCCACTGTTTGCTTAATCGAGACAAAATTATTTTTATTATATAACTAAATCGTTTTCAACCTTTTAACCGCCGGTGTCGCATATATTCGGGTTTTCATTTTTTATTAGCACATTAAGTACCACCTTTTAAACATGTTAAAGATAAAATGGGGCATCAATCAGCACTATTTGAAAACAGTTGACCTCCATTTTGTCAAATCTGAATAATTTTCACTCACTGGAATTTGTGGATCGCGTCAGCGAGACACAACTTCAAGTGGGTGAAAATTCAGATTGAATAATTTGGCGGTTAAAGGGTTAATGGTGATGGATCTGTGTTTAATAGTGGATTTGACATTTAGAGCTACTTCTCGCACAGAAAGAATCTGCCACTCAATGAGAATAATAGGCGAACCTCTAAGTTGGCCCTATAAACTTTTCCGTGTGTTTTCCAGATGTGAAACTGATCTATATGTTCTTTTTATATGACCTAGTTATTCAAGACGCAAATATTAAAAATAGCTGTTACTAGGCATTCAATTGTATTCAGTCATATTGTAATTCCTATTGTTCAAAATAAGCTGGTTCTTATAATTTTAAATTATGTTAAGCTTTCTTTTCAAAAATGTATATGGTGCACAAAACTGATAAAATATGCACTAATGATCAGAAAAGAGTATTCATTTCTGGCATAGAATTGGATGTTGTCTGACATAAACTTGAACTGGTCAGCAGAAAGGCTTGATAGTGTTAACAGGACACAACAAAATATAAATCAGTAATGATAATTTGCCATATAATGTCATTTTACGAAAAGAACAGCAGTGGGAATGTCCTCGTTGTGACCCTCTTTCAGACTGGTGCGATCTGCTCTGGATTGGAACATTGTCTAAGGATCTCAATATTATCTTTGTGTCGTTGATTTATTTTAGCTATCAAAAGTGGTATCTGACTTGTTTCTTGACCGTGGCCTCATACTAATAGAGACAGCAAAAAAATATGTGGCATCCCCTATGCATGACCACCAGCGATAATAGGCATATCTGCCAATATTTCTAATATATATGACCCATTAAAAACTTAGATGGCATGCATCTTGTCAATTGTGAACATTTGAGAAAATACAATAATATGAAGTGTCTTTTTAACGTTTAGCATGGTTCGTCAAGTCGGGGTTTAGTAGGTCCTACGTTAACTGCACAAAATAGGGTGTTTACTTCAGATCATGATGCAAATGTTTTCTTTGGCAGTGATGTACCTTAGGTTCATAGGGAAACTATTATCCAAAGACACAAGCTCAATCCGGCCTCAAATGTGAAATATTTGCGTTTTTACAAAATGGCCGCCAAAACAATAATTGTTTTTACTATTTTCAATTCTATTATAGCTACAATGACCATTTTGATGCCAAGTCGACATTTTTAGCTCACGGGTATATGAGAAGCACGTGTAAAGGTAAACATACATTTTGTTTACTTTTACTATTATTAATCCAATTTACATTGGAAAATAATGGTAAACAAACACTCGTAATTGGTACATCGTTTATTTTGTCTAGTTCCGTTTAGATCTCACCACATAAATTCATTCGCGAATATGATTATAAAGTTTAAGAATAATAAAGTTAGTCTCTTTTTAAAAATTGTGGCGCTTTGCAGCAGCTCCGGTGGTGATTATTGCGGATATCTCATTTTGATACCAATTTAAATCAGATTCACATATTTTTTATTTTACAATTGAAAGAGAACAGACAGATGGTAAAATGATATATAGGGTTATTTACATTTCCCCATTTTAGAAGTGATGGGAGGCCTGAGCGTATGGGTCATATTACATATAAGTCTATGGGACCGGTATTATGTGTGGTGAGACGTTAAGACCATAGTTCCAGAAAACACATTTTCGCGCCTGTGGGATGTTTTATTGCTACTAGAACATTTATTTTTCTCATTTAGTATCACCAGGCAGCCAATTCAGCGAAAAAATATAATCTAGACATGTTTTCTAGCAAATTTAACAAAACTAATTTGATAATGTTCAATTATAGCCAATATCCGAAGCATTCGTCCATATAACACTGAAACAGTTGTAAGTACTACTTGGTTTAGCTACTTTCCCGCATTGATTTTCTCTTTTGTTTGTGTGTATAATGTCCGTACATCACTATTATGGAGAACTAAAATCATTCATTGCCTAATTTCAGGACGAGTCTCTTAAAAAATGGGCAGTTCCATACAGATGCTTCATGAAAATGGATAATTGTGTTGTACTATAGAAAAAGAAATCACTTCACCGGATCTAGTAAAAATCAGGAGAATTTCATTTTGTGTTTGTGTGCCTTCTGCTCATCGGAATTGGACAAGGTTTTCTTTTTTGATTTCAGAATAGGATGTATTTTCTAGATCACACGAAAAAAAATATTCCATAAACATGTTTCTTTCTTTTAAGGTCTCACCACACAAATTCATTCGCGCATATCATTATAAAGTTCAAGAATAAGAAAGTTAGTCTCCTTTTAAAAATTGTGGCTCTTTGCAGCAGCTCCGGTGGTGATTATTACGGATATCTCATTTTGATACCAATTTAAATCGATTCGGTGAATAGCTAGACCATTACTATAAAACAAAATGTGTGGTTTTAGGTAGGGATTTGCCCTGAAAATTTTCAACTTAATCAAATTCAAAATGGCCGACTATCTGCCATAATTACCTTTTATATGCTTGATATCTGGCAAACCTTGCCAGATAGCTAGACCGTTACTATATAGCAAAATGTGCGGTTCCAAGTAGGGATATACACTAAATCGTTTTAACTCGATTGAATTCAAAACGCCCGACTCTCTGTCATAATTATCTTTGATGTGGTTGATATCTGACAAACCGTACCAGATAGCTAGACCTTTACTATGAAACAAAATGTGAGGTTCAGGAAGGGATATCCCCTGAAAAATTATCAACTTTATCAAATTCGAAATGGCCGCCTATCAGCGAGACAAACAGCCGTAATTAACTTTAATATGCCTGATATCCTGCAAACCGTGTTATATAGCTTAAATATTACTATGAAATAAAAATGTGCGGTTTCAGGTAGGGATAATAGCCATGAAAAAGTTCAACTTGATCTAATTTTAAATAGCCGCCCATTGGCCATAATTTATTTTAATATGCCTGATATCTGGTAAACCATGCCATATAGCTTACACCATTACTACAAAACAAAATTTATAGGTTCAGGTAGGAATATGCCTTGACAACTTTTAACTAGATCAAATTTACTATTGGCCATATATAATTTTAATATGCCTGATATCTGGCAAAACGAGACAGATAGCTATACCATTAAATAGAAAACAAAATGTGAAGTTTCAGTGAGGGACATGGCCTGAAAAATCTCAATTCGATCAAATTCATAATGGCCGACTTGAGGCTATTATTGCCAGATAGATATACCTCAACTATAAAACAAAATATGTGGTTTCAGGGGGGGATATTGCCTGAGAGATGTCCAACTTGATCTAATCAAAAAAATTGCCGACTATCATTGACATTAATGTCTGTAATATATATGGCATACTGTGCTAAATTAGGTAGACCATTACTGTAAAATAGAGTGTGAGACTTCAGGGAAGGCTGCACCCTGACCAATTTCTATCACGCAGACGGGGCTGGGGATTATAGTAGCAGGCTGGCCCAAGTATGACCAAGAAAGAATCTTCACTAAATTATGTTTGAGGGAATTTCCATTGGAGTTTCTTGGCCAGAGAAAAAAGTGGTTGATCCGTTACGATTGAGATGGTGGGAGTGAAGGTGGTTCTGTAATGCTGGCATGGTACACAGCCCAAAAGATCCGTTCTCCGTCTTCGAGGTTATCTTTCTCTAGCAGTTTCTTGACATCGTCCAACCACTGGTAGCCATCTTCGAAACTAGATTTGGCAGCAAGTTGGGGAACTGGATATGATTAAATGACTGATATTGAGAGGAAGAATATGAAAAACTTCGTCTTGTGACAGGGTGATATCTAGATCCATCGTTCTGTAACAAGCAGGTAACCGTAAATATTTCACATGTTTTTTGTCCCTTTTCTACTGTATTTAAGATGTTATGGAAATTTTAACTTTGCTGGTATTCAGAAGAAGAAATGCTGTTGAATGCTTATGTATGTTCCATGTGTCGATGATGGGTTGTGGTCGATATTATCAATGCAAACCCACCTGTAGTGAAACACTCTTGATGGCCTGAGGTTGAACAGCGACACCAATGAATATGTTCCCAGTGCTTAATTATTGAATTTTGTGTCATCTGTGCTAAAAGTTATCAGTCTGTCGTATGATACACACAGTCCTCGTTGATGCTTGGTTTGCAGTAGAGAAACACTGCCAGTTCGAAGATGAAGCCTAAGTGCAACATAAAGAGATTCCGGTGTTTCTCTCTTTCTCTCTCTCTTATATGACAAGGATCGCTGCCAGTGTCATTTGTATCTTTGAGTTCAATATAATCTGCTGTCCAATGGACGATGTAACTTTTGATTTTTCAAGTTCAGATGGTGGTTTATCAATGCCTGATCCATCAAGCAGCACGTGTTAAAATGACTTTAAAATTAGCGGGATAGAATTAGATTCATATCTTGTAGAAAAGGAACCTGTATATTATTACTGAAGATAAAGATATTCCTTACGTAGAATTAGATTCAGATGTTGTAGCAAATGAACCTGTAAATTCTTGCTGAAGATCTTATTTACGAAGTATTTAGCTGCCTTGAAGATAATGGAAACATCGGCGGTTATATTTCCTTTCACGTTGACAACAGCTTTGCCGAGGTCATCATCAAATACAAAGGACCAACCACGATATGTTCGCATTGATTTGATATCAGGAAGCAATTTCAATATGTTCACGGACACGCGGTATTACAACGAATAGAAGAAAAGCTCGAAGCAGCAATGCGTTTATCTTATAAAGTAGTCATGTCAGCCATATATATATAGGTAGTGATTCTACAATACTCTTCAATACACAATACTCTTCAATATGATTTATTAACTCATTCCCAACATGTGCTCTGTTTACTTGAGTTTCGTTGCTCCCAGTATCGTCACATTCAACAGTTGTTGCATTCCTTTAAAGTTTAGTTAGGCATGCTGGATGGTAGACAGCATCAAGTGGGATCAAATCACCTGCAGCTCTAGTGTTGCCATAATATGCTTGTCGCCCAACAGCTGAGCACATTACTTAACTTTTTTTATCTAAAACAAATGGTGCAACTTTTCTCGTTTCTTTTTCTTTCTTACTTCACCATGAAAAAACCCCATAATGACTCACTGTATGATTTTGATGGTATGGGATATGTGACGTTTCTGTTGAAGACCTCTGCCGAGACGCCGTGTTTTCACTGGGCAGATTGATTCTTCATGTTTTTTTCTTGTCCTCTCTACTTTTTGGTTATCAATTGCATGTCTGCAACTTTTATGCTGCACTACATATTGTACTCTTCGCCACCAGAACTACGAGAAATACCACCACTATCACAAATTTTACCTGAGACTACGAAATCAGGCAACTCGTCTTAGAATTCGTTCAACTCAACAATATTATATTTCACTCTTTGTAACATGCAATTATTAGTTTGATGACCTTGACAAATGAAACACGACATCCGGTCCATCGTATCCATGGGGGCGTTTGTACTTTTACATATATAAAAAGGTTTATTACATGTAATAATAAACCCCATATTTGTTTTTTATTTTTTTTATTTTAGTTTCGCATAACATCTTGTAAGAATACTAAAGTTTTATCTCTTGGAATAACTACCTGCAGTTGAAAAAAATATATACAGCATGCCTTTTAGTAAATTGAATTTACCGCTTAAAATTCAAGGGAGTACATTATGTTTGGTGACACAATATTTCTTCCTGTCGCAATATTTTGAGTGCAAACAAGCAGAGATTGAATGGATATTGAATTTGGTGTCTAAAAATTATCGTCTCCAAGTACCTCGCCCCGGAGGAGGGGGTAGAGAGGGTTTTCATATCAGATTTGTATGCTAACGTAGCAAGCAATATGTGGAATTTGGGATTTAAAGGGTTATTACATATATTGATGAACCCCATATTCTTTAATTGTTTTCATTTTCGTCTCACATAGCATTATTCTTGTAACATAACCAGTGTTTAATTATTAGAATAAATACCTGTCGTTGAAAAAATATATACAACATGCCTTTCAGTAAATTATATTTACCGCCTAAAATTCAAGGGGGTACATATGTTTGATGACCCAGTATTTTTTCCTGTCGCAATATTTTGAGTGCAAACAAGCAGATATTGAATGGACATTAAATAAGCTGTCTTAAAATTATTGTTTTTAAATATCTCGCCCTTGAGGAGGAGGGGGGGGGATGGAGAGGGTTTTCATATTAGATTGTCATGCAAACGTAGCAAGCGATATGTGGAATTTGGGATTTAAAGGGTTATTACATATATTAATGAACCCCATATTATTTTATTTTTTTATTTTCGTCTCACATAGCATCTTCTTGTAACATAACTAGTGTTTAATTATTAGAATAAATGCTTGTAGTTGAAAAAATATATACAACATGCCTTTCAGTAAATTATATTTACCGCTTAAAATTCAAGGGGGTACATATGTTTGATGACCCAGTATTTTTCCCGTCGTAATATGTTGAGTGCAAACAAGCAGATATTTAATTGATATTGAATAAGCTATTTTAAAATTATCGTTTTCAAATATCTCGCCCTTGAGGAGGGGGGTGGAGAGGGTTTTCATATTGGATTGTCATGTAAACGTAGCTAGCGATATGTGGAATTTGTGATTTAAAGGGTTATTACATATATAAATGAACCCCATATTATTTTAATTTTTTTTCGTCTCACATAGCATCTTCTTGTAACATGACTAGTGTTTAATTATAAGAATAAATAACTGCAGTTGGAAAAAATATACACAACATGACTTTTATAAAATTAAATTTACCGCCTAATATTTAGGGGGGTGCATATATTTGATGACCCAGTATTTTTTATGCTCCAATATTTTGAGTGCAAACAAGCAGATATTGAATAGTCATATAACATGGTGTCCAAAAATCACTGTCTTCAAAAAACCCCAGGGGGGGGGGGGTTCATATCTGGCCCATGGACTATACAGTCTCTCATGGAGAATCAACCCAGCCGTCATGCAGACATACCACTACAACTGACCACCTAACAAACACGAAACACTGAAACCAATATTGGTTTGATGCTGGGCCAGCGTCGCAGACGGTGGCCCATCATCAAACCAACATCGGGGTAAAGTATCGTGCTGACTGGGTATCAGCCAGATGCCAGATCTTTCCAGGGATCTCCCGAAGAGAAACCTACTCTTTGTCATAAAATAACATTTTGTAGGAATTTTGAGAAGAGCATCAACAATTTCATTTTACTAAGTGGTTAATGACGTCAAAGTTATGATCTTAATGGTCATTATACTTCAATTTGACCAAACCGAGATTAGAATCAGATTAGATTAGTTGCAGTGTGTTATGAGGAATAGAAACGACATTAATTCAAAGTAGTTGACCAATGCATTTAACATTTCCGTCTATGTTGTACCGATATATTAATCCATCACCATTTAAAATTAGTTATAAAAGATAATTTCTTACTCATCGATATTATATAGTATATTGGTGTCTGCTAAAAAAAAGTCCCTTGTATTAACAGTTTTATTTTCGATAGACATTAGGCCCCCTATTGTAACTTCACTAGTTGAAGTGGCACGCCAGGATGGCCTATTCGGTCCGGTTGTGGCTAATCATCGGTTGAAATCAGGTGGCTGTTATCATTATCTCTGTTATCTGCACAGGGCTATCTGGGTATAGCCTTAGCCCGCTGTTGGTGTGCAATACACTACTCCTTTAAAGAAGATAATATTGAACTAATTCTCTCGCTATACTACTCTGGTGCAAATAAAGACACAAAAACAAACAAGTACATTTTCACAAAGTGCAACACGAATTAAACATGTTAAACCACTGGCAACAAAACACAAAGCAACAACAATTTTAAAAAGTGCAACAACAAATTATTTAGTCAGAACATGTAAAACTTGCAGTAATATATCTAGTGCAACATTTTTGTTACATTACGATGCATTAAAGGTATAAATTCGTGTAAAATGTTTGGATTCAATATAACACCTGAAGCTATAGTAGGGCCTATCATAATGTTGGGAGCTAGATGGGTTGTGAAAATCAATAAATTAGAAGTTTTACACCTAAAAAATAGCCAAACATAAATAATAACGTGTATACATTCTATTCGCGAATTAATTTTATCTGATAGTCTAGCTGACTGTTTTATTCTTATAAGTGATTTAATTCTGACTTTTTACTACATATATTCCAATACAGCATCATTTACCATGATATTAATTTTTTTTACAATATATGCTACATCAGCTGTCCTGTGCTGTCCTGTGCATAGGCCTGTAAATCCATAAAAAACATTGCTAGGTTGGTGGACAAAAAATCATTCAAATCAGTCATCTTGAAATATCGCCCTCTTGAAATGAGACATGTCATTTTAATATGGAGGATGTTCAACACACTTTTTTTAGTCTCAACATTATGACATTATGGCTTCAGGTGTAATATTGAATTCAAACATTTTACACAAATGTATGGTACAATACTCAATATTAAAATAAGATATAAATATATGTGCGGCTGGGAAATAACAGTATAGACATCTGTGTAAATTAAAGCTATTGTAAAAATATAGATACTTAACAATGTTTATACAATTGAGAGTGGGTGTAATCCAGGACAAGCTCCAAAAAGTCATTGTGCACATAATAATATATATATCAAACAATCACTACATGTGAAATTAAATTAACTGTAAAAATAATGAAATACGTCATCAAAGTATCTATTAAAAAAAATAAAAAAATTTAGTTTTTAACCTGGAGATTCAATCACGAGTACTAGTTTCCATTGAGGCTATGATGTCCAGCACTGAACTATTTTGATAAATGTCACGTTTTCTTCCATCCCGGATACGTGTTTAAAAATCCTCAAAAACAAATCGCCATGATGCATATGGCACACATGCAGCAGAGCAACATGAGAGCAATACATATGTACTGAGCAGTGAGAAACCAGAATGAGTACAAGTAGAGGGTTCTGTGACAGTAGGCATCAGCTGTAGGGTCAGAACTCTGGTAGTCTCCATACACACGGTATACCCACACTGAACCTGTAAAAATAATACAGAACAGAACTTAACAGAACACATGGGACTGTGGCTATGATAGCCTTTTCATCTATACGGTGTTCGAGGTGTACATGTAATTGAAGATATTTTATGTGAATATCAACTTATCCATAGTGCTATAGATTTTATATAATACACATCTACATAGAATCCATACATCGTCTACCTTGTGATATCTAATTAAATTCAATGTTGATGTAAGGTTTAATTTAATTTGCCATTATGTTATTTAGCTGTTGGGTGTGATAGCAATCCAACATATAAGGTGAACGTTTTGTGTTTATTGGGAACGTACCTGCAATAAACCAAGCAAACAGGAAGCAGCTGAGCACGGCGTCGATGGGGTTTGGCTTCTTATTCTGGTCATCTCCATCGGTCTCGTCTTTATTGTTACGAGATCTAGCTTGCTGTCCCGTGTTTAGAAAAGCCTTTATTAGACCAAACACTCCTGCCACTATTAGATATATGGGGATGAAACGTTCTCGTGGGCAATCATCAAGGTAGATGGAACCTGTAGATTGTCAAACAAGGTCAAACTAGACGATATATTCATACATTAAAAGAACATACCACACCATACAGTGTTTCGTATACTTGAATACAAATATTTTTATAATAGTTTTAATTCTAAAAAAACCCCCAGTTTTTGAAGAATAATAAAAAAAGCGATTTTGCAATTGGTGTGATGTGAAGTTTGAAAATATTATGATAAGTATGAGATTTGTAACATGTACAGCTGTTAAAAGTTCCATGCATACGCTTATGATGCTTTATCCCTTATACATCAACATACTAATTCAACGTGACAGTCTGCTGTATGGCTACCTTCTTAAAAAAATGACAGATGCCCCCCACGGTGTAATACATACGGAGTGATGCTATAGGTAACATATACTCATCTTCCCTTGGCCAGTTTCATGCGAGTGCTTACCACAGGAGCCTGGCCACATCGAGTACTATAATCAGTTATATCTGGTCATATTTTTTTTTGTGGGGGGGGGGGGTCTGAGATACAATTCTCATTGGCTGTTTCAGAATTATAAAAAGGTCATAAAATGTCACGAAGAATTGACCTCTTGTTAATTTATCATACACGGTTACCTGTTTCCATTGCTATATTTAAACAAGTTGGGAATCTCTAATTTTGGACAGTGAGGTGTACCGAATTTCGTCATGGCGGCCAGCAATCATATAGTGGTCGCCATTCAGGGAGCTCGGAACACAATGACATCGGCGCGAGATTCCGAGCTGATCAATCTATCTGATCTATCATACCAACGAAAACAAGCCAGCTTTGCTCTCAGCCAGCTGTCAAGTGCTGTCTGATTGGCCGGTCTTGGGACGCGCGACATTCAAGGTATCTCGCTATTTAAAATAGTTGGGCACTGTGCTCGATAAAGCAAGGTATCGCACTGCGTGCTAGTGGGTAAGACAACTTGTTGTGGAAGATGCATATACTACATCTTATTCATATTTGAGGTTCCCACGGAGGTGGGAGTCTCTGTGGCTTTGATCTTGCCCCGGGATCTTGTGTAGCTTGTATCCTGTATTCCACAGTTAGGTGAATAACTGTCCATAATTGATCATCGGCGTCATGTCTACATTGCCCATAGGTAGATACACAAACAATTTAATTTGAAAAATATTCGTAATTGTCAAGAATTTTGTGTTTTATTTTTTTTATCGAGTAATACAAACTGTAATACCTTGTCCTTGCAATACACTGCTCATTATAATTTTTGAAAAAGACAATAATTTTTGAAAAAGGCCGTGGGGGTGGGGGTGGAGTTATCTGAAGTCCGTTCTCTGGAGGTTATTATAATGCATGACAACACATTATCCTAGAGTACTCACCAATGGCAATGCAGGCAATGGGCAGAGCGAATAACAACGCAATCATCACGCCGCAACATACTGCGAACAAACAGTCTCATATTATAATTAATATATAAGTGTTGAATCCGCACAAAGCATAAGCCTACCACAGCATTGTGCACGGCCTGCTCTGTGTCTGTGGGAATATTCCCCGACGTAAGCAGCGTCACGATGTTTAAAAAAATGAAGTATGGACATAATAATTTTATACTGCTGAGAAAAATTCATTGAAAATTTAACAGCGTGTTTCAAATCTTTATCTGAATGGGTATCCATTTATATTTGCATTCATTAATAGCTCAATTTACAATCTCAATCTGAATGAAAGTGCCTTGAGTTTTAAAATGATTCACGCAGATATAAATATAAATTCAATAACGCCTTTTATTTTTATAGATAATAATATAAGTATTCTCATTGAACACATTCTATCAAAAATATGCCAAAAATGCGTAATTTTCACCCACTTGAAGGTGTGGGTCGCGGAAGCGAGACACACCTTCAAGTGGGTGAAAATTTAAATTATCTAATGCAGCGCCTAAAGGATTAACCCTTGTACTGTCGGTATATATATACATTATGTTCAATCGAGTTTTAATGCAAATGAAATGACAGTTGATCAGCTGCTTTGTCAGGCTTGTGCAGATGCTCCTTTGATAAACTATTCCAATTTGGGAGATCTAATTTTCACACACATAATTATTTTTAAATCATTTAAAGCTGGACATTGCGTTAGCAATTCCAGCTTCAAATTATGAAAAATAGAAAAAAACTGCCGAATATTTGCGTGATTGTAAATTTTGTTGTACCTGTCGAATTCACATGCATATTGTCACGTCTTATGTTCGCATATTACTTACATGTACCACAGAATATGATTGTGATGGCTTTCCATACAAACGACAATGGGTTTTGCGATTCCTCCTTTGCTTTTCGCACTTTTCCGAACACAGAGTCATATGTTGGGGGAGGATCTGTTACTGCAGCAAATATAAAATTACTGATCAAATTATTATTATCATGCTTGTACCTATACATGTAGATGATGAGTTTAAAATATTTATCATGCTACCGTAATATTTACATAAAGCCGAATTATATATCTTCTTATTTTCATGTACAATGAGCAATTGCCACCTCACTGTACATAAAAATAACCCCCCAAGTTAACCGTAACATATCAAATTAAATGAATGCATATATTAAAAATATTTTACGTGGCGCATAAATGTGATAATGTTACTCTTAACCCAGGGTTTTCACCAGGTTAGGGGGTGGGGTCCGGGTAGGGGGACACGTCCGGGTAGGGGGATCCGGACCCACCCACTCAGTACGTTTAAAGGGGGGATATCGACCACCCCTTGTTGATTGAAGAAAATGAAAATAGTCTTCATATTTTTTGCTCTTATTTCAGATAAAGTAGGCTATTTTAAGCAGTAAAATTAGTGCAGATTTTTTTCCATGTGGGAGAACCCCCAGACTCCTACCCATTTTGGAAATGCATAATGGTATCCATAGTAGGCCTATTCAGCACAATATTTTAGTACCATAGTTAGGGTTTAACCTTTCACCACTAAAGCCCGTTTTTATGTGCTGAATGCTATGGCATTCAGCACATGAAAAAGGGCTTCATTGGTGAAAGGGCTAAGGGTTAATGAATAAGTATTGATTATTTTTACACATACCTTCAGTATAGTTTGGTGGTTTGTCCTCCGAAAACTGAAATATTAACAAAAATGGGAAAAGAAATGTGTACAATATAGTAATACTTTTATTTTTCACTTACATAAATGCAGCCTGTTTGGTGCACAGCCTCACATCGAGCTGATGCTAATCATTGTGTAAGAATGATGGAAGACATTGTAAATGGTTCAATATTAATGTGTAAACATGTTAAACTGAAGCCACGCTTGTTAGTGCAGACTGAACCAGTGAGTTAATTATCATTATCTTCTTATGAGCCTGCGTCAATTTAGTAATTACGTTGTATTTTATTCTTGGTCGACGAGAGTGCAATGGCACCGCCGCGCCGGCTGACAAATAAGATAACAGTCCTCCGCCTAGAGCTTACGCATATCCTTCTCAGTGAATTCCCGAACACAAGTTTCTAAAAAAATATCCGTGTAACAAATTGGTTCCTTTATTGTGACAGTTTGAGCAATTTCGTCATTCAACTGGTAACGGTGCCACTAGAGCACTCATTTGGATGTATAAATCCTGTACACCACGCTATCATGGTGTGTGGGTAAGAATTAAAAGACATGTAGTCTACAGCCTGTCGATAGATAATATTATGATGGAAAAGACGTATCTTAAACTGCATGATTTTCTCAACCATCGACCTTGTACCTAAGCCAATCAACAACTATTAGACAATAATGGGATATTATTCCAACTTCAGACTTTTAGTTCCTCTCTCTAGCTGTCAAAATGTTGTATGTGCCATATGTGACCATATGTCACCCAATGTTAATGTACTAGTACTCAACCTGGCATGCATGCTGCATTCCGTCATCTGATAACAATATTTGTATTCGAAGCTTATAGAAAAGGTTATTGTATAGAGCAAAGCCATTTTGTAGACGGATTGAGTAAAGTCAATGCGCTTATAATGTAGCTTTCTGTACAGTGTGGTCATTACGACAGCTCCGTGGAAGCGCAAAGACGATTTGAATTTTGCTTTATCATGTTTATAGTACACAATACTATTAGCAGCACTATACACTCCACACCTTTGAACAGTTTTAATTACTGCATATCCAATCAAGATTGAAATTCGAGCCCGCTACCTCCACGGTGAATTGAAACAATGTCGCGCGCAGCGCGGCAGTTGTGTTTATGAATTAATTAGAAGGTGTTGACATTTGACCAAAAAAAAATCACTTATATTATACCATTATGATCAGCGTCATTGAAAGAACAATATCTGTAAAGTTTTAGCAGCTAAATGACGATGTAATATCCTTTTTAAAAGCAATTTTTATCGAATATTTCGGACCCACTCTTACTTAGAAGACGAGCTGCAGTCGGTACTGAGAGGAATATTTCGAAGTATCATCCTATATATTTGTACCTCTCGCATTATTAACGAGTGATCCGAATTTCAGCTTTCAAAATACATTAAACCTTCTAAACATCGACCTTGAAAATATTCTTACATTTGTATTCCTTCATAGAGTCAAAATTACCAAATATCAAATACTCAAGAGTATTAATAACATAAATTGCAACACCGAAGTCCCGATTTGAACTTGTGGTAGAGTCATTTTCGAATGAAGCAATTGAATTTAACCCTTTTCCCGCTAAACACGACCATTGCTGTTTAAATTCGCTCTGCTCGATCAAATCACTGGTATCGACAATGAAATGTGTATTTAAACATAAAGATTTTCAAATTTCTGGTCTGAAAAAAAATAAATATCAGTAATTTTCACCCACTTTAAGAGCGGGTCGTGGTAGCGAGGCACAATTTAATGGTAAAACATTTAATTAACGAACTTGAGGGGCAAAGAGCTGTCACATGACATAAATAGACCTATATCACATGACAGGGCATATGCATCACCATCAGGTTGTTAAATGACATGCTCTAACGTTATTCTGTGAAACTCAATGTTCTCGACCTCCTTTTTTTCACCGAGCTGGCTAATACAATGAAGTGTGGGGGAGGGTTCTTATATAACCTTGTTTTCACCGAGTGACGTCACTGCGTTTCACATAATATAGTACATGCTAACAAAAAACACGAGATGTCGACACAATGTTGGGTTGATGTTGGGCTACCGTCTACGATGCTGCCCAACATTAAGCCAACATCTGTTGAACGTGTTTGGCAGTATGTTACTCACAGGTTGACTTTCTCCAGCCTCTGCTTGATCAGCCATAGTTGAATCAGGTCATTCAATCAACCCTGCTACGTAAATGGTAAACTGCAGCTGTAAACATATTAGTCTCTGTATGTACTGCCCTACAACAATGGCTCTACAACCTGCCAATTGTCGATAAACACAAAATTGATATGCAAGGGTAATAATAGTTGTAATTCACCATGATCATACCGTGCCATCAGGTCCAAAATGTTTCAGCTTTAAAATGTATTTACATGATTATGTATACTATATAATAAGGCCCAGTGGACAAAGAATAGCTGAGTTCCCACGGAGCAACAATAAATCATGATTAAATTTGATCAACATTTTCAGCAGATCACCTAATCACATGTGTTCATTCGTATGAAATGCATATCAATGTCTACATTCAAAGATTTAGTGAATTATACTGCCGTGCAAAGCCAAAAGGCAGTATCTGCTTACTTTACAAGTAAGCAGATACTGCCTTTGAGCTTCGCAGATCAGTATACACTGGAGGCATGCACATTAAACGTAATAGGTTTATGTCACTCCTAGATAACCTGTCGCTCACAATGTACTCTGACCTACATGACTATTATTCCTTAAGCATTTCTGTATGCAGTGCATGTATGTCTTCTACTCAAATCACAGCAAAAGTGATAGCTTATAAAGTACGCCATGTTGAACCAATGTTGATTTGATGTTGGGCCACCGCATGCGATGCTGGCCCAACATTAAATCAGCACCGGGTGAACATGTAGTGTTTGCCGAGAATGACAATATTATACTGTAGCATGCTTACCAATAATATGTGGAACAGTGTACAGATACTATATAACTGATACATAAGTCAGTGCAGCATGGTCATAGCTGAAGTATGAAGGGAAAAGCCACGCACATGATCATGATGATGCATATCTATAGGCCAAGACTGACAAATTATAGAATTGGACTATTGCCAGCTTAAACGCAGTTACAAAACGATACGGCTGCATTTCGATCATGTGACTATTAAACTAGTGTCCATAAAAATGGCATTGCTTTTAATAATACCAGCGTATCAGGCTCTAATTGTTGTAGACGCACTACATATAACGTAAATTAGAAATTTCATCTGGTTCGTTTTCTGTAATAGTGTTATATTATATAGTTGCTCTGTAGAAATTCACTCAAATGATCTCTATCCGTGCAACGGTAAAACATTGTGTATCATAAAAGATTCGTAGAACTCGTTCCGTATTTTATTTAAGCTGTATTTTATTCCACCCATATATTTACAATACAACATGCATTACAGCTTATGATTTAGACCCAATGTCGTCCATGTATGTTTTACTATCAGCCTATTTTTACGTTTGAGCGGAGTATTCACCATAATTTGAAACCTAATTACATGGTAATAATTTGTATTTACCTGCACGCAAAACAAGATTCTGTCTCTTTCAAAATCACAGATCTGAAACTAACACAGATAAGAGTCGATACCATGAGTCACAGTCAAATGAGTAATATATGTATCCGCGCCTGGTATATAAATACTTTTTTCATGAGGTGTGGTGTGCCTTTTGTTGTCACCATTGATGTACTATTAACATGCTAAACTTGCAACACATGACCAAACAAATGCAACAGTATACCAGCACCACCACATAGAAATACAGTAGCCCTTTCAGTGCGGGGATCGACTTTAACCCTTTAGCCGCCGGTGCCGAATATATTCGGGTTTTATTTTTTATTAGCACATTAAGTACCACTTTTTAAACATGGTAAAGATAAAATGTGACATCAATCAGCAAGATTGGAAAAAAGTTGACCTTCATTTTGTCAAATTTGAATAATTTTCACTCACTTGAAGTTGTGGATCGCGTCAGCGAGACACAGCTTCGCGTGGGTGAAAATTCAAATTGAATAATTTGGCGGTTAAAGGGTTAAACGTCAGGCATAGACGTCAGATTTTGACGTTCAAAGTCGATCCCCGCACTGAAAAAGTAAAATATTTCATGGACTCATAACATAGGTATTTAAATGAAACGGAAAAAGCCAACTAAGACATTTATGATACTTTGTTTAGAATCGAAAAAACCTTTGGTCTGAAATGTTTCATCGGTTTGATGATAAAACATGATTAACCTAGCCGGCCACTACAAGCCGCGAATTGCTGTCGCAATTCTCGCCTTGTAGTGGATGAAGATGATTTGATGTGAGTGAAAAAGTAAAGAAAATTGCCATGTATTGGTAAACCAGTTTCATGGACATTTTCATTCCTAGACCCTTTGTTGCAGGAAATTTAGTCTGTTTTTGGGGTGTAAAATAATGCTTTAATGCATCGTGAGGACTTAAAGGGCTAACACAGCATTGGGTCAACATACCTTGTTTGCTGTGTCTGTCCTGAAATGCCACATATATATTGAAAGCAAATTATTACATATGTTTGTGGCTTTGAAGAGATGTCCTCATGTGCATACATCACATGACGGTACAACAAATGTATAGAATTCTACACAGAGGCAACTCTTATCCAAATTGTCTCTTAATCCGTACAGCGCCTTATTGTTTTTGTTTAAAACATGGCGATTAAACATTTTTTCCAAATTGAAATCGTCATAAATGCCTTAGTTAGTTCATTCCGGTTCATTTGAATGCCCATGTTATGGGTCTGCGGCCATTATAAATATTTGAATTTGTTGACCGTCCTTATACGTCAGAATATGACGTCCACAGACGTCAGATTTCAACGACCGACGAAGCCTAAAACCATTATTATATTTAATATATAGTATGGATGACTGCTAACCTTTACACATCGGTACTGTAGGACCACGATTTCCTCATCCCATATCTTGTGCTTACTGTATCCATGTATGTCTAGGTACATCCGTATCTACCATTACTCTTAGTTAACCCTTTGACTTCCAGGCCGGGGTGCATACCAGGATCCAGATATACTGGTGTAGGAGTTCTATGTTTCGTCATTTGAAGCTGGAATTGCTAACGCAATTTCCAGCTTCAAATGACGAAAAATACATAAATGTAGTATATATTTGACGAAAATTTGTGTCATTTTATGGTTACGTTCATTGACGAATGACGACGGAAATTTCCGTCATGTATGGTAGTGAAAAGGTTAAACCGACTCTATGTGTATCAGAAGCTGGATTTAGTTTCCTGCATGTTGTCAATATCACGTATACGTGCTGCACCGCACACCCCGAAATAATAACATTGGCCAATTATAGAATAGAAGACTGTCAGATATAGTCCAGTGCGTTGGGCTCCTTTACGCTTGTTAAACACTTCAAAGATGATTAAACCGCAACTTCATTTTATACCGACAGGGAAACCGAATTTATCCCAATAACTAGTTATTCCAACAGTGTTGTTCTGCGACATTTCACCGGATATCTATATCCGACGAGGGGTAATCCTCACAATGATGAAATAATTTTGTATAAAACATGGAGATCACCGGTCTTTTTCAATTTAAAATCATCATAAATGTCTTAGTTAGCTCTTTCTGCTTCATTTGAATAACTTTGTTATGGTTCTACGGCCATTAATAATATTGTAATTCTTTGTGAGAAGTGCGCAGCCCTGCGCGAAATTTATCTTAACCCTTTAAGCCCTCATGATGCATTAAAGCATCATTTACATCCCTGAAAAAACCCTTCATTTTCCTACAACTGGGGGTATTGTTATGAAAATTTCCATGAAACTGGTTGAGAATACATGGTCATTTACTTTTATTTTTCACCCACATCAAATCATCTTCATCCACTACAAGTCGAGAATTGCGACAGCAATTAGCGGCTTGTAGTGGATGAAGATGACAATGGTAAATTCAGGCCTGAAAGGGTTAGTTTGATTATCTTACCTTGTCGGATGATTATTTTGAGCCTGTTTTTGTTTAATTATCACATGAATCTATAATGAACGGAATATTTTATAATGATATATCCGACCATTTTCAAATATTCTCTATTAACTTTAAAGGACATATTGCAGACACAAAACAATATATTACTAAGCGCATGTTAACAACCAAAAGTATTAGCTCATTCCAAGATAGGTTAGCTATTCCTGATTGGAATAACATTATGTCATGTAGCGATGTCAACAAGGGTATAGTATGTTTCAGAAAAAGTATATAAAATTGTATAATAATTGAAAAACATTTTCAGTTGAACATAAATACCGCAACCGAAAACCATGGTTGACCGAGGGGATGAAAGATTATATCAAGTATTAAAGCAAATGAAATATAAAGTGAAAGAAAGAACTTAATTGATTTAATTAAAAGACAAATACAGTTTTTAGAAGTAATTTATGCAAAATATTGCGTAAATCTGAAAAAAGGTCATTATGATAATTTATTGACGGAAAATAAGACTAATTTGAAACACATGTGGTCTGTTAAAATGAAGCCTATTACTTGTTTTAGTAGGTTTACAATGTTTTAGTAGGTGATAGTGAAATATCTGACAGTAAAGATATACCTGAGCATTTCTAGCTATGAATCTAGCGGCTATAATACCAGACACCATCAAAGAAGCCACCTCGTATATTGAAAACTCAAATATAAATTTTAAGCTAATAAAAATAAGCTAAGGAGATAAATTGTTTAAAAAACTGGGTGGGAGGATATAAATTCCAAGGTTGTTAAATCTACTTATCTTTTATATATTGCAACGCTAACTCATTTTTTAAATTTGTCATTTACACAAAAAGTATTTCCAAAAGAATGAAAAATTGCCAAGGTAGTACTAATATGAAGTGGTGTTTGTAAGACTATTACCAACTATAGGCCTGTATCAGTTTTACCCGTGTATTCACAAGTTTTTGGACGAATAATGTACAACAGAATTGTTTCCTTTTTAAAAGCTTTTAATCTGTTAAACAAATATCAATTTTGGATTTTGTTAAAACTAATATGGCTTTAATTGTGTTAGTGGACAAAATACTCAAGGCATTAGATGAAGGAAAAATTGTACTAGCGGTGTTTTCAGACTTGAGTAAAGCGTTTGATACTATTGACCATTCCTTTACTTTTAAAAATATTTAAATATGGTATTAGAAGTTCCGCTCTTAATTGAATGACATATTACTTGAAAGATAGACAGCAGTATGTATTATTTAATAGACATTGTTCTTCTGATGAGACTGTTTCTTGTGGTGTATCACAAGGCTCAATATTAAGTCCTTTTTTATTTTTTATTTATGTCAGCGACATGTCTTATATAATCTGTAATATGATATAATATCAGAACTATTCTTTACACTTTTATGTGTAGATGTTTTTACTATCGGAAAAGATGTGAGGCAAGAATAGCCATTATGCATAATGAATCGACAAAAATTGTTGAATGGTTGAATGTTAACCAACTGTCATTCAATGTCAAAAAAACGCATTACATGATTCTTAGCTTATCTCGAAATTGTATTATTAACGATACAGACATTAAGATCAATGGGCAAATGGTTACATGTTACATGTACTAAATTCTTATAGGTAATAATTGAGGAAAAACTGTCATGGACAAGTCATATTAAATCTATAAAAAAAATGAAAATTTCCAAAGGCACAGGAATTTTAAATAAAGCAAAGAAATGTATAAATTTGTTGACATTAGTAATATTCCGCAGTTTTATTTATCCTTACCTAACTTCTTGTTTAGAAGTGTGGGGAGGAGCTGGTGATCTATATTTATTGTCATTGTTTAAATTGCAAAAACTAGTGGTTAGGATAAATCCTTACCCCACAGAGCTCACACTGAACCTTTTTTTTTATTTAAAATTAATAAACATTTACCAATTATGCAAACAGAAGGTTTTATTATTTATGTTCAAATATTTTCGTAGTTGTCTACTCAAATTTTTTATCAATTATTATATTAGGGATGTAGATATTCATAGTCATATAACACGCCAGCAAATAAACTGTACACACATAAATGTAGAACGTCTGCAGCACAAAAAGTGCTATGGTGGTATTTTATAGAATGAATTTTCAAGCAAAGCATGTTTCAATGTCAGTTTTACATGTTATCAAAGAGCGTTAAGAACATTTTCTTCTGACCAAAGAATATTTTTTTGTCACAAATCATTTCTTCTGATGTATTATACAATATTTTGTTTGTATCATGCACTTTTGCAGTAGTTATTTTTCACAATTCGAAAATGTAACTTTTCGAGGGCGCTTACGCCAGTGGGAGTTTTATCCTCTTTATCATTAGATGCATTATAGTTTATTTATTATTATAGCTGCATAATGAGATATACGCCTACATCTGTACACGTATCTTGTGTATTGACTATCCTAATATAATTGTATTATGTAAGTCAGAAGATACATCAATGATCAATGTTGATTTTATGTTGGGCCAGCGTCGTAGACGATTGACATACATCAATCCACCATTGTCAATCCCACAGCTTAAACATGATGGGTCTACACCGGCCCAATGTTTTTCTAATGTTGGGCCTATGTCGCAAACAATGGACCAACCTTAAACCAATATTAGGTCAGTGCATCGTGCTGACAGAGACTGTGCACCAGTAAAAACGATGACTCAGCGCTGGGTTCATGGTAATCAACAATCTGAGATGATGTCCCAACATCCAACGAAGAGTGGTTCAATCACTGTGAAAATACTGCTGGTATCTTAGTCTTAGTCTGGTATCTTAGGATGAGCCAACTATAGTACAACACAGGTTGATTGCATGTACTGGTCATAATAATACTAGGCATCTAATGCCAACCACATAGCCCAGTATAGGGGAGACATAAGTAAATAAACATGTCTCTCATAGGTGCAAGGAAACCTCAAACTTGACATAGTTTCAGGGTCAGGTGTGGGTCACGAGATACCAGATTTTGAGGCCCTATCCGAAATCAGCAATTACAGAAGAGATTCTCAAAGCACTGTAGCAGCGGGGCCACCTAGCTGTGCTGGTGTGGCACTGAGAAGGAGGCTGTGGTACGGTGTGACTGGATGATATGGTGGTGAACTCTGGTACGATTGCGCAACGTGCCAGCAAAAACGCTAAATTGAATCCGTGGTGGCTCATTGTTGGGACAGCGCCGGAGACGGTGGCCAGCACTGAGCCACATTGGGGCCAAGGTCACTACGTTAACAAGTGCACACGAAATCTATTGGCCATGGCGTGGCTCAATCGTTCCAATCGTTCAAGCGGAGATCATAACTGGAAAATATATATTATGTCGGCCGGTGGCAACAGGGAGCAACCGCCACCATCTGTTTTCACAGCCTCTCACAAGAAACGATATCTTAGATTTCCTTTGAAAACATTAATGTCATAATTCATTGCAAAATAGCCATTCAAAAGCAGTATGGCAGTCGCAGCTTGGTAAAATATTTTATCATAAAATTGCAGGTCTAAAATAATATGATATCAAGTCTAAAGACTCATCAGCCGACTTTACATTTTACCGCCAACAATGCCCCAATAATATTGAAAGGAGAGAAACATGGTATTTCTCTGAAAACCATGCACCGAGCGGGCTTCGAAACCGCACAGCAGGCAGCGACATAAACACAGAGTGATTTTAGTGAAACACCAGTATTTTGTGGGTAGCTCCTTCCATAGAATTGAACAATGTCATGCTGAGTTAACAGATGGTATTTTTTATTCATTTGAAGCTGGAATTTGGTGACGCAATTGCCAGCTTCAAATGAATGAAAAATACCTTAATTTGATGCAAAAAATAGACATCTCTCGAATAGAATTATTAGATTAGGTGAGGTGTATCAAACTGAGCAGCGATCTACCACGAGAGATTTTATTAATTTGAGTCTTATTGTATTTGGTTTGAAACTACCCTTTAACCGTCTTCATATGTCAGAATCTGACGTCTGTAGACGTCAGATTCTGACATATGAAGACGGTCCCCGCACTTGAAGAATTATAATTATGTTAATTATGTTATGGGTCTGCGGCCATTATAAAAATTTTAATTTGTTGACCGTCCTTATACGTCAGAATATGACGTCCACAGACGTCAGGTTTTGTCTGTTCAACGACCGACGAAGCCTAAAACCATTATTATATTTAATATATAGTATGGATGACTGCTAACCTTTACACATCGGTACTGTAGGACCACGATTTTCTCATCCTATATCTTGTGCTTACTGTATCTATGTATGTCTAGGTACATCCTTATCTACCATTACTCATAGTTAACCCTTTGACTTCCAGGCCGGGGTGCATCCCAGGATCCAGATATACTGGTGTAGGAGTTCTATTTTTCGTCATTTGAAGCTGGAATTGCTAACGCAATTTCCAGCTTCAAATGACGAAAAATACATAAATGTAGTATATCTTTGACGAAAATTTGTGTCATTTTATGGTTACGTTCATTAACGAATGACGACGGAAATTTCCGTCATGTATGGTAGTGAATAGGTTAAACCGACTCTATGTGTATCAGAAGCTGGATTTAGTTTCCTGCATGTTGTCAATATCACGTATACGTGCTGCACCGCACACCCCGAAATAATAACATTGGCCAATTATAGAATAGAAGATTGTCAGATATAGTCCAGTGCGTTGGGCGTATTGTGTACTAGGCTACTTTACGCTTGTTAAACACTTCAAAGATGATTAAACCACAACTTCATTTTATACCGACAGGGAAACCGAGTTTATCCCAATAACCAGTTATTCCAACAGTGTTGTTCTGCGACATTTCACCGGATATCTATATCCGGCGAGGGGTAATCCTCACAATGATGAAAGAATTTTGTATAAAACATGGAGATCACCGGTCTTTTTCAATTTAAAATCATCATTAATGTCTTAGTTAGCTTTTTCTGCTTCATTTGAATACCTATGTTATGGTTCTACGGCCATTAATAATATTGTAATTCTTTGTGAGAAGTGCGCAGCCCTGCGCGAAATTTATCTTAACCCTTTGGGCCCTCATGATGCATTAAAGCATCATTTACATCCCTGAAAAAACCCTTCATTTTCCTACAACTGGGGGTATTGTTATGAAAATTTCCATGAAACTGGTTGAGAATACATGGTCATTTACTTTTATTTTTCACCCACATCAAATCATCTTCATCCACTACAAGTCGAGAATTGCGACAGCAATTAGCGGCTTGTAGTGGATGAAGATGACAATGGTAAATTCAGGCCTGAAAGGGTTAGTTTGATTATCTTACCTTGTCGGATGATTATTTTGAGCCTGTTTTTGTTTAATTATCACATGATTCTATAATGAACGGAATATTTTATAATGATATATCCGACCATTTTCAAATATTCTCTATTAACTTTAAAGGACATATTGCAGACACAAAACAATATATTACTAAGCGCATGTTAACAACCAAAAGTATTAGCTCATTCCAAGATAGGTTAGCTATTTCTGATTGGAATAACATTATGTCATGTAGCGAATGTCAACAAGGGTATAGTATGTTTCAGAAAAAGTATATAAAATTGTATAATAATTGAAAAACATTTTCAGTTGAACATAAATACCGCAACCGAAAACCATGGTTGACCGAGGGGATGAAAAATTATATCAAGTATTAAAGCCAATGAAATATAAAGTGAAAGAAAGAACTTAATTGATTTAATTAAAAGACAAATACAGTTTTTAGAAGTAATTTATGCAAAATATTGCGTAAATCTGATAAAAAGGTCATTATGATAATTTATTGACGGAAAATGAGACCAATTTGAAACACATGTGGTCTGTTAAAATGAAGCCTATTACTTGTTTAAGTAGGTTTACAATGTTTTAGTAGGTGATAGTGAAATATCTGACAGTAAAGATATACCTGAGCATTTCTAGCTAAGAATCTAGCGGCTAAAATACCAGACACCATCAAAGAAGCCACCTCGTATATCGAAAACTCAAATATAAATTTTAAGCTAATAAAAATAAGCTAAGGAGATAAAGTGTTTAAAAAACTGGTTGGGAGGATATAAATTCCAAGGTTGTTAAATCTACTTATCTTTTATATATTGCACCGCTAACTCATTTATTAAATTTGTCATTTACACAAAAAGTATTTCCAAAAGAATGAAAAATTGCCAAGGTAGTACTAATATGAAGTGGTGCTTGTAAGACTATTACCAACTATAGGCCTGTATCAGTTTTACCCGTGTATTCTCAAGTTTTTGGACGAAAAATGTACAACAGAATTGTTTCCTTTTTAAAAGCTTTTAATCTGTTATACAAATATTAATTTTGGATTTTGTTAAAACTAATATGGCTTTAATTGTGTTAGTGGACAAAATATTCAAGGCATTAGATGAAGGAAAAATTGTACTAGCGGTGTTTTCAGACTTGAGTAAAGCTTTGATACTATTGACCATTCCTTTACTTTTAAAAATATTTAAATATGGTATTAGAAGTTCCGCTCTTAATTGAATGACATATTACTTGAAAGATAGACAGCAGTATGTATTATTTAATAGACATTGTTCTTCTGATGAGACTGTATCTTGTGGTGTATCACAAGGCTCAATATTAAGTCCTTTTTTATTTTTAATTTATGTCAGCGACATGTCTAATATAATCTGTAATATGATATAATATTAGAACTATTCTTTACACTTTTATGTGTAGATGTTTTTACTATCGGAAAAGATGTGAGGCAAGAATAGCCACTATGCATAATGAATCGACAAAAGTTGTTGAATGGTTGAATGTTAACCAACTGTCATTCAATGTCAAAAAAACGCATTACATGATTCTTAGCTTATCACGAAATTGTATTATTAACGATACAGACATTAAGATCAATGGGCAAATGGTTACATGTTACATGTACTAAATTCTTATAGGTTATAATTGAGGAAAAACTGTCATGGGCAAGTCATATTAAATCTATAAAAATGAAAATTTCCAAAGGTACAGGAATTTTAAATAAAGCAAAGAAATGTATAAATTTGTTGACATTAGTAATATTCCGCAGTTTTATTTATCCTTACCTAACTTCTTGTTTAGAAGGGTGGGGAGGAGCTGGTGATATATATTTATTGTCATTGTTTAAATTGCAAAAACTAGTGGTTAGGATAAATCCTTACCCCACAGAGCTCACACTGAACCTATTTTTTATTTAAAATTAATAAACATTTACCAATTATGCAAACAGAAGGTTTTATTATTTATGTTCAAATATTTTCGTAGTTGTCTACTCAAATTGTTTATCAATTATTATATTAGGAATGTAGATATTCATAGTCATATAACACGCCAGCAAATAAACTGTACACACATAAATGTAGAACGTCCGCAGCACAAAAAGTGCTATGGTGGTATTTTATAGAATGAATTTTCAAGCAAAGCATGTTTCAATGTCAGTTTTACATGTTATAAAAGAGCGTTAAGAACATTTTATTCTGACCAAAGAATATTTTTTTGTCACAAATCATTTCTTCTGATGTATTATACATTATTTTGTTTGTAACATGCACTTTTGCAGTAGTTATTTTTTACAATTCGAAAATGTAACTTTTCGAGGGCGCATACGCCAGTGGGAGTTTTATCCTCTTTATCATTAGATGCATTATAGTTTATTTATTATTATAGCTGCATAATGAGATATAGGCCTACATCTGTACACGTATCTTGTGTATTGACTATCCTAATATAATTGTATTATTTAAGTCAGAAGATACATCAATGATCAATGTTGATTTTATGTTGGGCCAGCGTCGTAGACGATTGACATACATCAATCCACCATTGTCAATCCCACAGCTTAAACACGATGGGTCTACACCGGCCTAATGTTTTTCTAATGCTGGGCCTATGTCGCAAACAATGGACCAACCTTAAACCAATATTAGGTCAGTGTATCGTGCTGACAGAGACTGTGCACCAGTAAAAACGATGACTCAGCGCTGGGTTCATGTTAATCAACAATCTGAGATGATGTCCCAACATCCAACGAAGAGTGGTTCAATCACTGTGAAAATACTGCTGGTATCTTAGTCTTACACAAAAGCAAGTCTACAATAACACATATAAAGATGCAGATCCAATGTTGATTTTATGCTGGGCCGACATTGTATAGGATGAGCCAACTATAGTACAACACAGGTTGATTGCATGTACTGGTCATAATAATACTAGGCATCTAATGCCAACCACATAGCCCAGTATAGGGGAGACATAAGTAAATAAACATGTCTCTCATAGGTGCAAGGAAACCTCAAACTTGACATAGTTTCAGGGTCAGGTGTGGGTCACGAGATACCAGATTTTGAGGCCCTATACGAAATCAGCAATTACAGAATAGATTCTCAAAGCACTGTAGCAGCAGGGCCACCTAGCTGTGCTAGTGTGGCACTGAGAAGGAGGCTGTGGTACGGTGTGACTGGATGATATGGTGGTGAACTCTGGTACAATTGCGCAACGTGCCAGCAAAAACGCTAAATTGAATCCGTGGTGGCTCATTGTTGGGACAGCGCCGGAGACGGTGGCCAGCACTGAGCCACATTGGGGCCAAGGTCACTACGTTAACAAGTGCACACAAAATCTATTGGCCATGGCGTGGCTCAATCGTTCCAATCGTTCAAACGGAGATCATAACCGGAAAATATATATTATGTCGGCCGGTGGCAACAGGGAGCAACTGCCACCATCTGTTTTCACAGCCTCTCACAAGAAACGATATCTTAGCTTTCCTTTAAAAACATTAATGTCATAATTCATTGCAAAACAGCCATTCAAAAGCAGTATGGCAGTCGCAGCTTGGTAAAATATTTTATCATAAAATTGCAGGTCTGAAATGATATGATATCAAGTCTAAAGACTCATCAGCCGACTTTACATTTTACCGTCAACAATGCCCCAATAATATTGAAAGGAGAGAAACATGGTATTTATCTGAAAACCATGCACCGAGCGGGCTTCGAAACCGCACAGCAGGCAGCGACATAAACACAGAGTGATTTTAGTGAAACACCAGTATTTTGTGGGTAGCTCCTTCAGAGAATTGAACAATTGACCTCATGTCATGCTGAGTTAACAGATGGTATTTTTCATTCATTTGAAGCTGGAATTTGGTGACGCAATTGCCGGCTTCAAATGAATGAAAAATACCTTAATTTGATGCAAAAAATAGACATCTCTCGAATTGAATTATTAGTTTAGGTGAGGTGTATCAAACTGAGCAGCGATCTAACACGAGAGATTTTATTAATTTGAGTCTTATTGTATTTGGTTTGAAACTACCCTTCAACCGTCTTCATATGTCAGAATTTGACGTCTGTAGACGTCAGATTCTGACATATGAAGACGGTCCCCGCACTTGAAGAATTATAAAAAAAAGTTGCCGTAGACCCATAACATAGGAAAGAGCTGACTGAGACATTTATGATCATTTCAATCGTATGGTTTTATACACCAACGGCTACGTGGGATACATGCCATCCGGGCTCTCCGGTCAAAGGTCGCAATTAGGGACAGTAACCATGGTAATTATTATGCTCAAGAGAGTACATGTGGTCCGTTGCTGGGTTGGTGTCTGACATCTCTTTTAGACATTCTGCTATATCTCGGTTTGCCTGGATATTCTTCGCTTCTTATATATTTTTTTAAATAGTTCAAAGTAAACGTCACCACTTCATTTCCAAATTTATTTTCAAAATTCACACATCACAGCCCATATAAGCGCCTTGGTCACAGCTTTAACATGTGTAATTGCAATCCATACTTCAGTTATATGTCTTTATTAATGTCATAATATTATGTGGATAGACATAGATGTCCTGTGAACATTAGTCACTGGTCCAGTGGTGTGCTAATTTTGGCCCACCGTCTACGACGTCGTGCCAGCATTAACCCAGCATTGATACAGTGACTCATGTTTACTGGGTGGACGTTGGGCAATTAATGCATCCTCTTTCATTGGCAATGTTTCAACTTAAATACCAACTCAGTCTGTAGCACTTTTCTATGGCAATAGAACGCGAACCATACTTAATGTATGGTACTGTCTTTTATCAGGATTAAAGGCATGTGCACACTCTTCAATACCCCACGTACATTGTCCCTAGCAGCCATAGTGTATCTTGCACCACTCCAACATAGGCCTACTACTCTCTTGTTTCTGAGTGAACGATATTATCTTTTCTCATTATCTGATTATCACAATATAGCACTAGGACAGGGTCGTTATGTTGTATGGCTCTGTCATGTTGCTCATCGTTGCGTTGAGAAGGACGCAACCCTCAAAGGGTGCCTCAATTGTTAGCAATCCTGCAAATAAAAACATCATAGTGTTGCATTATTCAATTTCAAAAGGGTACTATTGTTTCATTGCAGTGAGAGAGGAGGTTAGAAACTATGCAGATTTACATATTGGAGTCATGACTAATCGTCGTCTCAGACCTAAAGGAACCTATCTGCCACTCTAACGAGTGTCAGATAGGATCCTTTAGCTCCGAGGCGACGTCTTAGTAGCCCATGGTTATAATTAAAGGCCTGTTCCACCCTGCTGCCTGTTTAGTTCATATTCATTCACTGGGTGGCGCTTATCCTTTCTATCTCTGGAACGATTTATCCCACGACCTTTCTCCTGATAATGGTACACATGCAGTGATATACTACTACACTGTACTTAAATCATGTCGACTAGAATATTCGAGCACTTTTTTATTTTAATCTATTTTTTGAATAATTGCAGTCACATTCTCTCCACTCCAAGGATGTACTGTAGATCACGGGGATACTTAGTACTACATGTAATAATGAAGTAGCTCAGTACCCGTGTCCCGTATGTGATATAAAAATCGGATTACGGATATTATCTTTGTTATGCTATTGACAGCATAATCATGATAATGACATATTAGGTTTTCAAGGTTAATCATTTCAGCGTGGGAGCATAATATGGGGTCATTAAACAGGTATCAATCTGAATTAAAACCCCAGTAGATGAAATTCAATGTCACTGCACTGTAGATGTGAGTAGACAAAACATTTTGTTTTCATAAAAATATTTTATTTTCTCTATTTTAAGCTGGAAATTGCGTTAGCAATTCCAGCTTCAAATGGACAAAAACATGATATGATGGCGCCCAGCACTCATTATTATTAACGTGGTGATACATCTCAGCAATCATAATTTAGTACATTTATTGATGCACACGACCGTTGTGCTATTCTGATCGTATCTTATACATGTAGACCTACGTTGTTTAAGATGTTTCAAATCAAATACAATGGTATTAACCCTTTCAGCGTAAGGATCGTCTTTAGACGTCAGAATTTGAAGTTGGAGATTGTTCCAGTAAATCCAACTTAGAATGAATTAAAGATATAAACAAATAATTCAACAGAAAAAAATATGAAACGTTTCAAATGGAAGCACTATATAAATAATTCACCAGCTCTTAATGTTAAACTCTAAACAATATAGGTTCCTAAAAAGAACCCTTCAGTACTATTACCATGCAACCCCCAGGAGTACCCTTGCAGCGTTCTCCTGGAGTTGCATGGTAATGGTACTGAAGGGTTCTTTTTAAAGACCCTATGTTGTTTAGAGTGTAATGTTTTAATATTTGATTGCACAGAAGCAGGGAAAGAATCATTCCTGATTAATATATACATATCATTTACCAGTAGGGAAGATAAGGAGTTAAATGAAACATGCGTTTCTACAATGTTGTACTAGCATGACCTGCTGCATTCCATAATGTTTAGTGTCTTAAAATGTTAATGTGCCTATACCAAGATATATTTTGTACCAACTTGAAATAAACACAGCACTAAACATAATATATCGATGACATCTAAATTGATAATAATGATCGGAGGATTTATTACTTTTTGCTGACTGGTTACATATAGCCCATCCATTCTGAGCATTATGTTATTTCCTTTGTTAGATGAGCAATTTAAACCAAAGGATCTAGACTAGTGTATACTGCACAGATTATCTTACTCATTCACAACGCCTTTTTAGTTGGTTTTTGTGTAAGAACTTGCGTAATTATCATTTATTGCATTATTGCTCATTATGATGATTTGAATCAGCATTGTCATAATGTATCATGTTTGCTGGGTTTCACCGCAATTTC
The DNA here is from genome assembly GCA_964017125.1 of Flabesymbios commensalis. Classification (NCBI taxonomy): domain Eukaryota; kingdom Metazoa; phylum Annelida; class Polychaeta; order Terebellida; family Flabelligeridae; genus Flabesymbios; species Flabesymbios commensalis. Next base: position 49,782,739 of record OZ024910.1, on the reverse strand, counting down.
TCCAAGAAAAGCGTATGGTGAGATATTACTGAATAAATAAGACCAATAAGCTGTTATGCGCCTAAAAATTATAATTCAAAATAGTAGAAACTAACTTTTGCTCTTATCCTGTTGTGTAGATGTATGAGTTACAAATTATGTTTTTCAAGCATTTACACATGGCCCAATATTTTAAACTTTAAGAAATAACAAAATATCCGTTTTTGATAACGTTTTTCGTTATATCATGTTATTCTGAATGCTATAGCCGACAATTTAGCATATCCAACGCCTTAATCAGATTAGGAAAATGCAATAGTTTTGGTGATACTGGTAAAAATAGACAGTTATGGATAGCTAGGGACTAGGCTATCATGGTCGTGTTGTTTGATGACATGTGTGTACTGTTACAGAATGCGAATTCTGGATACTTGCTTGCAGCGCGTACGGCGTGCTTCTTAAAAGTTTATTTAAAAAAAAATATTGTTTGGACTAGTCCTGCATACAAGTCTATTTCACCTTGTATTCAGGGCTATTTTTGGACTTGTAAGTAGCATTTTAATGGGGTTTCCTATGGATATATTCTCAACAGGTATTTAAAAATGCTGGCTAAATGTAAAAGCTATCCCAGCAAACAGAAAACAAAAATGGTTCATAGTTGCCCCACACTCGACTACGCTGGCCCAACATTGAACAATATTCCCTTGTGTTTACTGTGATGTCTCACATCTCACATTTTGTAAGTTTTAGTTATCATGGTGATATCATTCATTACTATTATCATTATTATAATGCTGACGTTACCTGCTACACAGGCTGTTACGAAGCAGGCCGTTGTACCACAGATAAGTGCTCTTATAGCCAGAGAGGCCAGGTCACTGCGCCTGCTAGGAGCCATTGGCCCTATTCCACCGAGCTGAACACCAATAGAGGAGAGGTTGGCAAAACCACATAGAGCGTATGTCGCTATCGTCTCTGATCGCACCTGAAAACAAAATAAAACACAAAATTAGTATCATTATATATCACATAAGTCCACGATCACTGGAAAGAATGATACGAGCGTCGTACGACTGTCGACATTTCGTCTGGTGGTCTTAAGGCTCCCACATACTGCAAAGACGCCCGGCAATTGCTTAAAACGCGACCGTCGTGGCAGGTTTTAAAAAAACACAGACAATCTGGTTCTACGACGGCATCATGTCACACCAGAACGACTGTTATACAGACGTGGCGTTGTTAGCTAAACCTAATGGTGACCGAGTATGCTGCCTAGTGGTGTTCTAAAGCAATATTGATACACTACGATCGCGTCGCAGGACATGCACATGGAATCGGAATGTTTTATAAAGTGCTAAAATGACAGACATAACACAAAATGTCAAACTTGTTTTTCTTGTGTGTTAAACAAAATAAAATTAATTATTAAATACAATTTCATCAACAATATAGCTCTGACAATAATTGATGTAGCCAGTGATAATATATTGTTCTACATTATACAGTAATTTATCAATACATCGATCGACTTAAAAAGAACGAATGTAGATAACTCTGTCTCTGCTAAACAACAAATCGGTCGCGGTACCGAGACACAAGATCAAGTAGGTGAAAATTTAAATTTCACAACTAAGCGCTGTAAGACTAGGAGGTATAATGCGTAATTTAAAATATATTTTTTTTTGTCACTTACTGATATTGAAGGTGTGATGCACTGCTGTCGATTTTGAATGAGTTTTGAGAGTTCCTGATACGCCACAAACTCATTGATGAACATCTTGGTTCCTAGCAGACTGGCCACGGTAGGGCAATCATCCCATTCTACCCCCATTAAAAAGGCTATAGGCATAAAGAGGTAGGAGCAGACCAACTGAAAAAAAAAAGAATTAGATTACATTTTATGTTCATATTATCTGTATAGTCTAATCAGAGATCATATAAACGATATTTGGATTATTTTTTATCGAAACATCATATATGCAGTTTTTTAAGTCAGCAAAAAGCAAATCAGTCCAACAAGTGTATTATGTTCTATGATAGTGTACATTATTCTGTGAAACGCAGTGACGTCACGCGAATTTCTAATCCCGTGGCTGGATGGCAGTGTCATCTGATTCATCTCATTATCCTCAGCAATTTCTCCTTGCCCAATTTAGCCTGTGTGTGTACAAATGTGGCCTAAAGCCCGATTCATTCATCCATACAGAGGGACACATCGACTTAACCTTTCAACTGCCAAATTTTTCAATTTGAATTTTCACCCATTTGAAGTTGTGTCTCGCTGACGCGATCCACAACTTCAAGTGAGTAAAAATTATTCAGATTTGACAAAATGGAGGTTAACTATTTTCAAATCTTGCTGGTTGATGTCACATTTTATCTTTAGCATATTTAAAATGCGGAACTTAATGTGCTAATAAAAAATGAAAACCGGAATATATGCGGCACTGGCGATTAAAGGGTTAATACTGGTTTAGTAGTGGGCAAGCGTCTCTGATATCCGCCCAACACCAGCACGCACATTACCACAGCTACTCCTGTCTCAGGCTGAACCTCATAATCCCACCGGTGACATTTCGTGCAGCTTACAGTTTGGGAAAACATTTACTGAACACTTGTCGTACTGAATTCTCTCTTTTTATCTTTTATTCATTAGAGACTAATATAATTGCTGACACAATTCCAAGCAATTCGAAAATCTGTAGTTGATGAAATCTTCCTGATTGAATTATTTGACTAACCCTTGAAGTGCTAAGTTCAAGAATTTGATTTTTCACACACTAGCCCGACCCAAAACTTCAAAATTACTCACAAATTATCTGCACAATTTGAATAAAAACATATCTAACATTCTCATTTTTCTTCGAAGACGGTTAACCCTTTAACCGCCGGTGCCACAAATATTCGGGTTTTCATTTTTTATTAGCACATTAAGTGCCACATTTTAAATATGCTGAAGATAAAATTTGACATCACCCAGAAAGATTTGAAAAGAGTTGACCTCTATTTTGTCAAATCTGAATAATTTTCACTCACTTTAAGTTGTGGATCTGGCCAGGTCGGGCACAATGTACGAGTTAAAACATGAAACCGCACTGTTTAATGTTTTGTGGTTTACCATGCTAACAATCAAGTTGCGTTTTTCTATATCAAATCTTGCAAAACATGTACGTTTTATGTGTATTTTAAGTCGAAGATTCGTACATTCGGATCTACGAATCTATCGAATTTCGTTCTTTCTCCTTGCCAGACATTGCCCTTATTTAAATTTTCAGCCACGTGAAATATTGGTCATCTTTGCTTAATTTGAGGCCAAACATTTTCAAATCTTGATGCCTTATAAATACCCATTTCCTTTCCCAATACCGGGTTTTCACATACCCTGAATGATAGTTCTGGATGATCTACCATGGTCCCTATCCAGGAGAGAGTGGCATCCACAAAAGCCAATAGTGCAATGAAAGCCATCAAGTTAACGGCGATGTTCGCTATCAACTTGATGGAAGAAGACGCCCCAGAGGATGCCGCTTCTAGCAGATTGCGAGATTTTCTAAAACAAAAAGAAACATTTAGAACATGATAAATATCACGATAGTCTTTCAGACTATACATATATAATTTAGTACTGTATTGCTCAACAATGCTCAGCTAAGTCAAAAAGCAGTAGTTGCTAACATTTACAGTGAGTAGGCGTCCTTGCGGGGACCGCCTTTAAAAGTCAGAATCTGACATCTGTAGAGTCAGATTCTGACGTCTAAAGACGATCCCCGCACTAAAAAAAAATATATATATAATTGCCGTAGACCCATAACATAAGTATTCAAATGCAGCGGAAAGAGCTAACTAAGACATTTATGATGATTTAAAATTGAAAAAAAACCTTTGGTTTCCATGGTTTATACAAACATATAATTCCAGCGTTGGAGGGGTTGAGTATTCAGTAAACCTTACCCTGTGTCCATCTTCATGTCCCTTATTTTGACGCTTCTTTCAGTCTCTGGGTAAAACAGTTTGGACAGCGCCAGTGCCACCGGAGCATTCATCACTGACGCACAGAGTAGATGTATGGCTGGCACCTATATAGAAGTAAACAATATTAACCCTTTAACCGCCGGTGCCGCATATATTCGTGTTTTCATTTTTTATTAGCACATAAAGTACCACCTTTTAAACATGTTAAAGATAAAATGTGACATCAATCAGCAAGATTTGAAAATAGTTGACCCCCATTTTGTCGAATCTGAATAATTTTTACTCACTTGAAGTTGTGGATCGCGTCAGCGAGACACAATTTCAAGTGAGTGAAAATTCAGATTGAATAATTTGGCGGTTAAAGGGTTAAGCCCTCACGATGCATTAAAGCATTATTTTACATCCCTGAAATCAGAACTTAATTTTCCTACAACAAAGGATTTCAGAATGAAAATATCATTGATTTTTCACCCACTTCAAATCATCTTCATCCACTACAACTCGAGAATTGCGACAGCAATTCGCGGCTTGTAGTGTATGAAGATGACAATGGTAAATTCAGGCTTGAAAGGGTTAAACAAATGTAGTAAGTGTCCATATACCAATATCTACCAAAAAAGTATGAAAATGCACTAGCCCTTAGTCATGCACGAACGTATATAATTTTAAGTGATAATAATAATAATAATAATAATAACTTGCAAGGGTGTAGTCATTTAGCAAGAGTAATTTGCTAATTTACGATGGGTACCCTAAAACATATATATACAGCATGTACATTCAAGTTGTAAAATACAAATGCATAATTACTTAGGAGTAGACCAAATAAAGTATCCAGGGTTCCCCACAGAAAAAAAAATCTTAGCGCGCGCGAGCAGCATAATAAAATATTTACTGTTGCACGCGCGCTCGCGATAAAAAATAATAAAGTTTTTTTCATTTGTGTTGTTTGCCTGACTGTCTGTGTGCCGTCACCATACTACAGCATACCCAGCATACGTCAGTTATGTCATTTTGATTGAATTTGAATGGAATGGTCTGAAAGTGTCTGAAGTTGATAGTTTGGAAAATAGAAAGTTCCTAGAAGAGTCTCATCTTAATTTGTGAAAATAAGCAAGCTCGCTTGTTCTGAATTGTCTGTCTGTTATTTTGTCTTGTTGATTTGATGGTTTGTGAGTTGTGTATTTGAGTGTAGGCATATGCATGTTTTTTTGGTGTTTTATGGGTTTTTCGTGAGAGTTATTATTCTGTTATTGATAAGTGCTGTTGTGTATGCCTGACAAGGTTTGTGAGCTGGTATCACTCACTCACCAACGCGGTGACCCTTTGGTGAGTGACAACGAACGTGTCGTGGTGACTGGCAACGCTAGAAGTGTTGGCCCGTCCGCCATATCGCCGTATATATTTTTCCAAGATCAGAAACATTTATCGTTTTTTGAATGTCTTGTTTCATTCATTTTAAGCACGATATTGCTTTAGAATTTCAGTTTTAAATAGATGGAAAAGCACCAGCTACAATACAATACTTTAAAATATTCATCTTCCGAGACGTCATACAGACGAGTATATATCAATGGAGAAAACTAAATATTGATATATTGACAGAACCACCATCATCTTATCCCGGCGGACGAGCGGAAACTTCCATTGTGTGAAAGTAATATATACTTGAATCATAAACATCATAAACATGTGTATACATAATAAGGTCCTTAAATGTCAAAGTACTCAGTTGTGTAAATATTCAAGCCCCGACAAGGACTGGCAAAAATTGTCGATTTTTTATGAAGTTATTACGTAAGCTTCTTTAGCGTAGCGATGCTGGGTACATATGAACCCTGAATATTAATCATGGCTTTCGCACCAGAATATAAAAGCTGCGTATATATGGATAGATGGATATTTATTGACAGGATGAAATATATGCAGACTTATATAACCGTCATATAATATAATGAAAATTAATAATGCTGTAAGATGTATGTAGCCTACAGAACTATAAGAAACATACATATTAATGATAATGCATAATAGTTCTCGCTTGATTCTCGCACAAAAAGCAGAGATATTGATAACTACTATTATGTATTAATCGATTTTCTATGTATTAATGTTTTACTATATAACGATATAAGCCGATATCGCACCGGCGTGCCATTTGTCAATCGATGGTAGGTCTGCTGGTATCCTACCACCTGATCATGCCTATCGTGCGAGAAAATATAAACGGTGTTCAATTTCTATTACGGTAGAAAAAACCAGCACTCGTCGAATAAAAAAGGACGGGTGCTTTATTTCCCATACTGCACTGCATATTATATCCTTTATTTATTTATTAACCCATTGACCGCCGGTGCCGCATATATTCGGGTTTTCATTTTTTATTAGCGTGTGATTATGACAACCGAGAAGTATAACCGATTCGCGCCGCATCAGAAAGATATAAAATAACTAAAAAAAAAAAATCTCCAGATGTCAATGTTGTGAACGGTCAAAAAAAAAATATTAATTGTAAGGTGTACAATATTCAATATTACCTGAAAAAGAATATAAGCGGCCAGCACCGCCCCGGCGATGGTGGCGAATCCTGCTGTCATCATGGCGTGTAACTCTGACTTTGTCATGTCTTCTATGAACGGTCTCACCAACAAGGGCGCCTCAGTCTGCAAAATCAAATTGTAAAATAAAAATATATTAATTGGAAATCAGATATACAAATGTATTCAAAACATCGTTAGCTATGAAAATGTACACCGCAACCTCTGTGGTTGAACTATTTGTTTTTCTATTTTTTATCCATTTGAAGCTCGAATTGTATAGAGGCAATTTTAGCTTCAAATGAAGAGAATTATTTCTATTTACGGTATGTAGACATCTGCTAAGTTGAATGGTTTGCTTAATGTGATTAATTATGTGATTATGTGAGCAGACTATTTATCGCCTCACCGAAACGGAAAACGTCCTGTCTGCATTTTAAGCCTATGTAATATGTAGGGATGCGATGAAGATGTGATGTTACTAACCTGCCCTATAAATATATTTCCAGCAGCCACCATGGACTCAGTTGGAGCAGTCTTCATGGTACATTGCATGACCCAGGCTATCTTACCGATGACATACTGCATGGCTCCAAGATGGTACAGAACGGAGATGGTGCAGCTGAAGAACACTATGACTGGGAGAACCTGGAATCCCAAAGAAAGAAAATATAAAAAAAGTCAGCGAAAGCACACCTTAATGAGCCTATGTGGGAGAGTAGCCACCAGGCTTCCTGGTTGAGAAACACCCACCCTCCACAAGGTTACATATATGAACCCTAACCCTTAAAGCCCCAAGCAGGATCTTTTTAAACATTTTTATAGAGGAAATGAGTGTTTAAACGTCAGGACTTGCAAATATTTGGTATAAAGTTAAAGTGAGTAATTTTTCATTTAATTTAACGCTTTAAGGGTTAACCCTTACAGCGCAGGGACCGACTTTAGTCGTCAGAATCTGACGTCTGTAGACGTCAGATTCTGGCGACTAAAGTCGTTCCCCGTGCTGTAAGAGTAAAAATATTTCTAATGGCCGTAGTCCTATAACATATGTATTCAAATGAATCAGAAAGATCTAACAAATACATTTATGATGGTTTCAAATTGAAAAAACCTTTTGATCTCCATGGTTTATATAAAAATAATACAGCGCTTTAAGGGCTATGGTCGAGCTCAGCTGGTGGGACGCGATCGATTTAACCCACTTCAACCTTTTTTAACCCGTTTTATTAGCCGATCCAAGTCAATGTTATTGGATATGAAATGAGTGTTTAAAAATTCAGATTCGCAAATGTTTGGTCTCAAATTAAACAAATGTGAGTAATTTTTTCATTGTCGCGGTAGTTGTGGGTCGCGGTAGCGATAAGACAAATCTTCAAATGGGTGAAAATTTTAATTTAATGCTTTAAGGGCTAAAGGTCGAGATCGATTAAATCCTTTTTAACATTTTTTTTTATATTTCAGTCATTTTGATCATTTCTAATGATGTAGCCCAGCAAACACGACACGTTGACCGTTGGGCTAATATTGGCCCAGCGTCTACGACGCTGGGCCAACATTAGCCCAGCATCAGGTCAACGTGTCGTGTTTGCTGGGAAGAGGATTCAGTTATAAGCTTGCATTCTAACCTGAAACACGCTGTGTATGCCACCTTAATAAGTGGTGTATATATCGTCGCCTCGGAGCTAAAGGATCCTATCTGCCACTCTGACGAGTGTCAGATAGGATCCTTTAGCTCCGAGGCGACGAAATTACATATCACTTCGAGGGATCGAAATGCTTGAGCATATAATTATAATAATTATTGTGTTCTATATGATGTCATGGAGGAGGACGGGTACTCCTCAGCTCTTACACCATCAAGCACGACTATAGTCATTTTAATCCGTTTTTTTAGCCGATCAAAGTCATTGTTTTCAGGAATGAAATCTTCCTTTACAAATTTCGCATTTATGCGAAAACTACCCTCCTTTACCAAATTCGCATTGATGCGAAATCCACATGTGTACATAATTAATTGCAATGGAGATATTTCATTACATGCGTGGTTGATAATCGCCAACCAGAATGGTCAGGGACATGGCCGCAATGTTCCCTCTCATTTTCAATGTGTGCGATGTGCGCATGCGCATAGTTATAACCTGTAGTGAGTGCATGGGCCACATCAGGGGTTCTCTTTTAAAAATAAGTCGGTTTATTGGGGTAGTTTTATCAGGGGGAAGTCGGTAAAGGAAGAGTTAAATGTCAAGATTTGCAAACGTTTGTTCTCAAAGTAAGTTGTGGGTTTACCATGTTTACTGTGTAGCAATCTTACCTTAAACGCAAAAAAATGTTCTTCGTAGCCGTCTCCAAAAATAAACTTTGCCCCCGCATCGGAATAAGCGAGAAACCGCTGAACTTCTTCTCCGAGGAATTTAAAAGCATGATATCCCCATGATGTTCTCAGAATGATTATGGCCAGCACAAACTGTATTCCCAGTCCCCAAATCACAGGGCGGAATTTCACCTAAAACAAAGAAGAAGATCTACATTATGCATGTTTTTATAAAAAAAAAAGATGTTTAATTAAGTTATCTGTTCTCACAATTTAGTTTAAATAGATACTCTTATTTTTCGCTCAATCGAAAATATTCAAGTCACAGTTGCACACGGCTTTATTAGAAAGTGAATATCAGTGGAAGTAATATCAATGTACCACATGAATGGCAACAAAATTCATTAAATATAACTTAAGGTGATCTATCACCCCTTATATAGTATGAATAAATTTGTGACAAATAAATCAAAGTTGCCACAAGATGGGGCACACGTGTTTCCTTATATGGGGTGATTGGCATGTTTGCATGATTGCATCATGTGACCCTCTGAGAGGGTCACATGATAGCCAATCACCCTATATAAGGACATAATTATTCATACCATATAAGAGATGATAGATCACCTTTAATATTATTGGGTATCAGGCTGTTGTTGGTACACGTGGGTAAGTTATGGAATCGGGTCATTTTTATTCACCTGGAGGTGGTAATTGCGGCAGCAATTCCCGCCTCCAGGTGAATAAAAATGAGACGAAACACCTGGGTTAAACATGTTATCAATACTATACACCCAGACATAACATACAGGGCTGCCCCCGTGTCAGAAATAGTTACCGGGAAATATTTCGAAACAATTTTGAAACCTCTCTTGTGTAACCTTATCTGAGGTATCAAGGTGATTCCCTGGAGGAAACGTGACACTGGCCTCATAAAGTACAATAGCGCCATGGCAAGAGAAGCGGCAGTATCAGCTAATTTGACAGTTTGTCTTGACACGTTCATGACGGCAGCTAGTGGTATTGCTTTTTATGTTAATGGAGATAAATATCGCTCGCATATCGTGTAAAAAGTGCCTGGACCAGGCCTATAAAGTGATGGAGATTTATTATTATTTCAGTTGTCACGGCATCTTTTAAACGTATTCATGTGAGTTATAAGTAATATATAATTATTAAGATATGAGGGTAACATGTGTGTTCACTTTAACTGCAACTATTTATTCATCAAATCTACATTGTGTTTGTTGAGACTGCACTATGCCCTACAAGCACGAAACATGTACCCAATATCGTGTTGATTATGGCCTACCGTCTACGACGCTGGACCAAAATCAACACAACATTGAATCAACGTTTCACATGTGGGGCCTTCATGTTAATGATATATTAGAGAATACAATCAATATGTCATTGCACTAATCAACAAAAACGGTTGATATTGGGCCAACGTTACGACGCTAGCCCAACATGAAAACAACATTAAATAAACGTCGCGAGTTTTCTGCATTATGTCCTTCATTTTTACAGCGTTATATAAGAAGATAAATAGGTGATGTAAAGGCCCATCAAAAATGATCAAATTGTGTTTTATAGCTGGTCCAGCATAAACGCTTTCAGTGCGGAGACCGACTTTAGAACTCGGATTCTGACGTCTGAACCCGGTCCCCGCACTGAAAGAGTCAAATATTTATAACGCCCGTAGACCCATAACATAGCTATACAAATCAAGCGTAAAGATTCAACTATAAGACGTTTACGATTATTTTTAACTGAAGAAACCCTTTGGTATCTATGGTTTATATAAAATATTTCAGCGCATTCAACACAACCTTAGGTTTTTTTTCTGCTTACCTTTGAAGGATGCTTGGAAAATACAAATAACAAGAAGAGGAAGACACAGAGTCCAGCAATAGATGTCAGCTGCTGGGGATGGGGTCGAACCTCGACCACCAGGAACACCAGGATGGCTATGGGAACCCCAAAGTACACCAACCTGTCGAAATAAACCCTAATAGCTGAGGACAAGATACGCCTACTGACAATCTTAACCCTGCCGAATTGTTTGCATTTATTTTTCGTCATTTGAAGCTGGAACTGCTAACGCAATTCCCAGCTTCAAAATGATGAAAAATAATTATATTCAGAAGAAAAATTGAATGATTTTAACTAAGCATCTACCACAAATTAATTTTATAGATTTCAGTGGCATTTTTTAATTTAAAACTTTCCAGAGAACATATATATTATACGGCCCCAGCAACACAAGGCTTTGACCGTGTTAACGTAGCTCGCAAACAAATATAAACATTATGAACGACACAGCTTAAAGTGAGTAGTTGTGGTTAATAGAATGTATGGAATGGTATAATTAGACACTATAAGAACATTCTGTGCATCCATTCTTGATATACTTTATTCACCTTGAGATGGGGATTGCGGTAGCAATTCAGACAAAACAATGCTGTGTTAATGTTGGCTCAACGTCTACGACGCTGGGCCAGCATTAACACAACATCACCAGGTGAATCTGAAAATATGAGTAAATAGCTCAACCCATGTCCTTCCACCGCCAGATAAGTACGATTTCAAGCAGCTTTTAAATCAGCTCTCAAATACGTGACAGAAATGCATAATAATGATAAAGTAGTTTTGATTGAAGCTCAGTTTGTCAAATAATTAAATTTAGAAGATGTTGCTTAAAAAAAATAGAACTAAGTTTTGCATTTGAAGTTCGAAATTGCGTCGAAAATTCCAGCTTCAAATGAATGAAAAGTCGAAACAAACAAGTACATCGATCTGATATAAAATACATCCATTGAGCACTGTAGAATAATTCTATCTCATGAAAAAAGTGTTTGCAATGGATTTTGCATGGTAGAGATGTATAAAAAGCAATATTACCATATTAACTGAACTATGATATCCAAGAAGAATTTTTTTCCACTTTACTATTGATAAAATACAGTGATATTGTAAGGCTCGTTTCCACACGTACTAAGTGCTTATAGCAGCTGTGGTTTTTGTACATGTTCATGTACAACCCTACTGGTACTTGTACAACCATGATTACAATAAATTATTCACCAGAAAGATTTACATGTGATTGGTGGAAACCGTTTGTTTACAGATTAAAAGCTGCAAACTAATGAACTGTATTTCTTTTATGTTCAGTTTTGTCATTGGAAGCCCGCGTCAAAAACAATACACATGTACCTTTACATCCATCATTGGTAAAATACTGTCATATAAAATACACTTCGGCCGGGTAAGAAACCAACATTCAATTACTACGGGGCTGGAGTTTTTGAACTGGAAAAATAATTTACTTCACCTTTTATTTATTTCACACTCTGCCCTAAACAAAATAATTATTTCACTTTGTTGTAATTTTTAGATCCTAAACTGGGCTTAAGTATCGATGTGGGGAAGCAAGGTCTCACAAATTGAAGTGTGATTTAGTGTGAAGCGAAAAAAGGCAAACGTTTGTTTGAGGGCCATTAAATATTTATTTACAGAGATAATGTCCACTAATTATTTTTTTATTTCTGAAAAAATTCAGTTTATTTCAAAAATACTCGAGCCCCCCTTGAGATTGAATGGTGACCCCCTAAGTATATAAATAAAGTAATTACACACTGATGATATTAGAAACAACCCGCAGATTTTCTGAATTAGAAATCATTTACAATTTGAAAATTAAATAGAGATGTGTCTTCAAGTATGATCTTAATATCTGTATTAACCCTTTCAGCACGGGGACATACTTTAGACTTCAGATTCCAACGTCTGAAGTCGATCTCTGCACTGAAAGGGTAAAACTTTGATATTCAAATGAAGCGGAAACGGCTAGTTATCACATTTATAATAATTCAAATTTAAAAACGTTGGTTTCCATAGTTTATGCAAACATACTTCAGCGCTGTAAGGGTTAGAAAATATAGTAAATAGCTCATAACATAAATGATATGTACTCACCATTTCCAGATGTGGAAGTATTTATCAACAGTATGCAATACAGGTGCAAGGACTTTCTTGTTTATTATTGTGCCGTGTCTTTCCTTGATGAACTCGTATACTATGAATGTGCACACTATTATTGTGAGCGCTAAGAGGGGTCTAGCACGATTACAATCAGAAACCATAGCCCAGATTAAGTAACTGAAGTAAAGAAGAGCCCCAATAATCTTTAGTATCTGCAAGAAAGATAGCAATAAGTAGCCATGGTTTTAATGATTGTAAGCAAAATTGAAAAATATAATTTTAATCTACAGTAAATATTGAAGGAATCAGCATCGTGACCCCTGCCCAGAACACACAAACAAAGAGCTTACCAAGTGTCATTGAATCAACTACAACAAACGATAAAGTTGTCGCAACTACAATAAAATCATCAAAAGAAAAAATACCCTTACTATATATTATAATATCGCTTTACTTAGCAATCATACAACTTTATACAACATTATCATTTTATTACATTTTAGCAGAAAAAAGTCATGCCTTAGCGAAGGGAAAGTAATTATATTATGTTCAATTCACGTTTTAGATTTTAAAAGCTAAATGTGATCTCTTCACTTTGAAGTGCATTTAAATTATAAACTGTTCGCTTTTTCGATTCGACCATGCAGTAGAGTCCTACGTAGTTTATCCATGCTCTACTCTACATGTACATGAACGTTAAATATGAACATTTAAGTCAGTGATGTACATGCCCAATGCCCAAGCGCTGTTCGAGTTATGTAATTGAATTTTTTTCTTCACTTTAATTTGTGGCTCGCTCACTTATGGGTGCCAACGGGCTCTGATGTCTATTTCAGCTCGAGCTAAATTTTGCTAAATGTATATAGTAGTACTGCACCATGTTAAAAAAATAAAATAGGAAAAGGAATAAATAAAAATATTTTGGATAATGTACTCTTCTGACAAGATACTTCTTAATGTCGGTCTACCGTGTACGAAGCTGGCCCAACATCAAAACATCATTGTGCGAACCTCTTGTTGGCTGGGTTAATGCAGTGTCATATTGAGTATTATTATAAAATAATTTCAATTATTTCAGCTAGCCATCTACTCAGGCATCTGTTTAATTAGGCGGAGCTTTTTTTATTTTCTGACTCTGTGATGTCACAGAAATTGAGCAAATACTTTGTTAATCAAACACTTTACTTTCGGAGATGCCTATTTTTCATAAAGAAATATGTTTTTGAAGCTTGATATTTTGCTAAATGAATTAAAAATTTAAAAATCACTATTATTCAGCAGCTCTTTGTTTATTAGTCGTGAGTCTTTGATACTTACCATATTTATTTTTGGTTTGTGTTTGTTATAGGTCTGGTCTGTATTTGCCCGTATCTCCTCCACCCACACCATACAGCCTGTCATGGCCGCCGTGGTGGAAGATAGCTCACTGTCAATCTCACCGCAATCAACAGCCTTGTCTTTATCTAAATACAAAAAAGAACAATAACTAAAACGACAATAATATAAACACAAATATATAAATGATAAACATATATTTTATTAACCGATTTATCAGTCAACTGTATTATGTTTTCTTTTCCAACGCTCATACTTGAGAAAATCTCAATTTAATTTCGCATTTTATGAATATCTCCGTGAACAAACAACAGAAAGAAGATAAAAATGATAACAAAAAGTTGTCCTTTCTTTATTCTTTATTGCAAATTTATGGATTAACACAATTTAGTCGTCAAACGTTAAGACAGTCAATATAGTTGAACAGGCATGCCATTGCTACCGCCAATCTTTGAGAAAATTGTCAATTTAGCCCTTGAACTCTTTCTCAATCACCTACTTTTCCTCATTGTCATTCAACTTGAAATCCGAATTGATTCCGCAATTCCCAAGAAAATTAAAATGCTGCATAATATGTTACATAAATAAAGAGTGCTTGGTAGGTATTTTTTAATCCTTAAACCGCTAAGTTGTAAAAAAAATATTTTTAGTCAAGTTGGGGATCGCTTTAGCGATCGGGACACATCTTAAATCGGCTAAAAATTAGGTGAGTGACAAAATACTCACATTTGAACAAATTTAATTAAAATACATCCCAAACTAGACCATTTAATGATCAATTTATTTTTATTTTGTCTAGTTTTAAAAGTAAAATAAAAAGGCGGTTAGCACTTCGACTTATTTAATTGGAATTTCCTCCCACTTGAAATTGTGTCTCCCTGACGCGATCCACATATTCAAGTGTGTACAATTTGAAATAAAACATATCCCAAACTAGAACAATTAATGATTAATTTATCTTTATTATTTTCTTGTTTGAAAAAAACAATAAAATGGCTGATCAGCACCTCAACCCTTTAACTGCCAAGTTATTTAATTAAAATTTTCACCCACTTGAAGTTGTGTCTCGCTGACGCGATCCAAAACTCCAACTGAGTGAAAATTTATCAGATTTTACAAAATGGAGATCAAAGATTTCTTGCTGATTGATGTCACGTTTTATCTTTAACATGTTTAAAAGCTGGTATTTAATATGAAAAGAGAATAAAAACGAATATTCTCGGGACTGGAGATTGAAGGGCTAGTACATAGTTCACTTACCTTCCATAATCATCATCTCTAGTGTTGTATTTTCAGTGTCGCTGATCTTCTTGCCGTCTCCTTTCTCACACTCGTCATATTGAGGTGGGGAATCCTGGTGGGGGTCCTTGTACGTATTGTTATCAATATCTACCATTACGTGATTCCCTGTGTCTGCCTCAATCCCTTTGTTCAAGAGGGGGTTGTCAACAGTCGCCATCTATTAAATAAATAAAAATGGTTAACCCTTCAAACTTCCTTGTCGAATTTATATACTACGTGTCATATTTTCAAAGATATTCATCAAAATGGGAAAATCCAATACTATAAGGACGTTCTCAGCTTTCTTGTGTGATACTATTATTCGGTATATATCACAGAATCATAATCTTTTTAATTTACAGCAATTCATATATCAATATACATGGAAATGAGACTAGAATAGCTGGGTGATAGGAGGTTAACCCTGAAGGCGCTAATTTTTTTATAAAAACCTTGGAGGCCAAAGAGGTTTTTTCAATTTGAAATCATCATAAATGTCTTAGTTAGCTTTTCCCGATACATTTGAATACCTATGTCAGGGGTCTACGGCCATTAAAAATATTTCTACTCTTACAGTGCGGGGATTGACTTTAGTCGTCAGAATATGACGTCTACAAGCGTCAGACTCTGACGACTAAAATGTGTGTTTAAACAGCAATATTTGCAAATGTTTGGCATCATAATAAACAAATATGAATAATTTTCAACCAACTGAAGCTGTGGATTGCGGTAGCGAGACACAACTTCAAGTTGGTGACAATTAAAATAAGAGAACTTATTCAGGGTTAAGTATGTGTTCTAGAGCGTGTATCGTTGTACATCAAATGGTTGTGTCCATATATGGGCCTAATTACATTAACATTCAACCGTTTTTCCTCAACCCTGTTTTTTTAATCTATTTTATTACCAGGTTAAGTTATGGAGGAATAAATGTGTGTTTGAACACCAAGATTTGCGAATCTTTGGTCTCAAATTAACCAAATATGAGTAATTTCAACCAACATGAAGTTGTGGGTCGCGGCAGCGGGATACGACTCCAAGTGGGGGGGGGGGTGTTTAAATAATTTAACTTGACGGGTTAAAGTGTAATACAACCCAGTAGTATAAACGAGATATCCGTTACGTATTCTTAGGCGTTGGCCTAATAAAAGAAAAAAATGATCGTGATGTATTTGAACCGGATTATCGTTGTGTACCAAGGGGTCACACATTATACATATTATTGCAACACTATATGTTGTTATTGTCGTCTGCGGGCTTGTAACCTATAAACTCTCGTTTACGGGAGAGTTTATAAGTTACAATGACATGTATGTGACCTGTAATGTTGGTCCACTAATTATCTAAAAAGACTAAATGTACACTATGGGGTGGATTATGTCACTGGATGACATAACATACTACGTCTTCCCTTTAAACACACATACCATACAAGTATAGAAGTTGAAGACAGACAGACAGACAGACAGAAGGTTTTATTCGCCATAAACATTACAAACATGATGATTAATAATGAAACAGTGAAAAGGCAGGAGATCTCCATTAAGATTGAAAAAATCGCTGACATGGAGACCACCTTGTAATGTACATATTATTGTTACATAAAAAAAACATATTACAGGCAAAATCAACAACAATGACAAAAATATAGTTTACATAGAAACATGTATCAATGAATAGATGTACGTTAAATTATATTGAGGAATGATTTCTAAAAACATAAAAATAACACTTATTATAAATGATATAATGAAGGCGTGATATTATACTATTGCCTGGTACAGATATAACAGTTTTCCAGATGACAATCGTCGGGGTACATTTTCAACATATGGCTTTTTATATATAAAATAAATCCGTTAACCCTTTAACCGCCAAATTATTCAATTTGAATTTTCACCCACTTGACGTTGTGTCTCGCTGACGCAATCCGCAACTTCAAGTGAGTGAAAATTATTCAGATTTGACAAAATGGTGGTCAACTCTTCTCAAATCTTGCTGCTTGATGTCACATTTTGTCTGTAACATATTTAAAATGTGGTACTTAATGTGCTAATAAAAAACATAAACCCGAATATATGTGACACCGGCGGTTAAAGGGTTAAAGCTGTGTGTGTACACTTTTTCAAGAATACTTGGTGGAGTATTGTTTGCAATTTTGGCAATTTCATAATAAAGGCATTTCCTGCGAAATTCATGCCTGAGTTGAATTAGTCTAACATTATTTCTAAGACCAGTATTATAATTATTAGTTTGTGCTCCGGTAACTGTGTTTAAATGTATTCTGGAAGGTTGTTATTCATAAGCTAATAGTAACATGTTAGAATATTTAACTCAAACAGATCTTTGAATGTAAGAGAACGTATTTTTTTAAATAGAGGATCGGTGTGTGAAGAATATTATTCGAATAGTTTTTTTTCTGTAATTTAGTGATGCGTTTATGCTCATAGCCCCATGCTAGTGTACAATTAAGGTGTGATAAAATTAATGAATTATATAAAGTCACCAGTATATTTTGGGGTACAACAAATTTTAGTCTATTTATAACTCCAATGGCTTTTGCTATTTTTCCTGTTGTTTTCTGTACAAGAGGTTTCCAGTTTAAATTTGTATATATTAATAGACCTAACAAATTGAAGGTGTCAACACTGGTTATCTCAGTATTATCTATTTTGAGGACGAGAGGCTTGTAATATAGCATGAATTTTGACTCATGGATGTTAAGAGAAAGATTATTTGTTAATTTTATTTATTTCTAAATTTATTTTATCTTCCAAGTTTTTTCTTCTTTTAGCAGAAAAATCTTCTAAATTAGCAGTCAAAGTGGTGTCGTCAGCATAAATTATAGCATGAAGAATAGAGCTAGCCTTATAAATATCGATGACATATAATAACGAATAGTAATGGGCCCAGAATCGAGCCCTGGGTATTGGGGAACACCTGTTTTTATTTCGCAAATTTCACATTTTACATTATATAATTCTACATACTGCTTTCTGTTGCTTAAGTAATTTTTAAACAATTTCACGGCACAGCCTTTAATACCGTAATGCTTTAGTTTTTGTGTGAGAATAGTGTGGTCGAGAATATCAAAGGCTTTCGAAAGGTCTAAAAATATGGGAAATGGTACTTTATCGTTATCAAGATTATTGGGAATGTGGTCTATCAGCTCAAGGGCTGCATATTCAGTCGAGAGATTCTCACGGAAGCCATATTGACTCCTCTAGATATTGTTTTAATTGGATAAGCATTACTTTTTCAAATATTTTTGATAAACTAGAAAGAAGAGATATTGGGCGATAACTTTCAGCTAATAAGGAATCACCTTTTTTATATATGGGAATTACTTCGGCAATTTTGAGTCTATCTGGAAATAATCCAGTGCTTAATGTCTGATTAGCAATGGTGGTTAATGGTGAAATTAAATCATGTTTAACAAGTTTTAAAAGTTTGGTGTTAATACCATCAGGTCCACTACTATTCTTAGCTGATATATCATTGATAATTTTACCAATGACAGATTCAGAAACAAAAGGAATTGGTTGAATTGTCTAAAAAATCTGAGTACGACACATTGGAGTTGTAATTAGCAGTAATTAGCAATACTGATTAGTACACTTTTTTCGCTGACGAAATGTTCCTTTTTAATATCCTGTTGAACGTATGTAAGTTAGTTTTTAATGTATTGTAAACTTCGGTCCCTACGCGACACTGTTTAAAATATCGATAAAGCTTATCTCTCCAAGTTATGGACTTAATTATACCTTTAGTTATCCATAGACTCTTTATGTGTTTCTTTTTATCAAATTTGACTTGTTTTATTGGGATGTGTAGAGCTTTAGCTTTTAAAAGAACTTGATCGAGATTATTGTAGCTTATGTTAGGGTCTGACATGAGGGCGGGTTGCACTAGATCAGATAAGTTAGCTTTATTGGTTTCTTCTTCAAATTTAGCTAGAGCTGTGGGAGAATAGTCTGCTGAGTAAATAGTGTTGCTCATTATGCCAGGCTTAACAATAGGAAGCGAAATAAAACAAGGGAAATGGTCCGACATCCCACTGGCAAGTATGGATGCAGAGCTCTGACAGGTTGTGGTACAAAAAATGTTATGAATGAGAGTTCCTCTCATTGTAGAGAGTCTAGTGGGAAGTGTTATTTGTGGATCAGATAAGTTAGCTTTATCGGTTTCTTCTTTAAATTTAGCTAGAGCTGTGGGAGAATAGTCTGCTGAGTAAATAGTGTTGCTCATTATGCCAGGCTTAACATTAGGAAGCGAAATAAAACAAGGGAAATGGTCCGACATCCCACTGGCAAGTATGGATGCAGAACTCTGACAGGTTGTGGTACAAAAAATGTTATGAATGAGAGTTCCTCTCATTGTAGAGAGTCTAGTGGGAAGTGTTATTTGTGGATAGAAACTATGAGATGTGAGCAAATCAAAAAACTCTACAACTATACGTTTACGGTTAATTTGCAATAGATCTATATTGTAATCTCCTGCAAGAATAATTTCACTATTCCGTTTGTCTAAGTGTGACAGTATACAGGTATAGGAGTAAATTCATTAATAAAACTTTGATAACCATTATTTGTGTTTCTGGGTGGTCTATATACATTACCAATTATTACAGGTTTCTTTAAGCCCTTCCCACTTACTTCTATAAATAATCCTTCCCAAACAGTACTATTATTTTATAAAGGTAAAATACTGTATTTATAAATGTCATTCAGATATATAGCTAAACCACTATGGGAGCTGCATACTCTACCTAAAGTAATCAATGAATATCCCTCTATTTGTAACTGTGACAGGTCGGAATCGTCATTTAACCACGACTCTTGGATTAATATAGCTATGTTTCGGGTGTCATCATTCAATTGGTCAAGTAAGATAACTAAATCATCAAATTTTGCACTCAGAGATTGTATGTTCATACTTGGAACATTACAATTTGATTTTTTTCACAATTTGTTTTAAGAAGAATTACCGGTGTAACAGCCCAGATAGTCTGAGACCTATAGGCCCTTAAATCTCTCATCGCCATGATTTTAGACTCAGATATGATTGTAATATGCTTTTATTATTCTAATATACCCAAATCGGAATTCATTTGCACCATTTACACAAAACAAGTGAATTATATGGTAGGCTGGTGTCATTTATACATGTATGTGTTGACGATAACATGGTTAACACTGGTTAAAGGCACATACCCAGGCAAATGGCATGTTTTCGTTTTAGCCCTGTTATATCTTATAGAAAATTATAGAATTATGGAAAATAAAAATTCAAACTTCATCTGACAAAAACAGGAGCATCTAAACACGCTTATGCCTGCATGCTCAGTACAATAACCAGGGGAGCTAATTATTTGTGACACTTAAAAATGCGCGGCGCACTTTTTCAGATACATAAAAATGAATTCAAGAGACAGCTTATGTTTAACAGCTCTTAATAATTGTACATTTATTTATTCGCGGCCTATTTCAGCACGTTCACCCTACATATTGTCCAGATAAACATATCGACGACTTAATCCATAAAAAATATTCACGTCACACTCTACGCCATTACGAGATGATGCTGGTAACAATAAAATGACATATATAAAGTATTTATTGTGAGGAATTTCACATGCTGACACAACTTCATTTTGAGTACGTTAGATAATATCATATTCCTCTGCTATTCGACTCTGTCTGTTGTCTACATTAGCTGATTAGTACATAGTGTAAAGGGGAGGGTGCATGTGGAAAGGGGGTATCTATGCTTAAAATGAACGGAATTATCCCTCGCTTAGAAGTCAGACTGTCTATAAATGACAATTTCAGATAGACACCAACAAAATGTTGTGTCGTGAATCAGAAAAGCCTTGGGTTCGATTCTCGCTCGGCTGCCATTGTTTCTTCTTTGCTGAGGTACACAGCTGTCAATAATCATCGTGATATTTAAAATCATAAAGATAGTGAAATATGTATTCATAGAATATATGGTGACATTATGAGATAATTATCACGAATAAAACGTGAACGATCAAATCAATACATGTACTATTATGTCAAATATGGCACCGAAAAGCTCAATAAAATACATTTGTTGTAAAAAAATAACAGATAATCAATTTTATGGTGAGCAAAATAAATAGAATAACTGGCACCAGACAAACAAATAGCACTATATATATGTAAATGTGCATACATGAACAGCATTAGGGTTTTCTTTGATATATTTTAAGCTGTGCACAAATACATTACCGTATTCGTAGTGTTATAGCAATACCTTACACTGTTTTATCAGGATGTAAGCATCTAGACAGGCTTATCTAATTGGATGGTATCATGCACAACTGGTCTAACCCATTTTTTGGTGTTTTGAGTAAGCAAGCATTGAAAGTTTTGACCTTTCTGGTAAATCAGGCAGCTGAGATAAAACCTTAAAAAGCCTAACATGGAATGTTCTAAATATGATTTAATTTACCTGTTGTCTTTATTTGTATTTATTTGTTTTATCCTGTACTTCAAGTTGTTGTGCGATTTTTTACATTGTTTTTATGTATAATCACTCGAGGATGCACTGTCGCTGATATCAAGTAAAAGTCGCCTCGCTTTTTCATCAGTGAAACGGTTTTTTTCTCTTTAAATTATTGGACACTTTTTTTTACTTGATCAGAAGTGAGGGTTAGACCATTTGTGCTCTATGAAAATCGCCAGAAAGCATTATGCGCAAACAAACTTTGGCTTGTACCACAGAATGTGATTGGTCTAGACATTTGGCTCTTTTGTCAGATAAAGCTGGTGGTGAGAGCTTTCAAAAACACCCAAAATCTCAAAATCGTCGAAATGTGGGTTAGCCCACTTGTGCATGATGCCATCCAATTTACAATTTAAAGTAGGCTATTTTAGATAACATGCTTCAATGAATAGATGTATTGCTTCAACACGCGATTATCCTATACTACCCAAGCAGTAGCTATTATCAGTGTTTAATATGCCGTTCTGACGGTTCTGTGCTAATTGGATTAACTGTGGAAATTTACTGTCAAGCTCTAGCGATTTGTTGATATTACTGTCTTGTGTGCAAATACGTTTCTCTAGATAGCAAAGAGTCAAATGTGTATCTATTTAACCCTTTCAAGCCTGAATTTACCAATGTCATCTTCATCCACTACAAGCCGCGAATTGCTGTCGCAATTCACGACTCGTAGTGGATGAAGATGATTTGCAGTGGGTGAAAAAAATTGATGAAAATTGCCAAGTATTGGTACACCGGTTTCATAGGAATTTTCTTATTAAAACCCTTAGTTTTAGGAAAATTAAGTATGATTTCAGGGATGTGAAATGATGCTTTAATGCATCGTGAGGGCTTAAAGGGGTAAATTAGTTATATAATCAAAGCCATTCCCTCGTGGCGCCATGGTGCCCCTTCCATTATCCAGTAGGTGCCAGTAGTGCGGGGTTGGTATGAGTTAGGCGCGTTACTCACACTTGATTGAGTGCGACTTTCCTGAGTGCAGGCACTTGGGGGTGAAAACGCGTGCACTTGATCTATTGCGACTGCCTTAAAATGCGCGTACTTGTTCAGGTACCTTTTTTTTCATACGCATGTGGGGGAGGGATGACGTCACTGATTCGCGAAGGGGGAGGTATGTACGAATAAACATTTATTGGTGCAGTGTGTTTACACGTAGAGGTAACCGTCTTTATAATCTTAATTGGGGTTCGTCAATGCTTTATTGCGTGCATTGTCGGCCCCTAACTATGAACCCATGATGTAACTGATTTACTGTTTATATCTCATTTGGTCAAACATATAATGAAATAATATTATTTCAAGTCAATAATTCCGAGAATTGACTTTAAATAGTGTCCTTTTATGTACAAAAGATGCCCTAGATATTGCATAGCGACCCCAGTATAAACTGATTGTGTTCAGGTTTTACTCGAGATGACTATACTAGCCTAGTATGGTGTTCACTTGTATCACCAGTGTCCCTATCTATGCGACACTCAACGATAAAGCAGTGGAAGTATTATGTGGCGCTGCTGTTTCTATTTTCAAAGTTGTATCCAAAAAACTATCTACCCCTCACTACGCGAAAATGAGCACAGAAGCCCTACAGGGTTAGTAAAAAAATAAGCTTTTACACCTCCTTTCGCTCGTACGACAGGGCTATTTAAAAAAAACATCAGAAACAAAACGTGCGGGGAGAAAAATTAATAATGTTAAATATGTTTATTTAATCGCATATAAATCGATTATACATGCGATAACCGGTATAGAGAGACCAATTACACCTGTATGTGCCACTGTGAATACATCTGCATCTACGTCTGTAGACTACAAAACAGACCGGTGGCCATGCGGAATCCACGTGTTTCTTCTACTGTGTCAACGTATTGTAGAATAAACCCGAAATCCAGACCACAAATCTGTGTAATTTAATAACGTAAGCCAATGTGATAAATACTATACACAAGGA
The DNA here is from genome assembly GCA_964017125.1 of Flabesymbios commensalis. Taxonomy (NCBI): domain Eukaryota; kingdom Metazoa; phylum Annelida; class Polychaeta; order Terebellida; family Flabelligeridae; genus Flabesymbios; species Flabesymbios commensalis. The sequence goes on along the minus strand of OZ024910.1, from coordinate 49,758,861 downwards.
AATCAGCAGAATCACATCACCTACCTGTGTATTATTGTCTTTCTCTCCTGCTGTAGGTTAGTGTGTCTCACGTGTGTCAGCCTCGCTGTGTTCTTGCTGCTGTCTTGGTGCTGGCTCGTCTGGCAGTCCTTGCAGGCGGTATGGCAGTTCTAGCTAGAGGAGCGCGCAGCGCGAGGGCTGACGCGAGATTATGCACTAGTTCTGGTATAAACCTTATAGTGCCTCTCTCTTTTCACCTGGTGAGGTAGGTGATTGTACAAGCAATGGCAAGAAGAAGTCCAGGAGACAAGGAACCAGGGAAGAGGCGACCAGCCACCAGAGTAAGGGCAAGGACTGACCCTTTGAAATGTGCTCTGCTTTCTGAGCAGTGTGTTTGAAACCACCATCATGAACCGTCATCGTCAGCCAACCATCCGTGTCCGCCGTGCCATCACCCAAGCTAGCAATGTAATGATAGAGAGCTCATTGCTTAAGACCAGAATCCGTCTCCTTCAGTGCTGTGTGTCTCACAAAACGGCTCCTTTCAGAGCCCCTGTTCTCTGTGGGAACAGGAGTTCAGGAGTTCAACCGATATCCGTCAACCGTCAACCGTCAACCGTGTTCTTGTCTCATGCAGTGGAGTGATAGGGAACTCCCTGCTTTTGGTATGTCACACAGAACGGTGCCCCCAGAGCCCCTGTTCTATGTGGGAACAGGAGCTCAACCGTTATCCGTCAATCGTCAACCGTCAACCGTCAACCGTGTTTAAGCGTCAGCCTGGATTTCAGCCAGCAATTGATCCAGAATTGTATTAGAGCCTGATCGTTTTTGAACGATCTCATGATTCAACACCAGATCCTTGAAACACTGTGTGTTTTCAAGTGATCTAAATGTTTTAACCGCCATTGCTGTCATCCTAGTTTTGATCATAGGGACGTTAGTGAGGTCATGCAGATCTATTGTTCTCATTCTGTCCAGGTAGGTTACCCCAAGTGCTAGTCTCAGGCACTTGTTTTGAAAGATCTGCATTTCCTTCACTTGTGATTCCCTTAAAGCTCCAGTTATCAGCGAACCATATTCAAGGACAGGGCGTATAAAGCACTTGTAGGCTTTTAAGATGGTATATGGTCTGGCGCCCCAGTTTGTCCCTTTGAGCAACTTCAACAGGTTCAGTCGCCTGTAGACCTTTGTCATTAGGTCTTTCATATGGTCTTTGAAGCTAAGCCTTCGATCAAATAGGATTCCAAGCAGTTTGGCTGTTTGAGTTTGAATAATAGGCTCACCAAACAGTTCCAGATCTATAAGTTCTGGTTTTGGACCGACACTAAACACAATCAGCTGAGTTTTTCCTGCGTTTAGTTTTATCCGCCATTTGGAACACCATGCTTCAATAAGTTTTAAAGCTTTTGATAGCTTTGCCTTCACCCATTTGGCATTGGTTGCATGTGCCCAGATTCCCATGTCATCTGCGAACTGGGAGAGCTTGACATTGAGTGAACTCATGTCTGGGATATCATTCACATAGATAATGAAAAGGAGAGGGCTTAGGACCGAGCCCTGAGGTGTGCCCGCATTGAGGGTCACCTCCTCTGAGCAGTTGTTACAGCAATTGACTTTGATCGTTCTGTCACTTAGGAAAGATGATATCAACCTGACCATCTTCCTAGGTAAGCTGCCGTTCATCAGCTTGTATCTTAGTCCGTCATGCCACACCGAGTCAAATGCTTTCTCAACATCGATAAAGATTGCTCCACCTTTCCATTTCTTAGTGAATCCCAGTTGAGTTTCCTCTACCAGTCTGAACACATGTTCCATGGCGATGCGCTTGCTCCTGAAGCCATTCTGCCATTTGTTAAAGAACTTTTCTTTCTCAAGAAAGTTCCTTATTCTACCAGCTAGCGTTTTTTCAAAGAGTTTGCCCATGCAGCTCAGCAGGCTGATAGGTCTATAGTTCCCCGGCATTTTTCCGTCTTTGCCTGGCTTAGGTATCATGATACCTTCAGCCTTTTTCCATAGCTTAGGATAGTATCCTGTAGCCATACAGGCATTACAGATTTGGGCCAGGGCCTCATAAACCTTGTCATTTGCTTGCTTAAGTACACCGTATCTGATACCGTCCAGACCAGGCGCAGAGCTAGATTTGCACTTTTTCAAATAAGCCTTGATTTCCCCTGTTGTTATTGGGGTTAGTGTCTCGTGATCATCGTCCTCTTCGGGGACGTGGCTTACTAGTGGCTTGAAGAGCATTTCGTGCTCTTTAATAGTGCTTTCTACCTCCACTTTGAACTCATCGTCAAAGATGGTCCCCTGGTGGACATTGTGTACTTTTTCAAGCGAGGCTGCGAACGTGTCAGCTCTCTCTTTGTCATTTTCAGTGTGAGTACCATCACTTCTCATGAGGGGAGTTTTTCTCGTTCCCCTAGATTTTGCCCCTGTTAGCCGGAAGAACGAGTTCCAGAACTCTGTTCCATCCCTGGCTCCGTCAAGTTTATCAATCTGTTCTTGCCAAGCCCTTTCCTTGTCCGTTTTGATAGATTCCTTGACCTCGTTGGTCAGGCTCTTGTACATAGTCATGTACTCGGGCTCGTCACTGAATCTCATAGCTAGCCTTCTAGCTTTTCTTTTTTCTCTGATCAGCTTAGACGTTTTTTCAGAGATAAAGAAATCCTGTGTTTTTTGTTTCACAGATTGACAACTTTTGTCTAGGGCACAAATCATAGAGGTTTCAAGCAGTTCAACAGCTTTTTCTATTTCCTCGGGTGTGGTGAGGTCACCCATCTCAATTGACTTTAGTTCCTTGCGGAATTTCTGCCAATTTGCTTTGTCAAGCCTGTGAACTGCTTTTGTTAGAGCTTTCTCCACCTCATGAGAATTCAATCTAATATGCACTGGAAGATGGTCACTCCCTACATCGCCTTTGACTGTGCATTCAGCGACTTTAGGACCCATCTTCCTGGAAGCAAGGGCAAGATCAAGGATGCTTTCCACACTGTTGCCAGCATAGTTCCGACAGAATGTCACAGACTCATCATTAAGTATTGTGAGGTCCAGCTCCTCAGTAATGTTAAAAAGAGCGTCACCAGCGCTGTCACTCTTGTCGTTGCCAAAATAAGCATGTTTGGAGTTGAAATCGCCTGTGATAATGCAATGTTCGTATTTATCAGTCAGGTGTTTCAGTGTCTCTAACTCGACTATTTTGCCTGGAGGATTATAGACAGTTGCCAGTGCTATTTCCTTGTCCCTTTGTTTGAATGTTATAGCCACTGTTTCTGCATTGATATCATCAGTATACACAATGCTATAGGCAATTTCCTTTTTGATTAGTATTGCCACGCCTCCACCTGCGGCGCTTCTGTCTTTCCTCACAGACTCATAGCCTGGTATTGACACTTTATGCTTTGGCAAGACTTTGGTCTCATTGAGAGTGACAAAATCTGGTTTGTGCTCTTTTAGATGTTCAATGAGCTCAGTTTTCCTGGCTCTTAGACCATTCACGTTAATATGTGTGATCAATAGACTGAATGTGAATCAGATTGATCCTAATGGATTGGTTGTCCAGGGGGAGTGGTGGTTTACCAATTTAGGCAAAGGCCTTTTCCATCAGGGTTTCGCTGCTGATTCTCACATTGAACGCTTTGCTGAAGGATTCAGCTACATCTTCAGAGATGTTGGATTCTGTGCGTTCATGCATGTCTCTATTGAGCACTAACGCTATCGCTTTAGCTATGGCTATAGCTAGTCTAAGCGGCTCCCTGGGCATGGAGCTGGTCTTTTTTGGCTGTGTTTGAGTTTTAGGCAGCCTTTTCGTCTTTTCGGGGCACCCTCTGTATGAAGATGGGTGGTCCCCGTGGCAGTTGACGCATGCCGGCTTGTCTGATTGGCAGTCCTTTTTAACGTGGCTGCCACCACATTTTCTGCACCTCAGGTCATTTTCACATTGGCCTGAGGTATGGCCGAATTCGAGGCACCTGTAACATTGTTTGACCTTGGTGGTCTTGTTCACGTAGGGAACTACCTTGTAGTCCTCCCCTTTGATGGTGACCGTCTGACCTATAGCCTCGAGCGTAGCCTTATTCTCACAGGTGAGCTTCACGTTATGTGAGGGCATGTTGTTATGCCTGGCTGAAATCAGTCTTTTCACCTGCACTGATTTGTTTTTTAGCTCTTTGGCTATGTCTGTGTCTGATATCTCGGGGGATATCTTGTTTATGACGATCACAAAATCTGAAGTGGGCCTTTTCCGTGCCTCTCGGAAAGTGGCATTGCCCAACTTCAGTTTTAGCAGGCGGCTGCGGCTCTGCTCATCAGCGGGAAAGAGAAGTGGTAGCTTCCCGGCCGTGCTGCTGCGGCCTTTGATAACAATGTTGTGCCCGTCCTTCAGCCGTTTTTTGAGCTTGTCAGTGTCATTTAGGTACACTGAGCTTAGCCCTTGTGCGACCACCGGCCCTGGTTTGGGCTGTTTAGCTTTCTTTCCCTTGGAAAGAGCATTTTTTGACCTGGGGGATACCCAGGTGCCCTCATTGAGGGCGCTGGTGTTTGCCTCACCAGTCACCTCCATGTCAGTGTGAGCTGCCGTGTCAGTCTCACACGTTGGAGGCGTAGCTGTGGTTTCCCCACAGGTAGGCTTGTCGCCTATAGCGTCTAACTGAGCGTGAGCGTTGGTGACATGTGAATCCGATTCACGTGTTGTTATTGTGTCAGCGCCGCTGATATGTGAATCAGCGGCTGTCACCATATATTGGGCGTCGCTACATGGCTTATAGGTGCCCATGTAATCACTGTTGTCACTATCTACATAGTAGCGTGTTCGTTCAACAGTGCGTATACTGGAATCTGACCTGGGCTCGTCAGATTCGCTGTAGAAGCCACTTGTGGCTAATACAGCCCTTTTTACTTTTTTAATTAAGAGTGCCCTCTCCGGGTCAGATGGGCTTCTGACCAGGACTCTCTTTTTTGGGGTTTTGTTAAGCATTGTGCTCTCCTGGCACGCCCCCAGTGACTGCTGCCTGCCAGTCACATTAGTGGCTTGTGGGCTACCACTTCTCGCCTGACTATTGGCTGTAGCCTGGGCTATTGCCTTAGTCGTTTGACCGTCCGTCTTGTTTTTGGCGATTAGCCTCAGGGCTGCGTTCTTGCCCTTTGCCCTGGCGCTGTCGTCGCCTATGAGCATTTTTGCAGGGCTGGTTGGTAATAGCCCTGCGGTACCGTTGGTACCTGGTACCGTTCGAATCGCCTGCGCATAGCTCTTATCTGGCGTGACCATGCCACTGCCAGGTTTGCGAGACTTTGCTGCAATAGTGGCCTGGTTCGGACCACTATCCTTTATCTCAGTGCCAGCGCTTGCACTGCTGGCCTTACTCTTTTTGTTAGAGTTTTTTGCTTTCGCTTTCGCCGAGGGGGTGGCCCCTACACCCCCTTTGCCCGATTTGCTGTCGCCCCCTGCTTTTTTAAGAGGTGCAGATCCCTCTTGTTTCTTCCCCGTCCGTTTTTTAGTAACGGCGGGGCCGACATTGGCCTGCTGTTGGCCTTTGCCATCTGCCTTGCGGGTGTGCCCAGTACCCGACTTTTTACCCCCTGTTTCTTTATTCTGAGTTACAGGTACCTCAGTGTTTGTCTGGGTGCGCCCCTCACCCTTATTTTTCTGGCCCCCTGGTGTTTTACGAGGTCCAGGTACCTCCTGAGCTTGCCCCGAGCTCTGTTTCACAGGCGACACGATTTTGACCGGGTCCCCGCCCTGGGACTCGACCATATCGGCCACCAACCTTAGTAGGTTCTCAGCCTGGACCTTGTCCATAGCTGATTCCAGCGCACCTATGAGTTGTGACTGTTGCGCTTCCACAGACAAGTCCGTGGCGCTCTTAGAAGAGCGGCTAGAGCCTAAAATAGCAGGGCTATTCATACCGTCAATAGGTTTGCTAGTTGCCTTGTCCCTTGTCCAAGTTATAATAGTGCGATACTCACAAGTCTTCCCGTAGTGCGTTGGTGTCTCTGATTTCAGCTTATAATATTCACTGTGCGTGTCTATTATAAGCTTAGCTTATGTCTGACTAACAAGAGTTAGTGAGTGAGAGCTAAAGCTAGCGTCTTGAGCTGTTGACACCTCGGCGACTGCAGGCAGACTGTGACCTTGATGTGATGATGTATGGCAGTTCTGGTGGTGTCACGGCCTTTAACTGTATGATAATACCGCGCTCACACCTATACCCGCAGCGGATGCCAACACATGTGGGGGGGGGGGTTATGACGTCACTCCTGATTCGCGAAGGGGGGGGGTGTACGAATAAACAGCGGAAGTTTTCAAATGCGCATAATCCTTGTTTTTTTTCCTCGCGATTTCAGGTGTCAGATGAAAACAATAAGCCGCTCCTACCAATCATTCGCAAATCCGCATACAATCATTTTTCGAAATAATATTATCTTATTTAAAAAATGCCACCTATACTGACATTCAAAGACAAGGAACAGTAAAGTAAACACTTACTGCTGTTTGCACCTGCTAAGCCACTCATCGGATATGAAAGGGTGTATCTGCCACTTTGCACTTTACACCCTTTCATATCCAAGGGGATATATTTTGTTGAATATTCAAAATGAGATTCAGCTTGGTATTGTGGATTAATAAGCCAGTGGTGTGTCCTCTCAATCGCCAAGTGTGATTTTTTCTGCGAATTATTAACACAGTAGGTATGAGTTATCAGTAGCCTACACTTATTTATCATAACATCTTCAGTATTAATTTTCACTTGAAGTTGTGGATCGCGGTTCTGGACTGACAATTAGAAATGCATCCCAAACTATCACAAAGTGATTTTCACCGTGTCTCAGCAAATACAAAACGCGGAATCCACTAAGCACTTCGACGTTGGTCCATCTTTGTACAAATGTTATACAAATGTTTTGTGGTTGCTGGAAAATTATGTTCAATTATTGTCTGCGACGCTGGACTAACTCTAAAAAAAAACATAGTTTCAACATTTTTTGCCATTGAAGAGAAGAACACATCTTCTGAATTTCAGTTTACAATAAAATACGATGCAGCTTCAACCAAGTGGAGAAACTACCTTATACTATTATCATGATTATAGGCGTCGTACATACTTTGTGAAAAATCGCGTGATATGGGATGATAATCATAATTTCTATCGCATCCGCTTTCGACGCATTACAAAATAGGAAATAGACTGTTATCGTCATACACCATACAGGGAACGTTGTCCCGATGCTGGGTTAATGTTGGCCCGGAGTTGAAGACTGTCCGGGCCAACATCCGCTCATTTTGGCCCATCTGCTCATTGCAATATACTCGACTGGTAATCTTAGTTTTTTCTGGTTATTGTTTGAAACGCTACTTAAATTCATCTAGATATCGACTGGACCATTATATATTTTGAGCTTACCTAGTATATATATACATGACATATACATACACCATTGAACCAGGATACCGCCATGGATGGACGAATACTGCATCCGGAAAGAGCCGCTTCCTGACTGCACGAGAATTGTCCAAATGACTGTTTAATATTGGGATGACGTCGCAGACGATGACTCAAAAATAAAATTAAATTAGGACAATTATTCGTTGCAGGATTTTGTAATATATCATCGCGTTATTTGCTGCATTGCGGGCGAAACTGTTTTTTGACAGTCTTTAGGCTGAAAAATAAATGGACTGAAATGTATGAAATGCAGAAGTAAAGATTTCACATAACCCACTAAATCTGAAGCACAAGAGGTCTATTTTTTAAACGCATGTATTTATTGTAAATAGAAGTCTTTGACGTATTTAAAAAAGTAAGGAGTTTTTAAACCACATATCTTAATTCAAATTTAAACTAAGAAAATGATATAATGCACACAATACCCAACAAACATGAGACGTTGGTACAACGTTGGCTTACTGTTTAAGGGTTAAAAATACTGAGTATAATACAGGTACACGTATCATACTAGTTGCTATAGGTTCGTTGATACTGTAAGTGTTGGTAGTCGTAATAGGAGCCACATTAATAATAGTATGGAGTCTCTTTGGCCATGCGACGGCTTCCCCAGCTGACGCTGGCCCATGAACTTTAAAACTAAGGGTGTTAATTGCACTATAGCGATATATGTAAAAAAAATGTATGTATATTTTAAAAAACTAACAATTACGTTATGTTATGTATGTATGTAATGTCCTGCGTGAATGCCACAAATCCGTCATTATTACTGTTATTACGTTGTTAAGTTTGCACCACTAGTCAATATCAGGGAATCTCCGAGCTCATAGCGACTGTGCTTGCATGGACACATGGCTCGGAGATACCAGTTTCGCGGAATGCCACATCGAGTGTACTTGCATGATAAAATGTTTGATTTTTAAAAAAATACTATATAATTTTTAACATTGTCTTAATATGTACTTCAGCTACTGTAGAATAATTATGCACTTGTATATATTTCACGCTTTCCAGAGTGTCTTCTTTGCTACTAAATATAATTTGCATGTTATACATAATAGCTATTTTATCTCTGGTTTTGGTGCGGGAAACAATATGATAGACCCATATATATATATATATGTTATCTTGGCAATGCCTTTTAATTTTATGTTAAGTAGTGATTTGTCTTTTGTGTTATCTAAATATCCAGTGTGTGTTATGGCAATGCCACTTGATTTTAGTTATGCCTATGTATGTCATACCATGTATATTGTCACATGATTTTTTGACAAGTTAAGAATTTTGTATATACATGTACATATATCTCTCTTATTTCTATGACAAATAAGTATGTAATGAGTTCCTCTCTGTCAATAAAATATCTGTCTGTCTGTCTGTTAGGCCACCGTCTACGACGCTGGCCCAACAGTAAGCCAACGTTGAGCCAATGTTTCATGTTTGTTGGGTAAGGTCGTTCTGAGCTTTATTTGATGTATCATATACTCGGGTGTTTTATAAAATCGGGACATTTTTCCAAACCTTGAGGTGGGAATCACTGTAGCAATTCACATCTACAGGGGAATAAACACGAGAAGCAATATCTGGATTACAGGAGAGGTAAAGTCGTAGATAACTCCACCGATAGACGACTTGAAGTGGGGTGAAAATCAGCTAGATGACAGAAATGATTCAAAATAATTACGCTTGAATTTTCAAACAAGCCAAGCGGATTAAAAGGTGTGATCGCCTATTATGCAGATGAGTTATGGGAGGAGTCACAGGAGTGGTTGTGAGTGCACTCAGTGACCCCGGGGCACCAGTTCCCACGAAGCAGACACAAGCCGTTGAATCAATGTTGGTTTAATGCTGGTCCAACGTCGCAGACGGTGGACCAACATTAAACCAACATTGGTTCAACGTCTTGTGTCCGCTCGGCATGAAGCAGATGTGAAGTGCAATCCAGACATTGTGTGGTTTGCAAGTTTGTCCAAGTTAGGCTCCCTTTGTTAGCCTAGCACTGGTGTTGTTTCGTTTATTTATCATAGGTCTTAGTATTTTTGAACTTCCGGTGTCTTACGGTAAACACCCATTATACAATAAGTCTGCTTAGCTTACTTAAACATACCAGTTTGTAACTGTACGCTATATTCTTTGGCAATAATAAAGCTATTTCTGACCAATATCCATTGTAGGCATACTCTCATAAGATTATGTTTTGCTTTTATTATGCATATAATATTTGTTTAATAGTGATTTAGATATAGGCCTACTTCAAGAACATATGCATTTGTATATACTTTTAGGTTACAACGCTTTCCAGAGTATCTTTTTATGTATGTATCATCTGTAGTCATTTTATCTCTGGTTTGGCTGCTAAGAACAGATAGGCCGCTATATTTAGACCTAGTGACAATATCCTTTAACTTTGTGTTAACCATTATCACTGATTACAAAGCTGAAATATTTTTTTGTGTAAACTATACATGCTATAGAGACCAAAGGTTTTCCCCATGGCTTATACAAAAATATGTCAGTGCTGTAAGTGGTAATTTTTACAGTATAGTGAAATGTTTCTCTGTCCAGAAAGGATGATAAATGTTCCTTCTGTATACCTTGTTCGTATGATTAGACTTTTGAAGATAGGTTATGTCCAAAGTTCAGAATATTTAAGGCCATGTACTCTTTTATTGAATATAAGATACACAATGCTTACTTGTTCATGCTTATCTTCAAATATTACAATTTATTATCACATTACAAGATCAGCAAATCTCCGGCCACTTTCAGTTGTTATTCATATTAGGAGATAGAATACCACAATGTCTTGGGCCTAATTTATTATTATATTTCACAGTACATTACTATATATATTAGATCTATGTTATGTAATCTATCATAAAACATGACAAATTCGGGTTTTTCCCATTTTAACATAACATTTGGATGAACAAAAATCAGAATTGATCAGAACATGTGAGCTTTACTATTTTACTTAGCGAACACGTTGCGTTGGCCCAATGTTGAGTTACACAACGTTGAGCTAATGTCTCGTGTTTACTCTCTCAATGTCTTATCTTGGTGATTATTCTCGGATTGATCAGGCTGCATCTCGGGACATCTAACTGCGTACTTTATATCACTAAAATTTAAATATTTTAAGACCGCTGGATTCAAGACGGTAAACCTTATCACGCTTATCGTTGTGTAACGATGGCCAATGTGGACAAGGTGCTGATAACGCGATGTCAGAGTAACCCTTGTGGTACTAGGTCCGTATATCTACGGATATATTCTATTTTTCATATAAAGATATATTTTTCGTCATTTGAAGTGTTAGCAATTATTCCAGCTTCAAATGAATAATGCCTAGTTCATTAAATAAATAAATTTGCTAATTTGGACCATTTTTAACTTTTCGTTTCTCAGATATGAGTAACCTAGAATTAAATGCATCAGAAAAAGTACGTGAATGGGAAATAAATAATTTATTAACCATCATCCTCTACAACAACAAAGTGATAGACCTCTATGTTATCTTGGCAATGCCTTTTAATTTTATTTTAAGTAGTAGTCATTTATATTATCGTAATACCCAGTTTTTATTATGGCAATGCCGCTTGACATGATTTCAGTTATGTATGTTATACCATGTATAGGCCTATTGTCATATAATTTTAACAAATTAACAATATTGCATATGCATGTACATATAACTCTTTCATTCCCATGACAAATAAGTCTGTAATCATGGTAATGACTTTTTTGTGTGAATTCTGAGGGTCAGCCAGATTATTTCACTTGTCACTACACAGCATGGAGTCATCTGCTTCGCTTTATGTGAGCAAGTATTGCGTAACGTTAAGCTATGATGTCATCATTATCAGTGGCGGAGTAGACTGAGCTGTTATTAGGTCAGTGTTGAGCCAATTTAGGGGTATTGTCCCCCCCCCCACCTGGTGATTAACCCTTTCAGTGCGGGGGTCGTATTTATACGTCAAAATCTGACGTCTGTAGACGTCAGATTCTGACGTATGAAGACGATTCCCGCACTAAAAGTATTAGAATATCTATACACTGTAAGGGCCGCAGACCCATAACATAGGTATTGAAATGAAACAGAAAGAGCTAACTAAGACATTTATGATGACTTCAAATTGAAACAAAAAACCTCTGGTTTCCGTGGTTTATACAAGCATATCCCAGCAGACACAAGACGTTGAATCAATGTCGGCTTAACGTTGGTCCACCCTCTACGCCGCTGGACCAACGTTAAACCAACAATGATTAAACGTATTGTGTCTGCTGGGATGTTCAAATATTATTAAAGGTGTTGTTAACCACCGGGTGAATAACTATAAACACAAACTACAAAGCCAAAATGCAGTAAATGCTCACTTTAAAAGTATGCAGTTACTATCCTCTTGTTTTGCGTGGCAGAACAGGCCTGTGCGTCTGTGACTGTTTGATGTCATCACCTGCGCGGTGCTTTCTGAGTATACCAATGACCTGATTTTGGTACACAGAGGACCATTGCCCAAGCAAATGAAATGCATCAACTTGATGTTGGATCAATGGTGGGCCAGCGTCGTAGATGATGGGCCAACATTGCTTCAGGCAATGGGTTAATGTCGTGTGTTTGTTGGGTTGAACAAAAAACACTACAAATACGCTAGAAATGTCACCCTATAACTGTTGGAAGTTACAATAAACGCAATATAGCAATCTCTGAAAAAATGCCGGAAAACTGTGTCAACCGTGACCCATAACTTATTCGCTGACAAATACTCACTTGATAATTATGAGACTGAGTATTTGAAATATTTGCTTCGAGCAAAGATGTCAATCTCCGAATCATTATTTTATTGCTAATTAATTAATGTTCTTGGAGCCCAGAGAGTTTACGTGGTTTAGCGTTTTGTAAACATGATACATTGACTATAATGGCTCAATGTTGGGTCATCATCGTCACCAACGCCATCAGATTCTGACACGTGTATAATGAAGGAGTTAAATATTTATAAGTGCCGTAGACCCATATCATAGGCATTCAAATGAAGCGGGTAGAGCTAAATAAGACATTTATGATGACTTTAAATTAAAAAACCCTTTGATTTCCATGGTTTATATGAAGTTAGCGTTATAAGGGTTGAGTCATAGCGTCTCGTGTTTACAAGTAGTACAGCTGTTAAGCGAAACCATCGTGCGAAATTTGACGAAAGCATGAAAATTGGCACATATGTAGTTTATCGTATGTAGATTCATATTGGTATGATTGGTAAATCATCATGGTATCGGCCGACATTTCGTATTTTTAACCCTTTGAGTCACATCATTATTCTGGCAAACTTTTATGCAAAATATGATGCATGTACGGAAGCGTACAGTAGCGTATTAAATTTATGCCACATTTCATTTTTTTGGCGAGAACACACATTAATGACGTCACAAGTGCGCGTTCTTTATATATAATGTGTGACGTCATATAATACAAGCCTATTGACTTGTGCTTCACTATTTATGTAATGGGCGCGCTTTCAAGCGCGGTTGTGACTCAAAGGGTTAAAATGGCCGCCATGGAAATCGTCAATTACGATAGTACACCTATAATCACGATCTTGATATCCACACTAGCATTGTCGGGGTCAGGGAATCCATTTATGATAAATTTGGCAGCCTTTCATGACTTCATAATACCATTCAAGATGGCCGACGTGTTAACCCTTTAACCGCCAAATTATTCAATTTGAATTTTCACCCACTTGAAGTTGTGTCTCGCTGATGCGATCCACAACTTCAAGTGAGTGAAAATTATTCAGATTTGACAATATTGAGGTCAACTCTTTTCAAATCTTGCTGGTTGATGTCACATTTTATCTTTAACATATTTAAAATGTGGTATTAATGTGCTAATAAAAAATGGAAACCCGAATTTATGCGGCACCGGCGGTTAAAGGGTTAAATGTTTAATTTTCGAGAACTTGAATAGACAGCATTGAAACATGACGAGTTATAGTTATTTTCCATGCATCGTCACATGGTCCCTCACATAGGCCTACAAGCGCGGATCCAGAGGGGGAGCGCAGGGGGCGCACGCCCACCCCTTTTTGCCCCAAATTCTTTAAAAAGTACCCTAAATTGGCCAAAAAAGTCTTGGGAGCGAGCCCCAGAAGCCACTGCGCCCCCTCCTTTTTGAAATCCTGGATCCGCCCCTGACCTATAGCAATGAACACAACCTAGGTGGAAAACGTTGCAAATAGTTGGCTGGAAATGCACAAAAAGCGAAAATACAAGATCGCCGTCGCCAAACATGTCTTGTATATATATATCTCTATTTATAACAAATTTAATGTGTGACACATGGTATTTAATAACCTTCTGTATGCCGAGTCTATTTGTGGCAACATTTAGATGATTTAAGTCATATTTGGCTTGTTGAAGTAACGGTAAAGGTTACATAGGTTTTTCTGAAATATAACAAAATTAGATTAGGCCTATATATTGTTAATATTAAACGGAGGTGTAAAAGAAGAGTGTTGCCTTGCATGATCACACGACACTAAACAAGAACGCAGGAACGAAAAGTGTTAAGAACAACACTGACGGTAGCTGTGTTTTCCCAACGGACACATACTGTAGATCTGATAATGTTCGCGTGTTTAAATTTTCGCGAATTTCTCATATTGGGACTTTTCACGAAGTTCAGAATTCGCGAATTTTCATTTTCTTTAGTAGCGCTATTATGAGTATAATTTTCACGACATTCTTGCATTCGTGAATTTGTCCTCCTTGCAAAGTTTGCGAAAATTGAAACCCAACAAATATTACTCGATCTACAGTATCTTGCATTTTCACTCATCCAGTCCTCGCCAATAATATGATCAGATTCATCAAAGCTTTTAAGAAATATACACAAATTCTGTCGGACACACATATACAAAAAAAACATTAACGGTGTAGCCTATTCTAACAAAACAGATAATGACATTAGATGAAACCTTGGAATGATGAATGGAGATATCCACTAAATATTGTTACTCTGGAGATTATCCGACTCGAGGGTAGCAGAGCTGACCCATAGGCCACGGTGTCTCAGCATTAGATTGCTCAGCAACAGACACGTATCAGGCTGTTTGGGGATAATTTTTCCAGGCATGCCATGAAACCCCTTATCAGGCCAACAAAGGAAACTTTCATTAACCCTCCATACCATGCCTAATTACCAACCGCCCTCATGTAATCATCCGTATATCACGCATTTAGTTATTTACAATGGCACCTATTTTATTGTATTGCAATTATTTATATATTTCAATAAATATCAAGAGAATGAAAAATATTTGAATTAATGACCTAGCTGACAGATACAATCAAACAAATCAACGAAAAAGACAAAACATAAGAATAAGTAACTGTTGATCTGTAAGATCCATGCCTGTAACTGCAAAGACGTGACAAAGTTATTGTGTTGTTATGAATGACACACATTTCTGCTGGTGAGGCTGTTGTCAATATTGTCATTTTTATTGGAAAACATGGATGTATCAAATAGCCCATTTCACTAATTTTCCACTATCCCATTAGTCCATGGGCCACGAGGTTGATCGGCACCATCAAGGAGGTTGAAAAGCTCCTTGATACCACGAAAGCGGGCAAATTTTTAGTCATGGTGTTATTAGGTGTATAGGGAAACATTTTCAGTATGATAGACATTCCAGAGGAGTAGCTTAATTAAGATAGCGGCAGATTTCAAAATAGCGGCGAATTTGCGCTTATTTGCACAATGTGTGTTGTTTACATGCTTAAAGAGTCTACCATAAGAGTCAAATGTATATAGCAAATGTCAAAATGGCTACAACAATATACTAAAATGTTGAAAATAGTGAGGTTTCACACTGGCCAATAATACACAGGAGACAAATATGTTAATACTCAATGCCCCTCAACCATCACAGCTGCCTTCAGAATCAGTAAATCTTCCTGGCTCGGTGAACTTATCAGATGACATGTGGCTCACAATATATTCATATCTAAAGGCGTGTGGCATACGTTACAATTATCACGTCCCTCATATTGTGTATTTCTGTACCGTCGAGTTGCTGGTACTAATCACGGGAAATAATTTAGGTTAATTAACATTTAAATGCTCATCGGTCATCCTCTGGGTCAAGGTTGATTCTTGTGCAAATCATGGAGAGGATCTTTCAATGCCAACCGGTGATCTGCATAACCATGACAAATATACACATAATCCTACATGTTCGTCTATTGTAATATAATAAACAAACATCAGTATATAAATCAGGCTAATTTCCTACTAATGATGCCAAGGTATAAGATTTCTGAATAGTCTGTTCTTCTATAGGTTGTTCGGTCATCGTTTACAATAAGTAAATTTAGGTCTTCAATTATATGAAAAAGTATATCTCTTTCTTTATTTTGATTTTTTGCATCCGAAATATTCGCGTTTACTGTTAAAGTCGCCCATGGAGATGGCGTTAGGGTATTTTTTCAGAGTAAATTCAAAGTTTTCTCTGTTTGGAGTTATATTTGGAGGGGAGTAGATTGTAGCAAGTGCAATTTTCTTATTGTCAGAAGTAAATGAAATTGCTATGAAGTCTTCATCATAGTCTGAAGTGTCAGTTTGGCTGAATTGAATATCTTTCCTGCTGAGAATGGCTACTCCCCCTCCTACTACTCTGCCCGGGTTTTCTCTCTAATAATGTTGTAATTTGTAATTTTTATTTGGTGTGATCTAATTTCCTAATTTTAGTTTCGTTGATTGTTACAAGCTGTGAATTGCATTCATTAAGATAATAAATTAGTTATACATTTCTGCTGGTCCAGCCGGTTATGTTAATGTATATTATTTGTAACCTCTCCTCTGTAGGATTGGCCATGTTGTCGTTTACTTCTGTACTGAACGTAACTGTTAGTATGAAAAAGTCTTGAGTTCTAAAGTGGGGTTGTGTTTACAAACAATAATTATATTCATATAATTATATTCATATAATTGTGATTTTTTTTGATTTTTTTGTAGGGCATAGGTCACTGGTTGATGCACATATACATATATATCTTTTATTTCAATGACAAATAAATCTGTATTGATTTTTTTCGGTCAATAAAATGGACGCATCTATGCACAACTGAGCCAGCCCCCCAAAAAAAACGTTTTGAGATAAATGCAGTTAAAGTTTAGGGTGTTTTGTAAATTCGAGAAATAAAATTCAGGAAGCGTCCAGTTGCAACATCAACCGTTGCCACCCCCCCCCCCCCCCCAATAGAGCGGCCGTACTGCCATCTGCCGGTATCTTCAGATGTCAACCTAGCAGCCCAAAACGTGCTCTGGTCTAGTTGTGCATAAATCAAAATGGCCATTTTGCTTTACGCACAACTGAACCAACCCACACTTATACATGTAATAGTGGAGTACGACGTCTAAACTTTTGGTACATCTTTTACAGATAAACTCATACATTTATGTAGCCTACAAACATCTTTTACAAATAATTTCATTGTCATAGGGGCAGGGGTTGTGAGGGTCAACCCAATAAGGTCAAATAATACTTCCGCTACCGATTACACTGCCTTCCCAAAAAGGGTAGGTGGGTGATTTTTATGCTATTTAGGGAGGGGGGATTCCGGCTACATGGCCCTCCAAAATAGGGTACATGAAGAAACTTTTTGTAGTATCACTTCAAACAAGAACGCTGACGCTAACGATATTCCCCGCCATTAATTGAAGTCAACAATGGCCTCAAAGTCAAAGGTTAAAAATTAGATCAAAGGTCATAACCCCCAAAAAGGCACATCTGCACCCCCCTAAAGGATGTGTGTGTGCAATATGAAAACAATCCAGAAAACGCTTTCCGAGATATCGTCCGGAAATCAACTTATCATCCGCTATCAATTAAAGTCGATCATCACCTTAAAATTGAAGGTCATAAATTAGGTCAAAGTTCATAACCTACAAAAGGCACATATACACCCCCTAGGACATGTGTGTGTGCAATATGAAAACAATCCAGCAAATGCTTTCTGAGATATTGTCTGGAAACTGAATTTATCATCGTCCATCAATCAAAGGCGATAATCGCCTGAAAATCAAAGGTAAAAAATTAGGTCAAAGGTCACAACCCTCAAAATGCACATCTACACCCCCTAAGGGATGTGTGTATCAATATGAAAACAATTCGGCTAACGCTTTCCGAGATATTGTCCGGTGTAACAGTTTCAGATTACCCCCCTGTTCAGGTTACCCCCGGGGGTAATCTAAAACCAGTTTCAAATCACCCCCTCTAGTTTCAAGTTACCCCCTCAATTTTACCGGTTAACTTTCAATGATAACAATAAATTATATTATATATTTTCATCACAATCCATGGCATTAGGACATTTCTTAGAGACACTTTAATCTCTATAAGTATAACCCTTTGATCTCTAGGGCAACTAACGGAAAAAAATATGTTGACAAGAAGTTTAAAATCACTACAATCTCCATATTATAACGCTTCAATCTCTATGTCAACTAACGAGAAAAATTGTTAGCGCGAGGTCTCGAAACACTTTAATCTTCATATAACCCTTTGACCCCTACTGAAACTTACGTAAACAACTGTTTGCGCGAGGTCTTGATACACTTGAATCTCCATGTAATAATTTGATTTCTATGGCAACTAGCGAAAAATAATGTTATTAGCACGATGTCTGGAAACACTTTAATTTCCATATGACCTTATGATCCCTGGGGTCAACTGACGAAGTAAAATAGTCCCGCGCTGTCATTATTATCTATCGAGTTATCTAGATTGCATATGTAACGTTTGTCATGTTCCCGCCTGTTTTAAAGACTGATGCCACCGTTTATTTCGTAGGACTATAATCATTTCTAGTGATAAAATAACAACAAATGGAGCTTTTTTTACCAATTTCACATTTATGCGAAAACTACTTCCTTTGCCAAATTCGCATTTATGCGAAATCCACATGTGTACATTCATTAATTGAAATGGAGATATTTCATTACATGCGTGGTTGATAATCGCCAACCAGAATGGTCAGTTACATGAACGAAATGTTCTCTTGCATTTTTAAATTGTGCGATGTGAGCATGCGCATAGCTATGACCTGTATTGTGCCCAGGGTCTACCTCAAGGGACCTCCTTAGAAAAATAGTCGGTTTCTGGGGGTAGTTTTATGAGGGGAAAGTCGGTGAAGGAAAAGTTAAGGGGTTAATGCAGATAACAATGGTGTTTATGTGTTAATGCAGGTGACCAGGGATAGTAATAGGTTGATGTAAGAAATAAGGGAGCTTAAGGGGTTAATGCAGATGATATATACGCATAGGGGCCTATATTGCCCGCATGGTTACAACATAGCGATGCCAGTCATCACAATCACATTTCCGGCGTATAAAAAAATCGAACGGTAGCGTTAGACCACGAGCTAGACCCATAATCGGACAAACTTATACAATATCCATAGCATTATTTATATGCCTAGACTATATTAAATAATAAATATGATGCAGTCTGCTAGATTTATATTTCGTTTTTTTTAACAGATAAATAAATTTGATTGAACTATTTTTAATTTACAGCAGTTTGGTAGTTTTGCTTCACTGAACCATAATATATACATGGCGGCGCCCCATTCTTGTGAACGTTGACCATGTTGCGCATGTGGTTGAGCCCACCATGTGTATTCAGCGAATCATCTACTTTAATCTAGGTCTAACGGTACTTAAAAAGTCAGTAATAATTCTCTTTGGTGTGTAGGGCCTTAAAAATAGGGAGGAAATAAAAATTGACGCAGCATGCCAAAACCAGGCTCTTCTCGAAAGTAAATTTTTTTAAAAAAAATCCACCATCTGATAGCGCTTTTTGTTCTGTGCATTTTAAAACAAATTGTATGAAAATCGGACGAGTATTTCCAAAGATACAGCTCCTCAAAACAAAAAAGTCCAACCCAATTTTCTGGCATAGTACTATTGAGAAAACTGTCTTTAAAGGTGACCATTAAAAATAAGATAACTTGTAAACTTGTACAAGAAATCACAAAATTTGTCAAATTTAGATATAAGAAAAATAAAAAATGAAATCGGATGGAGCCCAACCCAATTACACATGGTGACATGGGTTGGAGTTGGACTTAAGAGAGGTGTTACCCCAAGGTCATCTCAAGGTCATCCCAAGGTTATCTCAAGGTCACAGCAAGGTCAAATCAACTAAAAAGAGCAAAAAATAGGGGTTTTTTACCAATTCTGTTAACTTGAAGTGTATGTGATGGTAGAACCCCGCCTAGACCCCAACATGGAGTTATACTGAACATAAACAAGAGGTTGAAGGGGAAATATAGGGGTTGGAGGAGTGATACCCCATTAAATCACCTTGATGTCACCCCTGTCTGAAATGGCATAAGTGGACCAAAAACCACAATGATTGTCATGTTTGGACTAATGGTCGGTACTTTAATTAAATCTGATAAAGCCCAATCCAAATATGCATGATGACATGGGTTGGGGTTGAGCTTCATAGAGCTGTTACCCCAAGGTCATGGCAAGGTCATCTCAAGGTCACCTCAAGGTCAAATCAACACAAAGGGGTGAAAATAGCTCATTTTTGCTGTTTTTGTTAAAATTTAGTTCAATTGAGATATCTAAGATTGTTTAAGCCCAACTAGACACCAACAATGAGTTATACCAAACATACCCTAATAGGTTACAGGGGTGATATAGGGTTTGGAGAGGTTATACCACGGCAAATCACCCATGTCACCCCTGTCTGAAATAGCAGGAATGGACCAAATAACAAAATGATTGCCATGTTTAGACCAATGGTGAAAACTTCAATTTTATGTGATGAAGTCCAAACCGTGTACATACATGGTCCAAAAGGTTGGGGTTGGGCTTTATAAAGCTGTTACCCCAAGGTCATGGAAAGGTCATCTCAAGGTCACAGCAAGGTCACAGCAAAGTCAAATCAATATAAAAGTGTTGAATAAAGCATATTTTTGTTGTTTCTGCTCCAATTTTGTTCACTTGAGATGCCCATGATGGCTAAAACCCAGCCGGACCCCAACATGGATGTATACCAAGCATACCCAAAAGGTTACAGGGGGTTTTTTGAGTTGAAGAGGTCATACCCGTCAAATCATGCTTATGTCATCCCTGTCTGAAATGGGCCAAATAACAAAATGATGGCCGTGCTTAGACCAATGGTCAATACTTCAATTTCATGTGAAGAAATCCAGCCGAAGTACACATGGGGACATGGGTTGGGGTTGTACTTCTGAGGGGTGTTACCTCAAGGCCATGGCAAGGTCATCTCAAGGTCACAGAAGGTCAAATCAACACAAAAGAGGGGGGAAAGCATAATTAAGTTGCTTTTGCTTCAATTTTGTACACTTGAGATGCCTATGAAAGTGGAAACCCACCTGGACCCTAACATGGATGTATATTAAGCACACCCCAAGATGTTAAAAGGGTAATAAAGGGGTTAGAAGGGTAATACCCCATTGAATCACCCTGATGTGCCCCCTGTTTGAAATGGAAAAAATGGAGCAAGTAACACAATAATTGCCTGGTTTAGACTGAAGGTTTTTACCATAATTTAATACATGTATGTTATGAAGTCCAACCCAAGTAGGCTTACACATGATTAACTGGGTTGGAATTAGGCTTCATGGGTGTTAACCCAAGGTCATGGCAAGGTCATCTCAAGGTAATTTTAAGGTCAAATCGAATAAAACTGAAAAGTAACATTTTTTAGCATGAAGGTGCACTGATATGCTTATATTTACTAGTGGAAATTTGAACCAGGATAGCGCTAATTTCATTTGTACCAACTTAAACTTGTGTCTGGTAATCTACCGTGATCTACAACTTCAAGCGGATAAAATTGCTCATAATTTGAATAAAAATATAGTCCTATGCCAATCTACACACTTAAAAAAAATCAAAACAACATTACATTCATGAGATAAATATTTGTCAATTTAGATATTTATTGTTGATCACACCAAGGCCACATGAAGGTCATGTCAAGGTCAAATTTGGCTAAAATATGTTAAGTAGACTTTGGTGTTTTTCTAATGAATTATTGAAGATACATTTGTACACAAATTAAGAATACAATTATTCAGCATCTGGTTATTCGGTGATTTGAGGTATCAAATGTTTTATTATACACCAGTGACCACAACATTATACTATAGTCTAGCATAGCCCAGAAGATGGACAAGCTTTTCCCCACAATGTCACAGTTGTGTACTTTAACAAATAGTCATATAGCCATCCAAAATTGACCTCATCCATTTCAATGAATTATTCAGGATACAAGTGTACTGAGACTTAGAAGATCTTCCTTCATTCAGCCTCTGATTATTCTGTGATTTCATATACAAAAAGTTATATCATACGCCAGTGACCACAAAATTATACTATAGTCTGTCTACAATTTTACACTCCTGTGCACTGCAGCAAATAGAAGTCATGTAGATCTGGTCATCCAAATCGACACTATCCATTCTTTTCTTCTACAATATCTACAACTCCAGGTATCATTTTCTGAAACATACATTACACACAATAATGAAAAGGCTAATACATCCAACATAATAATTCCAGATAAAAAAATATTTAACTTTTTTTTAATGCTGGGAAATTCTAATTAGTTGTTAATAGTGATAGTTAATAACTTGTAAATCTGCTGATATAGCTATTTGAAACGAATACTCCAATACTAGCCTGTAACTTTAAGATACAACTGATGATCACACAGGATGAGGATACAAATTTTAAAAATGTACATAACTAATGTTGAGACTGAACAAATCACTTACTTATCTCACTGAATAAATATATTAAGGTTACAGAGAATGTTGGTTCAACGCTGGTCCGATGTTGTTTACAGTGGACCAACATTGATTCAACATCTTGTGTCTGCTGGGATATGACAGAAATACAAATTATGGAACAATATAACTGCATAACATGTATAAAGACCATTATTCTGGTAATGTTTGTATTGTCTATTTTAAACAAGGGAAGGACAGTGAATAACAAAAAAATAAGAAATTAAGACAATAAAAGTGATTTGCTTGTTTTTTATATAGTGATTATTTCATGATTCCAACTTGCAGGATATATTAGACAATTTAACAAGAGAGTATGACAAAAATCAGATACTTTTTGTGGTGGGCTATGAAATGGGAAAATGGTTAGGTCTACAATTAAACCTGCGCTAATGATACTAACCTTACTGTACATATTTAGTGACTTTTTTGTTTTCTAGTCTGGAATATCAGATTGCTAGCATCTGCACATATTTACTATCATGCCATTTTGCAGTGAGAATTTGATCTTTTCTGAACAAAATCACAATATTCTTTGGTACCTGCCAAATGTAAAAATAAAAGACATTTGACATTTTGAACCATCATTTTGATCAATCTGTTTATTCATATCTTATATTATAGGCATACATATTATACAGTAGTCTATATCCTTACAAATCATATGAATTTTAAATACTGTACTTAGCTCAAATGAAGTTCATATAATAAATATGTATGCTATAATAATTTGACTAAAATGTATCTAAATTGGAATAATGAAGCATTACATGTGACTTAAATGACATTATATTGTGAAATGACTTACATGTTACCGGTATTGTCTTGCTGTCAGTAGAAATATATTTTATGAATAAGTGAAAGTTTGAGAATTACATGTCTGTTAAAAAAAGTTTAAAACAATAAATACCTAACTAGTCTTCTTCGTCAAATTGAGTCAAGCAAGAGTTGCCAGGATGTAAGGAGCACTTCCAGTGACAATTTTCGCATGCAGCCTTAACTCAATTGTATCAACTTGCAAAGCTGTTTCAACCTGAAAATGATAAGTAGCGAAAAATGAAAAATAGCAAAATTAATTTCAAATCATTTTATTTTATTTATAATTTGCGCACAGTAATCCATATTCAAGTTATAATAAAAGAAATATGTTTTCAAATTGAAAATCAAAAATGGAAGTTAGCTTTCAATTTTCATTTTTGGACAAAATCCAGCGATAGTAGTCTAATGTTGAACAGACAATGACATGAATGATAAGTTCATAATGTTAGTCTAGCCTAGGCTAACATATTTAATTATGCCCAGATAGGCTACCTATGATACTCGGGCTCATATTACAAGGAAGAGTGAATGTATTTCGCTGATGTCAACTGATTTTCATTCAGTAGGCCTAGGGCCTACTATTTCCAGTGATGCAGTGACTACCCGTACGAAAAATGTCAGCAATTATAGGCCTAGGCTAATTTTTTTTCGCAGCATAACTTGTATGAAAAAAAATTTTTTTAGTCAATAATTATTTTTTAAATATCAAAACACATGGTTCGCGATGAGGTATGAACTATAGTCTAGTAGTAGTAGGCCTACTGGCTTATTTTATACTAAAAAAATCGCACAATATTCCTGACTAGAAGTAGAACATTTGAATAAATATTGTGTGAAACGTAGGCATTGGCCTAAAATTTAAAATCTCATAAACATGGTCAGTGCCATTTCCATTGCCATTGCCCCCCCCCCCGCATTGGTTGATATGCCCTGATAGGTGTAGGCCTAAGTCTAGGCCTAATTGACAGACTTTAGTGAGAAAACAGCGAAATTCATCGCACAATATTCCTGACTAGAAGTAACGTTAGAACATTTGAATAAATATTGTGTGAAACGTAGGCATTGGCCTAAAATTTAAAATCTCATAAACATGGTCAGTGCCATTTCCATTGCCATTGCCCCCCTCCCCCCCCCCCCCCCCCCCGCATTGGTTGATATGCCCTGATAGGTGTAGGCCTAAGTCTAGGCCTAATTGACAGACTCTAGTGAGAAAACAGCGAAATTCATTCAAACTTGACGTGGTTAGCCTATAGCTGATGTGAATCTAAATTCTATTTTCACTTACTTGAAGTTGTGGATCGCGTCAGCGAGACACAACTTCAAGTGGGTAAAAATTTTAATACTTTAGTCTGGTCGGCCGCGCAGCAGCAAATCCCTCGCCGACTGGCACTGCACTCACTGACTCAGAGTCT
Organism: Flabesymbios commensalis; assembly: GCA_964017125.1. Lineage (NCBI taxonomy): Eukaryota > Metazoa > Annelida > Polychaeta > Terebellida > Flabelligeridae > Flabesymbios > Flabesymbios commensalis. The sequence continues at coordinate 49,734,377 of OZ024910.1, read as the reverse complement.
CTGAGAGAGCAGGGACAGTGTGCCTCTGACGTGACTGTCATTGTCTGACTGAGACTTTTTTTTTAGAAAATGTAAACAATCGACCAGTGAACTGTTTCCGGTAGAGTCATTGTCAGTCATACAAAGGTTGCCGGCAAAAATCGTCTTAAAAACCTTCGAATCAGATGGAAAAGGTGGAAATAACTTTAATAATGTGTTAAAAACATATTATTCAACGTCAAAACAATTAATTTGAAAAAAGCTTCGACAAAAAATTATTCAGTATTTGGCAGTTTCAAATCTGTTTTAGACAAATCGACACTTTGCGAGAAGCGCCTGGTTTTGCTGTGGCGCGTCACATATTCAAAATACTGAGGGGGGGGGGGGGGAGGGGGGTACTTTGAAACTAGTTTCAACGTACCCCCCGGTAAGCTGAAACTAGTTTCAACGTACCCCCCGGTATGCTTAAAGGGGGGTACGCTGAAACGGCTACACCGGAAACGAAACACGGCCGCACGGTCAGACATGGTGATGACATTATCCCCCGCCCCTACTTTGTGGGCGAGGGATAAAAACTGTCAAATTACCCCAAAGGGGCTGTTCACATAAAAATACACACTAAGAAACAAATTGGAATAGGACGGTCTGGGGGGGGGGGGGTTGAAACAGTGTCGGTTGTGTTTCCAAACGGTAGGAAAAGTATTTTACTTTTAATTTATGTCTTATATTGAATGATGCCGCATCATTGTAAAATAATATCAGTACTTCTACTCACAATTATTATTATAATTAATTTAGAATGTATTCAAATGTTATTGCAAAAATATGCAGAAAAAAATGCGAGAAAAAATTACTGCGATAATGTAGCATTACTTAGAGCAGAAGTTTGAACATGGTAATTTGATGCATTGTATAATAGTATATCACGATGAAAAATTTATGTCAAGCTTTGTATGGCATGCAACCACAAATTTTCTGAAATCGTAATCATATTGACAGCCGTTTAGATATTATTATAAAATACCAGTTTATTTATTTATCTATATTTATGTATTTAATATGTCGGAGCATGACAGTATTTTAGCGCAGATGTCTGAAACGATCGTAAACATATAATTATTTATTTGCACTTTATTTTTTTATTTTTCCAGAAGTTGTATAAAATTGCTCAGATTCAGATAAAACATGTTTTTATTACATTGTTGTTACAATAAAATCAATGATACGTCTCCACTTAAAGCCTTCCCGTCGCCCTTTAGCGCCTCTCCATAGTCATTTACGCATTTCCATTTCCCAAGACGCCTTGTCCTCGCCCTTAAATGCATATCATGCATCACCCTTTAACTCCTCCACATCGACTTTTATGCTATGACATCATCATTTAACGATTTATGATCGCCTTTAAGAACCTCCTAATCGCATTTACCGCCTTCACATTGTCATTCAACGCCTCTCTATCGCCTTTTAATGCATCTCAATCGACGTTTAACTCTTTTTCTTCACCTTTTAAATCATTTCCATCGGCCTTTGACCTTTCTCCTTCGCCGTTTAACGCTTCTTCATCACCCTTTAGTGACATCCTGTCGTTTTTAACGCCTTCTCCTCGCCCTTAAACACCTATCCATCTCCTTTTAACGCCTCACCATCGCCCGTTAACGTTATTTAGCGCTTCTTCGTCACCTTCTAACGCTGTTCCATAGTCCTTTAATGTCCCCCCGCACACTAACGCCTATTCTTCACCCCTTAGCGCCTCCTCGTTGCCCTCCAACGCCTCCTCATTGCCCTTCAATGCATCCTCATTCCCTTTAACGCCTCCCATTGCCCTTTAACGCCTCCTCATTGGCATTCAACCCATTTCCGTCGCCCTTTAGGCAAAGAGCCTCTACGATAAGAGCAGACACATCAACGTTTTCGCTGTAACACATGGCTCAGTAGCGTCACCTCTGTGTCAGCGAGCACAGCATGTAGGGCAGAGTATACCGCAGCACTGTTACCTATAGAACATGTCATTGAGGCATTGTTTAATTGTCAATTTAACATTTGTTCACCATCGCCAATGCTGGACCAACTTTAAGCCAACATTGACCTGACGTCGACTCTTTGCTGGGATTTACATATTCAACACTAACTATCTACACTACACTTCTTCTGCTATTTGTATCTGCTAAAAATCATATTTTTACATTTTTGACCTTGAGATTGACTTTTATATGACCTTGAATTGAAAATGACCTTGATCATGACCTTGAATCACCAAAATAATACTTCAAGTGGATTTTCCAGTCAAAAGACCATGAAAAAGAGGTAATACACATTTTCCTAGCTTTATTTGTTAAAACTTATATTTTCTCTTCCTTGACCTTGAAATTGACCTTTTGACCTTGAAGATGAACTTGAATGATAAAAAATATTTTTACGGAATGGATTGCTAGTCAAAAGCACATGGAAATGAGGTATTACACTTGTTCCTAGCTTCATTTCTTGACAAATCATATTTGACCTTGAGATTGACCTTTGATCTTGAATCTACAAAAATGCTCAAACTTTTCAAGCTGGCACTCATTGTATTTGAATTCAGCACAATCTATAAGAAACATCAGAAAAACATTGTATAGGCCCTATGTCACAAAACAAGGTTAGGTCATCTCCAGCTCGGACTACTTCTTTAGCTGTTTAAAAGCGTTTGCGTTGGGGGGGGGGGGCAACATTGGGGGGGGGGCAGCATTGTGTGTCCTTGCAGGTGCGAAAAAAATAAAGTGCAAATAATGTGGGTTGGTCCAGTTGTGCATAAAGATAAATGATGGAAATGTGGGTTGGTCCACTTGTGCATAAATCAAACACCAGATAACACCAGATTCCCCATATGTGGGTTGGTCCGAAGTCATCTGGTGGCGACTTGAAAATAACTTGGGATTTAAAAGCTATGTTCACTGTCTACAGTTTGGTGAGCTTAACTCATTTTTGTGGGTGGTGTGGGTTGGCTCAGTTGTGCATAAAGGCGTCCAAATATCTGCCTGTCTGTTTGTCTGATGCACATAGGTCAAAAAAATGCCCAATCATCGTCCATATCATCACTTGCTGTTTTTGTTTTCACCATATCGCCTGCAGCGGCTATGGCTCTGGTGATTAAGACTAAATCGTCTCCTGTCAGCGTGGTGCGTGAAGTTGGTCTGACTTCGCAGGCGTTACTAATGCTCACCCTCTGCCACCGTCGCCAGTGTACTGACCCATTTGGCTCAGTTTTTAGGGAATTCGAACTGTTTTGACATTCATTGTCGCTGGTGATTTTTATTTTTCCGATGGGTAGGCCAGTGTGTCTGTTACATAGACGAGTGGCTTTTACCTCTAGCTTCTAGTCAGTTTTGAAGGCTCCCACTACCATTGGTTCAGTGTGTCTGATGGTTATGCCACAGAGGACAAAGCTACGCCTGTCCTCCTCTATATAGTTTCCCTGGGGTTTCGAACCAGACCTTGTTTATTTTTATGTTCTCTATATCTTCATTAGAGTTGACAAATATTAGTAAGCCCCCGCCTGATGCTGTCCTCTTTGTGAGGATGTGAATACCCTTGGCTTCAATTTTGTCCTGTAGTTCGTCTTTTATTTGTCGACTCATACAGCTACAACAGGATCATCCCTTCTGTTAATTAACCCTTTAACCGCCGGTGCCGAATATATTCGTGTTTCCATTTTCATTAGCCCATTCAGTACCACTTTTCAAACATGTTAAAGATAAAATGTGACATCAATCAGCAAGATTTGAAAAGAGTTGACCTCATTTTGTCAAATCTGAATAATTGGATCGCGTCAGCGAGACACAACTTCAAATGGGTGAAAATTCAAATTGAATAATTTGGCGGTGAAAGGGTTAACAGAGTCGTAACCATAGAGTTAGTAGGAGTGATCTTACTAACTCTATGGTCGTAACTACATTGAGGCAAATGGGGCAAAAAATACTGCCCCCCCCCCCAATTTGTAAACATGTCAGATATTGCGGTTTTGCTCAAATTAAATGCTAGCTTAATTATTGTAACATATTTACACTGTTGGGTTTCCCACAGTCACTGCTTATCATAATTTGGTGCTTCTATATATTTGTATAACCATAGATTACCACATAGCCTATAAAGGTCGCCCAAGTATTGTACTCTACCACGTAATTTAAATTACAACTGAATGACAGAGTGATTGACTGACCTCGCAATGTGACAGGCTGAGTCACTCTTCCATTTGAATGTCCAATATCGCACCAATTTTTTGGGGGGACATTTTTAAAATTAATATAGCCGTATATTATTGTGATGAACATATTTGACAGGGCGTGCCTCGGTGGCTTACAAAAACACGTGCAAGTTCAATACTGTGTTATTGGTGGGCCAATGTCACATAATATCCCAACATAGAGCCAGCTTATCACACCTCTCACTGTCTCTCTTATATAAATAGGTCTCAAATCTGTGATAAATAAATATTTCAATCTAGATTTATAAGCAAATTAAACTAATTTTTAGTCACTTGAAGTTGTGGATCGCGGTATATATATAATGCCAACATTCTAAGGGCCGATTTCACCACCTCCGTCCCTAGCTACACTCCAATGTGACACACCATAATAAGGCATAAGCTGTCTTTTTAAAAAAACAGCTGCGATAATGGTATGTTCACCAATTAGATTTTCAGCTAGGCCCCCATATGTGGTAAAAGGTCCAATTTGCCCAGATTTCCCCTAATATTCTTGCGCCCATTCCCAGAACAGACACAAATCCTTCTCACCTCCTGTGTCCATCCAAAAATCTCACATAACAGTTATACCTCATATCACAGATAGAGGAAACAGTGTGTCCTTACTATTTATCAACAGAATTACAACATTCCTGTATTTTTCTTAATTCACCACACACGGAAACAACCATTTAAAGCAGCAATTTGGATAAGGACTCTCTCGTCAGTAGCCACCCCCTTGGATCTTGGCTTATTTAGGGTGGTGAGACCTTATAAACAAATGGTGTATGCTATTGGAAGAATGCATTCTGAGGTGTAGAAATTAAATTGCTAATTCTGAAAAAATCTAGGCCCTTATAAATTTCTAATAACAAATTAAAAACATTCAAACACCCGAAGAAAGGTACATTTGATCTATGTGCATATCTTTTATTCATAATGCAAGAAAAAATGTAATTTTTCTTTCCCAATTGATTTCAGTCCCAATGACAAATGCCCTGCATGATGAGTTATGTCGACCGTTTTTATTTTATTAGCGTTAGAGTAAGGGGTTTTAAATGTTAAATAAATTAAAAAAAATCCCAGAAACACTCGGAAGTGGGTGGGTGGGTCAAGCCCCAACTCGGATTATTTATTTATTTTGGAAATTTTGTGTGTTTTTTGTGTTTTTGTAGTGTTTTTTTCTTGTTGAACATGTTTCCAGAAAAATTTAAAAAAATTGGATAGAAGGGTGTGGTCTGGCCAATCCGAGAAACTGCCAAAACTGGTTTCCTGTAATCGACGAAACGAAACTGACCGAACGAAACTGACGATATTGGTTTTCTGTAATCGACGAAACTGGGTTCCTGTGATTGATGAAACTGACAAAACTGGGCTCGAAACTAAAGAAATTGGGTTCCTGTAATCAACGAAACTGACAAAAATGAGTTCCTGTAATTAACGAAACTGACGAAACTGGGTTCCTGTAATCGACGAAACTGACGAGACGAAACTGAACTATACTATACTTTTTTTAAAACGATATGTAACCAAATATTGGGATTTCTCGAAAAAAAACACGACCCCCTCGCCCCTCGACCCAAGATCCTCGAGTTTAATTTTTTTTTTTTTCAAATTTTGTATAGGGCTAATTATAAAATTCGCAAACCATGTAGCAAAATGCGCATATCCGCTTTCTCATTTGTTGAATTGAGCAGACCAACTTCCTGTTGTTAGTAATTTTAAAGCAATGATCCTCAGAGGCTGTGTGCAATACTGTATTTTTTTCGACTATAATAACTTTCTACTCTGCGATTCGTAACCTTACGAGTCTGAGAGTAAACTAAATAAATTCCCCAAATGTTGTAAGATATATTTCCAAACTGGGGACTAGCATCAGCATTCTTAATCGACGTTTTTTTGTATGGATCAACATCAACTATATACTCACTGGTAATTGTTAAAAATGTTTGATTAACCCCTCCCGTTGATTGTTTGAACAAACCTCATTGCCGACAGTGGCAGATGGTCCAGCTGTAGCCTCAGCCGCAGTAGAAAGTCTGTCATTCTCAGTGATCCATCTGGCGCTACCACTGACCAATCCATGTGATTATTGTTATAAGAGGATTCTTATATACCTAAATCTCGGCGGAATGTGTAATATGTACAAAAAATGATTGTCTGCATGTACAATGACTTTGTTTACCTTTACATGGTTAAATGCATCTTCTTTGTCAAATTACAAACTGTTTTTAAGCTCTCGTTAATAAATTTTGTTTTTGGAAGATTTGATAAAATATTATTCGTGTTGAAATCTCAATGTGTTGTTTCTAAACTTTATTGAACAATTCTAAAGATTAAATGATGGTTCGATTTAAAAACAGAGGATAAGGATAATGACTTGATTATACCATGAAATAGATTAGGTTTGATCAAATTATCAAAACGTATAGCTGTTGGGTGGACTTAGAGGCCACATGTAGCAAAATCAGACATGCTGCAATACTGCATTGACACTGACGCTGTTTTTGTTGTATGCTCTTAGTTTAAATACAGTAAGACGCATACATGTGTCTTGTATTTTACAAATAATTTATCTTTTTGTTATGAGCAGTGTACATATACTTTATCAGGGTCGACACTAACTGGTCTCAAGTAGTAGCCCAAAGGGCCAGTAACTTCAAATAATTACTGGCCCCTGCCTTGTCATTCTAGTCCTTAGTGTACACTGTATCAAGGGGAGTGGACTTTTTTCGTTAACACCCAGGGCCAGTACCTCAGGTGATTTACTGGTCCTTAGTGATTTCTACTGGCCTCGGGCCAACGGGCCAGTGTTAGTGTCGATCCCTGCTTTATGTCAGAAATGCATAACAAGAAATGTATAGCTCCGGCCTGTTGATTTTAGACACTAGGTCAACAAAATTGCATGTAACTCAAAAACTATTTCACCTATAAACTTGGTTCTGGTGTCATCAGAAAGAGCGATCAGTTATCTTTTAATTGCGGCTTTTTATATTATTAATGTTGTATGGTAGTTGCTGGATAGTAATATCCATCGAATATTGAGGTAAAATTGTCATATGTCATATGTCATATGTCCCGCCTATACATCTAGACCTAGTTCACTTTCTGGGCACATGCGGCGCTCTTGTGCATTATTTACATGTTGACGAAAACATGAGCACGTGCCATCTGCATGTTTTCTCCACATTGCCATGTCGTTCTGAGGACAAACAAGCTGTACACAAAATTTCACGAAGCATGACAGGCTACACAAATTCATGGAAATTCTATGAAGGCTTGTTCTTGTCGTTGTAATACTAAACGAGAATGCTACGCTACCTTGAAATGAATGTCCCTTCATGGCAACATATAGCTAGGTTAATCAATGCCGTCTTATTTAATCCTAATTTATTGATTAATTTAAATAATTAATTAATTGATTTTTTTAAAAAATAATTAATTAATTAATTAATTAAAAAATACATCACCATAATTTATTGACTGACTGACTGACTGACTGACTGACTGACTGACTGATTGATTGATAGATTGATTGATTGATTGATTGATTGATTGATTGATTGATTGATTGATTGATTAATCGATCGATCGATCGATCGATTGATTGATTGATTGATTGATTGATTGATTGATTGATTGATTGATTGATTGATTGATTGATTGATTGATTGATTGATTGATTGATTGATTGATTGATTGATTGATTGATTGATTGATTGATTGATTAATTGATTAATTGATTAATTGATTGATTGATTGATTGATTTATAATTAAATTTATTGATCGATCATAGGTGTACATTCATAATCTATCAGTGGAGCACATAATATTCACGATAGTGTATACGCGCTTATAATATAGTTACATCTGCGGGCCTCCTCCTAGCAAACACAAAACGTTATATCTATGTTAGTTCAATCCTGTTTGAGCTCCGTAGATGGTGTACCAACATTAAAACAGCATTGGTTGAGCGTCTTCTGTTAGCTGTCAATTGGTGCAGATGGGCGTCAATGGCATAATAAGCTCCCCCATCCCCTTCATCATGAATTTCAGGGTGAGTTTTTGTTTGTTTGAATAAATTTATTTATATATAATTGCAAACCTCCACATGACTACTACTTGTTTTGTTGTACATGTTCACATACGTAAAAGAAAAAATAAACAATGTACACTGACAGCATAATTACATAGTTTAAAAATGTGTGTGTGGATAATCAATCGAAAAAACACAGGTTTATACCATCTAACCCATTTTACGTTGTAATCATTTCGAGTAAAGATGCAAAATGTTTCCATGATTCTATTGTTTTCTGACGCGAACAAAAAAATCTACAATCCATCTTAAAATATGCTCAGACTCAGACTAAGAATTATTTATTTGACAAGGACATATACATAATAATAATTTAGAACAATAAAGCAACAGTCAGGAGACCCTTACTATCGCATACTTGTGCCGCTGGCGTAAGGGCCACCTTTGATGTAGATTGCACTCATCTCAACAGTTCAGGAGTAAAAAAAAATATATATAAGGACATACAAAGATAGAAATAGTGAGGCGATTTTGAAAATGACAGAGCGTATAATAGAAGACGAGCGGTAGAAAATGAGAACGCAAACATTGCAATGTCAGACGTATACAGAACAACATTAAGTTTTATGTTAGTCGTGAAAGGGTTAGTTATAATGTGCAAAGGTGATTTGTCGTCTGCACGGAGATGTGGGTCATATATATCTGAAATAATGTAGTTAACGGACAACAATCATGACAATGGGCCCAATAAATAAACCTAGTACACTCACTTCTAAAGATTTCTCATATGACCCATTGTTTGCTATGGGCAAGATCAGTGGCGGATCCGGGAATTGACAGACGGGTGGTGCCGATTTTTGCAAGAATTTATACACACCAGGTACAGCTGGGCATTCATATGCTCTAGAGGGGTCCGGTGGAGCATGCCCTCGGACCCCCCTAGAACATATTAATTTTGAAATCTGAGGCCTCAACTGAAGCATTCTGAACCTTATTTCGGCCGAAATATGGCCGTTTTTGTTTGTTTTTGGGACAATGAACGGCAGCCGGCGCCACCCTCCCCCCCCCCACACCCTCAGGATCCGCCACTGACGATTTTATAGTAGGCCTACCATTTAGCTACCCGACAACAAAATTATAGACTGCAATTAATTTGCTAATAATGTAGACTAACTGTCGATCAGTTAAAACAATCGCAGATCTGAATTCACACCTTCTCAAGGACAAATTCCAAATTTATTTTTCTGGTATATTATATGCGTGTCGGGATTTTTAGATGTTGGGAGGGTGGCAATCTGCCACTCAGCACGTGGCCACCCTGCCCGTGGCCATCCTGTCCGTGGGGTGCGGCACCCTGCCCGTGGGGTGCGGTGGGGTGGTCGTCCTTTCAGAGTGTGTTTTAGACCAATCTTTGCAGGACGTTGGGTCTCGGTTTTAAATATTCATTCCATTTATCAGATCCACTATCCTTCCACTAGCGTCAGCTAGTGGCTCTGATTGATTGCACTGTGAAATGTGTTCCGTTGAAGATATTCATGAGCTTGACCCAATTTTCCGGCCAGCCAATCAGGATATATTTAACAATAAAATGTCCTTGACTTTGTTAACAAAATGTAAACAATACACTGACCCACCACGCGGCTGTCAAGCTGTTGCTGCCTGAGTCAAACTGACACTGTTTACACGCTAATTCCTAGAATTGTTCTCGTAATGATGGCCAAATGTTTTATTTTCCAATAGTTATTACCAGGGCTGTTTTTCTATTGTGTTCACTGGGCATTCTCTGATATAGGGCCGTCTTGATTCAGCTCACATAACATTATTAGATTTGACCTAGGTATTATTAGACGCCCAGACCTTTGTCTTGGTTGTCTACTGAGCTCTATCTGGTCGTCTACGAAGCACTATCTGAAAGCGACAAATAGGCCGTATATTGGTCCAGCATTAGCGTCTTGTATTTCTAACGTTGTCACCGTTGGCCAATATTTAATCAGCTTCGGGCCAATGTTGCGTGTTTTTTTGGCTAATGATACTTGGTACCCCTATCTTTGTGAGCAGCTGATTCACTTGAACAGACGGCCCGCATTAAGACACACAGCTCTGTGGCGGATGAGAGAGGTGTCACTGTCACTGCCCCCCTCCCCTCTTTGGTACGTACCCAAAACAAAAACACGACCATATAAGGCCTATATCATATAGGCCAAAAAATTTATAATTCTCCCTTTTGAAGCGTTATAATGCAAAAAAAATCGGGGAGCCGTACCCTCCTAGGGCACAGCCAGTTGTAGACCTATAACTTAAAAATCAGTCAGCGTGGACATGTTGTCACAGGGAGGTGGACGATGATAGGGGAAGTTAGGAAAGTTCGTTTGCAAGTAGATCGGTGATTGGCCAACGTAATGTCACATTTGACACAGTTGGAAAGGGTCAAGCTTGGGGTCACGGTACACCAGATTTTGATGCCCAATCAGGACACTGCATTAAAAAGAGAGATTGTCAAAGCACTGTAGCAGGGCCACCTAGCTGTGCTAGTTTGGCCCTGATGCATGAGAAAGAGTCTGGGTGAGGTGAACAAGATGACACTGCCCTCCAGACACAGGATTCGAAATTCGAACCCTAGCGGTCTGATGCCGAGCTCTCTACCTCTCGGTCCCGGTCCCCACAATATTGAATATTTACGAGTAAGCAGGGAAGAAACATTTGATTTCTTTGAAAGTTGAATGCCAGAGCGGGGTTTGAACCCGCGATCTCCGACTTTCCAAGCATGCCGACAGCTGTAACCACTGCACCAGGTCGCCCGCCCTGTATCCCAGCTGGAGAAAAATCCAGTCAATGAACACAATTAATGGACACGAGGCGTTGAACCAACGTTGGTATAATGTTGAGCCAGTTTTGCATATGTATACTTATGATGAATTAGTAATACATTAGAAACAGAAAATGTTGTTTTGTTCAATCACAGACGTATTTCATCTTTTACAGCTCAGTAAACCAGTAAACATCAGACGTTGAACCGATGCTGGTTCACCGTCTGCAACGCTGGCCCAAATAATGTACCACGATTAGCTATGAATGTTAGCATGGGAATCATTGAATTTATGTCCCTTTAGTGGCTCAGTGTTGTAGATGGTGGTTCATAATTGAACCAGTTTTGAGGTTAGTTGTAAAATGGTTATAATAGTTGAAATGCCTACAACAACATTCATTCATTCATTCATTCATTCATTCATTCATTCATTCATTCATTCATTCATTCATTCATTCATTCATTCATTCATTCATTCATTCATTCATTCCTTCATTCATTGATTCATTCATTCATTCATTCATTCATTCATTCATTCATTCATATATTCATTCATTCAACAATGAGATAATTTAATGAACTAATAAATTTCGATATTTGATGGTTTATGTAATTCGGTGTGATAGTGTAGTACAGTATCCTGATGACATCGCAAGGCTCTGATACAGTGACCTCCATTTTTAAATATAATCCATTTTTAAATATAATAGTTCTAATACGATCAAAAGTTTACGCCTGCTGAAAATGTTCTAATTTTCGTAGGCACTTGAAATATTCGTCTCAATTTCATGGCATCCGAGTTTTTTGGTGCGAGTGTCGTTTTTATACAGCTGGCTGTGGAAACAAAATGGCGGTCAGTGTGACTGGGCCTCGCGCAGTAAATGAGTTAGGCGGCCCAGTCATACCGGGTATAGTACAGCTAGTGCAGTACAGAATATTCCACAGTCTACAAAATTAGTCCAAGTTGGTGTTCATCTTGAACGTGGGGGTAGGGCTGAGCTGTGGGGTATATTGTGGACTCATGTTTCAATTTAGGCGGGATGATTGTACTCTACATGTGGCCTATTAACTGGAGCAAGTTCAATAAATTATTGTCAGTTACACTACGCTCATATCAGAAGTCGACTTATTAAATGTTGAGACAGCATCGGAGATAGTGGTAAGCGAAGGAAAATGTCAACTTGAGACCACCATTGAGTTTGAACTTCTAAGATTCAAATCTGCTGGTATCCCGCCTTGACACCTAGCATAGGCTTACACAAGAGATTGAACCAAATGCTGTTCCAGCATTGTAGATGGTTGGCCATCATTAAACAAGATAATTGGTTCAACGTCTGTAATTTAGTCTTAAATGTCCCTCTAGTCAAATGAACTCGTCACTAACCGTCTCCCCACTCTAAAAATGATGGTTTAATGTTGGTCTCAAGTCTATGACGTTGGATCAATATAAAGCCACCATGGGATAAACTCTCGTATTTACTTGTGTTGCAGAGGATACTGGAGACTCAAAACGTTTAGCCAATGCTGGTTAAAATTTATGTTGGACCAGCGTCGCAGCATTGGGTAGATGTTTCGTTTGTGTATCATTAAATTAAATGTACAGATAACAGTTCCCATGAGCTTATTAACATAACGCTACTGTTTTTGTGTATCAATATAAATTTTAAGGATAATGACATTACACAATCAGATGATCATAGCTATGACAGCTTTTTAAAAACTAACGATTAGATAATAATTTCATTTTATTTCAGATTAACTCATTTAATTCTCATTCAAATAATATAATGCACCTAGATAAAAATGACAACCATATTATTTTCTTAATCTTCATGATATTTTTAGTGACATATGAGCCTGTTTAATTATTTTGGGACATCCAATTTGGCATGTTCGATGAAAACATATCATTCCTAAGAGCAAACAATTTTTTTTCTCTATATGTACTCTATAATAATTATGTATGCTTATCTGTATCTGCGATTTTTAACTGCTCTTTTCTGCTGCTTGATAGAGAGCTATTCAGGACATTTTCATCCAGGTGCTGGTCGCTAAGACACAATATTTTGTGCCTCAAGCCATCTTAGATTTTTTACCAACATTATACAGACATACCAGTATGTTTTCTGTGTGTATTGTATGCTGTGCACTTGTATTAGTTTGAGAACCACATACTGGTAATAACACAACAGTTTATAGTTCTCTACAAAGGGGTACAACAACAAACCCAAGCGGCCTATCAGAAAAGTATGTTGGTTGTCACAGCTACAAGCTAATTTAATAATTATGAGCTACCACTTTATCACAGAGGACCCCGGGACATACATGTGGACAGGCAGTTCCAGCGTGGTATCTGATGGATATTACCATCCAGAGACTACCATGTAACATTTAAAATTGTATTAACAATGTTCATTTAAATATACATCATCGCTCTTTCTGATGACAACAGAACCAAGTTTATAGGTGAAATAGTTTTTGAGTTGCATGCAATTTTGTTGACCTAGTATCTAAAATCAACAGGCCGGAGCTATACATTTCTTGTTATGCATTTTAATTATGTGTAATTTTATATTATTAATAGCTGATAATGATTTTAAAAAAAACTTACACAGTCTTATATGTTTTCTATATATTTCGCGCTCAATTAGCGGTTATTTAGGGGTCATGGCAAAACTGCCCTTAAGCTACTAATCTGGAAGGTCTATCACCCCTAGTTATTATCTACAGATATGTACTTTACTAAAAATCGACAAAAGAAATTACGTACGTACCATGCGCACATAAGTTTGCAAAATATACTCTTGTGGGCGTACGGAAAGACATTGTAACACCAATTATATAAGACAGTTCAATGCTGCAATGGTATATGCAATACGTATATGCTATCCGTCAGTGATAGTTTTAATTAATAGAAGAAATACAGTAGGGATATTATATTTATGTGACTTTCCAGAAAATCCCCTTAATTTTCGTATGAATTTCCACGTTATCTTAGCCTGATGTTCTGATTACAGAAGCATAATACAATATATCAATAGATAAAAAAAAGATCATGTCAACAGATACAAAAGTTTATTTCATCAATAAAGATGTGTTTTTGTGTCCAATGAACTGGACGTGATTGTATTTCTTTTTGTTGTTGGGAAAAAATCATTATAATTATTATAATGTATTCATCCTTAACGACTTAAACTGGTACCAGTACAATAACTATAATAAGGTCACTCTAATAGGTCAATTAATTTGTGCTTAGTTATGCAAGATGACGTCCCAGATTGCCGCCAGCATGTAGCTTGCTTTAGGAAATTGTGCAAATTGGTCGACTTTGACTCATTATTTCAATTGACTGTATGGTCAATGATTCCATCTAGAACACTTCCAGACAATGTTTAGAAAATTGCACTCTTTTAGCTCAAGCAAGAAGAGTTTTAATTTGTCAACCAGTGGTAAGTTGAGCGTATAATGAAGTATGATGGACATCTATGTTTCAAAATCGATATGAAATCATTAATGTGTTTAGCAAATATATGAGCTTTTATACATCCCGCCACCCCTTGAGAACGTGAGCCACCTACAACAACATAAAGCACCCGAAATATCTGTCACCTAAATGACAAGTCATTTTGACAACTTTGGCACAGCTAATTAGCATCAAATATGCAAATAAGCATGTTACCAAACCTATGGATACCTGTGTGTTACCTATGTCTACGGCTATTATAAATATTTTACTCTTACCGTGCGGATATCGACTATAGAGGTAACCCTTTTCAGTCCTAATCTATTTTTTCTCACAATATTTCATGTTTAAGACAAAAGTTCAGTAGTGAAGATAACTGGGTTATTGTGTTGGCTATGGATTGCCCATGAATTTACTCTCATTTCATGAATAAGGAAAGCGTAATTCTTTAGTTGAAACATATGTTTAACCCTTTCATTGCGGAGACCGTCTTTATACGTCGTAATCTGACGTCTGTAGACGTTAGATTCTGATGTATAAAGACGGTCCCCGCACTGAAGGAATTAAAATATGTATAAAAGCCCTAGACCCATAACATATGGTATTCAAATGACGCAGAAAGAGCCAACTATAACATTATGACGATTTCACATTGAAAAAACCCTCCATGGTTCAAACATCAATATACGAAATTCTCAGCAAAATTATTACAAAAAGAAAAAAGGTCCAGATAATAAACCTCAAAATATATGGAAAGCTGTGAATGAGTCTCTTGGAAAAGACAAAAAATCTAAACTCCCGAATGACATATCACCCGATGACTGGAATAATCACTTTACTTCTGTTGGTCCGAAATTAGCTAAAAAATCTACAGATAGCCAGAATCCAACTTGGAAAAATAACACCTGTATCTACCAGTCAAATTTATTTCAATAATGGAAGAAGACACTTTAAAAATGCTACAAAATTTGCCTTCTAGCAATAACATTGATGTATTAGGATTTGATTCACTTCTTTTAAATCTTCCAAGTGAAGCTATTTGCAGTAGTCTAACAGTTTTATTCAATATGTCACTTAACACAGGGCAGATACCAGATGACCGGAAAAAAGCACGAGTTACCCCTATCTTTAAAAACAAGGGCTCGAATTCCGACCCAAATAATTATCGCCCCATCTCAGTCATCGGACATATCCCTAAATGTTTTGAAAAAATGGTTGATGTGCAGTTTCGGGCATATTTAAATTACTAGCCCATAACACAAAGTCAATCGGCATTTATGAAGCATCATTCCACCCAAACATCACTGCATCATGTTATAGACTCATTTTTAGGTAATATTAACCACGGTGAAATCACTGGTGTGTGTCTGTTTGACCTAGCAAAATGTTTTGAAACAATAGATCATGAATTGCTGCTACATAAACTCGGTAATTATGGATTGACTGAAACAGAATTACTATGGTTTTCTAATTACCTTTCTGACAGATCACAAATAGTAAACATAAATGGTCAATTATCATCCCCTAAGCTAATAAAAACTGGAGTACCACAAGGATCGGTCCTCGGACCTTTATTATTTCTATTATTTATTAATGACTTTCCTTCATGTCTCCCAAATGCAACATGTAATATATTTGCTGATGATAATATGGTGCATGTAAATGGCACGTCCATTGCCGAATTTGAGACATTATTACAAAAAAGTGTTGATAAATCTGTGAAACAGTTTAAATTAAGGGTGTTAATTGTATTATAGCGATGTATGTAAAACAATGTATGTATATTTAAAAAAAGCTAACAAGTACGTTATGTTATGTATATGTATGTGTGTATGTATGTAAATATATATTTATATTTTACTTGTTCTCATAGTAAACACATTATTCAAAGGAAAAAAAAAAATGTTTTTAAAAATAATTTTGTACGTTTCTACGCTTCCCAGTGTGTATTTTACCTACTATTCATAATAATATTAATATATAATAAATATGTAGTTTTTTTATCTCTGGTTTTGGCGCGGCAACATCTCTATATTATGTGTTTTAACCTGTATTATATATTATATAATTGAATGGGGTTTTTTTCATATAACAAAATCTCTACAGGGCACATATGAAAAATAGCCTGACTGCTAATAATGTCCACCCTGTATAAATATGTCTCAATAAATAAATAAATAAACATTTCAGAGCTTTATGGTTAAGATATCTATAAATTTGTAAAATTATACTTGCATAATTACTATTAATTAGTATGACCTTGCCAGATATAACGTTCAACTGTGTTGGCATTGTCTCTTGAACTAAAAAAAAAAACGTTATATAAGAATACTGAAAATAAGTGGAGCTTCGCGATATATATTTGATAGGAGTGCGCGGGTGCGATCAATGTATGACATGTATGGTGATATAATAACTTGTATAGCGCCAGCATCTCTCACGAAGAGTGAGGTACAGTGGCGGAGTGAAAAATGTGTTCTCAACAGACACAAGTCGTTTAATCAATGTTGGTTTAACGTTGGTCCAGAGTCGTAGACGGTGTACCAACGTTGAACTAACATTGATTCGGCGTCTTGTACCTGCTGGGTTTCTAATAGTCGATTGTCAATGTAAACTTGCAGCAGGAATTCACAAATAATTAGACATACCCTGTATCGTTCAATCTGTTCAGTGTTGTTCACTAAATATCGATATTGCACGCGGTTGTGTTAGCTTATTAAGTGGATCGAACATAAACATAGTTGGGTAAAACCAAAAATTGGGGTAACTTTGTAGCATCAAAAATGGCAGTGAGGGGACCATCAAAGATGAGGAAAACCACTTGATGGGTTTGGTGCACTGATCCCAATAGAGCATAAAAAAGTCACTGGCTGCGCTAGAATTTTTTTTTTTTGCTTTAAAAACGTCATTTTTTAAAAATTGCAACATTCCACTTACTACTCCGTTACCAAATCCAAACCATTTCAACATTGATGTTAGTTTGTTTAGCTTGACATCACACTTTTAAACGTGATATCCTTATTGAAGCATAATACTTAACAATCGTATCCCAAAACTGCTCAAATTTGACGGGATAAACAAAAATACTTATTTCAACTCCGTTACCAAGCCAAAAAATACTCAACTCCGTTACCAAATGCTTGGCTCGACATAAATATAAACTGTATATTCTCTTTTCATAACATCGATCATAAATGGGTGCTCTATTTATATAGGGATAACGAGCCATGTTTTAAAAGACTATATCATCAATCATTATGACTATAAAACCCATAAAATTTGGTAATTCACTACTCCGTTCCCTTTTCTTGGTAACGGAGTAGAGTGGAACGGAGTAGTAAAATTAAAATATTCTTGGGATTAATTAAAATATATGGGCAATAATTCAAAGATATATCATACGGGTGGAAATAGTCCCCATAGCAACATGTTCTAGGCATGCAAGCATTAAACCTACCCTTTTTTAGACCCACAACGATAGGAACGGAGTAGTAAAAACAAAAGTATATTTTCTGACGTTTTGGTAATACCTGTTTCAAATAACTTGTCACTCAACAATATTAATTCTTTCAAGGTGAAAAACTCGTATAAGGCCCTTCAGTGTGTCAAACTACACTTGATATAATTTTAGTTCATGATTATTCACTTGATGGGGCATGCTACAATGATGGTAACGGAGTAGAGTGCAAATGTGGGGACATGTATATTCAGCAAAATTATTTATATTGATATCAATTTTAGGTTGAATTTTGATCATTGATTAGTTGAAGTGAACAATATCTAGCCATGAAATGTAATTGTTAGAATTATATTGTGATTTTGTATCCTACAGTGAAGTTTCAAATAGTGGAATTTTCTCTGGGGACATGCCATTTTCCACGTTTCCATGACATAGAGCTCTTATAAAACCATATATATATATATATATATTACAAATAATCTCAACATTATGCTTAAACGTGAAGTTGAACCATTTATTTCTAATATTTTCATATTTAATTCAAAATGCGGACCTTTTAAGTCCTGGGGACACTAATTTTATGTAGAATTACCCCAATTTTTGGTTTTACCCAGTTATCCAACGTACATTTACATGGCACAAATTGATTACGGTAGATGATGAATGAGTATTGAGATCGGCACTATGACAGGATGATCATGTTGATATACTAGTAATCAAGAGAATCAAGATATAACTTCTTTGATTTAGTCTCATTTAATCACCAGATGGCATATTAAATTCAATCAATACAAAACGGCATAATTCATCATAATAAATGTGTTGAGTTTTAACCCTTTCACAGCTAATTACGTCTGTTTTCTCTTGAATCTGCAGGTTAAATCACGGTTACTGAGAATTAAATGTGTGTTTTTCAACATCAAAATGTACCAGTGTTTGGTCTGAAATATGGATAATTTTTACACACTTGAAGTTATGAGTCGCGTCAGCGAGACACAACTTCAAGTGGGTAAAAAATTAATTTGTATAAATAAGCGCTTCAGCATTTAATCTATATATCATACAATATCTATGGCATGAAAGATTATCTGTGACTTTATCAATGTCAATGGTGACGTGCAAAGCCAAAAGGCAGTATCTGCTTACTTTACAAGTAAGCAGATACTGCCTTTTGGCTTTGCAGAGCAGAATAAATGTCTGTCTATCTTTGTATATTTTATTACTGGGGATTACTACAGCAATGTACATCTCAACGTTAACCCTCCCGCTGCCAGAGCCCTATATATATACGATTTCAAATATGTTTTAGATCAATAATTTGATAAAATATATTTTTTGTAGATGCTCAGTTAATCCGATAATTCAATATTGGAGATGTATATTTTTTCATATTTATAAATTGTTTTCGTCATTTGAAGCTGGAAATTGCGTTAGCAATTCCAGCTTCAAATGAAGGAAAAATAAAAGCAGACAATTCAGCAGCCGAGTTAATGAAAATAAACAGGAGATACCAGCGAGCTGAAGGGATTCAATAATCTCTCAAAATAAACACAAACAATTGGCGAAGATGCGTATATTTTTTTGAATAGAAGAATAGTTTTCCCTTTGAAAAATAAATTATTCATTTTGATTTGATGCTGGAAATTGCGTTGGAAATTCCAACTAAAATTATAAGGTAGCCTATGTTCCAGAAAGCAATTATTGTCTATAAGCATGCTAAGTGGTGGAATGCAGGCATGTATGTCGAAATAGCGAACTTAATTTTTTAAAGTTTTTTTTTTTAGTTTAACTTAATTATTGATTTTTTTTATTATTCAACCTAATTTATGAAAGTTATTTAATATTGTGACCCTCAATATACCTCGTATATCTATGGTATGTCACTTATTTTGATTCATGCAGTTTTTAATCAAACATGCGCGTGGATGTGTGTTTTTACGAATTTATAAATATTTTTAAAAAAAACCGTGCGCGCCCTTTATTGATTTCGGAGACGATAAATACCATTTCGAACTTTTAATAAATAATTTTAAATATGAAATTACCAAAGGCACTTATTGCTCTGAAAAAAAACAAAGGTAAAGTTAAGGTGAAGGTGCAAGTTTATAGTCTGATATCTGATTTCATCGTCCTGCAGCCATTTTGGCGCATTTATTGAACTTATCATACACATTACGATCTCTGTCGTACCAGGTACTCATTTTCACCTGAGTCAAGTAAAGCATTTGAGGGTTAAGGGCCTTACTCAAGAACACAACATCGAAACAATGTACCAATATTGAAAGAAAAAAAACATGATATTTCTGTGAAATCCTGCACCAAGCACGGTTCGAAACCGCACAACAGGCAACGACATTGACAAAAAGCATCCACAGTAAGTAGCCGGTGTCCTGCTGAATTGTTTCAATTGTATTTTTTGTCATTTGAATCTGGAATTGCTAACGCAATTTCCAGCTCCAAATGACGAAAAATAGTTTTTTTGTTTTGAAAATATCCATTTTTTAAATTGAGATATTTGACTAAATGACCATCTTCTACAAGCGATATTATCCATTTCAATGTTTAGTTTTTTTAGTTATACGGTACAAATAGTTCATTATTCATCAGTTTCTACGCTTTCCAGAGTGTCGTTTTTGGTACTATTTATAATAACAGCCGCTATTAAATTATCTCTGGTTTTGGTGCGGAAAATTGATATCTATCATGTGTTAAGTATCACTATCATGTATAGTTCTTTTAATTATTTTAAACAATTTAATATTTGTATATATATTTACACCATTTCTATTTTATTATAATATTCACTAAATATAATAATGTACTGTACATTTTAAATGACACATAAGTCTACACAGACTTTCTTTCGTCAATAAATATATATCTATATCCTTGACTTGTCAAACCCGCAGCCAGCGTTTTTTTTCAAACAAATGTAAACTGAAGTTGATAAACATGTCTGCGATAGTCATGATAGTGACTGACTTCATCAAATAGCTCAACATGCGATAGGACTATTTTTCATAGATAAACGTATTTTTCGTCATTTATTTCAGCTTCTAACATGTCTAATGACGGAAAATAGACAGAAACATTTCAGTAACACGAGGATTAAAACATTAATTTCGTAGTTTTCATAACGGGGTCATGCAAATATTTATTCTAATAGTAAATTATTTGTCGATATCTAACCCTCTCGGCACTCGTATACATTTTCGTTCATCTTTAGAAGTGATTTATAAGTAATTCCTGCAGCAAGGTGAATAAAAAGTACCTTAGTGAGGCGTGTAGTGAGTTGGTTTAACCCTTTAACCGCCGGTGCCGCATATATTCGGGTTTTCATTTTTATTAGCACATTTAGTACCACCTTTTAAACATGTTAAAGATAAAATGTGACATCAATCAGCAATATTTGAAAATAGTTGACCTCCATTTTGTCAAATCTGAACAATTTTCACTCACTTGAAGTTGTGGATCGCGTCAGCGAGACACAACTTCATGTGGGTGAAAATTCAGATTGAATAATTTGGCGGTTAAAGGTTTAAAATGACTGTAGGCCCTAAACATATTTAACTGGACATTAAAGGCTCGTATCTGCCACTTTGACAGGAGCCTTCAATGCCAAACTGACCAACTTTATACTAGCTGCTCATAATGTTGACAACTATCAGTGATCTCGTTCTGCTAGTTTTCTCGTCTTGAAATAAAATGAATGGGGTTTTGGGCCACCTTTGTGTACATATAGGCTGAACTGAACTGAATATAGAGAGAACCTCTTCAGGATGGTGAGATGAATGAGATGGCACTGCCCTCCAGACACAGGATAAGAAATTTGAGCCCCGGCGGTCTGAGGGCGAGCACGCTACCTCTCGGTCACGGAGGCTCCCAACAATATTGCATCATTACGAGTGAGCGGTAAAGTTTCTTGGAAAGTTGAAGGCCAGAGTGGGGCTCGAACCCGCAATCTAGGACTTTCCAAGCAGGCAGCTTTAACCACTGCACCACGGCCCCCGCCTTTCTCGTCTAATTTTGGTCCAATGTGATATGGAGTTTAGAGATAGCAACAGTCGATTCGTTGGACGTGAAATCATTGAGCTACATGATGTCATCAGATATATGAGAAACATACGTGTACGTGGGCGTTGCTACAAAATAGATGTCACCGCTATCAGTCCATAAAACACATACAATGTGTGAATGCTTGTCTGACGGGCGTTCAAAGTATCCCGCATATTAAATTGAACAATTAAAAAAAAAATTTGAGTGTTAGTTTTGTGGCCGCACTTGAAACACAACGATTTTACTTTGACGTTCATAATAAATTCGATTATTACAAAAAATATTGTCACGCGAGTGTTCTCTCCCCACCTCTATTCACATATAAATGTTTCGTGATTGAAAACATATAATATGTTCAAAAAAATACCATGTTGATTCAAAAAAATGTCATGATAATTATACGGATATAGCAGGTTTACTCAGGTTAATTGAGTTAATTCTACGCATAGACCTGTTATGTAGTGGCAGTGCCGTAAATAATCACATAAGTTCAAACATGTTTTATTATAAAATATTCCCGAAGCAACAAAACCAATTAGGCAAAGGTAACCATATGATTAAACATAATTATTGGACCTATCTGCGGAGCGTTTTAAGCAATATAAAAAATGCGCAGCAAACAACAATTAATTGGTGCACAGCAAGAATTTAATTGTTGCGCAGCATTGGTGTGCACCAAATGATTTGGTGCACACGCGAGAGTTGACCGCATGTTTTATTTAATGTTAGACCAGCATCGTAAACCATGGGCCAACATTGAGTCAGTATGAGGACAACGTTTCGTGTTTGCTATCATTCAGCAGATCCACAAATTCAGGAAAGCTTGATCCAGTCTATGCCAGGCCATGACCCGACTCGAACTCCGGAACCTCTGATCACAGCTATATACAGACATAAGTGGAATTTACATTTTCACCCACTTGCGACACACAACTTCAAGCCGGTGAACCGAGTAAAGTCAAACGCTGGTGAAGAGTCAAAAGGAGATCCACTTGGATGGTACCGTAGTGATTCTACATAGGCCTTACTCCAGAGCCACACTACGCGGCATGGCCGAGCTTCATGTAGCCTCTGGTATGCCCCAGTGGCGAATGTTTGTGACCTGTTGCTATTTTTAGATGAAAATAGGGTAATCCCCAAATTCAGACATTTTTGAAAGGTCACTTCCCCGGATGAAGAGTTGTTCACAGTATTGTATTTCCCCTCTGACGCATTTCCTATGACTTGAACCAGAAAGTTATTCACTGGCCTCATAACACAGGCATGAAGGTCACGTGACTAAGAACATTGGCCAATACCCGGCCATAAATGAAATTGACCGGGCTCGCCAGGCAGCATAGGCCTACACCCAACATATGATTGTGGCGTTTTGCTCTTATGCTGGAATCCTTGAGGACTCAGTTTAATTTGACAGCATATGCTCATACACAAGTGTAGCCTATGGAAGACCAAAAACCACCAAAACGTCAAATGTGAATTATCTCATTTGACTCTTCACCAGCGCATACTTAGTGATAATAATTATGGTCAGCCTGAACTGCTCTGGATGTGGGCAAACCCCTATGATCAAGATTTAAACTGTTAAAGGCGACAGGGTCACTTGCTATGTGAATATTATTGTTATTTGCGTGATGAGCGACTCGAAATTATGTTGGTTAAGCCCTGAAAGAGTTAACCCTTACGGCGAGGGGATCCACTTTAGTCATAACCCATAACATACACTCTAAACAATATAAGTTCTTGAAAAAGAACCCTTCAGTACAATTACCGTGCAACCCCAGGAGAACCCTGCAAGGGTTCTCCTGGGGTTGCATGGTAATAGTACTAGAGGGTTCCTTCTAAAGAACCTATATTGTTTAGAGTGTAGGTAATCAAATAAATCAGGAAGAATTGACTAAGACATTTATGATGATTTTAAATTGAATAAAACCCTTTGGTCTCCATGGTTTATATAAACTATTTCAGCGTTCTAAGGGTTATTTAAGTCTGTAGCAGATTTCGGCCTTTTTTATCTGTTCTACCAATAAAAAAAATTTAGGTATAAATGCAAATTAAATTTGCTAGATTAACAAATATTAGGATCTAAATTCTACAAATATTACTATTTTTCCACTCGAACTTTGGGTCGCGGTAACGATACACAACTTCAAGTGGAGAATATTTTTATACCTTAGCGAAAAAGTTAATCAGGTCTGAAACCGTTTTCTGTCTTTTTTGTTAGTTCTATAAAGAAGAAAATTTGAAGATGAAAGGCCAATTAAATTATCATATCATATTATATTATCATATGTTGATTCACATTATACAAATACGAATATTTTTTCCCCACTTGAAGTTGTGGGTCGCGGTAGCGAGACACCACTTCAAGTGGGGAAAAAATTAGATTGCATGCCTTAGCGCTTTAATGGTTAATATTATATTTATAATTTCCCAACTAAATGGATTAAGGAGATCAAGATTTATCAATATGTTTTAATTAACTTCTGTCGATTGTTTTTCTCATGCACATTGTATTTCGTGACACTGGAAACATATTTATGCACAGCAAATCCATTTTTGTACAATTTTCGGCTTTGAGATGTATGCAAAAGTATGTTTTCTAGTAATGGCGGTAGGCCTACTAATTCACATTTTGTACAAAATGCTTTAATATTTTTGGGTACTCCAAGAGGGCATGATCCAGAGGATCAATCTTCGTTTTATGGACACAAGTACAAGCTTATAACGCATATGTCCAGACTATAATATATTACCCTGATGACATATAAGTCGATTTGGATAATTAATAAAGATCTATCTTTCATGGAGCGGGAGATATATTTTTTTTGATCTGTCACCCCACAGTGATTAATAAGCCCCTATTATTGACGAGATATGCACTACAAACACAGGAATATGAGTTACGAGGTTTGGATATTATTTATTATCGCAAATATCGCAATCATTTAAATACTTAAGCATCTTATCTGGTTGAACATGTCAAAAAAATGCTGATAATCTACAGCGAATATTACATAAATTATAATTTTAAAAAGATTATTTTTATTTCACAGTAGAGGCTCAATCCGTAAATTAAAATCTATGTATTCGTTTAAAAACATTTATCTGAATACTTACAAACACAAATGGTACCTTAAGTGATCGACCTATATGAACGTTAATCTGCGAATGTTGCATTGTGGAGCGTTTTCTGCCTGGCTCGATGTCCGGGGCAGACCGACATCACTCTACATGATCACGCTTTGCATAATCTGACCTAGGGTATTACCACATGGCATGGATGGCTGTTCCCCTCAAAATTAGTTTATGTTATTTCTGTTTTATTTTTGGGTTTAGTGATTTTTCAGTCGCCTTTGTTTTCGAACGAGGTGGGTCCTTACGCCGGATTTCAAAGATGTCTTATCAACTGATTACGCCTTGAGTTTATGATTTTGAACGTAAATGATCAACCAATTATTTTTCTACAACACCTACACAAAAAAAGAGATCAGTGTTTCTATTGTTCTAGTGCTTCATTGGATAGCACTAGAATGTCGTATAATAAGAATGAATATATATATTTGATTTTGTAACCTTAAAAGGCCAAATATATATAAATGGCTTAAAGAAGTCTCGACACTAGTTATTTCATAAGATGTTAATCCTATAGACATGTATTGGACGTCATTTATTGCAAAATATTGTGATAATTTTTCTGCTGTGGCAGACCCCTTAATCACAAAGGGTTTAACTGTCATTGAAATTTGTGCAAAAATACCACAATCGTCTCAGACATGTTCATATTCCTGAGATTATCTCTTCTAATTTGACATAATTATGATGGACTTTAGTATATTTCGTGCTCAATGCTGCTCAACCGGTATTACCCTTGTAGTCCAACAGACAATAATAACCTGAATAGATAAAGATTGGTGTGTGCTACTGTATTTGGGTCTGTCGGACAAAATGAATGGGGTCTCAGGCCACCTTAGTGCACATATAGGCTAAACCGGGCCAAGAAAATCTCATGAAGATGTTGAGATGAATGAGATTACACTGCCCTCCAGACACAGAATTCAAAATTCAAGCCCTGGCGGTCTGAGGCCGAGCACGCCACCTCTCGGTCACAGAGGCTCCCCACAATATTGAATCTTTATGAGTGAACGGACAAGAAACATTTTGTTTCTTTGAAAGGCCAGAGTAGGGTTCGAGCCCGCGATTCCACCTAGCTAACTTTAACCACTGCACCAGGGCTCCCGCCCTCGGTCTGTCGGACAAGAATCGGTATCATTAAACAAGATTAAGACATTATGTTATCTTATGT
The DNA here is from genome assembly GCA_964017125.1 of Flabesymbios commensalis. Taxonomy (NCBI): domain Eukaryota; kingdom Metazoa; phylum Annelida; class Polychaeta; order Terebellida; family Flabelligeridae; genus Flabesymbios; species Flabesymbios commensalis. Next base: position 49,708,054 of record OZ024910.1, on the reverse strand, counting down.
TATTCATTATATATCAGTAACTAGGAGAAAACTAGAGAAACATCCCCAGCATGAAGATGTAGTGCGAATTACTCTATCATGCACACGATGAGCAGGTCATATAAATAGTTTGGTATAACATGATAAACCTATTTATTTAAAGAAGATTGCATAGTAGTAGTCCAGGGCATTTAAGCCAAAAAGTAGCGAACATCGGAACATATTACAACAGAAGTTCTTTTTATTTTTTTGAAGTTTATTAACATATCTCCAATGACCCCAAAAAAATTTCAAGCCAGAAAAAATTCGGAAACTTTTTATGGTACTTTTTGTGAGGGTACCCTGGAATGGGTAAATGATGGTTATCACTCAACCAAATCATATGATGTTTTGAAAAAGTAATTGTTTGTTTCCAAGAAGTATTTGAAATTCTTCTAAACACAAACTATAATAGAATAAAAGTAAGGTTGTTCAAAGTTCAAAGTTCAAAGTTGTTCAAAGTAAAAAAATAAAACATCAGCCAAAAAGAAGAAAGATATAGTGCATTATCGTGTTCAGTAGACTTAATTTAATTCAAGTTGTTTCGTGGATCAGCTGGTAGATCTGTCATGATCGGTATTAGATGAATATTAACAATTCCCCATCCCCGTTCCAATGGCCGTAGTCGAGCTACTCAGTGCCATTGCTGAACTCTTGGGACACTCATATTAGGATAGACATACATAGCTTTTGTCAAAGGTAATAAATACAATTGTGGGTTCCTGGTGTTCTTGGAAAATTGTATGAAGGAATAGAAGATGTAGCATGGTTGTACAAATCTAAGACATATACAGCATTCTACTGTATATATGAAAGTAAATTTGCAATCTAAGATTGATCTGGTAATCAGGTGCGACAGTACATGATATGAACATGTTGCTGAACATATGAGCATGTTGCTGCTGCTGAACCTGTTGCTACACACAGAGCAGTTCAATATATGAATTGATCTTAGACCGTGCTCACAAAAACAAGAAAATAAATTAGGCAATCCCAACAATTGGCTTCAGTAAACTTCTATTATTCCACAGGATGAGATTATACAACATCATTTGATTTTTGAATGATAAATTCATGGATCTTTGAGCAATAGATTTGCAACATTGGGACATTGTTGCTAGTGTCATTATAATAAAGTCATTTGCATGAGCAGAAATTCACCTAACAATCTTGACAGAAGGTAAAACACATAATTGTGCTCGACGTATTATTATGCAGTTCTGTAGTAAAAGCAGTCTTGTTTGTGGAATGCTACAAAACAAGTATATTCAGGTGTTCTATTTAGTTGTTTCAATCTTCGTATTGCAATTTTTATTAGTTTTTGTCCAGGGTCTAAAATTATGTATTCTTGTGTATTCTTGTGTAGCATCCAATGAGACTGGTTTTATACACACTGGATTTTAGAGATGACGTACTATGTATATACACTCTTATTTGATGAAATTACACAAATAAGAGACTACAGAAATCCAAACGCTCCCTCCCGAATTAGAACTTGATTGAAGCGATTTTATGTAGTGTCATCAACGTAGTCCTAGGCTGGGTCAAAAATCAAGACGCAAGCCAACTATAAGGCTAAGAGTAAGATCCAGAACTAGACAGTCGGTTAGAGACTGCAAACCTCCATCAAAATTAATTATCTTAATCTGGATCCCGATTAATGGAATGGTCCTTGGCCAGAGACTCACTTCTGATAAAAGCAAATCTGTAAGATCCGGAGCAGATTCCGGATCATCCCCAGATAGACAGACCTCTGTTAAAAATTTCATGCAAATACGTTTGTTACTTTTAAAGTAATCCGACGGACAGACAGACAGACCACAAACCAACTCGACCAAAAACAAAATCTTCATGGTCGAAGCAAAAAGTCTAGAATCACTACAACTTGTTTAAGACTAATGATCTCAGGTTAACTACCACGATTTGCCCAAATTATACATATTAGTATCAATAATGGCCGAAAGTCGTCGTCTATTTTTAATTTAATCAGGTTGAATTTTTTACAAGGCATATCACTTCTTCAAACCTCATATTTTGCTTTATATTAGTGGTCTGGCTATCTAGAATGGTTAACCAGATATAAGTAAATAATGGCCGAAAGGCGGACATTTTGAATTTTTCAAGTTGAATTTTTTAAGGGTGCACTCTCCCTGGAAACTTTACATTTTGTTTTATGGTGATGGTCCAGCTATGTGGCACGGCTTACCAAATACGAGGCATTTTAAAGTAAATAATGGCCGATATAATCGGACTTTTTGATTTTGAACAAGTTACAATTTTCATGGTGCATCCTCCCCAGAAACCTCTTATCTTGTTTTATAGTAATGGTTTGGCCATCTAGCACGGTTTACAAAATATCGGACACTTGTGAATAATGGCAGATTGGCCGCCATTTTGAATTTGCTAAAGTCGATTTTTTTTAGGTTGCATCCTCCTCTGAAACCTCACATTTGGTTTTATTGTAATGGTCCAGCTATCTAGCACGGTTTACCAAATAGCAGGCATATGAAATTAAATAATGGCCGATAGGCAGCCATAATAAATTTGATCAAATCGAATTTTTCAGGGTGCATCCTCCCCTGAAACCTCACATATTGTTTCATAGTAATGCTCTAGATATCTAGCACGGTTTTCCCGATATCAGGCTTATTGAGGTAAAAAATTGAGGTAAAAAAAATTCATGGTGCATCTTCTCCTGAAACCTCACATTTTGTATTATAGTAAATGTGTAGCTACCTTGAGCGGTTTTTCATGATATTCCGCAAAATATTTTATTTGGATATACTGATGTTATAGATTAGAATAAAGTTTTGGGTCAACATCAAGGTCAAGGTACAAAAGCCTGAAAAGGCACAGCTAGGCACCTTAGAGATTTATGTATGTGTATTATGACAAACATTGTATTTAGAATGTTAGGGGGCAATCAAGTTGGTATTTGTTTTCTTGAAATAATGCACACACATTTTTGTGTATTAAGGATAAAAAGACAATTCTTGCACCACTTCGATATTTTTTCAAGTCTCTATTGAGTGTGTTAACGTACTTCAACGTAGTTTTTGTTTATTTTTTTCAAGTGAACAATCAACAACAAAAAGATAAAGCACCGATTCTATGTATAAATGAAACAGACGCCAGCAGATGCATTCCAGTTTACCAGTATTACTTTTATTTAGGGATGTATTTAAGCCTATGTTAAAATTGAGTGTGTCATAAGTTTTTACTATTTTCCCTTTCCACATACCCTAGTTGTATGTCTTTTTAAATAATAAACAACTAAAGCGTTTATATGTTTTAATAAGGTTTCTACGCTTTCCAGAGTGTCCTTTTTTGCTACATGGTGTAGAGCTCAGTGTAGCTATTTTATATCTGGTTTTGGTGCGGGAAACAGATGACAGACAATTGTCGGTTATATTATTTTATGTGTACATATCGCAAAATTTATAATCTATACTATGTACATTTTTAAAATAACATGTACACAAAAACATTGCTATTTTAAACATTGGATATGACGTCGCCGTATAATAAGTATGCCAACACCTATAGCTAGTGAACAGTTGGTTTTATATTATACTGTCATATTATTTTATTATATAGTTTTAATTCAGTAATATGGTTGACAGGCATTGTAAAGGTCGTCTCGACCTGTCCCCGTCAACCAAAGTTAATAATATGTTAAAAAAACTTAATTAATGATAATGATATTGTACCATTTTTGCATGTTTTTAACTGTAAGTCAAATAAGCAAGTGGTCCAATGACCGTTCCTTGTGGTCCACCAGCTGTAATCGGCATCCATGTTGATTCGGCATTTTTGCCCTAATTAAAAGACGTTGTTCCCAAGATAACTTGCCATTAAATTAAGAAAGGTTCTATTTATACCATACCTACCTAATTTATCTAATAGACCTTTGTGCCAAACCTTATCAAAATCTTTGGAGAAATCTAAAAAAACTGCACATATGTCATTACCTTACTAAAATTCAGGAACAATTTCCTGACATATTTTTGTTAATTAATTTACCGTAGAATCCCTTGGAATAAGCCCGTTTTTCTGGAAGCAGATTGTGCATTTTTTAAAACTGGTAAATATGTTTAAAGATAATAGTTTCACATACTTTTGAAACAGACTAATATGTCTATAATTATTACAAAGAGTTATATAACAACTTTTATGTAAAGTAATAAGCTTAAGCCTTGAATGAGAAGCACATTGGGCGCCATGTTGAGATGGTCTGCAGTTGGCACTAAAAATGACAAGATAAGAGGCAGGGAATTAGGTTGATAATTATTGATTCCCATAGTACATGGAAGGCGTGGTGCTGACAAAATAAGTGAATTACTAGTAGAGAGGCGACTGAATTGACCTTCAGAAAAAACTATATTTTTTTAATCATATTAGTAAAACTGTTGCATGCTGTTATTGATTTTTGTTTCATGCAAAAAAAATATTTAGCTATACAGATAATTAGGGAATGTTAGCATCAGTAATGTAGTGGATTTTGACTGAAATAGTAATAGACTAGGAAAAGTTGTTGTCTTACTTTCATATTGAGCTATAAGACATGCATTTTGTGACAAATAATGGCAAACCTCACACAAATTTCAGCATAATGTCCGAAAACTCCGAAAATTTTCTTAACCGTGCCCTGTTACCACATGTGGCTACTTTAAACAGTGGAATAACTACGCTGTAACATAAGGTTAATGTTATAGTTATATAATGTTTTAAAGTGGGTGCTATACACATATTTAAATATGTAACTGGGTGTGACTTTATTATTGAGATCACCAATACCTTCTAGAATAATAAACAGCCATCTTGGGGAGGGGGGTCATCTTGTATAACTGAAAGCACAAATTAAATGACCAAGAGCCCGCAAATTCATCACCATTAGGACTGAATTGATAAAGATAAATAATAATTATGTCCCACTTGACGCTATAGAGGGTGACCCTGGAGGTCGCGAGAAATAACCCTTCGGGCTAATGTGTAATGTTTCATAAAATTGTCTCCGATTGGTCTCCGAGTGGACTAGAAAAAAATACTGACCACCAAATCAATTGAAACTAGAAGGGTCTGGTTTTTTGTGTAAAAACTGTTGATTTCTCCCCCCCCCCCCCCAGCAGCTTGATAGCTAATACCCAGCAAACACGGTTCATTCACCCAATGCTGTTTCAATGTTGGGCCAGCGCCAAAGAAGGTGGACCAACATTGAAACAGCACTGTGTGAATACCCCGTGTTTCCTGGATGGCTGAGTGGACCTGTATCATGCAGCGGCCAAGTGCCTACCAAACTATGCCCAGCAAACACGACACATCAACCCAATGCCGGTTCAACGCTGGCCCACCGTCGCCGGCTCTGGCAATCAACTATTCAACACTGGTCAGTACTTTCTGTTGGCGGTGGTGTGTCCACAGAGTACAAGCTGAAACCTATCCAATGTCTGCTAAATGTTGGGACAGCTCCGCCGGTGCTGGGCAGTATCCATTCAGCCCTAGTCAGTACTTCATGCTGGTGGCACCAGCACGATGCTTTGAACCAAAGCTAGGTTAATGTTGGCCCGCTGCCACTGATGCTCAGTGACTATCAGCGGCTGTTAGCAGATCGTTGTGAATTCTCAGCAATGCCGTCTCTGTCCTGTGACCGTCTCTATAGGCTGATTGTTTTGTCTGACCCAGATTGTGAGACTGCATGTGATAGAATAGTCTTGCAGCAATAATCTTTTCGATCACTTTGCAAATGAAAGATAGCGAAGAAACAGGTTAGTAGTTTTTTTAGCTGGTCGTGGTCTAATGATTTTTTTTTTTAAGAAGTGGTATGACTATTGCTTCTTTCATTGATGAAGGTATGCAGCCACTGGCCTTTCCCGGGTATCTCAATTCTGAGAGATTCACTGGCACTTAGGCCTGGGGCTGTTTCCAAAAAAATAGAAATTCGATGCACCCCCCCCCCCCCCCGCGACATAGGTTTCTTGATTTTTTCTTATTCCTGGACGTCTAAGCTTTCAATTTAAGAACAGTAACCAAAAATCAAAGTGTCTAAAATATGTCATTTTAACCCTTTTAACACCAGAGCATCTAAAATTACTTGTGACAATTACTATGCGAAAATCGTCTCGCAAAACAAATCAGGATACAAAAATCGTTTGAAAAATCGACCAATATATCTACGACAGCTGTGTAGATGATGCAAAATCGAAACAAAAATAAACAGAAAATTTGAGATTTACAAATAAAGCATTTTAATGAAATTTTATTTGAAAAAATGACAAATTTTAAACTTTGATTTCCTTTAGTTATACTGAACTTTAGAAGGAGTTATGTAGATCGTATTTATTTTTTTATTGTTCGCAAATATATAAATTTATTTTTAAGAACGATAAACCAAACATTGGGTTATATAATGTACTCAATTTACAGTATTTTTATGCAGAACTGGAATGATTTTTATGATTTGTTTGTCTATTTTATTTTCTTCGCCATATCATATTTTAATAGCGTAGTTTTATATTTAAATGAAAGATAAATAACAATTATAAGTATTTATACCCAGATAGCGAATTGAAAAACTAAAATAAACTTTTATAACACTTTTTTCGTAGTAATATGACATATTATACTTGTGATCCAACTGGCTTCTATTCAAAGTCTGACTAGTCATCAGAATCCTGGATCACATTTGTTGCATCAACTTTTATCGCCTTATCACATAGAGATTTACATCCACAGACACTGATACAGTTCAGGCTATTACGACAGCATATACATCTTTTATCTTTGCAACTTTTGCACTTACAGCTAAGACACTCCAAAACAAGTTTGAGGGCAGGTGTGTTATTCATCTAGTGTATGGAAATGCTGTTTACTTTCACCCTCCAACCATGTCCATGCGGGGTCTAGTAAACTCGCCATATTGCAGCTTGATAGTTAGAACGCATACAAATTATGTTTATATGTAGCATCTTGACATGAGGGCAGACGTGATGTTTATAATATCCCAATTAATTGACATTATGCTGTTGTTTATGCCTATATATGGCACCTATAGCTTCTCTTAGCAGTTCGTTGGAAACGTTGAATGTTGTGCCAAACTGCTGCACTGTTTTTCAAAATGAAAAAATAGTGCAGGTTAGTTTGAATGCGATATGGTATTATTACTTATTGAATTTAAGAAGAGCTGTATAAATCGGCTTTTTGTTCTCAGAACCATGGATAAACACATTTCAAATGGTTGACCAATTATTTAGCAGATCTTGAACCCTGATCCATCGTTTCCTGGCCCGTATCTTGTAGGCTTTGCAATGCTATGTAGATATCCCACCTGATGTTTATTCTAGTAATATAATCAAGCTGCCGATCAAAGTAAAAGGGACTTTGTCTTTTAAAACCTGTTGTATATTTAAGGAACATGTTTTGATTGACTTGTGAATATTACAAATTCGCCCAACCAGTAGGCCTGTATTTGTGGAAAATCCCGTATATATCCACATGCATCATTCTCCACACATAGATGTCGCTCAGGTCAACCCCGCTCTCTCTCTGTAACCACACGCCATGTTTGGACAAAAACTGCTCATTTTGAGCAGTTTTGTTGATATAACAACTGTAGGCTTATAAACACGCTTAAGTGTCCTGAAAATATATGGCAAATATAAAACACCACTACTCCGCCACATATGATTTTCTATTCACATAGAAATAGAAACATTCAATGGATTACTTTTTCTGCCTACGCGCTGCTGTTAGAAGGTCCATGTTTACGTTTTTCTGACAGAATTTACAATCGGCTTCAAAACACTGGCAAATATAAATTACTGAATGACATGCGAATTGTGTTGGTTCAATTTATCCACTACTAAACAGAATAAATAGCCCTTACCTGTAGCAAACTCTAAGATCAAATTAAATATTGAAAAAAGGATAAGTAATGAGTCGAAGTGAGTACCAAAATAGTTCCGTGGTTATAGGAATGGTTATAAAATCACGTGGTAACGCTCACTAACGGCTGATAAATCTGGTCAATCGCCATGCGTGCATACCGCGAAATGAGCGTGTGGTATCAGAGATATAATCTCTGAGGTCAGAATGCACATGCATTGTTTGTTTTTTGTTGAGATCTAATACAACCCCAGAAGCTTTCATCTAACTTGATAATATAGTTAACTTGAACAAAATTGAGATGCCGAACTATGACTGCTCTTCCTGTACTTACGTTTCAAATCGAATTGCTGAGGGTGTATTGTAGTTATTCTCATGCATACATAATATTGCTAGAAGCTGGGACGGAAATTCATGCCTCATATGTTAATAATTCATATGATCCAAGGTGAATAAAAAAAATGGTACTACCATCATTGATACTTTAATGCAGGACTGTATTTGGGGAATACTCAAAATTATTGTAATCCATGTGTGACATTGCTTCGTCATTTTGTTTATCTACTTCTCGTCTTCAGTTAACGCCAAGAACAGTACAACAATTATAAGGTAAATGTGTTTGGTGACAGTTTGTTCAAAACAAATCTTGTTTCACCAAATAATAATATTATGTGTACTTAGAAAGTACTAATTATGAATGGATATAGCTTATTGCTGTGCTTTAAAAATAATGGCTGGGGATAGTTGAGCATGAATTGCCATCCACAGTGAATAAGACATGCTGATGCTACAACAGCATCTTTAAAACACCAATAAGTAGACCTATAATTAGCCAGAGCCACTTCTACTTCTAGAAGTATATTAATAAAGCTACGACAATGCCTAAATCGTAGAATTGTTGAATAAGTTTATTGAATCTTTAGTCGTTCATGAGTCAGAGTTGATGAAACTCATGATGTTTGACTTGTTGCCTTTTCTCAAACGAGTAAATACAGCTGTCTTTCTTGTGTTTAACATAATAATTAACATTCCTGCTGTGATGCAAGCTTGGTGTTAATTTGTTGTGTTATATCAGAACATTTTTAGAATCATAATCACTGAAATTATGTACTTTAAACTAAGCATGATAGACACCAAGTGAGGAAGTAAACCCCTAAAAAATACATCCTTGCAAATTATTTATGTAGCTTTTGCTGGAGGGAGTGCATCTTCAGGTTTTATGACATATATCAGGCCTTTCAGACAATGTGCTAACGTTACATTTTACTGTTTATTTTACCTTTGTGTAAATTACACCTTCCGTCCTTGTAATAAAGATAGCAGCTTCAAATTTAAATAAATACTATTTTTTTAAATTATTACATTCTGTTTATATAATAACATATTAAAAAATATATATTTAAAACTTTAATGCACATAACGGTACAAATTAAATTCAATATCCTTTCAATCAAATTACTTGTATGGGGCCTAACGCCTCGGAGGAACGAGATCGGTGGTGCGGTAATCCCTATCAGTGTCCGAAAAAGTGTTCATGTCAGTGTTTATGGTATTATAGCTAAGAGTCCAATCCGAAGGCATCATCATACTTCACTATATTTCAGGGTTTTTGATAAAATTGTATTTCATTTTCATATCTAAATTGTAATAACTTTATTATTATTTGTATTAAGGACAATGACGTTGGTGTTATACACCTTGGGACAAATGATGCCCTTAGCACCAAATCAGATAATGACTGTCTTGCCGACTGTAGTGACGCCATGGATTCTATCTTGGATTACTCAGTGCAGACGCCTCTCATTGTTTGCTCCGTGCCACCAACACGCAGCCAGAGAGGACAATGACGTGTCACAATGATTAACACCCTGCTCAAGTATAAATGTGACATGAACAATAGACTACTGTTTGTTGACACCGGATTAACCTTAAGTGATATTGGCAACGACGGGGTCCATCTGACTGACTCTGGTAAAGGAAAGCTTACCAGGCGTATTCAATGTAAAAGCTTGGATTTTTACCGCATTATAAGCAGCCGACACATGTGAGTACAATTTTTAGTACAATTGCAGACATTAATCATTCTTTTGATAATCGTACTTCATCTACTATTCAACGAGTAGCGAATTGCGACTCAATTTCAATAACTTCTGATAAAGATCATCACAAAATACCCAGTGTTTTAGTTAGCTCAACCAATTTTTTTCCATAATTCAAAAAAGGCCTAAGAGTGGCTTGTCGCAATATAAATAGATTAATAAACAAACTTGACCAATTAAAATTATTTTTAATCAACGATTGTCCATCACTTGATGTATATTGTCTTAGTGAGACATTCTTAACGGGAACAATTAATTATTCATATCTCTGTATTGATGGCTACACGCTTGTTAGGAAAGATAGGTTAAACAAAAAAGGAGGTGGTTTAATAATGTATGTCCGCGAAGGCATCTCATACAAACGTAGAGAGGACTTAGAAGGACCTATTGAAACTATATGTATTGAAATCAAATATTCAAATATATCTATTTTACTGACTTCAGTCTATCGCCCCCTAAATAATGATAGTGATTCTATACAACATTGGTTATCTAATATGGAGGAATCTATGTATAAAATTTATTCAGAAAATTAACCAACGATATTAATGGGAGATATTAACATTGATATCATGTCGGACAAAAAAGATAAACTTCAAGAATCTTGGATCAGCATTACAACCAATATACAGTTAAACCAAATAATTAAAGAACCCACGAGAGTAACAAACACCAGTGAAACTCTTATAAACCACATTTACGTCTGTGATGATCTCCCCGTTTTATATAGCTCTCCTATTAAGTATAGTATTAGTGATCATTTCCCTGTATTTGCTGTTTTTAAAATGACGAATATTGATTATAGCAAAAATGATGGTCGCCATAAAATCATAGCGTATCGAAATACAATAACTTCAAGTATGCAACATTCCTGTCGGACTTACAAAACGCCCCCTGGTTAACTATCGGTGCTGAAAACATTTCAATAGATCAATATCTTCAAAGTTTTATTTCTACTTTTACTAAAATAATAGACAAACATTTACCACTGGTCACCAAACGTATAAAACGACCAAAACAATCAGAGTGGATAACAAATAACATCTTACTAGCTATTAACAAGCGATAAAATGCAAAGAAAAACAAAGATGAACACAATTATAAGTACTGGAGAAATGAAGTCACAAAGTTAATACGAGATGCAAAGAAAGAATATTATTCGAAATCAATTCAACTCTACAAAAACGACCCGAAAAAATTGTCTAAGGTATTTAATGAACTTAGCAACAAATCAAACTTTTCTAACAACATTAAAACAATAACTTATGAAAACAAAACATTTACAGATGATGCTGATATAGCAAATACTTTTAACAAGTACTTTACTAGTGTGTCTGAAAAATATCTTAATAAAGAAAAAAGTCTATCACCAAATCTGAAGAAACTGGAAGCTTTTATTTCAACGAAACTACCAAAAGGAAATATTTTTAATATACCATACATAACAGAGGATTTTGTTTATAAATTTTTGACCAGCCTTGATAATAATAAAGCGACAGGAATCGATAATATATCATCAAAAATTGTTAAAATATCATCCCCAGTAATTACGAAACAATTAACAGACATTTGTAATCACAATATCCGTAACAGCTGTTTCCGTCGATCTGGAAAAAGGCAAGAGTTACACCACTTCACAAGAGAAGCTCAACCGACGACCCAGAAAACTACAGACCTATATCTATTTTGCCCCTTTTGTCTAAAGTTCTAGAAAAACATGTACACAACTCATTGTACGATTTTTTTCTGGTGAATAATCTTTTATCCCCTCGACAATCAGGTTTTCGGACCAAACATTCTTGTGAAACAGCACTCACTGAAATGACTGATGATTGGCCTAGTGCCATGTACAACAATGAATATTGCGGAGTCCTTTTTCTAGATTTATGCAAAGCTTTCGATCTAGTAGATCACAATATTCTACTTAAAAAACTAAAATTATATCAACTTGGTGAACAATCCCTTTTTTGGTTTCAATCCTACCTTTCTGATAGAAAACAGTCTGTTAAAATTAATGCGACATATTCAAGCGAAATATGCAACACACATGGCGTTCCACAAGGCTCTATATTGGGTCCCTTACTTTTCTTAATTTATATTAACGACCTTCCATTAGAAAAAGCATCTGGTAAAACATCATTATTTGCAAATGATTCAACAATCACTGTCCGTGGCAAAGAAATACAATTTGTCAAGGAACATTTATCTAATGAAGCAGTAAGTACGAACAACTGGTGCTATGAAAATGGCATGGCTTTAAGCTTTGAAAAAAACAAAGCCATGTTAATTCTATCAAAAGCAAAAGAAACACGTTTAGCTGAAAATGAAATAGACATCAACATAAATAATAACGGCACACAAATAAAAAATACCAAACAAGAAAAACTCCTAGGTGTGGTTATCGATAATAACTTAACGTGGCATAGTCAAGTAAAAAAAGTTAAACAAACAATTGCTTTCAAGCTGTCTATTTTCAGGAAAATAAGACATTATTAACCTACAAAGACGCGTATTTTGTATTATAACTACTATATAAAACCACACCTACAATATTGCTGCACTATATGGGGACAATGCAACAAAACCGCCATATATTCAATAATAAAATTGCAAAAACAAGCCGCGCGCCTTATTTTGGATGCAGATAAGTATTCCCCATCTAGTCCTCTATTCGATCAAATTGAATGGGAAACTTTTGATAAAATTGTTCAGGAAAAACAGGCTACAATGGTATTTAAAGCTCTAAACAACCTTACCCCTGATTATATATCTAATTTATTTAAAGCAACATGCACAAACACAAATCATTCTTTAAGATCAAAGACAAGCAATAAGCTCATCACAAAAGCCTTAGGTTTAATGGTCCAAAAATATGGAATTCTTTATCCGACAAAGCACGCAAAGCAACAACATTAAAAGAATTCGTACGCGAATACAAAAACGGAAATAAAAATAGTTAGAATATATATAACAGATTTGTAATAATTGTGTTTGAAAGAAAATATATGTTGTCTGCAATTGTGCTTTAATTGTACTCCCAAATGTAATTTATGTATGTGTGTTTGTAGTTGTCATTTTTTACAATGTATATACTGTATATATATATATATATATATATATATATATATATATATATATATATATATATATATATATATATATTTAATACTAGATATTATCTTATAAGTCAAGTAATAGTATGAGGTTAAGTACTATTATGAGTTATATAAATATACCTCAATATAAAAAAAAAAAATGTCCATGTTTATATTATTTTTGTCAATTATTTCAATATATACACTTCAATCATGTAAATTGTTTTACTTCAAATGATGACTTCTCATGTAGATGTTTGTAAAATTATATGTTGCTCCCAGATATATTGTCAGATTTACCATGTACACGAATTTAAATATATGCTATTATTACTGTTTTATATTATATAAGTAAATGAATGATACGAGTTATCTAGATATCATTATATTATTTAAATAGATGTATATATCAATGTATGTTTTTTAATGTTTATGTATGAGGGCCCCACGACGGATGAGCTATGCTCAGTGGGTTGGTACATACATGCATGTATGTTTTAAATTTTTATTGATTTTGTACGTTGTTGTATATACCTGTACCCTCGGTAAATAAAGTCTTTATTACATTATTATTATTATTATATATTATTATAAGGTCCTCATTATTACAAAAATTATATGTGACATGCTTCACGGCTCACGTTATGACAAAAGTAATTGCAATTATATTGTCAGAAAGTGAATAGGACATGCTGAAATGAACGACAGCCAATTGTGAGCTCACATTAATTAAATAAACAGTGTTTCAAACAGCACGTAAATGATATGTCTTATGAAGGTTTCTTAGGTTTATATTAAGGTATATTATGAAGAAAATAATATTCAATTACAGTGAAATGCGACGAAAAATATTTTCCTTTTGGCGGCCATTTTGGATTTTCTGGCTTAAATTAAATATATGTTTATTACATATTCGTATAAAACTGTACCATTAGCGGGAATCCAGCGAAATAAAACTTATGAAAAAATAAAATTAAAATTAAAAAAAAAAAAAAAAAAATTGATCAAGATGAAATTTTTACAGCATTTACAAATGTTTTATTTTTATTTTATTTATGGTTGCGCATGTATACATTTGTTTAACGTATTTTAGCTGAATGTTTAATGAAATAGTATAATTCAGATAAAAAATGATGACTGAATAATATTATTTTTAATTTTATGACTTTTCTTCGGGTATGGTGATTAAAGTGTCTCAATTATGTTTTTTGGACACCGGAATTTTTGGTTACTGTTTCGAATATTACAGTTGATATATTTTCCTACAAATAACAAACGAAGAAACTTATGTCGCAGGGGGGGGGGGGGGTGCAGCGAAATCGTGTTTTTAGCAGGCTATCGCAAATCAGCCCCAGGCCTAACTTGACATATTCACTATATAAGTTGAATGGCTCAGAGGTAAAGTGGTCCAAGTCAAAAATGCGATTTTTTCCTTTTTATTGCATTTTGAGAAAATTAAATATATAGGAAATAATATACTAAAATATCTAAGCCATTCGTTTAAAATTGCAAGACTTATTATTCAACATATATTTTTTCACTTTCAAAATTGATACTTTTCTTCAATGGTAAAGTGCTTCAAGTCCATCAGCTTATAATAGGGGCATTTTGACTTGGATCAGTTTACCTCTGAGACATACGGAAAATGGCTGCTGAAATGCAATGAAACGCCCCTTCTATTCTATGGATCAGTTTGTGCTTTGCCAATCATTACCATTTTTTACTGGAGCAAGATGATAAGACACCAGGCAGTTTCCATACTAGTTTGTGACTTTTAAAAAGGAATTTATATTTCTAAATTTAAAAGTTTATTTATAAAATAAAATGAAATAAAAATTGCCAGAAATGATAGCTAAATACTTGCGAGTAGGAATGAATAATAAACACCAATGCAAAACTTCCCATCTATGTCTAATTATGGACGTAACAATGTTGAATTAACAACGAAATAAATTGATTTTAACTTTAAAATCTTTAAAAGGAAAATGAGAAAATGCGGACTTGGATCACTTTACCTGTAAGCCATTCAGTTATTATAGTATTAATCACACTCACCCACTTCGGGTGCTAGGGTTCCACTCAGTCATAATCAAACCTCTTTGTTGGAGCAATTCATATATATGCCACACACAAACCGTCGATACAATCAATATAAGTAAATACATTGTCTGCTTCGTTGAACACGCTTGAACATATTTAGCCTAGGGACTTACATTTCTATTTTAGTTTATTGTTGCAAACTTCAAGTTTAGTTGCATCGCTGTTATGCTCATATAACATATAGCTATCCCTCTTAATCATTGCGGTGAAATTAATATATTTTTTCTGTTTATTTACCTAATCACTTTATTGACTTTAATTATTCACTTTATTGATTGTATTCACTCTATCATGTGTATTCACTTTAACATGATTTAATATTATGGGGAGCCTCCGCGACTAAGAGGTAGTGTGCTCGGCCTCAGATCGACAGAGTACGAATTTTGAATCCTGCGTCTGGAGGACATGTCATGTCATTTCTTAGGAGGTTCTCCTGGCCCAGTCCAGCCTACATAAGCACACATGTGACCTAAAACCCCATTCATTCATTTTTACTTTGTCATATATTCATTCACTTTATTCACTATTTTTAGTGTTTTAGTTATTATTTTTTTTTAGTGTTTATTATTATTTTTCTCATCCAATGGATAGTCAAACCATATAATCTATTAAAAAATATCCACGGGGGACAAAGGGTGTAAACTTGTGAAATAATGTCAGTACTACACGGGGCTCAAGCTCATACCTCTATAATTAGAGGTATGTATGTAAGTATGTATGTAAGTAGGCACAACGTTTTACTCGCCTTCCATAACTTTTATCTCTTATTACTATGTTTATATGTATGTCTTGGATAGTTTAGTATGTGTCTCTCACAACTCAAACTCTGAGTGATCTTTGTGAAAAAAGAGTGAGACTTTAAAAAATGATTTACTTACTCTATACCTTTCACACTCTCTCTGAGCAAATCTCAAAACAATAATCATAAGATAATGTCAAGACAATAATTTATTGCAAAAACTATCTAAAATATATGTACAAAGAATAATATCAATCATTAATAAAAATATACCAATTACAGAATTATAAATAAAGTGATATAAATCATAAATAAATTGTACATATCATTTATCCATTGTTTGTTTTGATTTTTTACCGTAAAATTCTGGCCACCCCTAGAGTAAGATATTTTGTGCATGTTCGAGGATGGAAAATATAATATTTTTCAAATAAAGATCTGATTATGTAATAAATATATTATGTTATTTTTTTCGGCTTTCATCCTATCAATATTGCAATCGTCGCAAATATGTATTTCATCTTCATGTTATATCGTTAAAAGAGAATTTGTTAAATTAAAAAAAAGATGACCGCCTTAGCCTCGTTTTAGGTCGCACACGTAAACGGACAATGGCAATAAACCCGCAGACCCCGAAAACCTATATATATGGTCTCACCACCCCAAATGCCGCTCCCGTTGAAATACATGTAAACTTCCTCAATTCCATGGGTCGATTTCACCTCTTTTGAACAATATCCACATATAGTGTCGCATATCATGACAAAACCTGATCTGTCTTTTTTAAAAAACTAGGTCCCATATATGTTTGGTAGCCAGACAGATTTTGAGCTACACTCCATGACATGTATAAATGTCACAACAGCTCAAAACTAGCTCTAACTCTTACCCTCAGTCACAGACCATACACACATCCTTTTAACATACTGTACCCCTGCGAGATTATCATGGAACAGCTATATCTGATATCCTGCATGACGGGAACAAAGTGTGCTTATGAAATATTCACAAAATTATAGTCTGTTTATGTATGTTTTTAATTCAACAGAGGTTAGAACAGAAGCATTAAAAATATTTAGTGTTATGATTTCATTATTAGTAGACACCTGGCCGAATTTCGCGTTATTTAGGGTGGTGAGACCATATACCAGGTTTCAAGGGAATTCTGAAAAAAAATAAGTCGAAAAAATATTTAATCGCCAGGTGGCGGCCATTTTGATTATCGGTAAAAAGCTGAAAATCTAGTCAGGTCATCTCCATACTCATGGTTAACTTAACATAAAAAATTGGAGAGATCCAATAGTAAAAGCATGCCGGGAGGGGTTGAATGTTTGTGTGAATTATGAATTGAATCTGTTGCACCATATTTGTGTAGTAGCCAAAAGGTTGCATGCGGCGGCGGCGGGGTCGAGGGGTTAAAATCGCATGCGACAGTGTCGCTCCAAACTCCCAAATTTGCATCTCAGCATCAAGAAGTAGGCCTAATCCATAAGCTGCAGCTTTTGTACATATTGGTTTACAAGGAGAACATGTATTTTCAAGGGAGCTCGCCTCCGATGAGAGCTGCGTAATGATGGATAATGTGAAGAAGCAAAATCAGAAAACAAAGCATCAAGTGTGATGAAGTCATGTTTACTAGTCAAGCCGCTACCCACATATGGGTGAGTGGGAGCTTGCCTGGGGAACAGATCATTTTACATGGTAAAAATCGTAATATAATACCAGCTGATAAATCAAGTGGAGGAACCATGTTTCTGAATGGCTATCGATTTTCGGGTCAGAGGTTTTAATTTCGCGGGTGAAGTATTTCGCGTCTTTCAGTTTCCCACTTGAGTCACACTTCTCACCTGGTGTCCCAGCATACATGAGACGTTCAGCCAATGTTGGTACAATGTTAGCCAATCGTAGACAGGTGTGGTAAGGCGAGAGCGATTCACACAATCCAGCTCTGGTCACGACGAATGCTGGTACGAGCAACTGCAAGCACCAGACCCTGAAATAACTCACCTGAATATTACACTCTTGAAAGCTTATAGGAAATTGCCACAGACTACAAAAAAGATATACCGGTAATAATACACTGGGCAATCGTCGAGACAGTTTATGGTATTTCAGAACCAGAAAAAAATTTCCGAAGTGTTATTTTCTACGCGTTTTTTTTATTTTGACAAATTTGAATACTGGAATGGTATTTAGATCTATACATTTTATTAAAATAATCCTAAGACTGCTTTTTATATTTGATATAAATATCAGACATTTGAAGTGTCATAAAATATAAATGATTTGAAAATTGAGCCTGCGTGAGCCTTACAAAGTAACCAGAGCTGTTTGCCACCCAATGCCCCCTGAGCCTCGTTTTCGATCCCATATGAAAACAGACTTCGTGACAATTGCTTGAGAATTGACTGACTGGATATCGAAAAACTAACTTTCATTTTGGACCATCCTCCACCGTCGAACAGATTGTAGCCTATAGCCTGCCTATAGGCCTATCCCCATCACAAGTATCAGTCTTTGAAGTTTGACGAAGACGACTTGCTAACACGACGCATGCCAACAAACCCAACGACGAGACAACACATTCATCCTGCTTTTCCTTCTCCACAGTTGGCAGCGGCTTTATCTTGTGGAGCGAGAAACATTCTCGAGTGCAACATCCATTTTTACAAGATTGAATGATTTGAGAAATAACTTGTAGTGATATGCTGAATCTGACCAATCCTGCACACTGTTATAGAAAGATCTAGGTCCAAATGTTTTTTGGCATAACAAATATGTTTTACTGTTTATTATGGTCAGTAGGATGAGGAATGCCCACTACAAGATTGGCAAGCTCAACACACCACTCACTACCACCATCAATGAATACGGTGGAGTCATCAAGGCTGTAAAAAATGTTATTCGTTATATTTGCTTCCCCTGGGCAATGCATGCACTTTTTTACCTTGATTGCCTCCACTATCGCCGGTGACATGTAGTACAGGATTGGGATCACCTTGCTCTTGTACTCAGTCCTCTTGCTTGTTATGGTGTGTGCTATCTGAATGATAATCAAGAAATACCCTTCATCAAGAAAATCCTTAGCACATGTGAGAGAATCAGTGTGTGCTGTCCTGCCTCTAATGCAGCTATCAACCATTTCCAATTTTGTTCTCTCCTGGGAGACCATGCTGCTCCTTGTTGTAACAGTTCCAGTGTTCATCATACTCTTTCATTGTCTGTATGATTGTCTGTATCAGACGTTTCACCAGTGCTCGGCCCTCCTTACTGTTGGTGAATGTGTCATTGTAGACCATGGGGAATTCAAATGGCTCTCTGACAAGTGCCATCTCGTAACTGTGAGAGTCTTCTGTAAATGTATGGTGTGTTTGATCAGTCTCACCCACTTTATATCATTTTGTTGGAGTGGGGTCCAAGTGAAGGGGAGTTGGGTAAGGAGAGGGGTGCAATGAGTCATCACATGTTTAGGGTTGGGGTCTAAGGGGTGAGGCTCAAAGGGTGGGGTGGGGTGAGGGGAGGGGGTGCTATGAGTCATCACATTTTTTAGGGTGGGTTCAAGGGGTGGGGGATCAAGGGGAGGGGGAGCAAGAAGTTTTATCTGACAAGACTCAATACAAGTAAGTTGTTTGTTTGTTAGTTGTTGTCTTAAAACTGTAACTCATACAGGTGGTGCGCGTATAACCCAGTGTACCAGTGATTACACAACAAAATACCAGTGGTATATAGTTTTAAACACTTCGTGTTTGTTTGGATTGTAACTGTTGGGCCGTATGTAGATGTTCGTGCTTACTGACCATTCCTTATAAATTGTTAGCCGTGGTCCAGGCGACTCGCTCCGCTTACCGATCAGCGCTAATAAATTGTGAGCATCAGACTAATAATTGATCAAATCTTGTTTCAAATTTTGGATAAGGTGAACCAATAAAACGTTGATTATTTAAATATTCATGTTCATCGTTATACTATAGTATTCTTTAATTTCCTGACGTAACACTCAATAACCTATTCATACCTGTAGGTTATCAATCAATTATTTATTATTCTATAGATGTACATCTTTAGTGCAATATATTGTTTAATTATATTATATTTAAAAAGTCGTACCACATTTGTTTTGTGTGTGACTATATATACATGTACATACAGACAGCAGATTCTGACGTATTTATATGGTCCCTGCAATGATTAACTGCTAAGCACAACTATAGTGGCTTTAATCTGTTTTATTAGGTGAATAACAGTAGCAACAGCAGCAACACCAGCAGCATCAACAACAGCTGCAGCAGCAGACAGCAGCAATAACAGTAGCAGCAGCAGCAGTTTTATATATTTTATCCGATAAGACTCAATACAAGTAAGTTCTTTGTTGGTTAGCAAGTCAGGTTATAAAAACGTGAGGTAATTTCCATTCTCTTGAAACTGGTATAAACGTTTTTCTGTTGTATATTAAACTGTGGTTTGTGACATCATATAAATATTTGAACAAATATTTCAAATAACATACACCAAGGGGAGGGGGGTCCAAGGGGTGGGGGACTGTGATGAGTCATTCTTTCCTAGGAGGGGGGTCGAGGGGAGGGGAAGCAATACATCTTATATGACAAGTCTCAATGCAGGTAAATGCAGGTGCATTGCATCAATGCAGGTCCTTTGTGGATTAGTTGTTGTCTAGTATTCTTTATTTTCCTGTCGTAACACTCATTAACCTATTCGTACCTGTAGGTTATCAATCAATTATTTATTATTCTAATAAGCAGCAGCAGCAACCCCAGAAGCAGCAACAGCATCAGCTGTCTACCAAACAGAACTCATACAGCAGAGACACAGTGTGTGTGTGCTTGTAAATATATCCCTGTACACATTAGTACATAATACCTATACCAGCAAACATGATACATTAAATCAATGTTAAATTAACATTGGGCCAGTGTACACAATACGTTGAAACAATGTTGGATTAACGTTGGTCTAGGGATGTGTTTACAGACTTATAGTTGCGGCTTCAGAGCTGCCTGAGCACCTGCTGTGTATGTGGCTTGTTTTCAAATAGTCGCTTCCCGGCCTCCAGGTCATGGATACTGTAATTTGCTATCAAAGAGCGTTTACATGTATAGTCAGTCATCTAGCTCTGATAATATTACCTATTTCTGCGCTGGGGACCCTCTTTACACATTGAATCTGCCGTTTTTATCATTTTTTTAAATGTCTACACTACTTAATTTACCATTTTAATCAATTAAACTATTTGAAACGCGCATTTAATATGAACTGTTCCTATCACTGTTAAACAGCCATATCAATCTTATCATACATGGCAGAATAATCAAATTAGTTACGCTGGGTAGGGCAAGATCACATGGGTCAGACTTCGTGTCTATGTACACTGTGGCGGTCGCTCCGGGGCTGGCTTGTATGTCTGCTTGAAACTCTGGGTAATAGGTGTTGCTGTGCAGGTCACAGCGGTCAAAAAGCAGCATCCCTGAGGGAGACCTCCTATGGATAACCAGACATGAAGTCTGATCCCAGTGACCTAGACCCGTCTGTAGGTTGTAACCCGTGTCTGTAGGTTGTAACCTAAGCTAATCTGTTCAATTTATTCATCACTGCAAAAGACTGTGATTAAACAAATTGAACGTCAAGCTTAGTAGTTATACCCTTGGGCGCAGAGGGTTAAATTATCAAGAAAACAAAACAAAATACCACTGTTGTATTTAATTTTGCATCCTTGAATTAATAGCTTTTTATATCTACCCTTTCATAGAGTGATAGATCACTTAAATTTATCTTTATGTTATTGAATGATTGATAACTCAAGGAATAAATATTTATTAAAGTACTCTGCAAAGTTAAATAATATAAAACAGGAGAATTGAATAAAAATTAGTGCTACATCATCAATCACCACACAAAAAAAAATAATAATATAATGTCCCCTCGGATATGAGAGGGTGTAGCTATCATCTACTAATTGGAATATCCACACTTTGACATGCATAATATTTCATAAAAAAAATATATTGAAAAACAAGTGTATGTCTAAGTCATTTCAATTTGTATAACATATCTATTTATGGAGTGGGGTCCTAGTGGAGGGGGTAGGGTAAGGGGAAGGGACGCTATGAGTCATCACATTTTTAGGGTGGGGTCCAAGGGGTGGGGGGCTTACCAATCTGTAACAGACATCAAGGGGAGGGGGACCCAAGGGGAGGGGGTGTACTAGTCTGTAACAGGCACCAAGGGGAGGGGGACCCCTGCGGACCCAAGGGATGGGGGACCGTGATGAGTCACCCTTTCCAAGGAGGGGGGTAGACAAGGGAGGGGGGCACAAGGCTTTGTCTATGTTAAAACAACCATATGCCAATATCGGCCAACATTCACAACGTTAAAACAACCATACGTCAACCATAACTACATTGGCAACGTTAAAACAATTATGCGCCAATGTTTGTAGGGGTGGGGGGATGCCCCTGCAAAACACAGTATCTCCTCGGACGGTTTTGATATCGAAAAGCTGGGGGCGAAGTGGGTACATTACCACTGTATTGTCGATAATATCAATAATGTTGAAAATTCCAGCAGACGCGATACGATGGCCTACCGTCGGATTGATGTTGCATTAAACGTTGACCTTGCATTAAATCAGCGTTGTTTCATCGTCTTTGCTTTCTGGCATGTGCAACACTGCACCAACATTGATTCAACCTTGCATGAATGTATCATGTGGGATTAAAATTTCACAATCTATTAAAAGTAAAATGTTTTCACATACAACTTTTTTTTACAATATCCATGGATTGATGTGAAAATATAGTATATAACATGTGCACCATCTTTTTATTTATTGCAGGATTTTTGCTGTTTTCACATTCAAATTCTCAACTGATTTTCGGGATAGCTTGCCAGCAGCTGTGGCAACTACCGGAAAAAAATATTTAAAACTACTATAATAGTTTAGTGAGTGTCTATATTATGTAGTAAACTGATAATTAAAATGTTCCTCTATAAACCATCAATATGATAGAGCAGTTAATATTTGGATTTAACTATTTGTCAAAGGATCTAACATCTGAAATAATCACTACTTTTTTTGCTTATTTGTCAGGGTTGTTGCCGTTAAAAAAAATTAAAAAAACAAGGTGGGCAATTTTACCGGGTAAACACAAGTACTCAACCCAATCGAGGCTTAATGTTGGCCTACCATCTGCCACGCTGGTCCTACATTGAGCCAACATTGGGTGAACGTATCTCGTTCATTGGCTAGATATTGATTCATACCGGGTACCCTGTACAAAAAATAATTACTGTAACTATAAGAAGTCTATGCATTTATTTTCAAATATTTTGTTGGACACTTCTGATTTACATACTAGGGCCTACGTTTCTGGAAGAAATCGACGTCACTCAGTTTTCTAGAGCCATATGATATGTATAAAGTCATGTGCATAGGGCGGGGGCCCTAGGGTAGTGGTTAGCACCGCTGCCTTTCACGCCAGAGTTCGGGGTTCGGTTCCCGGTCTCGGCAGTTTGAAAGAAACAAAAAATGTGTCTTCCCCATCCACGTGTGAAAGTTAGTATTGTGGGGAGCCTCCGTGACCGAGAGGTAGCGTGCTCGGCTTCAGACCGCCAGGGCTCGAATTTCGAATCTTGTGTCTGGAGGACAGTGTCATCTTAATCATCTCACCATCCTCATGAGGTTCTCCTGGCCCAGTTTAGCCTATATGTGCCTAAAGCCCGATTCATTTCATTTCATTTGTTATGTGCATAATCACGATAAACATCTTTGAAACAGCTTCAAAATGATTCTAGACTGGAGCACCACCTGGTGATTAACTCATCATCTAAGTTGTACAAAATAACTTTTCCAGAAATAGGTCCAAGTTTTTTCCTTTTTTCCAGAGAAAGTAATTATAGTGGGCGTATGCTGACGAAGAATACATTTGATAATAAAAAATGTATATTGCACAACTTTTAAATTAGCATGTCATAATATCGTTACGTTTTTTTATATATCATTCTGACAGTGTATGAACAATAAAAAAACAATGACATTCTTGACAAATACAGTTTTTTATTTATATAAAAAAGCACTGTCGCCCTCAATAAATTCCCAATTCCTCACATTCTAGAATTACCTTAAGTTTGTGTTTGAGTCCCAAAACATACAAGTGGATATAGCATCGGCAATCAAACAAATGGTTTGAAGAGGGCACATATGTGATCTATTACATAACAAACTATTAGTATTACTATTATTTTTAAATTATACTATTACTATTACTATTAGTTTTTTTAGTTATATTACTATTACCATTACTATTACTATTACTATAATCAGCATTTCCAAAGCGATAACAAGATTTACTTCTATCATATATGTCCCATATATACATTAAATTTTTATAACAATAAACATAAAATGCCATCAAATCACATAAATTTGTGCCATAAAATATAATGGTTGTTTTCAGAAATTATATGTTTAAGTTTAATAATATGCTTAAATTTGTTTTTGGCATTGAACATAGCATATAGTGACATAGAGTAAATTCAGTTTATGCGCAATATACCGTAAGGGACTAGAGGGCCATCTTAAACTAAACTATATAGTAGTTTTATTTTTTTCATGTAGTTACCACAGCTACTGGCAAAATATCAAATCTCGCTTTCTTCATGCATATTATCTTTCTTCACGAGTTCCAGTCACGTCTTCTCTTTGTTTTATTTATCATACCTCCTGCTGAAACTAATTATGTATTGTGACTGATTACTCTAAAGTCTTGTTTACTGTCAAATGACCCATGGTCCAGAAAATTCAAGACGTTGACCCAGAGTTGTTTTATTCTTCTTTAATCTTGGACGTCCGCACAACACTAAAATACCATTGGGTCAGTGATTTGTGTTTGCTAGGGCATGTGTTTTTCGCTGCCTCCCGCCTCATTTCGTGAGGTTGTTTATGTTGGTTCCATATTCTAGGAGCCTTTCTGAATAAATCTGGAATATTATATCAATTATGCAGATAGTAGCCTTACCAGCGTTAATCGTTTCCCCGTTGTTGCTAATATGAGGACACCGAGGATCCGTAAAAGTAGGCTGCATGGATCATTGTGTCTATTTATCTATTATCTGAACAACAGGAACTTGATATTGTTAAATATTGTTTCTAGCCTTTTTACCAAGTGGTGGCTATAGCAGCCACACCTGATAAATCAGTTGTCAATGTTAACAGGTTGGGCCACTGTGTTTTTGTCTGGGTTTTAGACGAGTACGCGCATTTAAAGCACGCGCATTACCAAAACACATGTGTTTTATTTTACTCAGCGTGCGCATTTGAAACATATACATGTCAATTCGCGAGATAAAAAACATTGTGGGCGGCCGGCAACATCAGCTTTTTGTGCTCTAATACTTTTTGGATGGCATTTTAATTTGTGTTACTAGCAAAACATCAACTTCAAATCATCTCACTATATGGTGGGCACATAAAACGTCCATCAACACAACTTATTCAATTATCATATTTTAATAATAATTCTGTTTCTGCTACATGGTGTTTTATCTTTTTGTAAATAATTTAAATGTATATAAATATAAAGTTCCCATTTATCTATTGGGTGTAATCATTAGAATTTAAACCTATGAAGATACCTTTCCATTCAGCACGTGAACAAGTGAAGATAATGCGGTGCTGTCAAAATCAAAGCTTGTGTGAACAACATGCATGTACATGTAATATATCACAAGCAAAATATATTTCTTGACGGAGTTGAACCATTTTGCTGTCATTATGTATAATCATAGGCAGTGTCATCGGACACGAAGCAATATTTAGGTCAAGACGATAGTCTATCGTGAACATTGAATAGGAGACTGGGAAGCGTTTAAAGATAGTTTAAAATTCACTTGCACAATAAAAATGTATTACAAAAAATGACCTAAATTACCCACGATTTCTCATAATTTTCTAAATCTGACTTGGGTATTACCACATCTGACTTGGGTATTACCACATATCAGGACGGCTGTTGCTCTCGGATCTTTTATTAGTATGTATATATTGTGTTTCGGTGGTATTACTGTTATTACGTTGTTAAATTTGCATCACAAGTCTATATCAGGGAATCGCCGAGTTCATAGCGACTGTGCTTGCATGGTCACATGGCTCGGAGCTACCTGGTTCGCGGATTGTCACATTGATTGTACTTGCATGACATATTATTTGATTTTTAAAAAATATCGTGTAATTTTTAACATTGTCTTAATACATTCTCAAATTACTGTAGCATAATTATGCACTTGTATATATTCTAGGTTTCTACGCTTTCCAGAGTGTCTTTTTTGCTACTATACACTGTATATATAATTAGCATGTCATACATAGTAGCTATTTTATCTCTGGTTTTGGTGCGGGAAACAAAATGATAGACCTTATGTTCCCCTGGCAATGCCTTTCAATTTTATTTTAAGTATATACCCAGTGTTTCTTATGGCAATGCCAGTTAACATGATTTTAGTTATGTATGTCATACGATGTATATTGTAATATGATTTTAACAAATGAACAATGGTGTATATACATGTACATATCTCTATTTCTATGACAAATAAGTCTGGATTGACTTTCTTTCTGTCAATAAAATATCTGTCTGTCTGTCTGGTAGCCATCTTGGACGCCATCTTGAATAACTAAAAACAAAAACTAATTAGGTAAAAAACGTGCCATTATCATAGTTATTGTACTGATCTACCAACTCATCACGTTTAATGTTGAATTATTATTATAAATAATAATTCTGCCCCAATTGACATTATTGACCTGTTCGCAATAAAGCATATTCGCAGCAAACACAAAACATTTGCATAACATTTATATAACGTCGGCACAACGTCTTCGACGTTGGTCCAACATTGTACAAATGTTATACGAATGTTTTGTGTTTTGTTTTGGATTTACTTCGGCTACAAGGGATAAATATTGTCCAGCGTGGTATATGAGTGGTCTAAATGGATTCACTGCCCATCGATCTAGTTGAAATAGTGTAGGCCTACTACAAAAACAATTGACCTAAAATTAACCAATTTACATAATTTACAAAGGATTACTGTAAGCTTGTGGTCATCTTGGACGCCATGAGGACAAAATTTACCCTAAAACTGAGAATAGAGACAGGTCTACATCCAGCCTGGTGCTGATGGTGGTCAGATTATGCAGTGATCGGTAGTGGATGTTAGCTTGTAACGTGAAATGCCATATGCAGTCATAATATTACAAAGTGGTCTGCCGCCTATTGCTCTAGCTATGTTTTTTTTCATCACCCTCATTATTTTCTTCAAAAATTTTTATTATTTGTTGTCCTCATTAACTTTTGCAGAAATAGGTACAAAGTTCTTTTTCTTAAATGACACGTTAAAGGGTTGATTGTTATTTGATTGCTTAAAGTGTTCATTTAGTCGGTATAATTAATCTTTCATTCCTTGAATTTCCAGCCCAAACGCTTAGCATCTCAGTCTCTCGGTCTACTGCCGTTATCTTCTCATTCAGATGATGCTTATTTTTCATCTTATATAAGTATAACATAATTATATCCATTCTGACTTCAGAGATTAGCGCGGGGTTGACCTGAGCGACATCTATGTGTGGAGAATGACATATAATACAACAATATGAGATATTAACAAAATGTCCAACGTTCCATTGTTTGTTTTATCGCAGATGCGTTTTCTATGTTGTAGTGTATGGTGTGATTATTCGACTCTAGGTGTAGACCACCCGGGAATGATTTTTGGCTGCGATCCGTGTTTACCCCGCATCAGTATAACATACATGTACATCATATTTGTGACATCTAAAGCACATCAGAGATAACCTGATAATGTACACAAACATATGACGGCCAAGCCAGACAGAGGTTGTAGGACTTTTTTCAAGCTGTAGCCTACTTCACTAATTAAATAATAAAAATGTTGTATTTTTTCTAAAAAAAGCAAAAAGATTTAAAATGATGACTTTAAGGCATCGCCAGGGTTTAAATGGCTAACCCTTTCAGAGCGGGGACCGTCTTTAGACGTCAAAATCTGACGTCTTCAGACGTCAGATTCTGACATCTAAAGTCGATCCCTGCGCTAAAAGAATTAAGCAAATTGTAATGGACGTAGTCCCATATAACATAGGTATGGGAACGAAGCGGAAGAGCTAACCAAGGTAATTATGATGATTTCAAGCCTTTAGTCTCGATGTTTATACAAATATATTTGAGCGCTTTAATGGCCAAGAGGTTAATTAAAGAGAGGGCACCATGTGTAGACTACACGGGAATGATGAGTTTGACTGGGATCCGTGTTTACCCTGCATCAGAATAACATACATCATATCCATGCAATCTAAAGCAAATCAGAGATAAGAGAGTAGGTGACTTATGAAGACAGTATCTTGTCCGTGGCGGTCCCCCCCCCCCCCCTCCACAATGTCTCCAACAGCAATGCATGTTTCATGCTGATTTATTGGCCGACGTAATTTGTTTGAGATGAACCACACCCGTAATATCTGTAATAACGCGCAAAGTAACTACTTACTTTTCAAGTCAGCAGTTACTGCTGTTTGGTTTCGAAGAGCATATAGTTTTTTACAAGTCACTAGACGTGGAGAGTTTTACCAAATAAAAATAAAAGCCATTATGTCATAGAACATGATATCTTATAGTATGGATGTTTGTGTTGACAGACACAATGCCATCTATCAGATACAGAAATTAGCATAACCCCTGTCGATTTCAGCTGGTCCGAGTCACAATAAGAACAAATACTTAATGTACATGTAGTCGCTTCAACCGGTTAATTATTATCCGACAATTCTGTTTAAATAAACATCACACAATTTTACTAAGATTACTATTTCCATTCTGTTCTTAATATCCTTCACGAATCAAAATAGTATTTATATTTTAAATTAAAATTTCGCCAAAAAACATTCACAAAACATTGAGGAAATCTTACAAAGACGGTGTATACCTCAACATGATATGATGTATAACTTTATGTCATATGTTTATCAAACCAGATAAACACAGACAATCAATGGAGATAAAGAGTGCATTTGAAAAACTAAACACTGTGAGCGCAGCACTTGTTCAGAACGCAATGGGCGCGCAGCAGCCAGCATGGTGGATGGCAGGACGGAATCTCTCGGGGTTTTTTATAGAGCCGACTTTGTACTGCTCTGCTGTTATCAGGTAAAAACACAAAAACAAAGATTTTGTAATATATCACCAGAGCATGTGAGTTTCCTACCCATCGTCTGCGACGCTGACCGAACGTTAAACTAACATTGGCTCAATATATCGCGTTTATTGGGTATGACGTGGATTATTTCATCTATGTCATGCCCACTAGTGGCTGAGTCAAATGATTTGAAAAAATAATATAAAACGGTTCCAGTCAATTTAACTGACCAAACTGTTTTACAACTGACATGACCAAAGATCCAACAGTGCGCCAAAGATGGTGCAAATAAGGAATGACTGTTTTGCCCGATTATTATGGTTATTGAGTCAGGCAGATTATACAAGAACTGTCAAGTTAATTTGGCACACAAAAGTTTATAGCGACAAGAATGACGCATCACAAGATGGCAATATCCATCTGACAGGACTTTATTGGCGTATATTAATATTACATTCCAGCTGTAGGGTTTTTTATTGGGCGTCCTATTCAGTCGTGTGAAAGGTGAAAAATGATTGCAATCCCAGCAAACACAAAACATTTGTATAACATTTATACAATGTTGGGACAACGTCTTTGACGTTGGCCCAACATTGTATAAATGTTATACAAATGTTTTGTGTTTGACAGGATATGAGCTGTCCTCATAACATCACCCCACAAAACATTTGTATAACATTTATGCAATGCTGGACCAACGTCGATGACGTTAGGCCGACGTTGTATAAATGTTATACATATTTTTTTGTGTTTACTGGGCTGCAGAACACCAATAGAAGGAGCGCGATCGTACATTTTGCTATTTTTCGTACATTTTGATTGTACATATTGACCCCTGTATCTAAAATACAGATTATTATTTTGTTTGCAAAAAAATATCGCCTTTGGGTCAATTTGTATCGTATAAAATTATGAAACTATTAACGCCATGAATAATTTCCATGTAATACCTGTAAAATCAGACTATTTTATTAGACTAAGGATTTCATATCAACATGAAAATGTATACAAAAACCTTCGATTAGTATGAAACACTTCTCACTAAAAGCGTGAAGATTTCAGACTGATTGCCTGACAGAAATATAATAATGCCACTAATACCCAACACTAACGCAGATTAGTAGTCAGTCAGTAGACTGCGATAACAGATTAGTAGACCGCTATAACGGATTAGTAGACCGCTATAACGGATTCACAGTCAGTTAGTAAACCGCTATAACGGATTAGTAGACCGCTATAACGTATTAGTAGACCGCTAGAACGGATTCACAGTCAGTAAGTAGACCGCTATAGCTGATTAGTATACCGCTATAACAGATTAATAGTCAGTTAGTAGTCTGTTACAACAGGTTAGTAGTCAGTTAGTAGACCGTTACAACGGATTAGTAGTCAGTTAGTAGAGCGTTATGGCGGATTAGTAGTCAGTTAGTAGACCGTTATAACGGATTAGCAGTCCGGTAGTAGATCGTTATGACGGATTAGCAGTCAGTGGTAGATCGCTATAGCAGATTAGTAGACCATTATAACGAAATACTATTCAGTTAGTAGTCAGTTATAAGACATTAAAAAACAAATCACCAAGTTCTAAGTGCACATCCGTGTAATGTTGTTATCTTAACAAAAATTACGTATATTTTGTTTCTTTGACATACCGAGAATGCACTGGGAACGATCCACGAACTTGTAATGTGACAGATGAGTCGTCGTGTGTCTACGTGACATACAGAAGCACGGCATCATCTCAGTACAGGAAAAGCTTTTAAGCGCTTCCGGCGAGGGCCCTTGTGTAGTGGTTAAAACTGTCTGCCTGTCATGACAGAGCATGCGGTTTCATCCCCCGCCCTGATATTCAGAACAAATATTCCCCCTCGGCCCACTTGTAAAGATTCTGTATTGTAGGGAGCCTCTATGACGTGTAAGTAGCGTGTTCGGCCACAGACCGCTAGGGCTGGAATACTGTGTTTGGGGGGCAGTGTATTCTTATTAAATCCCATCATCCGTATGATATTCTCTTGGCCCAGCTAAGCCTGTATGTAAACATATGAGCACAAAAAAAGTCTGAGCTCAGTTCTCACAATACTAATATTGCTGTTAATTTATCAAATGTATAGTTGCAGATTATCATCTTGTCACATTACTTTAATGTCAATATGAGGAGATGTCAATTAAAGCATCAATAATATTTTAGACTGGGAATGGTTTTATGTTTTGAGCATTTGGACCTGGCAATTGCGTTACTGATGATCACTCTGCAATTGTTATTGTGCGGTGTTGGGTCCACTTCTTTTTACTATGTATAACTACACTACTCCTCTCAGTTCAATGATAACAGCTTTTTTGTCTTAAGCATCACCTTTATGCTGATGACACACAAATATACACATCTTTCGTTACAGAAGATATAACACAGTATTTAATTGTTGTACACAATTGTATGCTGGCAATCTGGGTCTAGATGAACCAAAACATGCTGAAACTTAATCATAGCAAGACAGAATTCATGATCATTGGTGATTTAACGTAAAAAAGTCGCTCATATTTTCCCAGTTGAGCTTCTGAACAAAAAATTTGCCAAAATAGACTCGAGCCATACGAAACCTGCAGTCGGGTTGCCAGTTCCAGAACCTTGCATTTCGGAAACCCCAAACTTTTTTGCTGTTTTGATATGCTGAGATAGTCTACTTTAAGAATCCACTTGGCGCAATTTGTGGTAGGTTGAGCATTCTGCATAATTTAACAAAATCCAAAATGGCCGCCAGCTACTATTATTAATTCATATTTTTGTTACTATTTGTGATAAAGCAACATATAATACCTCATTTTCGTGTATGACATACCTGGTAAATCATTTTTTGGCATTAATAATGCAATTGATGGTCAAGGTCACATCGAAAGGTCAAGGTCATGTGCATTTTACTACAGAACAAGATACTTTATTGCATTGATATTGTGTACAATGAATGCATGGGCACATTTTACTGCTTATGGTACAATATAATCGTATCGTATGGAGGTAAAGGTTACAAAAGCATTTAAAAGTAAAATTTGACACAATTGAAAAAAATAGGTCAGTGTTTCCTAAGGCAGCTTGACAAATGATGAAATGTCAATCTATTTCACCGACCTCTTCATCATCGTCATCATCTTCTATATCTACTGACTTGTCCACACTGTAGGGATTGCTACACACAATCCTGTACATTTGCAGTGTGTGGTGCATGGTATGTGCTTTGCTTGACAGCCACTCGCTCCTCAAACACATGTCTGCTCTGACCTGCACTAACATGACAGTTCTCTCATTGAATACTACACCATCCCGCACCTCCAATCCAAACTTGCTGATGTCTGCAACTGCAGTAGGAAGAGCTCTTTTAGCAGCAGCTTTCCACATCATTACATGAAGATGGGCACGCTTCATATGTAGGGCGGGGGCCCTAGAGTAGTGGTTAGCACCGCTGCCTTTCACGCCAGAGTCCGGGGTTCGGTTCCCGGTCTCGGCGGTTTGAAAGAAACAAAATTGTTTCTTCCCCATCCACGTGTGAAAGTTAGTATTGTGGGGAGACTCCGTGACCGAGAGGTAGCGTGCTCGGTCTCAGACCGCCAGGGCTCGAATTTCGAATCCTGTGTCTGGAGGACAGTGTCATCTCAATCATCTCACCATCCTCAGGAGGTTCTCCTGGCCCAGTTTAGCTTATATGTGCACAAAGGTGGCCTGAAGCCCGATTCATTTCATTTTGCTTCATATGTAAGGCAAATTGGGCGAAGTGGGAGGCAAAGCCTTGATTGGAGGCATTTTTGACTTGCACCTCTGGTAGATTTTAGTCAGAGGTTCTAATATGTCCCTTTTCTCCATAAAGATGATAAAAGAATTTCATCCCAGCCTGAACCTCAGATTGTGAGCTTATTTCTTCTCCCAGCAATGAGTGAAGGAGTGGACAGTCATTCTTCCGCAAAAGGCGTAGAGCATTTAGCTAGGTCACCTTTGCGACAGAAATAGCCATTTGTATCACAACCTGATACACCATGCAGTTCAAGCAACTGGGAACATTTGGGACCAAGCATGGTGGTGGATGTCTTCACATCAATGACCCGGCCATGAAAACGGTTCATGTAGATGTTTCCTGTGGGTTTTTTTCTTCTCAATGAAGTACATCAACAGAATCAAAACAGCATGTACCGTTCTCCAGTTACTTCAATCCCTTCTCCCATGGAACATTTTGAGAGGAGTTCAAGAAAGATTTTCTTGTTGGTGGTGCTCCTCAAGATTTTTTTTCGTGGCTGGAGTGTTGCCCAGTGCTTAAGCTCATATGCAGGGGGGGGGGGGTATTAGCACCCATGCGTTTGGACCGCTCATGACTCTTGGGAGAAACATCAAGGTAGCGATCCTCACACACAATAATTTTGTATGATGACAATGCATGTGGTGGGTGATATATAGCTAGTCGTACCACTGCGCAAACGCGATCCCATGCTTTCTGCAATAATGGAGACTTTACCATTCTGTGGCCATGCAATGTGGTACAGCTGTGCATTTCCGTCAGCTATCTGGAACAGGTTGATCTGTGATGTAAACAGCAAGCTTTGCCAACACTGATGATTTTGTACCCTGTCTAAGGTCCCCATATTGGTCAATGAAGGAGGCAGCTCATGATAGAGTCTTCAACTAATAATTTCTGACCAATAAGGATTGTGACTTGAAGAAGAAATCCATGTCATAAGCAGTTAGATCGCCTAATTTGACTCCTTTTTTGAGCTTCTCTGGTGACACCAGTTTTGTCTTGATGAATACATACAACCTCTGGGGCAGGCTGCATATGAAACTTTTCATCAGTGTCGTGCCAATTTCACGGCAGTTGTGTGAATTAACATTTTTATAAGCAGTTCTCTCCAAGGGATAAACTTGAGGCAGTGTATTTAAAGTGTGTTGTCATGACTATCAATCTCACACAATATGAGATGTGGGTCATCATCATTAATTGTCCACCTTCTCGTTCCCTCCTCTTTGTGTTTCGGTAAATTATTAGGTAGTTTCCATTGAGTCGGTTGAATTTGCTGATGTGGAGTGACAGTCATTATCAAGGATGACGTTTTTATTTTCAACAAACATGCTCTCCATGAGCTTAGCCATTCTCTGGAGTATAGGGTGAGTGACCACCCACTCAGCTCGTTGTTTGGGGGACAGTGTGCGTCACCTTAGACCAACTCCCACCCTAGTCATACCTAATCATGGTCTGCTTCTCAAATTGATCTTGAAACACAGCTTTAACATTCCATCATTATGCCGGCATACCTGTCTGCCTTTGAGGATGTCTTTATGCCTTCTTCAGCTATCTCTCTCATCTCATGTACTCGAATAACTAGTATATACCTGGCATAATTCCAGCAATGAAAAAATATAGCAACTTATCTCTGAGAGAGTGATGTCGCTTTCTGCACAATCATGGAAATATCGCGACATATCCCTGAGGTAGTAGTGATGCAGTAACCAATCTCCCTCTCGCTCAGCTCAAAGATACTGGTAAACGATGGTGACTGGCTTGATAAATCCATCTACCAACAACCTTCCCGTTGATGACTCACCTGATCACTTGCCCTCTATAAGGTAGAGGTCATGGCATCTTCGAATTTAGCAGTATCATCTAGATGCAGATCATCAATCATAGCTCTGAGAACCAGACCAGAAGACACCATGTGGAATCCTGGAACAGCACGTGACCAGTTCTTTCCATTTAGCATGTTTGGTATGCCCTTATAGGCTGCCTGGAGATATTCTTCAAGGCCTAACCCCTTCATGATAGTACCAATGGAGCCTAGGAATGAGAACAATGTGTGCATGTCGCCAGGTCGCATTGCAAAGTTTTACCCCCTTTTTGGATCAGACCACAAGATTTGCATGGCAAGTTTTTATAGCTGCATATCAGCTGTAAGGCAAATTTGCTTCATTCCCAAGTTATTCAGGAATTCCTCTATGTAGATCATGCTTGTCAGCACAGTATCAATGTGGGTTAGCGGGCTATCAGTAAGAGGGCCATAATGACATTGTGTCGCAGGAAGAAGGTTAGCAGATTCAGAAGATTCGCGAGCCATTTGAGATATTCAGCTCCATATTCTCTTTCACTCCTTTTCACTCCTGCTAGTGTTTATCAGCCACTTAATGTCCTCATATTGTGCTCGTTTAAAACTTTGTTGTACAGCATTTATCTCTGCTTTTGACCAGAGGCTCTGGTCAGACAGTGTCACAGCAGGTTTGATGGTATTGGGGATGGGGTTTTGGGATGTGTATGGTGGAGTAAAGGAATTACGCAGTGTGAATAAATATCCACCTTTGCAGCGTCTTGTTTGGACAGACGAGGTACAGTCATGTCACCAGCAATTTTTGTCAGGAAGCTACTCTCTACTATACTAGATTTTGCCGCTGCATGTTAGTATGCGTTTTCGAGTTAGTATGAGTCTTCATCATACGCCATGTCAGTAGCTGGAATATGGCCACGTGCACACAGTTCTGAGGTGTTCAAATCACTGCAGGAACTGACAATGCCAGAATTCGCCATAAATTCGAGTGGGTTTCACGACACCCATTTGGTGTAAACACCATAAAATCAAAGTTATCAAACCATGCTGGAAACAGACCATTCATGACTGAAGGGGGATCCTGGGACAAGAGCTGTTTCTCTTGGAGGAAGAGTGCTGAGCATTGTTTAAACTTGACAACTTCGTCATAACTTACTATATAACCACAACTATGAAGCTCTTGCAGCATCTCCTAGGACCCAATAAGGTGATATAATTTGATAGCATAGCCCGATATTACTTGGTCTCAGCATCCTGTGACTAAATGTTGGATTGAATTGGATAAGCAGACAGCTTTCGTAGTAACCTTGCCTTTTGCTACCAGTTGACCTTGACCTTCCGATGTGACCTTGACCTTCAATTGCATTATTAATGCCAACAATTAATTTACCAGGTACGAAAATGAGGTATTATATGTTGCTTTATCACAAATAGTAGCAAAAATATGAATTGATAATAGTAACCGGCGGCCATTTTGGATTTTGTTAAATTATGCAAAATGCTCAACCTACCACAAGTTGCGCCAAGTGGATTCTTTAAGTAGACTATCTCAGCTTATAAAAACAGCAAAAAAAGTGGGGTTTCCAAAATGCAAGGCGGAGTAACAATTGGCCATATGGCAACCCGACTACTAGGTGTGGCTTTTGATCCAGCTTTTTCATTCAAGAAACATGTCTCGAATATTTGTAGATCAGCTTTCTACCATATTCGCGATCTTAGACGCATTCAAATTCATCTAGGCCACCGCAATTTCTCTAGGCAATCCTCTAGTGAGCAGTCGCCTTGACTACTGTAATTCGCTGCTGTCTGGTTGCTCCGAAAAATATATAAAAAACTTTGCAGCGTGTACAGAATTGCCTAGCCTGAGTAGTGACCAGGTCAAGTAGGCTTTCCGAGTTTAGACGCCTGCTCAAATCACTGCATTGGTCGCCTATTGTGAGCATATACTGAACCTTCTGACATATAAAGCACTATTCATGGACACTCCCTCATATCTCAGTGATTTCTTGTTATTGTGGATAAAATTAATGTTTACACATTTGCAAATGTGTGTTCTCTAATTGAACAAATACCTGTAATTTTCACCCACTTGAAGTTGTGGGTCGTGGTAGCGAGACACAACTTCAAGTTGGTGAAAATTTAACTGAAATAAGGATCAATGCTGGCGACATCACCGGCCGGTTAAGTGCCCACACGACCCATCAGCACTCCGAAGAGAGAACGATTAAAAAAAAATCTCCGTTCATTATTCAGATCACGAAGTGGCCTGGTCAACCGAATCAGCGGGAAGTCTGGCTTTGGGTATTGGATTCCACTCACTGGTGAATGTCATCTGACATAAGCCAATCAGAGCACGGCTCCTAAAATACTATTTTGCTCACTACATCGATGGAGACATTATAGTAAATTTCAAGACACAGAGTCCAGACAGACATGATTGCATTGCGATCTAAACCTCAATCCATTTATAGAACTGTTGTTCTTTCTACTGCGACTCATATTGAACTGGGTGGTAATTGCGAACCATTTTATACAATAAGATGGTTAGATTCATATTATGTGTCAGATGTGTCAAATTTGTGGCCATTTTGATACAATACATTAGCCGACATTTATGATGATTTCAAATTGACAAAACAACGTTGGTCTCCATGGTTTATACAACAATATTTTAGCACTGTAATTTACCCTTGTCATCTTCATCCGCCACAAGCCGCGAATTGTAGTGGATGAAGATGATTTGAAGTGGGTGGAAAAGTAAAAAAAATTGCCCATGTATTGGTAAATACATGGGAAATACAGTTTCATGGAAATTTTCGTTCCAAAACCCTTGGTTGTAGGAAAATTAGGTATGTTTTCAGGACTGTAAAGTGATGCTTTAGTGCATCGTGGGGGTCCAAAGGGTTAATCAGATGTATAGAAGTTTTCAGCCTTTATTATTTTTTATTTGCCTTTCAAACGAGAAAAAATAAAGAATAAACAGCATTCCATTTGCCAGAATAGAATAGAGGAGCGCGCAGCGCAAGGGCTGACGCGAGATTTTACACCAGTTCTGGTATAAACCTTATAGTGCCTCTCTCTTTCAATCAATTTGCCAGATTGGCCTATGTTTTCATTCATATTGATTTATTCATATTGCAGTTTAGCACCTTATAACTTCAAGGGCAGATACACATATATATAGGCTTACGTAGTTTTTTATCCGCTTTAAGTTGTGGGTCGCGACAGCGAGATACAACATCAAGTGGGGACAAATCTTAATGGTGTCTCCTCGAAGCTTATAATTCTCCTTTATTATAGAGCATTATCATAAGCTCCAATGTGACGCGGTCAACGACGTGTGTCATGAAATATCGACCAGGGGCCGTATTCTCGCCCAAGTTACGATGTATCGTAGGATTCTGATTGGTCGAGATGGCCTCTGACAAGTAAATGGCCTCTGGTGATGTACTGGTAAATTCCATCCGGGCATTATCACGTCAGATACATCAATAAACAAATATGGGTGAGCATCTGTTGTCAGTGATTGATGATGCACCGTGGGCATGGAGCTTCAAGTCACAGATTTCACCTTCAGCACTAACAGCTTTTTATGATCTTTATAAAGGTGGTATTTGTTATAATTATTACGCGCATTCTATGATATGCTTATCAAAGCGGAAAACCGGAACCGGAAGATATTAAAATTTTAAGCTATAGATATTTATCAAATGACATGGTACTTCCCTCGTCTACATTATCAGAATGTTGTTTCTAATGTGGGTATCAATAGTGGCGTATGTGTGTAGTGAGTGAGTGAATGAATATTGCTTTACGCGACAGAAGAAGTTAGAAACAGGGACTATCCTTTGGAATGTAGGCCTACACACAACCACGATGGCAAATATCCGGCCCGACCAGGATTCGAATCTGGTACCTTCATGTTACAAGCCCCAGTCGATACGAAAGGGTCATCGGGGTCGGCCGGCGTATATGTGTAGCCAATGGGCATGATATACCTTATCTGTCATTTTTTCAGAAATGTGTGGCAGCCGAGCAAGAAGGTTTCGACCTGAGCTGTGCAGGCATGACCGTCTGCCATTACTCAGAGCGGTCCGATTTAAAGAGTTGTCCAATATAATACATGGTTCAAGGTTGGGGGATTAGGCCCAACCCCAGCAAGGCCATTGACCCAATGTGGATTTGATGTTGACTCACCGTCACGGCGTCTACGACGCTGGGCCAACATGAAATCAACATTGGTTTAACGTGATATGTTTGCTGGGGTACCATGAGCCAGCGTAGGACCCTTGCCACTCGTTAGGTGGCGAGTTATGGTCAGCATCAATCATTTAAATTACATTGGCTCAATATATGTCATGTGTTTGTTTCGCAGCAGCCGACGGAAAGGTGAATGGACGACACATAACAGGTTGTCAAGGTTTTCAAACTGAACTCTCCATCGATGTCTTTTGGAGTGGCCAAATTGCTTGAATACGTTTAATCCAATGACATTGTCAAAAGGGTTTATTTTCTAAAACGCAATAGCCGTATCCATTTATTTCACTAACATATTAATTAATATTTTAATTTTTTTGGTTTTTATTTTACATCAATATAACACTCGTAGAATAACACCTTATTGGTGCCACAGCCCAAAAGTAGCTACAACACACTTTTTATTGCAATAATCCTGCGTCTCCATTCCCCATTGATCCAATGCTTGTTCAATGTTGATCTATCGTCTCCGACGCTTTCTCAGCATTGAACCAGCATTGGTTGAATGTATCATGTTTATGGGTCGCTGATCAATTATGGGTCTGCATGCTGACGTAAATGAGTGATCGAGTGAATATTGCTGTCTGTACAATAGTGGCAATTCTGTGAAACGCAGTGACGTCACCGAAAACCATTTTGAAAGGGAACTCGGTGAAAACAAAGCTATATAAGATCCCCTTCCCCATACTTAATTGTATTAGCTATCTCGGTGACAACAATGGAGGTCAAGGCCATTGAGTTTCACAGAGTATTGCGACAGAAGGAAGCCCGAAGTCGGGACTTTGCCCTACTCTTATCGAATGACTTCAAGGATCATTTTTAGGGCACAGCGCGTACCGTAGACAGCATTGCATACTCCAGGACTTTGAACAGTTAGGAACACTGTACATTCACAACCCCGATGTCAAACATCCGGCCGTCCGGGATTCGAACCGAATATATACCTCGGAGTTTTGACTCACAACTGCACCAAATTAGCGATCGGGACCAGTCAACGCAAATTATGAGCCTTCTACTTTAAAGCAGCTCCTTGGGATGACATCAATTTTCGTTTTTAATTCAGTACTGAAGTAGTGTATCCCACGGATCATGTTTTTATTTTTTTCAGAATTTTCATATTTTTACAAATATTTATGATCAACATTTCTATGAAACCAGAAGTAACCCAAACAAACTATTTGTATACCTGAAGGACGATTGAATGTTTTCACAGCATTGGGCCACATGCTGCAGGTGTGTCCTCCCGTGTCCTGACTATAAGACACCAATTAGCGGCGACTGCTCTGATCTAAGGTGTTGAATATTGCTGACTTGTTTTGTTTACGTGGCAGTATACGACCTGAAAATACAAATATTTCACTCTTTTTCGATGCTTTAAAATTGTTTTTTGACTTTTTCGTATTTTCAGTTAAGATCAGTAGGCTATGTAGCTTCATATAAATTAAATTTTCAAAATTGACATTATTGAAAATGTCTCATCCCAAGGGGTCCCTTTAACCTTTGTCCAGACGAGACCAATTCATGTTCAAAACTCTTCGGCGAATCTAACTTGCAACCAATTATTTTTCTTACTTTTTGATCTCTCGATAAAAAAAACAGCTAACTACAACCCATCATTTAGTTGTTATTTAAATACAGGTAGACTTCGACGCATGGGTAACCATATTGTACATCCGGCACATTAGCTTGCCGTGCGAATTTTGTCATTCCCTTTAAATAGTAGTGTTTTATAGACATTAAGACGCACATGTATGCGCCTTGAGAGTCAACTCATCAAACAGGTTTTTTGAATCAGGTTTCATTCAGGTTGTCCCAGTTTTTTGTAAAATCAAAATAATCTTACTGGAATCGAGTTGCGTCGTATTTAATTTGTAAATCACATTACATTTGTATAACATACATACAACGTTGGCCCAACGTCTTCGACGTTGGTCCAACATTGTATACATGTTATAGTCCTGGCCCTGCCATAAAGTCCCGTATACATCTCTTTAGGCATAGATTTTGACGGTTGATTTGAATATAGGATACCTCAATATTCTACTAGGTGTTTTTATTCAATTTACAGCGAATCTCAGAAATCGGCCATTTTTCAAGATGGCCGACATTTAGCCAAGGTCAAACTTTAAATTGACATAATTTTCGACAGAATAGGAGCAGCTTCATGCTTTTTGTGTCTACTATAGGGTTTTCAGGTATGCCCGATATAGTGGTGTGGTCAGAAATAACTTTAGACATTGCATTTTGAGTAAAATCCAAAATGGCCGGCATATGGCCAAGGTCGAACATTAAATTGACATCATTTTCCACTGAATAGGAGCAGGTGCATGATTTCGGTGTCTACTATATGGTTTTCAGGTATGCCCGACCCAGTAGTGTGGTCAGAAATTACTTTGGACGTTGCATTGTGGGTAAAATTCAAGATGGCCGCCTTTTGCCAAAGGTCAAATGTCACTTCACACATTGCAATAAAAAGAGAAAATTATATATTTAGTGCTGTAGTAATCACACGAACAGAGATAGAAAAATAACATTATGTATAAGGACTGT
This sequence comes from Flabesymbios commensalis, assembly GCA_964017125.1. NCBI lineage: Eukaryota > Metazoa > Annelida > Polychaeta > Terebellida > Flabelligeridae > Flabesymbios > Flabesymbios commensalis. The sequence goes on along the minus strand of OZ024910.1, from coordinate 49,666,526 downwards.
TATAATATGTCATGAACACATTGTTTCTCGTGTTTTTTGCACTTACAACGCTTTCCGTCACTCATCATTATATCTGCTTCCTTATCATTACAAACCAATTTATTTAGTTATGAAGTCTTGGGTAAGTTAGTAGACCGTTATAACGGATTAGCAGTCAGTTAGTAGACCGTTATAACGGATTAGTAGTCAGTTAGTAGACCGTTATGACGGATTAGCAGTCAGCTAGTAGACCGTTATAACGGATTAGCAGTCAGTTAGTAGACCGTTATAACGGATTAGCAGTCAGCTAGTAGACCGTTATAACGGATTAGTAGTCAGTTAGTAGACCGTTATAACGGATTAGCAGTCCGTTAGTAGATCGTTATGACGGATTAGCAGTCAGCTAGTAGATCGTTCTAAGTTCTAAGTGCACATCCGTGTAATGTTGTTATCTTAATAATACTTACGTATATTTTGTTTTTTTTTACCATACCGAGAATGCACTGGGAACGATCCACGAACTTGTAATGTGACAGATGAGTCGTCGTGTGTCTACGTGACATACAGAAGCACGGCATCATTTCAGTACAGGAAAAGCTTTTAAGCGCTTCCGGCGGGGGCCCTTGTGTAGTGGTAAAATTGTCTGCCTGTCATGACAGAGCATGCGGTTCCATCCCCCGCCCTGATATTCAGAACAAATATTCGTGAGATTTTCTCGGCCCAGTTTAGCCTATATGTAAACATATGAACACAAAAAACGTCCGAGCTGTGTTCTCACAATACTAATATTGCTGTTAATTTATCAAATGTATAGTTGGAGATTATCACCTTGTCACATTTCTTTAATTTCAAGATGAAGAGATGTCAATTAAAGCATCAATAATATTTAGAATGGGAATAGTTTCGAGCATTTGGCACTGGCAATTGCGTTACTGATGATCACTCCGCAATTGTTATTGTGCGGTGTTCTGCAAGGCTCTGTGTTGGGTCCACTTCTTTTTACTATGTATAACTACACTACTCCTCTCAGTTCAATGATAACAGCTACGATTTGTCTTAAGCATCACCCTTTTTGCTGATGACACACAAATATACACATCTTTCGTTACAGAAGATATAACACAGTATTTAATTGTTGTACAAAATTGTATGCTGGCAATCCGGGTCTAGATGAACCAAAACATGCTGAAACTTAATCCTAGCAAGACAGAATTCATGATCATTGGTAATTTAACTCAACGTAAGTCGCTCATATATTCCCAGTTGAACTTCTGAACCAAAATTTTGCCAAAATAGACTCGAGCCATACGAGACCTGGGTGTGGCTTTTGATCCAGCTTTTTCATTCAAGAAACATGTTTCGAATATTTTGTAGATCAGCTTTCTACCATATTCGCGATCTTAGATGCATTCAAATTCTTCTGAATAAAGCCACTGCAATTTCTCTAGCCAATCCTCTAGTGAGCAGTCGCCTTGACTACTGTAATTCGCTGCTGTTTGGTTGTTCCAAAAAATATAAAACACGTTTGCAGCGTGTACAGAATTGCCTTGCCCGAGTAGTGACCAGGTCAAGTAGGCTTTCAGAGTCTAGACCACTGCTCAAATCACTGTATTGGTTGCCTATTGTGAGCCTATACTGAACCTTCTGACATATAAAGCACTATTCATGGATACTCCCTCATATTTCTGTGATTTATTGCGTTTCGAGAAACGCCAACAATTACTGTGATCCGAAAGTACGAAGTTATTACATCTTGGACCGCGGTCAAAAAGAAATTACTGTCATTCATGGTTCGTAGTTGCCGCACCGCGCTTCTGGAATTAATTTCCTTTTGAAATACGGGAAGCAAAATCAGTGACTTTCTTTCGGAAAAAAATAAAAACATATCTTTTTACTTTAGACCTACCACAATAATCTGAGCATCCACCAACCGTCATATGACGAATTCCTTTTCTGACCATGTACCTCCCCAGTGAATACTGATATTAGACCACAGCGCCACGTCACAATATTGTTGAGAGATACTGACGATAGAGAAGTCATAATACTTATACTTAATTAATTTCAATTGAAAGAAAAATGTTAGAGGTCAATACAGCACTTGACTAAAATTGTTTCAATTCGTCTTATGAGCCGACCAAATCAATGTTATTGGAGATGAAATGAATGTTTACACATCAAGATTTGCAACTGTGTGTTCTCTAATTGAACAAATACCTGTAATTTTCACCCACTTGAAGTTGTGGGTCGCGGTAGCGAGACACAACTTCAAGTGGGTGAAAATTTAAATAAGATAAGGATCAATGCTGGCGACATCATCGACAGGTTAAGTGTCTACACGATCCATCAGCACTCCGAAGAGAAAACGATTAAAAAAAATCTCCGTTCAACATTCAGATCACGAAGTGGCCTGGTCAACCGAATCAGCGGGAAGTCTGGCTTTGGGTATTGGATTCCACTCACTGGTGAATGTCATCTGACATAAGCCAATCAGAGCACGGCTCCTAAAATACTTTTTTGCTCACTACATCGATGGAGACATTATAGTAAATTTCAAGACACAGAGTCCAGACAGACATGATTGCATTGCGATCCAAACCTCAATCCATTTATAGAACTGTTGTTCTTGCTACTGCGACTCAAATTGAACTGGGTGGTAATTGCGAACCATTTTATACAATAAGATGGTTAGATTCATATTATGTGTCAGAAGTGTCAAATTTGTGGCCATTTCGATACAATACATTAGCCGACATTTATGATGATTTCAAATTAACAAAAAAACGTTGATCTCCATGGTTTATACAACAATATTTAAGCATTGTAAGGTTTAAAGTATTAACCCTTTCAATCCCGAATTTACCATTGTCATCTTCATCCACCACAAGCCGCGAATTGCTGCCGCAATTCTCAACTTGTAGTGGATGGAGATGATTCGAAGTGGGTGGAAAAGTAAAGAAAATTTCGCATGTATTGGTAAACCAGTTTCATGGAAATTTTCTTTCCAAAACCCCTGGTCGTAGGAAAATTAAAAGTCTGTTTTCAGGAATGTAAAGTGATGCTTTAATGCATCGTGAGGGCTCAAAGGGTTAATCACATGTATAGCCGTTTTTCAGACTTCATCATTTTTTATTTGCCTTTTAAGCGAGAAAAAATAAAGAAGAAATCACCATTCCATTAGCCAGAATAGCATAGAGGAGTTTTCATTCATATTGCTGCACATACCGTCCCCTTGGAGTTATAAAGTGCTAAACTGCCACTTTGTAAAGTGGCAGTTTAGCACCTTATAACTTCAAGGGCACACATATATATAGACCTACGTAGCTTTTTTATCCGCTTCAAGTTGTGGGGCGCGACAGCGAGATACAGTATCAAGTGGGGACAAATCTTAATGGTTAATAACAGCATCCGCGGTGTCTCCTCGAAGCTTATAATGCACCTTATTATAGAGCATTATCATAAGCTCTAATGTGACGCGGTCAACGACGTGTGTCGTGAAATATCGACCAGGGGCCGTATTCTCGCCCAAGTTACGATGTATCGCAGGATTCTGATTGGTCGAGATGACCCCTGACAAGTAAATGACCTCTGGTGATGTACTGGTAAATTACATCCGTGCATTATCACGTCAGATACATCAATAAACAAATATGGATGAGCATCTGTTGTCAGTGATTGATAATACACAGTGGGCATGGAGCTTGCGGTCACAGATTTTACCTTCAGCATTAACAGCTTTTTATAATCTTTATAAAGGTGGTATTTGTTATAATTATTACGCACATTCTATGATATGCTTATCAAAGCGGAAAACCGGAACCGGAAGATATTAAAATTTTAAGCTATAGATATTTATCAAATGACATGGTACTTCCCTCGTCTACATTATCAGAATGTTGTTTCTAATGTGGGTATCGATAGTGGCGTATGTGTGTAGTGAGTGAGTGAATGAATATTGCTTTAAGCGACAGAAGAAGTTCGAAACAGGGACTATCCTTTGAACTGTAGGCCTATACACAACCACGATGGCAAATATCCGGCCCGACCAGGATTCGAATCTGGTACCTCCATGTTACAAGCCCCAGTCGATACGAAAGGGTCATCGGGGTCGGCCGGCGTATATGTGTAGCCAATGGGCATGATATACCTTATCTGTCATTTTTTCAGAAATGTGTGGCAGCCGAGCAAGAAGGTTTCGACCTGAGCTGTGCAGGCATGACCGTCTGCCATTACTCAGAGCGGTCCGATTTAAAGAGTTGTCCAATATAATACATGGTTCAAGGTTGGGGGATTAGGCCCAACCCCAGCAAGGCCGTTGACCCAATGTTGATTTGATGTTGACTCACCGTCACGGCGTCTACGACGCTGGGCCAACATGAAATCAACATTGGTTTAACGTGATATGTTTGCTGGGGTACCATGAGCCAACGTAGGACCCTTGCCACTCGTTAGGTGGCGTGTTATGGTCAGCATCAATCAGTCAATCTGTGGCGGTGATTGTTTTGCGCATTATGAATAACCTCGTGTGTAGGCACCGGAACGGAATGGCCAGCACCAGACACGATATACTGACCAATGTTGTTTAAAGCTTGACCCAGAGTCGTAGACGATGGATCAACATTTAAATTACATTGGCTCAATATATGTCATGTGTTTGTTTCGCAGCAGCCGACGGAAAGGTGAATGGACGACACATAACAGGTTGTCAAGGTTTTCAAACTGAGCTCTCCATCGATGTCTTTTGGAGTGGCCAAATTGTTTGAATACGTTTAAACCAATGACATTGTCAAAAGGGTTTATTTTCTAAAACGCAATAGCCGTATCCATTTATTTCACTAACATATAAATTAATATTTTAATGTTTTTTGTTTTTATTTTACATCAATATAACACTCGTAGAATAACACCTTATTGGTGCCACAGCCCAAAAGTAGCTACAACACACTTTTTATTGCAATAATCCTGCGTCTCCATTCCCCATTGATCCAATGCTTGTTCAATGTTGATCTATCGTCTCCGACGCTATCTCAGCATTGAACCAGCATTGGTTGAATGTATCATGTTTATGGGTCGCTGATCAATTATGGGTCTGCATGCTGACGTAAATGAGTGATCGAGTGAATATTGCTGTCTGTACAATAGTGGCAATTCTGTGAAACGCAGTGACGTCACCGAAAACCATTTTGAAAGGGAACTCGGTGAAAACAAAGTTATATAAGACCCCCTTCCCCATACTTAATTGTATTAGCTATCTCGGTGACAACAATGGAGGTCAAGGCCATTGAGTTTCACAGAATATTGCGACAGAAGGAAGCCCGAAGTCGGGACTATGCCCTACTCTTATCGAATGACTTCAAGGATCATTTTTAGGGCACAGCGCGTACCGTAGACAGCATTGCATACTCCAGGACTTTGAACAGTAAGGAACACTGTACATTCACAACCCCGATGTCAAACATCCGGCCGTCCGGGATTCGAACCGAATATATACCTCGGAGTTTTGACTCACAACTGGACCAAATTAGCGATCGGGACCAGTCAACGCAAATTATGAGCCTTCTACTTTGAAGCAGCTCCTTGGGATGACATCAATTTTCGTTTTTAATTCAGTACTGAAGTAGTGTATCCCACGGATCATGTTTTTATTTTTTTCAGAATTTTCATATTTTTACAAATATTTATGATCAACATTTCTATGAAACCAGAAGTAACCCAAACAAACTATTTGTATACCTGAAGGACGATTGAATGTTTTCACAGCATTGGGCCACATGCTGCAGGTGTGTCCTCCCGTGTCCTGACTATAAGACACCAATTAGCGGCGACTGCTCTGATCTAAAGTGTTGAATATTGCTGACTCGTTTTGTTTACGTGGCAGTATACGACCTGAAAATACAAATATTTCACTCTTTTTCGATGCTTTAAAATTGTTTTTTGACTTTTTCGTATTTTCAGTTAAGATCAGTAGGCTATATAGCTTCATATAAATTAAATTTTCAAAATTGACATTATTGAAAATGTCTCATCCCAAGGGGTCCCTTTAACCTTTGTCCAGACGAGACCAATTCATGTTCAAAACTCTTCGGCAAATCTAACTTGCAACCAATTATTTTTCTTACTTTTTGATCTCTCGATAAAAAAACAGCTAACTACAACCCATCATTTAGTTGTTATTTAAATGCAGGTAGACTTCGACACATGGGTAACCATATTGTACATCAGGCACATTAGCTTGCCGTGCGAATTTTGTCATTCCCTTTTATTTAAATAGTAGTTTTATAAACATTAAGACGCACATGTATGCGCCTTGAGAGTCAACTCATCAAACAGGTTTTTTGAATCAGGTTTCATTCAGGTTGTCCCAGCTTTTTTGTGAAATCAAAATAATCTTACTGAAATCGAGTTGCGTCGTATTTAATTTGTAAATCACATTACATTTGTAAAACATATATACAACGTTGGCCCAACGTCTTCGACGTTGGTCCAACATTGTATACATGTTATAGTCCTGGCCCTGCCATAAAGTCCCGTATACATCTCTTTAGGCATAGATTTTGACGGTTGATTTGAATATGGGATACCTCAATATTCTACTAGGTGTTTTTATTCAATTTACAGCGAATCTCAGAAATCGGCCATTTTCAGAGATGGCCGACATTTAGCCAAGGTCAAACTTTAAATTGACATAATTTTCGACAGAATAGGAGCAGCTTCATGCTTTTTGTGTCTACTATAGGGTTTTCAGGTATGCCAGATATAGTGGTGTGGTCAGAAATAACTTTGGACATTACATTTTGAGTAAAATCCAAAATGGCCGCCATATGGCCAAGGTCAAACATTAAATTGACATCATTTTCCACTGAATAGGAGCAGGTGCATGATTTCGGTGTCTACTATATGGTTTTCAGGTATGCCCGATCTAGTGGTGGGGTTAGAAATTACCTTAGACATTGCATTGTTGGTGAAATCCAAGATGGCCGACATTTGTCCAAGGTCAAACAATATATTGGTATCATTTTGGACATAATAAAAAGCGATTCATGATATTTTTCTCACCCATCGGGTTTGCAGGTATGCGATTATCTCTCTACTATCTTATTTTCATATATGCCCGTCCACGTGGTGTGCTTAGAAAGTATTGCAATTATCGCATTGTGAGTAAAATCCTAGATGGTCGCCAAAATATTAGCTAGAGGGTCATGGTCATACAATAATGTGCTTTGCCAGAATTCAAATAGACCGATGAGCTAGTGACAACGAGACAAACAAAACATTCAGGATTCCAGTGACAAAACCATCCAAAACATACAGGGTTCCAGGTATCGATTCATTTCTCAAATTAGTCTGTACGTCGTATGCACATGATGCATGGTGTAAATCTTTTGTACAAAGCGTAACAGTGAAACAATTACATGATAAAATCTAGAACTACCGAACTCCGAGGCCCGGCTTTAGTCTGTTTGGGTGCAATAGACTAAAATTTGGTTTACTATTTTGTATTGTATATAACTGTATTGGTCTAAATCATGGGCCAGAATCCTAATAGCCAGGATATAATTAGGAAAGAATCAAGGAGACAAGTTAAAATATATCTTCAACGTGTATTCCTCCCACCACCATCGCCGGTGCTGGCCAACATCTGTTAAATACTTGTATTGCCAGTGAATCGGGCTGCCACACGTACACACGATGTAGGCCTACCCACCCAATTCCGGTTAAATGTTGGTCCAGCGTCGCAGCCCATCGCTGGTTCAATGACGGTCAATCGTCTACAATGCTGGCCCGGCACTAATCCAACACTGGGTCTGCTGTAGGCATATAGTTTGCGCAAGCACATCAGCAAACACATGTTATTCACCCAATGCTGTTTCAATGTTGAACTACAGCCTTCTACAGCATTGAAATAGCGATGGGTGATTGTCCCGTCTCCGTTGGGGTACTGCCACATAGCGATGCGGGTGACACTTTCTTACCCCGGCGCCAAAAAGGCCATTTCCCAGATAACACGATACCGAATGGCCCAGTGCTGATGTAATGATTGGCCCCGTCTGCAACGCTGGGCCAACATTATCCCAACCAAAACCCTTTAAGCTCTAATCACAAATATAATCGTGAATATTATTTTTTCTTAACACTTTTAAAAAACGGAACTGTTTGACCTAGCGACCTCAAACGTTATATTCGACATGTTGATAAGGACTGGTGTACAGAATTGTCAAACGTTTCCCACACACAGCACCCCTCTTTCCCCTGAATAGGACACAAACTTAATAGGCTCATGAGATGAGATAAAAATGTACGTCCCGTGAAAATTATTGAACTACAGCACTATTTTAAAGTTGTTTTGTGTACCAGAAAATTGTAAGTAACTGTTACAACTTTATTTTTCTATCCGCGTTTGAACTGCCCGCAACTGATCTCATTAGTATCAATGAAGCTTATATTCAGCCGAGGTAATAATAAGTAATAATTACAGTAATAAAGTAAATATAAACTAACAAACATAAGTAACACGAAGAAATGTTTAGGTGCAGAAGTTTCCGTTTCCGGTAGCGACTTTCATGTCACCCACCGTCACAAGTAGATTAGAAACTACAAACATTCAGTTGCATGACGCTAATCATAGCGACAATACTGATGCTTATGGTTGTCAACACATTCAACTTTGTGTAAGCCTTTTTTGGTAATTTTTCTTCCGATCATGTTACTTTAATGTGGTAGTCTGTATAATTATGTAGCACGCAAAAACTATTTCACGACATATGACAGTTCGCTAGCGACTTTTAAGTCACACACCGCGATAAATAAAGTAAAATCATATATTTTGTGTTATGATATAGTGGTAAAATATAAAGAAGGACAGTAAAATAACATATATTCATGTGAGTACTCATATGTCTGATGGCTGTATAATTATACAGCACACAACTTGACTCAATAACTATTTCATGCGCAATGGCAGCATGTCACTTCACACATTGCAATAAAAAGAGAAAATTATATATTTAGTGCTGTAGTAATCACACGAACAGGGATAGAAAAATAACATTATGTATAAGGACTGTTATAATATGTCATGAACACATTGTTTTCCGTGTTTTTTGCACTTACAACGCTTTCCGTCACTCATCATTACGTCTGCTTCCTTAACATTACAAACCAATTTATTTAGTTATGAAGTCTTTATGGAAGGCGGCTTAACAGACAACCCGTCTGCACGCAGAAATTGTGCGGGCACAATCCCTTCGTCTGTGACGGATCCACTCAGGAGAACATCCTGCTGGGCGAGCACTGGTGTTGAAGTAGCCAGACTGAGGCCACGCTGCTGCAAATTGGTTTTGTTAGCTGCATGGCATTGTCCAAAAGTTTTCGAGTTTCTTTGGTATTCGAATTATAGCTGACATTTCATTTAAGTCGACACATTCAACTCCTCCTGCACGTCTTATCCTTTCCCCCTCTTTTAATGGATAACTCAAAGTACTTGTCGAATTTAACATGCAGACTGGTCCTAGAACTAACTCTAGAACCTGCGGAAAACGACACTTATAATCACTTTTCGAATGTCTGCCTCAAATAATGTAAACACATCATCAGATGCATAATTCCCACACGCATGAGATGCACTACTAGTGAATGTGATCAACCCTATGTGGGGATGTTATCTGAAGTTAAATTGTCATTATATGGCAGACCACACCTTATAAGGGATATCAAAAATTTGCGTTGTCATCTTCTGTGAGAGCAAATACACAATGAAGGTCGGACTGTGAAGATCTTCTATGACTTTCAAATCTGGTGGGAGGCTTGGTTTCAAGAAGTTTTCTAGACCTTCATACATTATTGTAACTGTAACTGAAACCCATATGTTTTTCTGTTGTTAACATGGAAGCGGCAATGCAGTTGGTTGTGCTGATTCTAGATAGCCCATTCAAAGTCCATTGTGCGTACATCTGTAGAATTAACAATATCACTGTTCTCATTGATATCATTCTCTGTGCAAATATCTGCAACATCTTTATTTCAATACTATATAAAGTAGTGATCGAGAAGGCGCGAACTTCATTTGGCCATAAAACTATAGGAGACTGCAGTTCCATGATTTGGCATTGTCTTCTCCGGGGTCCCACGACTCCTTCAGCTCACTACTATCACAAAAAATATCATCAAGTTTGAAATCAACTTTAAGGAACTCATCATTCCATGAAAAAAACTCTCAAGAACCATGCACATTTTCTTGTTTGTTCATGACTTAAAACACATGGATGAATGGGGTTGTATGCCATCATTGTGCACATAATTTATATGCTAAACTGGGCCAGTAGAACCTCCTGCGGATGGTGAGATGAATGAGATGACACTGCCCTCCAGCCACAGGACACAAAATTCGAGCGCCGGTGGTCTAAGGCCGAGCACGGTCTCTTGGTCACAGAGGTTCCCCACAATATTAAATATCTACAAGTGAGCGAGGAGCTAACACTTTGTTTCTTTGAAACTGGAATGCCAGAAGGCGGACGAACCCGCGATTTCCATAGCCATAATCGTGAACACAATGACCCATTTATAGCCATAGGTATCTCTCTATATAGCCATCAGTCGTATCGTCTAAAATATTTTATGACAACGCCACAATGTTGGAATCAACTAAAAACTCTATGGTGGACACCACAATCATCGATGTATCTGAACTCAATGTTTTGTACATTTATTGCTCTTCCATGGCCATCAATCAGCCATTTTGTTTCCATGGTGACATTTGTTTTTTCGGTATGTAAACATTGTCGAAAATTATTTCTAAAAATGACACTATATCAAGCGTATATAACAACCCTATGCTAGACATACAAATCATGAACTTGTTTCTATTCTATCGAAAATTATATCAGGTTAACGTTTGACCTTGAACACATGGCGGGCTTATGGGATTTTTATACACACAATGCAATGTTTAAAGTACTTCCTGACCACAACATGAAGCCGGGAATACCATAAAACACTGTGGTGGACATTAAAATCACGAATCTGTATCTATTCTGTGAAAAATGATGTCCATTTATTGATTGACCTTGAACAAATGGCAGTCATCTTGGGTTTTTTTACCCACAATGCAATGTCTAAAATCTTTTCTGACAACACCACTATGTCCGGCATACCTGAAAACCCCATGATAGACACCAAAAAAACGAATCTGCTTCTATTATGGCGAAAATGATATCAATTTATTGCTTGACCTTGAGCAAATGGCGGTCATCTTGGATTTTTTACCCACAACGCAATGTCTAATATCTTTTTTGACAACACCACTATGTCCGGCATACCTGAAAACCCCATGATAGACACCAAAAACACGAATCTGCGTCTATTATGGCGAAAATGATATCAATTTATTGCTTGACCTTGAACAAATGGCAGTCATCTTGGATTTTTTACCCACAATGCAATGTCTAAGATCTTTTCTGACAACACCACTATGTCCGGCATACCTGAAAACCCCATGATAGACACCAAAAACACGAATCTGCGTCTATTATGGCGAAAATGATATCAATTTATTGCTTGACCTTGAACAAAAGGCGGCCATCTTAGATTTTTTACCCACAATGCAATATCTAAGATATTTTACGACAACACCACAATGTCCGGCATACATGAAAACCCCGGGATAGACACCAAAAACACGAATATGCTTCTATTATGTTGAAAATGATATCAATTTATTGTTTGACCTTGGACTAATGGCGGCCATATTGGATTTTTTACCCACAATGCAACTTCCAAAGTAATTTCTGACCACACTACTAGGTCGTGCATACCTAAAAACCGCATAGTAGACACCGAAATCATGCACCTGCTCTTATTCAGTGGAAAATTATATCAATTCAATGTTTGACCTTGGCCATGTGGCGGCCATCTTGATTTTACCCACAATGCAATATCCAAACTTATTTCTGGCTTCACCACTAGATCGGGCATACCTGAAAACCCTATAGTAGACACAAAAATCATGAAGCTGCTCCTATTCTGTCGAAAATTATGTCAATTTAAAGTTTGACCTTGGCCAAATGGCGGCCATCTTGGAAAATGACCGATTTTGTGAGATTCGCTGTAAATTGAATAAAAACACCTAGTAGAATATTGATGCTAGAGGTATCCTATATTCAAATCAACCGTCAACATCTATGCCTAAAGAGATGCATACGGGACTTAATGGCAGGGCCTGGACTATTATACAAATGTTGTGTGTTTGCTGGGTGGTATCTTGCGACGCGACTGACCTCTGCAGTTTTTTTAACCAGCTGATAGAGAAAGTCGCATCTCGAGGTATTAGGCCCATTCACGGCTTATATTAGCTTGTACCATGGCTAGAAATAAGCGGATCCAAAGAGAGATCTCACTACAGGTAATCATGAAATGAAACCGGTCCGTGTGATGTGCCTTTTTGCTACATCAAGTTACTACATGAATCAAAAGGGAACATCACCGCTCATTGCAGGTTTCTCTGATGGTTCTTTTTCTCGGGTTGATTGAAATATCAGTAACAAAATTCAACACTTTTCTGTGACTTTAATAAAACATAGGTTGTATTATGTTTGCGATGATATTTTTGAAAAATAAAGTTTTGCTTAACCAGTATAGATAGACTTAATTAAACGTTATATACACTATCCGATCATGTACTTGACTAAGATGAAACGGCGTCGTCAGCTTTACCAACTGAAACTTCAGAGAAATCACCATCTCTAAAATATTTGATAGATGTTGTGTAAAAACATCAAACAGGACTCATCCATCAGAATTCTCGCTGTGATTCAAAGAAGGATGGCCGGTAAAAGGCGGAATCGTGTGGCGACCCGGGATTTCTATCAGAAGCAGGATTACAGGCACCACATCGTCCACAAGACAAGCCGTGCTCCTCTATAAATCAGAGCCTAGATACAAGCTCCTGTAACCCTTTAACCACTGAGCGCGACTGTAGAACGCTGTTTATGAAAAAAGCCACCCTCCACAACGTGTTAAGGCTATATATATCTGACTCTTAACACTTAAAGCCCCAAGCATGATTATATTTCTTTTTGGCCTGTTTTATTAACAGGTTAACCTTTTAAGCCCTCACGATACATTAAAGCATCATTTTACATCCCTGAAAAAACACTTAATGTTCCTACAACTAGGGGTTTTAGAATGAATTTCCCATGAAACTGGTAATTTTCTTTAATTTTTCACCTACTTCAAATCATCTTCATTCACTACAAGTCGAGAATTGCGACAGCAATTTGCGGCTTGTAGTGGATGAAAATGACAATCGTAAATTCAGGCTTTAAAGGGTTAAAGCGCAGTTATTTGGAACAAATGTGTATTTAAATATAAAGATTTGCAAATGTTTGATCTCAGATTAAACAAATATGAGTAACTAGTATGAAGGCCTCACTGGCATATTTGAAATTTGGCTGTACGAAAATACCATGAATATACTCATGAGACATACATGATTAAAAGGGACAATTAATATAATATAAATTAACCCTTACAGCGCGGGGATAGACTTTAGCCGTCAGAATCTGACGTCTGCAGACTGACGTCTAAATTCGATCCCCGCACTGTAAGAGTAAAATCATTTCTACTGATCGTAGACCCGTAACATGGTATTCAAATGAATCAGAAAGAGCTAACTGAGAAATTCATGATGATTTCAAAATGAAAAGAGACTCTTTGATCTCCAAAGTTTTCATTAAAAAATTCATCGCCTCAAGGGTTAAAAGCCCAAGTATGTTGATATGTATTAAATCGTCTTAGAATAAAAAAGAACTGATTTTTCACAATTACACCCCCACAAAACTTAACTGTTGATTTCACTACAATCACACATGGTTTTGACCACAGGAAATAGTAATATAGATATTGACAATGTGTAAAGAACTGAATCAGTTAGTTATCAAAATATCAATATTTCTCCCAGTTCCGAATAGCCATACATCTGTAGAAATAAAAAAAAGTTGATTACTGTGTGAATTTAATTAAAAACTGTATTTAACATGATTCTAGCCTGATAAAGAGGAGTTTATGAATATAGAGCCTACTAGCCATCCTAACGCGTTTTGCTGCTGTAGACAACAACACGTGCAACCGTGACGTGCATCAGCACGTTTTGGATTGTAAAAAAATAGGTATCTGCAGAATGGGTGGGGTATTATTGAAGATAGAATTAACCCACCTGTTGACGCAATGCTAGCTCAATGTTGGGCTGCAGTTCACGCCACTTCCCTAACATCAACCCAACCTTGTGATTGACTGCCGGTGCTTTTGTGCCATAAAAACACCGCATAGATCTAAATCTTCCTCCTGGTGGGCATACATTTATATACAATGCCGGTTCGGAGTTGTACCGGCATTGCAGATGGTGGGCCAGCATTGAACCGACATTGAATCGGTATTATGTGTGTACATTGTAGTCACGCATGCCCAGCCAGCAAGATGCAGTGCTGGTGTTGTATGGATGATGGCCAGCACTGGCGACGCTGGCCCAACATTTAACCGACGTCGGGTCGGTGGCAGCGTGTGCTCTGTTGACACACTGATAGCAACATGAAACACTGCTCAGTATTGAACAGCTGTTGGCCGGCACCGGCGACAGTGGAACAGCATTGAACCAGCATTGGGTTAGTCCCAAGCTGACTTGAAGTGGACTCGGGCATCATCCAGAAATTGTGATGAACATAGAATAAAAGCCAAATCACGGCAGAAAAAATCATTCTAAGAAGTTTTTAGTAATGTTAGAACTATGTCAGAATGTCGAGGATTTGCGTGAGGTATATATACAGTATAGTGGGTGGCGGGAAACAGCGATTTGGTCAGGGGGTTCGTTCAACGACCCACGAAGCCTGAAAACCCTTATTCTATTATAGTAAAGATTTTTTACTCACTTGAGGTTGTGCATGGTCCCCGCATGGAGATTTCATTTAATTCAGCGGCTAAATGGTTAACCCCTTTGCTCCTGTGACCGTTTACTGTATACGATTTTTAAGTAAGTTACAAACTTAGCAAAATGCCACGGGAATCGATAAAATATTCTGTGGCACATGCAGCAGCCTCGCATTCTTCTTCATGCTCTGACTCGTCGCTAGATTCTATTGTCAGGTCTTCCTCCTCAACACCTGGCTCATTTTCGTACGGTACGAAATGATAGTGACGTACTAAAGTCATTTTGTTTTCCATTTTAATTTATTTGTTGTTATTTTGGCGCTCTGTCATGTGCCTCGTTTTCGTCCTCAACAGTGTGGCCTCGCTTGTGGTGCCGCCTACCGGGAAATATGTTCACAACTTTTAAAAAGCGTTTCCACGAAATTGGCTGTTCAGTCGGAACGCTCTGGGTTTCCTTTAATCAATCAAATAATACAATTTTGCGGATGTAATTTTTTTGATAGATAGAAATTGTTTTCATCATTTGAAGCTGGGAGTTGCGTCAGCAATTCCAGCTTCAAATGACCAAAAATAGTAACAAACAATTTACTGCCCCGGTGTTTAAAATGCCACTGTCTCTGTGTTAGTATTCATAAAAAATATTAGAATAGCTTGTTCTGTGGAAAATGTTTTGTTCACAGCTGCGTAACTTGAACACAGCTAGCCACAGAAACATCAGGCTTACAACAAACGATGTACACTTTTACAATAATAAATCGTTTACAACAATGTAGTTTTCGCATAAATGCGAAATTGGTAAAAGAAGTGTTACCTGTATTCTCGTTAATACTTTTTTCCAATTTGAAATCATCATAAATGTCTTAGTTAGCTTTTTCTGATTCATTGAATACCTATGTTATGGGTTTCCGGCCATTAGAAATATGTTGATTCTTACAATGTGGGGATCGATTTTAGTCTTCTTTAGACGTCTACAAACGTCAGATTCTGTCGACTAAATTCGGCCCGTGCGCTGTGCGGGTTGAATACATTTTGAAATATGCATTCTTTATATTGCACAGAAACGTATAAATAGGGAATTTACATCAACTTTTAAAATATTTCTTACCTATGTAGAAATCGAACATAATAGGCTGAGGTACTTTTTTTTGGATTTTTTAATTCCTGCTTAAAGGTACACACTTTTGTATGGACAAAACAAAAAATTGCCAGTAAGCTAAATACATCATACTTGATAAATGTAAGTGATGTATTTGAATGTTCAGTTATGATGTATTACTTTGTGATACGTTCTACTGTGCTGAAGAGTTGAACGTATAATGTATTTTAGGCACAGGGTTTGGACTAATTGTTTTAATGTCATATTTAATTGATCCCAGTCAATGCAATACATCATAGAAAATAGACCAAGGTGCAATACCGTCGAGACAGTGGAAATCTATATGTATTAGTTTTTCATGCTCCGTTCTCCGCCCACAGCCTCCACTGTGTTTAATCACGCTGCAAATCACTCCTATTTATCAGTGTTTATACTGTATGATAAAGGCTGATTGTCTCCATTATTACCAGACACATATTTTAATCGACATCCTTCCCATTCACATTTTAACCCTTACACAGCTAAGCACGACAATAGTCTTTTTTAATCCGATTGATTTGCTGATTCATTCACTGTTATTGAGAATGGAATGTGTGCTTAAACATCAAGATTTGCAATCTTTTGATCTCAAATTAAACAAAAAATGATTTATTTGCACCCACTTGAAGTTGAGTTTTCATAAAGTGTAGGAGCGTATATTGTAATTAGCTTCTGCTATTGTACAATCCTCGGTAAATAAATATGTTTATACTAAATGTAGATAACTGTAGTTTTCATATTAGCTTGGCAGTCATCAAAAGTTACTACTCAGTGCAGCCGCTATGTCAAAGGTTGAAAAGAGTAGCTATGTTAAAGATTGAAAAGAGCCGCGATGTTATTTTGTACCTTACTGTGTTTCACTCTTTTTTCTTGATTCTAGGAAAACAAAGTTCACCATATCTCTACGAGCCATGTTTTTTCTCAGTTAATGGATACCTTTAGCTCTTCTAAAATGTCTGGCCGGTTTTGACAAGACCGACAAACAACTGTAGAAGATCTAAATAAAAAATAATGAGTAGGTCTATATCCACACTGTGTTTCTACACATGTGTCATATGTTGTACTCATTAAGTTTGAATATAGTCGTTCAAACTTTTTGTAATCTTAAAGCAGCTTCAATATTATTATCATTATCTTTCTTCAATCGCTATGTCTCACTCAGTTTACAAGTAATCGACTTCAAACCCTGGCACAATGATCCTTAGGTATACAGGTACAAGGGAATCCACTATGTGAACCAATGTCAGTGCAATAATGTACATGTCAGTTGATAGCTCATTTATTTAAAGAATAGAGAGCCGCCATTCACAATGGGTTTTGTTTTTGGGACTCGGTGTTATAGGGTTGGAGTGTACCGGGTTTCTCTACCGCTTTAACCCATCATTAACATTTGATAATTAAGATAATATATCTATTAATGTTTCAATAACGGGCCAGCGTCACAGACAGTGGCCCAGCATTGAATCAACATTATGTGTTTTATATGGACATAGAAAACTTTTAAATGCTACATTTCACTATTAAAAAAAATAGTTCTAAGTACAGAGGAGAAATTGACAAACAGAATGAGAGAGTAGAGACAGAGGAGAGGGGGAATGAATAAATAAATGCATGCAATTTTAGGCCACCTTTGTGCACATATAAGCTAAACAGGGCCAGGAGAACTTTCTGAGGATAGCGGCAAAAGTCTAAGTGGTCGCAAATGGTCGCAAACTGTTGCAATTGGTTGCAAATGGTCGATAAGATCACAAGCGGTCGCGAATGGCCGCAAACAGTCGCAAACGTTCGCAAAAGGTTGGGAACGGCCTCAGACGATCAAGAATGAACACAAATGACTCAAATGTTGCGGATGTCGCTAATGTCGCAAATCTCGCAAAAAAGTTTCAAATGTACTCTCAAAGTGTATTACTGTCACTTGTCACAGTTGTCTCTAGTTATATTTGTTCTCTTTTGATCATGTGCTGTTTTTATTTTTGGAATGGGCGTAAGCTTTCTGTTCTGCCCTGTATAATCTGAGATTTAAATGGTGCAGTAACATTTGATCACGTTTGTCGTAGCCTCACCTACAAGTTGACTGAAAAACTAAGAGCACTGGTGGACTTGTCAAGGCTTGTGTTACATTAGTAACTGTAACGGTAGACAACCAAGATGGACGCTCATATCTAAGACTTGGCTGCGATTATTCAAGTCGATAATAGGTTTATTAAAAGGCATTTTTCGGAAATTAGGGTGAAGTTCACTCTCAATCACCGCCATGTTGATTAACGCTGATTCCCCCAGAAAAACGAATCTAGGAATCCACTGCCCCAGTAATGCTACGGTCCCACGAGGCTTTTTAAGCCTCCCGATGTTCTCGCGATGCACAGATTTCGGCATCGCCAGGGCAGCGCCACCATGCACCAGTGGTTCGGCGAATGATCGGCGACGTACGCGAGTAATCGCCATGCTTCGCCAAGGCATCGGGACATCGATAAAAATTTCAATGCATGCATTGAAATTTTCTCCCAATGTTTCAACGCCAAATACCATCGGCGATGTATCGCCGAACATCGCCGAGCAGTCGGCGAACATTCGGCGATGCACACCAAGGGTAAAAATGTCCCAGACACATCGGCGACACATCTTTAACACATCGGCGACGCATCGGCGATGCTCGTGTAAACATCGGCGATGCATATTCGATGTGATAATATCGCCGATGGTTTGGTGATCCATCGCCTATCCATCGCCGATGCTCGCCGATGTTCCCGAGCTGCTCGGCGAAGCATCGGCGATGTTACGGCGATGCTTCGCTGAGTGTTAGAAATCTCCTTTCTGATTGGTCACCGATGATCACATGAGCATGAGCATGAATGTTGTGTGTGATTGCTATCAGGTATTAACAATATAGGGCGGGGGCCCTTGGGTAGTGGTTAGCACCGCTGCCTTTCATGCCAGAGTTTGGGGTTCGGTTCCCGGTCTCGGCGATTTGAAAGAAACAAAAAATGTTTCTTCCCCTTCCACTTGGGAAAGTCAGTATTGTGGGGAGCCTCCGTGACCGAGAGGTAGCGTGCTCGGCCTCAGACCGCCAGGGTTCGAATCCTGTGTCTGGAGGACAGTGTCATCTCAATCATCTCACCATATTCAGGAGGTTCTCCTGGCCCAGTTTAGCGTATATGTGCACAAAGGTGGCCTAAAGCCCGATTCATTTCATTTTCATTAACAATATAATTTCTAAAACCTGTAAATAAATTGTGTCATGACCTGATCCCAAGGTCAAAATAAGAATATACAATCGAATAAGCAAAATATGTTTTATTTCTCTGAAATCATCCCCGAGCTGCTTAAGTTCGAGGACCTTGAGTAATGCCCAAAGGTGAATCTTTAATATTGTGGGGAGCCTCCGTGACCGAGAGGTAGCGTGCTCGACCTCAGACCGCCAGGGCTCAAGTTTCGAAACCTGCGTCTGGAGGGCAGTGTCATCTCATATGTCACACCATCCTCCTCAAAAGGTTCTCCTGGCCTGGTTTAGCCTATATGTGCATAAAGTGCCCTAAAACCCCATTCATTTCATTTCAAAGATGACTCTGATATAATTATTTAAAATTATTTTTATTTATTCTAATTTCGTGGAATAAATGTTATGCGTAAGGCGATGCGTCATAATCAATAACAGCTGCAAAAAATATTTTATGGCTTTGATTTAAAGTTAGGTGACAAATAAAAGAGGATAATCAAATGTAGGCTTTATTGAAATATTCACGAACTGCATTAAATTCCATGCGAAATCGGTTTTCTATTTAAAACATTATTGTTATAGAGGATTGCCACAGCATTGTTTGTGTGAAGTACGTGAATATATTGTCTTATATGGTAATACATGTTATTACAAAACTGTGCATATAATATGTCATGTGCAACGACTAAGGGTATGGTACTGGTCTGTCGTCTCCTGTGAGTGGCTCTGGGGGATAAAGCATTAATATTGTAAGTTTTGCCTCATTGACCTTCAATAACGGTAATTAAAGTGTGTTGTTCTCCACACATTAAGGTGGATAAGCAAACATATTAACGCCGCCAACTGACACGCCTCCCAGAAGAGAGAGATGTTGTTTTAATGTTGGCAAGACTTCTGCAATATTAGCCCAGTCAAGAGAACTAATATTAATCATCATGGTATATTATTATGCATTTGACCTGATATATAATTGACAAAATACAATATTTATAATGAAATATTATTTTATAAGATTGGTGGTATAGCTGAAATTTATGTGAATAATCTAGCAAAAATAGAACAGTGTAATATAAAGGTATTAGACTATTATATATTACTTGACCATCTATATATCTATTACTATTACTTTTATTTTTTCGCGATCTATTACCATTACTATAATAGTGAGATTGCTGCTATTACCTATTACTATTACATATTACTATTACCCCATCCCTGTCCTCAACAAGGCTCATACCATCGCCATGACGTCGTCAAGACATCGCCACGACATCATCAAGACATCACCATTACACCCCGACGCATCGCCGAAGGATTACCGACCGTCGCCGATACTTAAAGTACATCGTTAATGGTTAGCCGATGCAGCGCCGATTAATCCCTGAATATTCCCCGATGCATCGCCGAATATTCGGCGATGCATCGGTGATGCTTCCCCGAAGGTTCATCAATACATCGCGTGTGAGTTTTCTCGTGGGACCACACGTTCGACATCGGCACCCATCGCCACCAGAACACGTCTTTTTCATCGCCAGTACATCGCCAGACATTTTGGCCCTCGTGGGACCGTAGCATAAAGTTTATCACAGATATCCACGGATGGGGCTAGCCAAACTCCCAATTGTCAGAAACCCACTCCGGCACTCAACAGAGTCTGCAGAATACAATCAGAAACTGACATTCAGGGGAGAGCGAGACAATGATTCAATGCTGGGACAGCGGCAGAGACGTTGTGCCAGTATTGAACCAATGTCTCGCGTCTCTCGCTGAGGGAGGACCACAATTTCGGGTTATTTTAGTCGGACTCAGTCGCGATCGGTCTGGTGTCGGCCTATTATCTGTAGTGCGCTAGCTGTCATCGGAATCTCTCCGGCCTGAGTCTGAGGTGAGCGTGGCTGTCACTTGGACACTTTGTAAACACCCACCAATAATGTAACCCCATTACTGGAGCCTTATTGTGCGCTACTGCTCTGCTATGCAAAGTCAAGAGGCAGTTGATTCATTGTCTGTTTTTACACCACTCTATTGGTCAAATGTTATTATTATTATTATCATTCACCATATACAAAGTCATACATACATTCATCATACATTCAACTTACTTTCTCTCTTGCTGTCAAGAAAGCCCACCTTCAGCTATCAACGTGTATGCCACCGGCAGTTCGGGCGTGTCTGGCCTCACCGGGCAAGATGAGAAAGTCAGGTTATGTTTCAACGCGTTTGACGCAGGGATCTATCAAAATTGAATTAACCCTTTCATCGCTAACACGACTACAGTCGTCTGTCATCCGTTTTATAAACCATTTTAATCGCAGTTATTGGAAACGAAATGTTTGTTCAACGCATTCCATACGGTGCCCGAGATATATCTCGCACAAATTGCAACAGAATGTCTTTCAACGGGGTCTCTTCCAGGTCTGTAGTCTCACATAAAAAAAATACTCCTATAGGGAAAGGATAACTTTTTTAGACAGTGGTGCCTAGAACGACATCCTTGATACCTTGATACCAGAAGACGATTCTGCGCCACAGAGTTAGTTAGAAACGCCATATGACATGTAGGCTAACTATGTGTCTATAGTTATAAAAAAAATGTATTTCACTATTTCCACTAGTGGTCATTTTTTACCTTGATAGTTTTAAGGTCAGAGAAAAAGGTTTTCAATGTTACTGATAGCTAGAATGACATTATTCACACCAGAAAAAAACTTGGCGCTTCGAAGTTATACCTCAGTCACACATACACGACGCACAGCCCACGCTGTGTGTGACAAAAATTAGAGCAGTTCATCATTGTGCGTCCATGAAGTGCCAGCGAGGTTAAGACGAATATACAGCGTGCTTTAGACAAATCAGGTGTATAAATCAGCGAATACACAGCGTTTCGACACTGCGTTGTGCGTTAGCACGGCGACAAAGTTACCGAATACACCGCGCACGAATACACATCGCCAGCGCGAGGCACGAATACGTCAGAAAGCATTCAACACGCCCCATATACGTCATAATGTTCGCTGGACATGCGTTAGGGGAGCACGTTTGATGAGCGTTAAATGCGCCGTCAGTGCCGAGATTTTTGCGGTTTTTTCTGACCGTAAGGCACAGTCACACATAGTCGACGCACTACCCACGCACTGAAATTTGATTATTTTTTGCCAGAGCGTCTTTTGTGCGTCGGTCGTGCGTCAGCACTCGTTACTGGTTCGTGGAGGGCGCTGCATTAACGCTACGCATATTTTTGTGCGCAGTTTAATCGCCAAAGAATGTTGGGTATGTTTAAAATATTGAACGCATATGAACGCCGGCAACACGTAGGGCGCGCTAGAACAACGTTATATCAACGCCAAATACTTTGCTTTGTATCAAATGGCTGCTCGTTGAGGGCGCCGGGCAGTCGCAGGCAACATGCTTGCCCTGCGCTGCATGAGCGCTCAAAGCATGCGCTGGGCACACGCCCACAGTTCGCCCAGCGCTTGAGCAATAGGCTGTGACTATGTTATTTCTGCAGCTTAACCCTTAGAGCCCTGAATAACGACATTTTATTTTTATTCATTTGATGTTGTTTTCACACGCTACACGACTTCAAGTGCAGAATTTGTTTTTAATTTGTAGAAATTATGTCAAAACATATAATGTTTAATGCGCACTGTATGCGTCCAACGCGCTAGCAAAGCGCTGTTCATTCGCCATTTGCGTTGAAAACACGCTGTGCATTCGCTACCAGCTTGCGACGTTTTTCCCAATCTGGACTCAAATTGTTTTTTTTAAATTTTTTTTGTGCGTGGACTAAGCGTCGTTTATGTGTGACTGGGACAAACCTCGGTCAACGGAAACACAACGAATTTAGAGTGTGTGCTCTATTTGTGCCCAGCGTTAGATTAGCGCTGGTCTGATATTCTTCTGGCGTCTACGTTCAGACGTGAAAAAATTCTTACATTTTCAAACATGCAGAAAATGTGCGCAGAGGTTGACGCACACGATAAATGAATAACGTTCATCCGACGTTCTCATCAAATCATCAACGAATTTTGACGCACGCCCAGCGAATCACAACGCACTAACCAAAATTCTTCATTTTTTGATGCGCTGGACTTGCGTGATGGTATGTGTGACTGGGCCTTTAGTCAGAAACGACATATCACATGTAACTGTATGACAACTAAAACACATTGTATTTCACTAATAGGCCTACCGTTGATGATCATTTTTGACTTTCAGGTGGTAATTTTAGGCCCAGAAAAGGGTTCCACACCACACAATTAGTCAGAAATGACATATTACACTTGATTATCAGATTCTTAATATTTTTTTTTTTCAAATAGCCGCTGGCGGCCATCTTGGATTGGCTATAAAAAGGGATAGTCAGGTCAAATTTATGCTCTGACACCCTAATTTCTAGCTTATGGGTCCGTACTAGTCTATAGTCGATTTGCAATAAATTTAAAATGACACCAAAAAATACGAAATATTTCTCTAAACCTCAAAAAAAATATTTCCCATTCATCTACTGTCCAGTAGCTCATTAGGAGTTACATTTCCTATATAATCCAAATTCAGATACTATTGTGTACTGAGATTATGACTGTCAAATGAGAATAAATTACTTTCTGTTTCTCGGCACGCAGCAGATGCTGATGAGCTTGATGTAAATCATCAGCGCTGATTGTCCAGGGATTCAGATGATCCATAATACAAACATCAAACACACGACGTTAAACAAATGTTGGCTAAATGTTGTTTCAACGTCGTAGACTGTGGGCCAGCATTAAGCAAGCATTGGCTCAATGTCTAGAGTTTACTAGAATTGCCGTCAAGTGTGATCCGCGTGCACAAACTGCGCATCCTACCGTGATCTTGCATAATAAATAAGGTATATGGATCTAATGCTGGCTTAATGGCGGGCCGATGACGCAAACGGTTCGCCAACATTAAGCCAGCAATGGGTGAACGTCTCATGATTGCTAGGATATAATCGTATTGTGTCTTACATGTTCCGAAAACAAAATATGCTGGCTCAATGCTGACGCGATCCACAACTTCAAGTGAGTGAAAATTATTCAGATTTGACAAAATGGAGGTCAACTCTTTTCAAATCTTTCAGGTTGATGTCACATTTTATCTTTAACATATTTAATATGTGGTACTTAATGTGCTAATAAAAAATGAAAACCCCAATATATGCGACACCGGCGGTTAAAGGGTTAAGCTGAGATCAGTAGGCCCACTTGATGATAGATTAGCATGTTTGATTACGCAAATCTTCAACGATCAAGTGATGGCATTGTGCGACAGTAATATGCAATGATCCAAAATTGATTGGACACGATGATTAGGAAAAGATGAATGATAACACAATGCTGGTTTGGTAGTGGGCCAACGTCGCAGAGGGTTGGTCAATCTCAAACCAAAATTCGCTCAACGTTTGCAGGGTTGTTTGAGAATGACCTGTTGGTGACCTTGAACCTCATTGTAATCCTTTAGAATAAACACGTCACTGTACTGTTAGCCTCATTAATGAAACCATGTGGAAAAAACGGAAATGTTTTTTGTGGACCAAGATTATGAGTAAAATTATATTGAGCATAAAATGTTATAATATAAGAACAATAATATTTAAACTGATCATAGTATTTCTATGTCTACGCTTAATCTTCGGTAATGCTCGTTAGGTTCGTTGTTAAAAAAAATGAAATGAATCGGGCTTTAGGCCACTTTTGTGCACATACATGCTAAAATAATTAGGTTCGAGCAGGTTATATTAGTATAGCGATATTTTTGTATTTTATCTTCTGTAATCAGGTGGTAGTTAAATGACAAACGTATTCTGATAATGGGATAAGGAAAGCGTAATTATCATATTCCCTTAGACACGAGACGTTGATCCAATGCTGGGTTTATGTTGGGCCACCGTCTACGACGCCCCAGCATTGGATCGACGTCTCGTGCCCGCTGGGTTTGAAATAAAGGCGATCTCGTCTCATGGGGTGTATAGTATTTCAGAACTAGAAAGAACGCTGGCGTTTCATGTTTTTTAATATTATGCTCCCCGACCGGAATTAGCAGTGTAATGGACAGTTGCCAACGACGAAGAAAACGTTATCTACACTAATAAAATAACATAAAACCTCAACCACGTGCTTGTTTGTTCTACTATGACGGCGTGATATAACAAATCCAGCAAAACGTTGGTCTTGTGTGGCGGAGACCATCAGGGAGATATAATGCACATGCATTTGTAGGCATTCACATGGGTTAGAAAGGACGTGCGCGATGTTGTCATTTTCAAAGATGTAGAATCTGCCTTGGGCATTTTTTAAAAGTGTAAAAAGTGAAGTGAAATAATTATAAAAAGTATGAAAAGTGAAGTGAAATAATTTTAAAAAGTGTAAAAATTGACAATTTTATGTGACAGAAAGTGAAAGTAAAATATATGGTTTATGTCATAGATCTATGGTTTATGTTCCCTCTTCCCTGAAGTGAATTACTAAACTATGCTTATAAAATATGACTTGAGAAGAAATAGTTTTACGAAAAGTGAAGAATGAGGCTGAAAAACTGATACAAAATGAAGTGCGACATAGGCCTACAGGTATAATGGCCATAACTTCCAAGACCCATGTGGAGGCATATTTGTCATGGCCTTCTCCCTAACACGGCATGGCCATGGCAGGCTGTCTAAGTCAATAATAATGCCCGGCAACAATGACAGCCCTACATTGTACACAACATATCACACTAGAGCCGTCTACCGAAAAAAATGTAGCAGTCTGTTTTGAGTCTTAACCCTTGTAGCGCGGGGATCGACTTTAGTCGTCAAAAGCTGACGTCTGTAGACGTTAGATTCTGACGACTAAAGTCGATCACCGCACTGTAATAGTGAAAAATATTTGTATTGGTCGTAAACCCATAACATAGATATTCAAATAAATCGGGAAGAGCTAACTATGACATGATGGTTTCAAACTGATAAAAATCCTTTGGTTTGCATGTTTTTTATAAAAAAAATCAGCGCTTTAGAGGTAAAGCGCTATTCAGGTCTATAATCATTTCAAGTCTTTTTATTTAACCTTCAAACAAGAAAATTTGAAGGAAAAATGAGAGATAAAATTGCTGTTGCAATTGGTTGCAAATGGTCGATAAGATCACAAGCGGTCGCGAATGGCCGCAAACAGTCGCAAACGTTCGCAAAAGGTTGGGAACGGCCTCAGACGATCAAGAATGAACACAAATGACTCAAATGTTGCGGATGTCGCTAATGTCGCAAATCTCGCAAAAAAGTTTCAAATGTACTCTCAAAGTGTATTACTGTCACTTGTCACAGTTGTCTCTAGTTATATTTGTTCTCTTTTGATCATGTGCTGTTTTTATTTTTGGAATGGGCGTAAGCTTTCTGTTCTGCCCTGTATAATCTGAGATTTAAATGGTGCAGTAACATTTGATCACGTTTGTCGTAGCCTCACCTACAAGTTGACTGAAAAACTAAGAGCACTGGTGGACTTGTCAAGGCTTGTGTTACATTAGTAACTGTAACGGTAGACAACCAAGATGGACGCTCATATCTAAGACTTGGCTGCGATTATTCAAGTCGATAATAGGTTTATTAAAAGGCATTTTTCGGAAATTAGGGTGAAGTTCACTCTCAATCACCGCCATGTTGATTAACGCTGATTCCCCCAGAAAAACGAATCTAGGAATCCACTGCCCCAGTAATGCTACGGTCCCACGAGGCTTTTTAAGCCTCCCGATGTTCTCGCGATGCACAGATTTCGGCATCGCCAGGGCAGCGCCACCATGCACCAGTGGTTCGGCGAATGATCGGCGACGTACGCGAGTAATCGCCATGCTTCGCCAAGGCATCGGGACATCGATAAAAATTTCAATGCATGCATTGAAATTTTCTCCCAATGTTTCAACGCCAAATACCATCGGCGATGTATCGCCGAACATCGCCGAGCAGTCGGCGAACATTCGGCGATGCACACCAAGGGTAAAAATGTCCCAGACACATCGGCGACACATCTTTAACACATCGGCGACGCATCGGCGATGCTCGTGTAAACATCGGCGATGCATATTCGATGTGATAATATCGCCGATGGTTTGGTGATCCATCGCCTATCCATCGCCGATGCTCGCCGATGTTCCCGAGCTGCTCGGCGAAGCATCGGCGATGTTACGGCGATGCTTCGCTGAGTGTTAGAAATCTCCTTTCTGATTGGTCACCGATGATCACATGAGCATGAGCATGAATGTTGTGTGTGATTGCTATCAGGTATTAACAATATAGGGCGGGGGCCCTTGGGTAGTGGTTAGCACCGCTGCCTTTCATGCCAGAGTTTGGGGTTCGGTTCCCGGTCTCGGCGATTTGAAAGAAACAAAAAATGTTTCTTCCCCTTCCACTTGGGAAAGTCAGTATTGTGGGGAGCCTCCGTGACCGAGAGGTAGCGTGCTCGGCCTCAGACCGCCAGGGTTCGAATCCTGTGTCTGGAGGACAGTGTCATCTCAATCATCTCACCATATTCAGGAGGTTCTCCTGGCCCAGTTTAGCGTATATGTGCACAAAGGTGGCCTAAAGCCCGATTCATTTCATTTTCATTAACAATATAATTTCTAAAACCTGTAAATAAATTGTGTCATGACCTGATCCCAAGGTCAAAATAAGAATATACAATCGAATAAGCAAAATATGTTTTATTTCTCTGAAATCATCCCCGAGCTGCTTAAGTTCGAGGACCTTGAGTAATGCCCAAAGGTGAATCTTTAATATTGTGGGGAGCCTCCGTGACCGAGAGGTAGCGTGCTCGACCTCAGACCGCCAGGGCTCAAGTTTCGAAACCTGCGTCTGGAGGGCAGTGTCATCTCATATGTCACACCATCCTCCTCAAAAGGTTCTCCTGGCCTGGTTTAGCCTATATGTGCATAAAGTGCCCTAAAACCCCATTCATTTCATTTCAAAGATGACTCTGATATAATTATTTAAAATTATTTTTATTTATTCTAATTTCGTGGAATAAATGTTATGCGTAAGGCGATGCGTCATAATCAATAACAGCTGCAAAAAATATTTTATGGCTTTGATTTAAAGTTAGGTGACAAATAAAAGAGGATAATCAAATGTAGGCTTTATTGAAATATTCACGAACTGCATTAAATTCCATGCGAAATCGGTTTTCTATTTAAAACATTATTGTTATAGAGGATTGCCACAGCATTGTTTGTGTGAAGTACGTGAATATATTGTCTTATATGGTAATACATGTTATTACAAAACTGTGCATATAATATGTCATGTGCAACGACTAAGGGTATGGTACTGGTCTGTCGTCTCCTGTGAGTGGCTCTGGGGGATAAAGCATTAATATTGTAAGTTTTGCCTCATTGACCTTCAATAACGGTAATTAAAGTGTGTTGTTCTCCACACATTAAGGTGGATAAGCAAACATATTAACGCCGCCAACTGACACGCCTCCCAGAAGAGAGAGATGTTGTTTTAATGTTGGCAAGACTTCTGCAATATTAGCCCAGTCAAGAGAACTAATATTAATCATCATGGTATATTATTATGCATTTGACCTGATATATAATTGACAAAATACAATATTTATAATGAAATATTATTTTATAAGATTGGTGGTATAGCTGAAATTTATGTGAATAATCTAGCAAAAATAGAACAGTGTAATATAAAGGTATTAGACTATTATATATTACTTGACCATCTATATATCTATTACTATTACTTTTATTTTTTCGCGATCTATTACCATTACTATAATAGTGAGATTGCTGCTATTACCTATTACTATTACATATTACTATTACCCCATCCCTGTCCTCAACAAGGCTCATACCATCGCCATGACGTCGTCAAGACATCGCCACGACATCATCAAGACATCACCATTACACCCCGACGCATCGCCGAAGGATTACCGACCGTCGCCGATACTTAAAGTACATCGTTAATGGTTAGCCGATGCAGCGCCGATTAATCCCTGAATATTCCCCGATGCATCGCCGAATATTCGGCGATGCATCGGTGATGCTTCCCCGAAGGTTCATCAATACATCGCGTGTGAGTTTTCTCGTGGGACCACACGTTCGACATCGGCACCCATCGCCACCAGAACACGTCTTTTTCATCGCCAGTACATCGCCAGACATTTTGGCCCTCGTGGGACCGTAGCATAAAGTTTATCACAGATATCCACGGATGGGGCTAGCCAAACTCCCAATTGTCAGAAACCCACTCCGGCACTCAACAGAGTCTGCAGAATACAATCAGAAACTGACATTCAGGGGAGAGCGAGACAATGATTCAATGCTGGGACAGCGGCAGAGACGTTGTGCCAGTATTGAACCAATGTCTCGCGTCTCTCGCTGAGGGAGGACCACAATTTCGGGTTATTTTAGTCGGACTCAGTCGCGATCGGTCTGGTGTCGGCCTATTATCTGTAGTGCGCTAGCTGTCATCGGAATCTCTCCGGCCTGAGTCTGAGGTGAGCGTGGCTGTCACTTGGACACTTTGTAAACACCCACCAATAATGTAACCCCATTACTGGAGCCTTATTGTGCGCTACTGCTCTGCTATGCAAAGTCAAGAGGCAGTTGATTCATTGTCTGTTTTTACACCACTCTATTGGTCAAATGTTATTATTATTATTATCATTCACCATATACAAAGTCATACATACATTCATCATACATTCAACTTACTTTCTCTCTTGCTGTCAAGAAAGCCCACCTTCAGCTATCAACGTGTATGCCACCGGCAGTTCGGGCGTGTCTGGCCTCACCGGGCAAGATGAGAAAGTCAGGTTATGTTTCAACGCGTTTGACGCAGGGATCTATCAAAATTGAATTAACCCTTTCATCGCTAACACGACTACAGTCGTCTGTCATCCGTTTTATAAACCATTTTAATCGCAGTTATTGGAAACGAAATGTTTGTTCAACGCATTCCATACGGTGCCCGAGATATATCTCGCACAAATTGCAACAGAATGTCTTTCAACGGGGTCTCTTCCAGGTCTGTAGTCTCACATAAAAAAAATACTCCTATAGGGAAAGGATAACTTTTTTAGACAGTGGTGCCTAGAACGACATCCTTGATACCTTGATACCAGAAGACGATTCTGCGCCACAGAGTTAGTTAGAAACGCCATATGACATGTAGGCTAACTATGTGTCTATAGTTATAAAAAAAATGTATTTCACTATTTCCACTAGTGGTCATTTTTTACCTTGATAGTTTTAAGGTCAGAGAAAAAGGTTTTCAATGTTACTGATAGCTAGAATGACATTATTCACACCAGAAAAAAACTTGGCGCTTCGAAGTTATACCTCAGTCACACATACACGACGCACAGCCCACGCTGTGTGTGACAAAAATTAGAGCAGTTCATCATTGTGCGTCCATGAAGTGCCAGCGAGGTTAAGACGAATATACAGCGTGCTTTAGACAAATCAGGTGTATAAATCAGCGAATACACAGCGTTTCGACACTGCGTTGTGCGTTAGCACGGCGACAAAGTTACCGAATACACCGCGCACGAATACACATCGCCAGCGCGAGGCACGAATACGTCAGAAAGCATTCAACACGCCCCATATACGTCATAATGTTCGCTGGACATGCGTTAGGGGAGCACGTTTGATGAGCGTTAAATGCGCCGTCAGTGCCGAGATTTTTGCGGTTTTTTCTGACCGTAAGGCACAGTCACACATAGTCGACGCACTACCCACGCACTGAAATTTGATTATTTTTTGCCAGAGCGTCTTTTGTGCGTCGGTCGTGCGTCAGCACTCGTTACTGGTTCGTGGAGGGCGCTGCATTAACGCTACGCATATTTTTGTGCGCAGTTTAATCGCCAAAGAATGTTGGGTATGTTTAAAATATTGAACGCATATGAACGCCGGCAACACGTAGGGCGCGCTAGAACAACGTTATATCAACGCCAAATACTTTGCTTTGTATCAAATGGCTGCTCGTTGAGGGCGCCGGGCAGTCGCAGGCAACATGCTTGCCCTGCGCTGCATGAGCGCTCAAAGCATGCGCTGGGCACACGC
Source organism: Flabesymbios commensalis (assembly GCA_964017125.1). Classification (NCBI taxonomy): domain Eukaryota; kingdom Metazoa; phylum Annelida; class Polychaeta; order Terebellida; family Flabelligeridae; genus Flabesymbios; species Flabesymbios commensalis. The sequence goes on along the minus strand of OZ024910.1, from coordinate 49,635,210 downwards.
CCACAGTTCGCCCAGCGCTTGAGCAATAGGCTGTGACTATGTTATTTCTGCAGCTTAACCCTTAGAGCCCTGAATAACGACATTTTATTTTTATTCATTTGATGTTGTTTTCACACGCTACACGACTTCAAGTGCAGAATTTGTTTTTAATTTGTAGAAATTATGTCAAAACATATAATGTTTAATGCGCACTGTATGCGTCCAACGCGCTAGCAAAGCGCTGTTCATTCGCCATTTGCGTTGAAAACACGCTGTGCATTCGCTACCAGCTTGCGACGTTTTTCCCAATCTGGACTCAAATTGTTTTTTTTAAATTTTTTTTGTGCGTGGACTAAGCGTCGTTTATGTGTGACTGGGACAAACCTCGGTCAACGGAAACACAACGAATTTAGAGTGTGTGCTCTATTTGTGCCCAGCGTTAGATTAGCGCTGGTCTGATATTCTTCTGGCGTCTACGTTCAGACGTGAAAAAATTCTTACATTTTCAAACATGCAGAAAATGTGCGCAGAGGTTGACGCACACGATAAATGAATAACGTTCATCCGACGTTCTCATCAAATCATCAACGAATTTTGACGCACGCCCAGCGAATCACAACGCACTAACCAAAATTCTTCATTTTTTGATGCGCTGGACTTGCGTGATGGTATGTGTGACTGGGCCTTTAGTCAGAAACGACATATCACATGTAACTGTATGACAACTAAAACACATTGTATTTCACTAATAGGCCTACCGTTGATGATCATTTTTGACTTTCAGGTGGTAATTTTAGGCCCAGAAAAGGGTTCCACACCACACAATTAGTCAGAAATGACATATTACACTTGATTATCAGATTCTTAATATTTTTTTTTTCAAATAGCCGCTGGCGGCCATCTTGGATTGGCTATAAAAAGGGATAGTCAGGTCAAATTTATGCTCTGACACCCTAATTTCTAGCTTATGGGTCCGTACTAGTCTATAGTCGATTTGCAATAAATTTAAAATGACACCAAAAAATACGAAATATTTCTCTAAACCTCAAAAAAAATATTTCCCATTCATCTACTGTCCAGTAGCTCATTAGGAGTTACATTTCCTATATAATCCAAATTCAGATACTATTGTGTACTGAGATTATGACTGTCAAATGAGAATAAATTACTTTCTGTTTCTCGGCACGCAGCAGATGCTGATGAGCTTGATGTAAATCATCAGCGCTGATTGTCCAGGGATTCAGATGATCCATAATACAAACATCAAACACACGACGTTAAGCAAATGTTGGCTAAATGTTGTTTCAACGTCGTAGACTGTGGGCCAGCATTAAGCAAGCATTGGCTCAATGTCTAGAGTTTACTAGAATTGCCGTCAAGTGTGATCCGCGTGCACAAACTGCGCATCCTACCGTGATCTTGCATAATAAATAAGGTATATGGATCTAATGCTGGCTTAATGGCGGGCCGATGACGCAAACGGTTCGCCAACATTAAGCCAGCAATGGGTGAACGTCTCATGATTGCTAGGATATAATCGTATTGTGTCTTACATGTTCCGAAAACAAAATATGCTGGCTCAATGCTGACGCGATCCACAACTTCAAGTGAGTGAAAATTATTCAGATTTGACAAAATGGAGGTCAACTCTTTTCAAATCTTTCAGGTTGATGTCACATTTTATCTTTAACATATTTAATATGTGGTACTTAATGTGCTAATAAAAAATGAAAACCCCAATATATGCGACACCGGCGGTTAAAGGGTTAAGCTGAGATCAGTAGGCCCACTTGATGATAGATTAGCATGTTTGATTACGCAAATCTTCAACGATCAAGTGATGGCATTGTGCGACAGTAATATGCAATGATCCAAAATTGATTGGACACGATGATTAGGAAAAGATGAATGATAACACAATGCTGGTTTGGTAGTGGGCCAACGTCGCAGAGGGTTGGTCAATCTCAAACCAAAATTCGCTCAACGTTTGCAGGGTTGTTTGAGAATGACCTGTTGGTGACCTTGAACCTCATTGTAATCCTTTAGAATAAACACGTCACTGTACTGTTAGCCTCATTAATGAAACCATGTGGAAAAAACGGAAATGTTTTTTGTGGACCAAGATTATGAGTAAAATTATATTGAGCATAAAATGTTATAATATAAGAACAATAATATTTAAACTGATCATAGTATTTCTATGTCTACGCTTAATCTTCGGTAATGCTCGTTAGGTTCGTTGTTAAAAAAAATGAAATGAATCGGGCTTTAGGCCACTTTTGTGCACATACATGCTAAAATAATTAGGTTCGAGCAGGTTATATTAGTATAGCGATATTTTTGTATTTTATCTTCTGTAATCAGGTGGTAGTTAAATGACAAACGTATTCTGATAATGGGATAAGGAAAGCGTAATTATCATATTCCCTTAGACACGAGACGTTGATCCAATGCTGGGTTTATGTTGGGCCACCGTCTACGACGCCCCAGCATTGGATCGACGTCTCGTGCCCGCTGGGTTTGAAATAAAGGCGATCTCGTCTCATGGGGTGTATAGTATTTCAGAACTAGAAAGAACGCTGGCGTTTCATGTTTTTTAATATTATGCTCCCCGACCGGAATTAGCAGTGTAATGGACAGTTGCCAACGACGAAGAAAACGTTATCTACACTAATAAAATAACATAAAACCTCAACCACGTGCTTGTTTGTTCTACTATGACGGCGTGATATAACAAATCCAGCAAAACGTTGGTCTTGTGTGGCGGAGACCATCAGGGAGATATAATGCACATGCATTTGTAGGCATTCACATGGGTTAGAAAGGACGTGCGCGATGTTGTCATTTTCAAAGATGTAGAATCTGCCTTGGGCATTTTTTAAAAGTGTAAAAAGTGAAGTGAAATAATTATAAAAAGTATGAAAAGTGAAGTGAAATAATTTTAAAAAGTGTAAAAATTGACAATTTTATGTGACAGAAAGTGAAAGTAAAATATATGGTTTATGTCATAGATCTATGGTTTATGTTCCCTCTTCCCTGAAGTGAATTACTAAACTATGCTTATAAAATATGACTTGAGAAGAAATAGTTTTACGAAAAGTGAAGAATGAGGCTGAAAAACTGATACAAAATGAAGTGCGACATAGGCCTACAGGTATAATGGCCATAACTTCCAAGACCCATGTGGAGGCATATTTGTCATGGCCTTCTCCCTAACACGGCATGGCCATGGCAGGCTGTCTAAGTCAATAATAATGCCCGGCAACAATGACAGCCCTACATTGTACACAACATATCACACTAGAGCCGTCTACCGAAAAAAATGTAGCAGTCTGTTTTGAGTCTTAACCCTTGTAGCGCGGGGATCGACTTTAGTCGTCAAAAGCTGACGTCTGTAGACGTTAGATTCTGACGACTAAAGTCGATCACCGCACTGTAATAGTGAAAAATATTTGTATTGGTCGTAAACCCATAACATAGATATTCAAATAAATCGGGAAGAGCTAACTATGACATGATGGTTTCAAACTGATAAAAATCCTTTGGTTTGCATGTTTTTTATAAAAAAAATCAGCGCTTTAGAGGTAAAGCGCTATTCAGGTCTATAATCATTTCAAGTCTTTTTATTTAACCTTCAAACAAGAAAATTTGAAGGAAAAATGAGAGATAAAATTGCTAGATTGTCCTATGCTTTGATTCAAATTGGCCATAAAGTAAGTCCTTTTCTCCCACTTGAAGTTGTGGGTCGCGGTAGCGAGACACAACTTCAAGTGGGAGAAAAATCAAGTTATATAGCTTAGAGCTTTAACGTTTAAGCGACGAGAAAGAAAGTTTTAGGTGCTTAGGCCCGGTACAGCCATTTTTATCTCAGTATTGTCGCCAGAGCTTGAAATGTCATCAAGGTACGATATTATTATCCCTTTTAACATAATTCATTGTCGGAAATGTTTAAACATCGCTTCATCGTCACTAGTTTCCAGTTTGTATTGCTACCCTGGTGGATACAGCTTGGCAGACTGGATTTGTCATTGTTATTCCATCAGGAGAAGCTTTGAGAAATGTATCCTGCTGGTTTCAAAACAGTGTGTGTAGCTTTGCAAAAAAGTGAAAAATATCCCCATGGATATGAGAGGGTGTATCTGCCACTTCACAAAATGGGAGATGCATCCTTTCATATTCAAGGGGTAAGCGAATGACGATAATCCTCTTTTAGACCCGATGCTGTAAATAGGTATCTCTCTAACCAATCAAGTGATTTTGATAAAACTTTCAAGAATGATCAGTCATGTGTCAGTAGAGAATTCAAGGGAGATAGATGGGCAGGGGCGGATCCAGAGTGTCTGCCATGCTATGCTGGAAGGCGGTCAGTCAAACTCTGTGTGGATCTGATATGACTATACCAGCAATCACGAGGAATTGCATAATGTTGTACTTCCGTCTTTTTTCCTGTTTAACCCTTTCAGCGCGGGGATCGACTTTACACGTCATAATCTGACGTCTGTAGACGTCAGATTCTGACGTGTAAAGTCGATCCCGCACACTGAAAGAATTGGAAAATGTATAACGCCATAGACCCATTCCGTATGTATTCAAATGAAGCGGAAAGAGCTGACTAAGCCATTTATGATGATTTGAAATTGACCAAAACCATTTGGTCTGCATAGTTTATACAAAAATACTTCAGCGTTGCAAGGGTTAAGCAGGACTGTATTTCTTTGTTTTTTTACTTCAGCAGCACGAGGGTCATGATACAGAAGACACAATCAAACATCCACGATGTACCCACGACTGGTATGTGTTGGTTCAGAGGAGGAATGAGGCATGTCACGCTGGGGTATCTATATACCGCCGAGATAACGGCTAGTAAATAATCGCTGTTTCATGTGTGATGTATCATTTATTGCACAAATTCATTAACAATTCCCAATGATTCTTTTGCTGTTGATTGTTTTCGACAGCAGAAAAGAAGGGCTTCAAAGTTGCTTTTACTAAGATGCATGTGATTCATATTTCCAAACAGGCGGTACATTGGCACAATGTCTGTTTAATGCTAGAGCAGCAAAATGGGCCAATGTTGTTGTTCTGAGATGGTTGTCCAAATATGTTCTAGTGCTTGAAATCAGACCATGAGAAAACTGTACGCTGCACTTTACACACACACGCAGATTCATTTCTTACGAAGTTCACCAGACCCAGTTGATTCAACCTATAATGGTTTTATAAACATACTTCATTCGTGTGAAGCTGGCAATTATGTCCTCATTTAACCCTTTAACCTCCGCGGTGTCGCATATATTTGGGTTTTCATTTTTATTAGCACATTAAGTACCACCTTTTAAACATGTTAAAGATAAAATGTGACATCAATCAGCAATATTTGAGAAGAGTTGACCTCCATTTTGTCAAATCTGAATAATTTTCACTCACTTGAAGTTGTGGATCGCGTCAGCGAGACACAACTTCAAGTGGGTGAAAATTCAGATTGAATAATTTGGCGGTTAAAGGGTTAAAAGTTAGCAATAGCGTCTTAGTTTCAAATCCTATTCCTTTATTTTTGTAAGATATCTGCCACGTGTTGTGTTGTAGTTGTAGAGTCTTTACAGTTTTTCATGCACGATATTAAAGTCTGTCTGGAAAATAATTAATCGGTTTTCAATGAAAATAGATGAGATAATACTATCCGGCGTGAAAAAGTAATAATTGAGTGATCAACGCGTCGCTCTAATTAATGAATTATTTTCTAAAATAGAATTCTCACATCAGACTGAAGTTGTTGTCATGATCATGGAGTGTCCCATTAATCACACCGCTAGCAGATATAATGTTGATTTAAGTTGGGTTAATGTTGGCCCACTGTCGCAGACGGTTGGCCAACATTGAATCAGCACTGGGTGAATGGCTCGTTACATGTGCGTGCGTGGTGGGAGAGGCAGGCGTATCCAGAACGTTAGACACACCATCCGTCAAGACAACCCGTCTTTCAGTCTCCACTGGAGATACTACCAGGTCTGCTAACTTTCCTATTTTCTCCTGATGATTTTACGAATTGCATTTATGATATCTGGCATACTTATAGCCCATACATCTCGCTCAATGCATTCATTGACCTGTTTACCATGTGTAGTTCATATTCCTTTAAGTTTTGATAATATGTAACTTTACGGGTGTGAGAGGCAGCTCCTAATAGTTATACTGTCATTCTTCAATTTTATTTCCATGGTTTTAGTCTATATTTTCATAATAGTATGCTCGTAAATGCTGTTTTAAAAAGGCATGGTGCGGTCGGTGACTGTCTGTCATCATGGCGCATATTCTAGTCCGTATAACCCGGTGACCAATGCTTAAACATCATTTTAAATCTATGAAAAATGACTTTATTCTCTACACATAGGGGGTTTGAAGCAATTTTTTTATGGAACTGTTTTAATAATAACGATATTTGTTTTTTTCGTTTGCCAACCAATTCAAGTCATCTTCATCCACTACAAGTCGAGAATTGCGACAGCAATTCGCGGCTTGTAGTGGATGAAGATGACAATGGTGAATGCAGGGTTGAAAGGGCTATGCTGGTGAACATTACTCACTTTTTTCAATTTTAGTCCAAAACATTGACACATCTTGACGTTTAAATACACATTAAAACAAATTGATTTAATCTGATTATAAAACTTACAGCTTGCTGACAAGGGCTGTTTCATGGCATATGGCGAGTAGAGAGTATCATGATGACCCAAATATAACTACAAATTATTTTCCTTGACAATGTGTCACATAATGCCAGTACATCCATTGTGTTGTAAAGTAGTGAAACATGGCAGTGTGGCGACACGTGCTGGATATATCAGCCGTTTTATAAAATTGCACGTATGATTTTTTAAATGTTTTTATAGTTATCAGCAGTGCCTGCACATATGATAACTAATGTATTACCTCTTTATTCACTATTTTCTAACCCAGTATAGTCTGTACATTATTCCCTGAAAACCGTTTATGTCTCAGTTAATTGTTGTAGCAACAGTTTTAAATTAAGTTTGGCACATACACGCGTATTTTGGACCGAAAATTTGTCCATATCATTTGATTATGTTAAGTCAATACACTAACGCAAAGCAACAACACATTGGCAAAGCTGTAAAAAAAAAACAAATACACATGTAGCACAAAGGCTGTTCTGGAGAGAACATTGTTTTTTTCTAAGCTGGACGTAAAAAGTTGAAAAATGAATATTTTTTTATTTCATTATTTTTTAAGCGGATACTTAATTTGTTTTTTTTTCGCAATGCACTTCCACAGCTATATCTGCCGTTCAGATACATTTTTTGATACTGTACTATCATCTATTTTTTGTGGGGCAGTTTTCAATATCTGAGAAATTACCTCTCTCTTTATTATAAGACAGAATCCTCCGAATTTTTCACTTTAGATGATGCAAATAACATTGTGCATGTAACATTGGGTAATGCTAATGTTGGAAGTTATAAATAAATAGATAAATTTCCAACATACTATGGCACTTTTACTATAATATTTGAAAATTCAACCTCTGCTATGCTACAGTCCACAACATAATTGGCCTTGGGTTTTTTACAAAAAATATGTTGCTTAGTAGGGCCTATGCCTAGTTTGACTTTAGGTTCTAATAGTACTAAAACATTAGCTGCCTTTATTCAACCCCTTCAGTGCGGGATCGACTTTAGACGTCAGATTCTGGCGTCTATAGACGTCGGAATCTGACGTCAAAAGTCGATCCCCGCACTGAAAGAGTAAAATATTTGTAATGGCCATAAACCCATAACATAGGTATTCAAATAAAGCTAAAAGAGCTGACTAAGACATTTGTGATGATTTTTAATTTTAAAAACCCTTTGGTCTGTTGGTTTAGTAAAATATTAGTAAAATATTTTAGCGGTCAAGGGACGTTCAGGGGATGTTGGTCTACCGTCTGCGCCGCTGGTCTAACATTAAAACACCAATACTTCGACTTCGCGTGTTTGCTGAGTCAGGCTCTAACCGTAAAACAAATTGTGGAATGTTAACAGACAGCAGATAAACCATACATACGTTGATTTGACAATGTAACATCCTGTTTACCAGTTATGACACGCATTCTAGCAGCATATGACAGTATAATTGTTTATCTAAATGTGGAACACTCAAAGGACAATGACCGTTTAGTTGTTTGACAATAAACCAGATGCCATAATCTAATCACTTTTCATATCCCCCCACGTCTTTACTAAATATAAAGACGTTTAGAACAGATTTAATCATAGAAGTCACCACGACCCACAACTGAAGTGGGTGAAAATTACGCATAGTTGTTAACTTGAAATCAAACATTTGCAAATCTTGATGTTTAAACAGTAATTTCATGCGCAATAACGGCAATTTATTTTTTATTTCAGGTTATATCTTGTCGCTTTCCAGCTGTATGTTTATCTGAATAAAATATATTTACATAAAAAATTTAAACAGGTTAAGCGGCTCGTAAAACGGATTAACCCTTACAGCGCGGGGATCAACTGTAATCGTCAGGTTCTGACGTCTGTAGACGTCAGATTCTGACGACTAAAGTCGATCCCCGCGCTGTAAGAGTAAAACTATTTATAATAGCCGTAGACCCATGACATAGGTATTCAAATGAATAAGAAAGAGCTAACTAAGACAGTCATGATTATTTCAAATCGAAAAACCCTTTGATGTTATTTTTACAAATTAATTCAGCGCTTAAAGAGTTAAAAACGACTAAAATCGTGCTTAGGAGTTGACCCTTTAACCGCCAAATTATTCAATCTGAATTTTCACCCACTTAAAGTGTGTCTCGCCGACGCAATCCACTACTTCAAGTGAGTGAAAATTATTCAGATTTGGCAAAATGGAGGTCAACTGTTTTCAAATATTGCTGATTGATGTAATATTGTATCTTTAAAATGTTTAAAAGGTGGTAATTAATGTGCTAATAAAAATTGAAAAACCGAATATATGCGGCACCGGCGGTTAAAGGGTTGAGCCAACATTTGGGTCGACGTCTCTCGTTTACTTTCATCAAGGATCGCAACTGGCAGGAGCACTTCTGACAATATGCATACATATATTTTCTAGCCCATTATAGTGCATCAATACAGGCCCATAAATGAAGATTAACGATAAATATTTGTTTTGTATACATACTGAAACGAACATTCTGGTGTTTGAGGGCCTGATGAACATTGACATTGATGCTATGTCCGACAATTTCAGAGACACTCACGAAAAATTGAAGAAAAAATATTTGATGATTGATGCAAAGTACTTCAAGGCAATGCTTCATCACTCAAAGAGTTAAACACATTTTATTTATTTATTACAGCTGAACTTTTATATAATTGCGATAATATCCACGTTACAATGTGGCTTTAAAATACACGAGCAAATTACCAATAACTTTTGTTCCTTCATTTTTTAAGTCAAGTTCTACTTTTGCGGATTACTGAGCGTCATCATCTAGAGGCATCTGTGGATTACAAGATTGATCATGCCATGAGTTTTCTGTAATTCATAAATGATTAATTATCGACGGATATGATTATCCCGTACGTAGGTCCACGTGTAAAAGTCATACGTGTCGTGCAGAGATGAACCACAGTAAACTGCTTACATTTCAAGTAAGTAGATACAACTGTTTGCCTTTGTGTCTGTCCCCATTATCTAACTATCTACAGTAACAGTTGTCCGTAATCAGGTGGTCGTGTTCCTATTCCATAACTGTCCACATGAGAGGCAACACAACTGATAACTCTTCACATGCTAATGGCGCATAATTGTAATAAGCACAAAACTGTTTCAAAGCAAAAAAAATGTTCTTATTTGACATCAGATTAGAGTTTTCTCGAGAACAAGTACAAAACGGCGACAGTGACGTCACTAGTTGTTCAGACGTCCATTCAGTTCAGCTCTGGCTACGTCGTAGCCAGAGCTGAACTGAATGGACGTCCGAACAACTAGTGACGTCACTAGTTGTTTTGAGATCCATTCAGCTCATCTCTGGCTACGTTATAGCCAGAGCTGAACTGAGGAGGATGTCTGAACAACTAGTGACGTCACTAATTGTTTTGAGATCCACTCACTGGCTACGTCGTAGCCAGAGCTGAGCTGAGAGGATGTCTGTACAACTAGTGACGTTACTAGTTGTTTTGACATCTCCTCAGCTCAGGTCTGGCTACGACGTAGCCAGAGCTGAACTGAAGGATGTCTGAAGAACTAGTGACGTCACTAGTTGTTTTGACATCTCCTCAGCTCAGCTCTGGCTACGTCGTAGCCAGAGCTGAGCTGAGGGACGTCTGAACAACTAGTGACGTCACTAGTTGTTTTGACATCTCCTCAGCTCAGCTCTGGCTACGACGTAGCCAGGAAAAATAACTAGTGTGTAAAGTTGAACAGACATCACAACGACTGTATGGTAAGGTGAAGTTTGAACCCTTTCCGTGCGGAGACCGACTTTAGACGACGTCTATAGTCGATCCCCCGCACTGAAAAAATAACAAATGTACAATAGCCGTAAACCGATAACATATGTATTCAAATAAAGCGGTAAGAGCTAACTAAGACATTTATGATTATTTCAAATTGAAAAACCCTTTGGCCTCCATGGTTTATACAAAAATATCTCAGCGTTGTAAGATGTTCACTCAAGCACTCGATAACGTTACGAGATAGCGTTAATGTGAAATTATGCAGTCTGCAATCATGAATGGATCTCAGGTCCTACTTGCAGAATAAATCGCCTTAGCATAGTCTGGATATATTAAATTTGTCATCATTATTAGTATTTGCTTGTATGAAACGTAATCAGCGCACATTGAAAAACATTTAAAATATTTACCACGATACCAATTGCATTCGTTTCTCTTAAATCAACATAATTTTCGGCCTTAGTTATTTTATATACTAAGTAATAATCACTTTTTCATTTCCATTTTTATCCGTTTTTTGCTCTATCCTGACTGATATTTTCTGTTGATGTGCAACCAGCTTTTTCATTACACAGCCAATGGCGGGATGCAAAAAATAACTATTAATGTAACAAGGAGACCATAATAATATCTTTATTCACATGCTTATCCCTTTAAGATACTAGTATGTCATTATTTGACGTTTGCATTGCTACTAGTAGTAATATTCACCATACTCTACTGCTACAGGGCGGGGGGGGGGGTGTACGAGCGCTAAACCATCACCAAATCCTGTTTTCGTCACCAGTTATGAGTTGATGAAGATCCACGAGTCTCAGTCTGATAGGCATTTAGCCGCTATAGTTATTCACACTTAGACCTTTCACCACCAGTCATGTATCTTTTTTTCCATTATTTATGGTTTGCATGTATGTATTTATTTACCTCGACTTTGGAGAGCATTCAAGCAAAAATACAGGTACAAATTTTAAAAGTTTAACATTTAACACACTCAGAATTGAAAATAATACTAGATCTATTAGAAGATTTAAAGCTTCACCCGTGTCACCAGTGTGTCTACTTCAGTAGGCCTACTGTGACACGCACTGATATAGGGCAGTGAAATCTAATAACAGCTTTTGTACATGTCAAAGATAAAATGTGACATCAATCAACAACATTTCAAAATCGTTAACCTCAATTTTGTCAAATCTGAATAATTTTCACTCACTTGAAGTTGTGGATCGCGTCAGCGAGACACAACTTCAAGTGGATGAAAATTCCAATTGCATAATTTTACAGTTAAAGAAGGGTTATTGTAAACCTCAAGAAATGAACAACAGACAGAAAAGTGTAGACCCACTTTCTGGAAAAGTGAATTGTCATCAGGAATAATATGCCTTCCCAGCAACACCAAACGCTGAAACAATGTTGTTTTAAAGCTGGTCCACCCCGTAGACGGTGTGCCGGCATTAAACCGACATTCGTTTAATGCCTTGTGCTTGTTGGGAACGCTCAGTAAAGACCAGCGCTCAGCTAACAAAATCTGAGATAAAACATATATCGTATCCTTGGATATGAAGGGGTTTATCTGCCACTTTGTAAAGTGGCAAATACACCCTTTCATACCCAAAGGGACTAATTATGTATCTAAATCCTGTCACTTTGAAGTTGTATCTTCTCAGTAATAAGGTAATCAAAACATTGTTTTAATTATGGATACACCTACAGTACTGATTTCACAAAATGGGACAGATTTTTCATCAGTGGCTGGCCTGCGTTAACGCTGGCCAGCCCGTCATTAGCCCGGGCGCAAGCCCGGCGAGACAGGCGCAGAATTGGTTGCCCCCAGCGCATGAAATGGGCTCGAGCCCCCACACGGTTCGGGCCAGGAAAATATACCCGCCCAAATCCTACTTGGGCTTGCACCCAGTATACTGTGTGGCGGCTAACATGGATGCTGTGAACCATGTGTCATCTCGCCGGGCTGGCCAGGCTCGCTCTGGGCAAGACAGGGCGCGCTCAGCTTGACCACATTCAGCATCATCTGAACAGCTCTGAGTTGATCTAAACGTGCAATAATTGAGTGTCCGTACGTGTATACATGTAGACCTGTTGCAGTCTTCATTTATTTCTGCTTAGCCATTTAGCATTTAGCCTTTAGCATTTAGACATTATCTTTAGTATCAGACAAGCAGTTCAGTGTATAAATTCAGAAAATGGGTGGTTTTATGAAGCTACGGTCACTGGAATAGGCCTAACTGAAGATGAAAAAACAGGCACCTGGAAAGTCAGGCTCGCCGGGCGCACCGGTCGAGCTTGAAACCGGACCAGGCGAGAAGCGCGCCTGACTAACACATACAGGCGTTGACTCAATTCGCCGAGGCTCTAGATTGGCTTGAGCCCCGGCGATATGAGCGCGGCTCCATTTATATGAACTTATACCAAAACGCACATTGCGGCCCGGCTAAAGGATTTTATAACTTTGGGCGCATACATGCGAGCCCCAAATGGGGTGGGGAGAGAACATGGGGCTAGCCCAGGGCTAGCCTGCGTTAGCCGGGGCTAGCCCCACTGAAAAAGCTTGTCCCATTTTGCTAAATCAGTACTGTAAGTTTCATTATTGTATCCTATGGGTTATCATTATTTTCCGTTCGCTAGATACAAGGACCTTTCGTATATCCTTTTATCTGTTCATCTGACTGGAAGTAAAATATGTTTATCATTCAGATTTTCATTCAGTTTGGGATGTTTTTGTGGGTTATGCATAACGTCCTATGTAAGGAGTAAAAAAAATATTTTGTAAACCCTTATAATGATTACCATGCGAAGCGAAAAGGTAATAACTGCTTACTTTTCAAGTAAGCGGTTGCTGCCTTTTGACTTTGTGGCGTAGAGCGGTGTCCGGTACAAAAAAATAGAGCTTGGACGATATTTTGCACTTTATGGATCAAAGAGACAATCTTTTGATCACCGTACGATAATTTTTTACTTTTAGATTATTTGTTTCTCCAGAGTGGTGGCTGCAAATTGAGCCAAAGTGTGCAGACTGACAGCTTCGATCTGGAGTGTCCGCAATCACTCTAGACGAATTGAAGCCCTGACAAAGTTGACAATCCGTGGCAGCAAGGGTCACCCTGAAAACATGATAACACCAATGTTGGCTTAATGTTGGTCCAGCGTCTCAACATTAAAACAAAATTGGCCGTACATCTTGTGCTTGCTGGGCTGCCGCATCCCGCTTAAACCTTAACCCTTTGCCCGCCGGTGTCGCAAATATTCGGGTTTTCATTTTTTTTATTAGCACATTAAGTACCACATTTTAAATATGTTAAAGATAAAATGTGACATCAACCAGCAAGATTTGAAAAGAGTTGACCTCCATTTTGTCAAATATGAATAATTTTCACTCACTTGAAGTTGTGGATCGCGTCAGCGAGACACAACTTCAAGTGGGTGAAAATTCAAATTGAATAATTTGGCGGTTGAAGGGTTAAAGCGCTGACATTTTTTTATGAACCAAACAGACCAAATGTTATTTTAAATTTTAAATTATCATAAATGTCTTAGTTTGTTATTTCCGCTTCATTTGAATCTAACGTCTAATGTCAGTTCCAGCACTGTTAAGGTTAAATAAGAGGCATATACACCAATTTGACGGCCAAGGGGTAAATTATCAACTAAAACGGTGACAAAATTGACAATAACTTTAATAATAAACTTTTGTCCGATCGATGGAATAAAACTATTTCACATGAGAAATAATACGAAAGATATGTATAATTTATCACAAAATCTATTTACAAGAATATAGAAAAACATAGTACAATTACTTGTACATAGTATACTAGAGTTTGCAGCTTTGCTACAATCATTCTTATTGTTATATTATTGAAGGTAAAACCACAGATGCAGCAAACAATACGACTGTATCATCATTAATAAAAAATAATCCCAAAATGTCACCTACTTGATATTTCAATTATACTTCAATCGAGTTAACAATATATCTAAATTCAATTATTATAAATATATGGGGCACTGTTTATAACCACACGCTATTATTATATTGACCCTTTTAACGCTAAGCACGACTCAACTCTTTTTTTAATACTTTTATCATTTCAAATACTGTTTTTTGTGCAATAAATTGATCTCCAATGAGTAGGAAGTGTAGATGTTTGGTCTCAAAGTAAACAATATGAGTAACTTTCACTCACTTGAAGTTGCGGGCCCACAACTTGACCCACAACTTCAATTGGGTGAAAAATAAAATGAGATAACTTAGAAGAAAAATGGTTAAATTGTATTTAAAAGTATTCAATTAGATTTTTCTAAATTACGAAATTGTTATCTACTTTCGCTTCCGCCCGAACTATCAAGTACATAAAGTTTAAGATCATGCAACTGGAATATAAAGCTATGCAAATCTTGGTAATTTCGGACAAGTTACATTCTTGAGATACATTGAAATAGTTGTGGTGGAGTATATATAATAAGACTGTGCTGTTCAAAGGGTTGAAATGACAAAATTGAAGATGCCGGACGTCTCCCGCCAGCCGGCAAAAATGGCTTCTGATTAAAGACCCAGTGACCTAGTAAGCTATATAATCATGTACCATTGTTTATTTCAAATAATTATATGGGAGGTAAAGTTAATAATTCCTACAAGTATAAATAAATAATTACTTATTTGCAAGATTGTATTTACAGTGCTGTAAACTAATGTCAGAAAATGTGGAAGATTGACGTCTAAATTAACAACTAATCCTTGTTTTGCTGATCACGACAATAGTCGTTTTATTTGCCGATCTAATTGATGATATTAGGAAGTAAATGACTGTTCAAACATGAAGATTTGTAAATGTTTGGTCTCAAAATTAAAAAAATCTCGGTGATTTGCAGCCACTTGGGTTTGTGGATCGCGGTTGACAATTATTTAAATAAATAACGGGATAACGGTTAAAGCATGCTAAACATGACGACACTACATCTTACTCTATAGAATATCTGAACGTGTATCTGTGAATTAAATACATATTACGTCGGCTGTAGCTGCTAAAGATATACTGGTTTGCAATGTAACCTCATTTAATACGTGGCATCTGTCATAAAAGTAGGTTTTCCAATTTGTCAGAGTTTGCTACCAGATACTTCCTTCCCGGCCCCTGGCTGATTGGTTGTTCACCCTGAATGAACCCATGACCCCTGATGACCCTATGTCTGCATCCTCTTATCCCATCACATCTGACACGTTTACCCTGTATCTCTTCAATGTTGGTCAACCGTTGCCGACCTTGGACCAACAATGAACCGTCATACATCTACAATATTCCGTATCGGAATTAAAGATGTTAACCACTTCGGTGCCTATTTAGTTTATATATATATATATATAATTATGTGTAATGAGAGCGATGCCTTCTGGGTATATCCTTATCCTGTGAATGGTTCCCAGTGGACTACTGCTTTATAGGTGTATAGGCCTAATATAAATGCAATGTAAACCTTTTAACTCCAACGTTACTAATTCAAAATTAAATTTTAATCTGTCGGTGATCATGCGAACATTCTTATCAGATTCAAGCGTGCGAGTTTTTTTTTATGTCCAGACAGTATATATAATCAAATTGTAAAGTCAAGCATAATGGACCTCGACAGTCCTACTCGACCTTAGCTAGCTCCTGCATAATTGTATATATAAGAAAGTTGTATGGACTGATTCTAAATAATTCCTTTAATTTTCATAGTTTGGCGGCCACTTTGGTACGCGATCCTGGATTTCAAAAATCACTATTTGACTGTGGTGTGTGTGAAGTAAGTTACAGTATGTACCATATTAAACCCAAAACACATGACAATACATCAAAATAAGTCATTTCGGATGATGTTAAGAACTAAGAAACCACTGTAATAAGACCTTCATCGGGATTTCGATCACTCCTTTCGAGATTCTTTCTGAACCTACAGAGACGTAGCGTGATTTAGTTTTGTTAAATTGGATTCTACCGCCACTTTGAAGTCAGTAAGGCAATTTCGCGACGAATCCACCATAAACGTGATCAGAGAACTTAAAATCACACCATCGCCATAAACCTGTGAAGCTACGTTCCAAGTGATGTCGTCTCTATCCAGTCAATGCTTAAAAAAAATCATACCATTTTGTAATAAAACAGAAGGGTCATATTTATGTGTCCATATTTTAGTCAACCGTCAGTATATTTCACGATCGCTACGATGTAGCGATCGTGAAATATACTGACGGTTGACTCACGGTTGACATAGGCCTACGGATGACATACGAGTTGCATACGGGTGACTCACGGATGGCATGCCACCATCTCAATTCAATAACAGTCTTAAGTGGGATGACTCAGCAACCATCCTAATCACTGAATAATACCCACTAACCCAAGGCAACATTTATGCTTTAATCCGATGAAATAACTTATATGAAATATACTCACGGTTTACATAAGAGATGACATAGCAGATGACATACAGATGACATACAAGTTACGTACGGATAACTCACGGATGACATAGGCCTACTGATGACATGCGGATGGCATACAAGTTACATACGGATAACTGATGGATGACATACGAGTGGCATACGGATGATGGGTGACGTATGGAATATGTTTAGGCCTATATAGGGCCCTACTCATGAAATTTAAAAGGTTGACAAAATCAGCGATGAATGACATAAAAACAGAGCCCTTTCTCCCATACCAGACAAAAACTGAGCTGATAGCAGAAATAATGTTAATTTCGGCCGATGTTTTCAAGAGCATTTACTGCTTCAAATGACGAAAAATATGTCTTTTTATGAAAAGTTGTCATCTGAAAATATTTTAATTTTGAATAACTAATATCACAAAATATTTTAAGAATTGCAGCGGCATTTTATTCTATCTGAAACTTATTTGAAACCGTATGTATACGGTATGTATACCCTTTGAACTCTCACGGTGCAATAAAGCATCATTTTGCATTTCTTAAAAATAACTAATTTCATGGAGCTGTTTTTAATAATAACGATATATTTTTTTCATTTCACACCCATATTAAGCCATCTTCATCCATTACAACTCGAGCATTGCGAGAGCAATTCGCGACTTGTAGTGGATGAAGATGAAGACAATGGAAAATTCAGGCTTGAAAGGACTTTACCACGAGATAAGTCAAACGAAAATGGCATAGTACAAGTAACCTACATCTACATGTCAATCACCACCCACTCGTAAAAGAACATGCCCTGCCGAATGGCCATCCTTTGAATTAGAAAAGTACCATTCAATCAGTTTGCGTCACATGTGAGATGGTCATCTTATATATCATAATACTAAAATAAATTGGCTCTTCTCTCGATCAGTTTTGTCTTTGCACCAGATCAACTACACAAAATCAATGTCACCCCCGCCCGTGGCGGCCATGCCGGTGCAGATAATTATGGTTTCTTCCACGTGGATCCAATACAACAATTCAATCCGAAAAATTATTACCAGGAACAGGAACATTGTCTCTAGCACAGGAAGATGGACACATGTTATCCCCACAGCACGAACACTTGTCCTCTTTACCCTTACAGTGCCGAAATATGTATAGGATAAAGCCTCGAGGAGCTCTACATTCTTAGTTGCGGAAAGGGCCGAGGCCGAAGGCCGTGGCCTTTTCCACAGCTAAGAATGTAGAGCTCCGAGGGTTTGAACTGACTTAAACACATCCGACCATAATAAAAATCCATCATAAGGAACAGTTTGTTCGCGCCTGACTGATTATAGTAGCATAGGCCGACCATGATAATTGGTCTGTACTTGATGAACAATAACTCTTTCTTCCCGGCTTAGATTGTCGTGGTCGGACAAAGAAAATAATGTAGTGGTGTGTTTTAATTCAGTATAAGCCATGGAGACCATAGGATGTTTTCAACCTGAAATCATCATAAATATCTTAGTTAGCTCTCTTCGCTTCATTTGAATACTTATGTTATAGGTCCACGGCCGTTATAAATGTTTTATTTATTTCAGTGCGGGGATCGTCTTAAGACGTCAGATTCTGACGAATGTTAAAAGTAAAATATGTCATGGTTATAATTTGTATCATACTTCTTTGAAATAGGAGCGTGTTATTTCATTAATTTTAAAGCTCGATATTGCGTCAATAATAATCATTCCGGCTTCAACTGAATGAGAAATAGTTGCAAATCGTCAGGTATGTATTAACCCTTTAGCCGCCAAATTATTCAATTTGAATTTTCACCCACTTGAAGTCGTGTCTCGCTGACGCGATCCACAACTTCAAGTGAGTGAAAATTATTCAGATTTGACAAAATGGAGGTCAAATGTTTTAAAATATTGCTGATTGATGTCACATTTTATCCTTAACATGTTTATATTAAAGTGGTACTTAATGTGCTAATAAAAAATGAAAACCCGACTATATGCGGCACCGGCAGTTAAAGGGTTAAGGATTCATTTTTCTTGTAAATCAATACACGGATGACATGTAAAAGGCAATAAGGCAGCAGAAGAGCCACCTCACATAAAGAGCCACCGCACATGGGGTATCTTCTCTTGGAGACATATCAGCTATTGTCTACTAGCACTTTTTTCATGAATTGATTTACGTTGTTATTTGCCAGTTTTATATGTCAAAGCCAATATCACACAAAATGTACCATAAATATTGACTTGGCAGTTCCGGGGACCTGTAATAATTATGACATATTATTTTTCAATTACGTACAAAATACATTCGCTTACCGCTGCCACATTCCGTTATGTTGGTACATGTACAAGGTAAACAAGATATGTTTAACTATAGTGTCAGTTTAATGTTGGGCCGGCGTCGAAGGCGGTGGTTAACAATGAACCAACACTGAGTAAAGATCTCCTGTTTTATTTCAGCGTGATACCTGCATATTATTGACTTTAAACATTGCCTTTTATTTGTCGTTTAGCTTACAAAAAGCAGACTTCAATATCAAATTCTCGCTTATCTTCTCTTCTGAAGGCATGCATGATCCAACGTGACATAAGGTTCACAATAAATTCCTTGTTAGTCTCAGTGAGCTGTGATTGATGATGATGCATCGAGGGACATGTTTATCATACCCTAACTCATCAAATTCTCGTTGGCCTATTGATGGTTCAATGCTGGGCCAACCTTGTAAATGTTGGTTTGTCTTTGAGCTAAAGATTGGTCATAGTCTCACGTGCTTGCGCTGTTGGTTATAAACCCATTACATATTTTCTCTAAAAATAATAACATTTTGCGTTACTTCGCGATCATGTTTTTGTCAAAGAAATTACACGGTCATATCATATACCGTACAGCGATAGAAAACAACATGATATCAGTTTAAAGCCTAAATGTTATTGATAACTGAGAAATAACCAGTGTCTTTCATTGGTTTTTATTCAGGAAATAAAGTTCCAAATGATGTTTCAAACTGGTAAACGGCCAAAATCCAGAATGCAGTAACTGCTTACTTATCAAGTAAATCGTTTAACCCTTTAACCGCCGGTGCCGAATATATTGGGTTTTTCACTCAATTATTACCACATCCAGTACCGCCTTTTAAGCATGTTAAAGCCATAACATGACATCAATCAGCACAATTTGAAAAGAGTTGACCTCCATTTTGTCAAAGCTGCATAATTTTCACTCACTTGAAGTTGTGGATCGCGTCAGCGAGACACAACTTTAAGTGGGTGAAAATTCCAATTGAATATTTCAGCGGTTAAAGGATTATTACTACTGTTTGACTTTGCAGAATGACTAATTTTAACATTTCTATACATTGTCAAGCATATACTTTAGTGGGTCCTGAAAATATAGTCGACGGCAAAATGTAGGATGTAACCTACTTTGTTTGATTCCACAATCACAGTAGGTCGTCACGTTGGATTTGAAAGGGTGTATGTGCCACATTACAAAGTAATAGATACACCCTTTCATCTCCAAATATATGATTTATCGACGACCTCGGTTCGTGTCCTCGCTGCGCACGAGCCGGCGTTTCCTCTTCAAATCAAGAAGTTACACGACACATCTATCCAATGTTTGACCAATGTTGGCAAACGGTCGACGACGTTGGTCGAGCATTGGCCAAACTTTGGATAGATGTGTCGGGTTCGCTGGGTATACAAATATCAACCAACAGCTCCACGGCACCAATGTCTACATGGAGCCAGGCAGCTCAACAGACAAAGTGAACCTCTCATTGTAATGTGATATTCCCATCCAATCACAGCTAATAACACAAAACCAGTCCCCGAATGGAAAGGCAGAATTGAACACCATAATTAGATGTCACTGTGACCAGGATGGCACGCGAGATGTGGCCAATTTGGATCAAACCGTCTGTGTCAGGTAATACAAGACGGTCAAAGAGCACCAGCAATCACCAAGCGCTCATTCAAAGTTGAGATAATGATTCGCAGACTGTGATCCAGCATTACCCGGCATTGGTCCAACGTTTTGTGCTTGATGCGAGCGGCATACCCAGCAAACAAGAGTCATTCACCCAATGCTGTTTCAATGTTCGCCCACCGTCTTCGACGCTGGCCCAACAATGAAACAGCATTGGGTAAAGCCTCGTGTTTGCTGGTAATATACGTTGTTTCAGAGTGGACCAAGCCAAATCAAATGTCACAGAAATGACTCAGCAAATCTGATAATATGTCAAGGAGAAAGAACGAAATTCGATAGATTCGTAGATCCGAATGTACGGGGCGCGAAGCGCCGAGTATATTCGGATCTACGAATCTATTGTAATTAAGTTCTTCCTTCGACCTTAAATACACAGAATATGTGCAGATGTTCCAATATTTTATATAGAAAACCTGATTTTATTGTCAGTATGGCTGAACCATGAAATATTAGACATGCAGTTTCCTGAATAAACCCGTATATTGTGCCCGACATGACCAGTGAGAAAAAAAACAGTAGATTCGTAGATCCGAATCTACTGTTTTAACAATAGAGTGACGTCACGGGTGTATTTTATTTATTCACGTCTATAGCCTATTTTCAACATGTGTATCTGTCCTTCAAACTAGCTATTTTGAAGGAAAAATAATTCTTGAATTGACTTTATCTGCATATGAGTTGATGGAAATTCCACATATCGATGAAATATTAACTACATAACTTAGCGATTTAAAGGATAATGAATTTGAAAGATGTCAATTTTTAATAACTGGACATAATTATTTGTATTTTATTTGACACAAAAAGAACGTCAGACCAACTCTACCCACAAATAGAGTACACACTCGGTATTTGTTGTATTTGACGATACATTTCGATGGACATCAGGCCAAGACATCTATACATTGAGCGTGAGGTGGATTAAGCCAATTTCAATAATTGACAAGAGCTGTGGAGATTGGTGAATTGTGGCCTACCAATCCAGTGATTCACCTGAAATAAATCAATGATAGAAGCTAATTAGTATTGGCTAATTTAAACTGTGTAGCGCTCAGGTATTTCCTCCAATTTTTCTTCATCATGAGGTGTGAATTGATGTCGCAATTCCCACCTCATGATGAAGAAAAATACCTGATTTAGCAAAATAGATCCAAGTATAATATATCAAATTAAAGCTCTTTATTCTATGAATTGTATTGAAAATATGCGATGTGATGCATGTACGTGACGCTGGAGCGTAACCGTCTCCAGCCTGACTTTACATTGTTATCTTCATCCACTACAAGTCGCGAATTGCTGTCGCAATTCTCGACTTGTAGTGAATGAAGATGAGTTGATGTAGTTTAAAAATTAGGAAAATTCCCATGTATTGGTAAACCATTTTCATGGAGATTTTCGTTCTAAAACCCTTCGTTGTAGGAGAATTACTTTTGTTTTTAGAGATGTAAAATGATGCTTTAATGCATCATCAGGGCTTAAAAGGTTTAAGGGTTAACACAGCTTCCATCATGTACAGACGTGACAATTCTGGATTTCTCAGACCTGTGTAGAATCTGTGCTCTTTCACTATAGTGATTGGCTGAATCAGGGCATTCATGTTATTTTACAGGCTTCGATGTGAAATCTGAAAGATTTTATTATCGTATACCATTCGAAAGAAAAATTAGCAATGATTTAAATAATTATTGTAGATTTTTGAGGTCAATTTTCTAATTTATCCACATATTTCTGGGTAGATTCTTGGCTATTGCTGTCACAACGGTTATTTTACTTAGTGCGCCAGGATATTCCAACCTTCTATAGGACTGTGGATGGGCGAGAAGCCAGGTGCAATGCCTCAGCGGGAGTCGATGCCAAGCCTTATTGAACTCAACCGTGAACGGATGTTTAGGGGAAATATGGCATTGATCCATGCAAATTTGCGCGTCCGAATCCATAGTCATCCGCGCGTCTGATCCATGAAAAATGCCACAGGGGAAATGAGTGGCCACTTTACAAAGCAGACAGCGGGATGGAGGTCTCTCAATTTTAAGGTTTGTCAAACAGTAACATTTTTAGATTATGTCAAAGTTAAAGTTCAAATTTAAATAATATACTAGCCACTGCTACGTCCCTAATCATTTGCATTTAATATTAACCCAGTGCCATCTGCTCCTGTTCTCCTGCGTAAAGTCAAATAACAGTAACTAGATACTTGAAAAGTAAGCAGTTACTGCTGTTTGCCTTTACATGTCATAATAGTGTAATTTTTCCACAAACTATTGCCAGTAGGTCAAGTGCTGAACAAGGACGCACTATGATGTCCAGCGTATAATCATATCCGTTCTCTTGGGGTTAAAGGTTCAAATCTGACACTTGCTGGCAGACATGTCCCATTATGGGTCGCTTCTTGCAACAATAAATTAATGCAACAGTAAGTGTTATGATCTGTACTTTGACTTGACACCAATATCTAGGGTAAAGTGGGGCTATTTGGGACAATTTTGACATTTTACACTTTGGTTATTGGGTAATCTCTGTATTTAACCTAGTGATGTTTACAATGTGACATTTAGCTATACAAAAATATGTACGGACAGATTATGGCAATTTCTTAAGTACTGCTAATTCACATTTATTACATAGGGGTCACATGTCCCAAATAGCCCCATGGTGGGGCTATTTTATGACACTTGCTAAATTTTAGAAGTCATATTGTAAGTGGCCATAAAGCGAACCAAACGATCTAACATGTGCACGAAAAGAATATATCTAAGTATTTAAACCGCAAAGTAAACCATCATTAATCAATGAGGATGTTAGAATCAAAGTGTCCCAAATAGCCATATTCATATATATATATATATATATATATATATATATATATATATATATATTTTTAATAAATCATTATACTGGTTAACAAATCTTTTAGAGGAAATCGAAATATGAAATTGTATGTGATCACATCATATATGTATCACATAGCGCACTAAATATATTTAAAAAAAATAAAAAAGTGAGTGTTTTGAACCTTTATTGGATTGTCCCAACTAGCCCCACGTATATGTAAACAGAAAACACGATCTGGTGTTTTTTTAATTAGCCATTATATGTGTTTAATAAACATATGTGTTGTTACCAATCGTGCAAATATCACTTTTTATGAGCGTAGCCAAAGTATTATCAAGCTTAAGGCAGCTTATCATCCTGCAATTATTGGTTTAATCACGTGACCGTGTATTATTAATTAATAATACACGGCTAGGCCTAACGTTACAAAAACTACACAGCACCTATAGTCTATAGAGGATTCAATCTCTCTTCTCAGAGTTTATTTATGCTATAATTTCGGGACAACTGAAAGGATTAACTCACGGTTTATTCAATCTTGTTTCTTGTGACATAATCACTGTTTAAAAACACATTTTGACGACAGATTTTACCATAAGTGCCTTAAACGACGTTTCAAATGGAGCTCAAGTGTAGCGTTGCTGAGCTGTAGTGTAGTCTATCTGGATGTTGCCGTGGCCGTGACTCTACGTACGTCACCTGTACAGGTGTTGTAGGTCTAGTCATGTTGTGCAGGTGTGCACACCTGCGTGTAGGCCTGTATATCGTCTTTCCCGCTCCGACTGACCCCGTTTCTAGACTATTAGCATAGACCTCAACTGCGCTGCGTAGGCCCAGAGGGGTAGGCCTTTATTTACAAGTCTAAGCCTATAGGCCTACTGATCATTAGATAGAAATAGCAAGCACGTCAACCATTCGAGCCACATGATAATTTGTAATGTTTTTGGAGACGATGAAGAATTAAGAGGTAATCTAGACTATAATTATTGCTCATATGTTTAATAAACAGAATAAGACATCGTTGTCTGAAAATTGGAACTCGTATCTTAACGCTCAGAGCGCAATAGCACTCGACTTCGTCTCGTGCTATTACAGCTCTGAGCGTTACGATACTCGTTCCAATTTTCAGACAACGATGTATTATTAGATATTGTCAGCATTCCACGTACTGATGTGTGTGTATTCAAACATAATAACATAGTTTGTTCATCAGAATAGAGATTGAATGTAAAGGATAAACAAAGCAAAATGCCACATTTTGTCAAGCCTGGAATTTCAAAAGGACCAAAATGGTAGAACTCAGGTTTTGAGTTTAAAGGTTTAGGCTTACCCCTCGATATCACATATTAGATTTGGCTTGTCTATTTGATGTGATAAGGTTTACAATATTCCTGAATGATGACAAAATGTTGCACATTGACCTATGTACAAGGTTAATGTTTTATATTTTGTTATTTTCTACAAAGAAACTATATTGTTTTTTTTTCAAATGACATTATGTTTTTCGGTTAGCAGTTATAGTGCATATTTTATTGAATGACTAGTCTTTGTGTCTTTGCAACTTATAACTGCTCATTTTACTTACATGTTGCAATCATTAATTGATTTGATTTACTATGTTACTCATCTAGTCATGATTTATTAGTTATTTCGTTCATTTTACGAGGTCTTTAAATTTACGATTAACTTTTTTCACTAGTTTTTTAGCTTAGAAAAACGTATTTGTATCGGCTTACTTAAGCTGTTATTGTGGCAATAAATTCATTTAGAGATTGTCTAACTGTCGCCATTACAGACAGATTTATTTATTTAGTTATTTATTTATTTAATTATATATATATATAGGGTGTATAAATGTTAGAAAAGATGCTTAAATCCCCAAACGGTAGAACAATAATCAAAGTGAGATAGTCGAGCATTGCGAGAGCAATTCGCGACTTGTAGTGGATGAAGATGAAGACAATGGAAAATTCAGGCTTGAAAGGATTTTACCACGAGATAAGTCAAACGAAAATGGCATAGTACAAGTAACCTACATCTACATGTCAATCACCACCCACTTGTAAAAGAACATGCCCTGCCGAATGGCCATCCTTTGAATTAGAAAAGTACCATTCAATCAGTTTGCGTCACATGTGAGATGGTCATCACATATATCATAATACTAAAATAAATTGGCTCTTCTCTCGATCAGTTTTGTCTTTGCACCAGATCAACTACACAAAATCAATGTCACCCCCGCCCGTGGCGGCCATGCCAGTGCAGATAATTATGGTTTCTTCCACGTGGATCCAATACAACAATTCAATCCCAAAAAATAATTACCAGGAACAGGAACATTGTCTCCAGCACAGGAAGATGGACACATGTTATCCCCACAACACGAACACTTGTCTTCTTTACCCTTACAGTGCCAAAATATGTATAGGTTAAAGCCTCGAGGAGCTACACATTCTTAGTTGCGGAAAAGGCCGAGGCCGAAGGCCGTGGCCTTTTCCACAGCTAAGAATGTATAGAGCTCCGAGGGTTTTAACTGACTCAAACCACATCCGATCATAATAAAAATCCCTGATAAGGAGCAGTTCGACTGATTATAGTAGCATAGGCCGACCATGATAATTGGTCTGTACTTGATGAACAATAACTCTTCATTCCCGGCTTAGATTGTCGTGGTCGGACAAAGAAAATAATGTAGTGGCGTGTTTTAATTCAGTATAAGCCATGGAGACCATAGGGTGTTTTCAACTTGAAATCATCATAAATATCTTAGTTAGCTCTTTTCGCTTCATTTGAATACTTATGTTATAAGTCTACGGCCGTTATAAATGTTTTAATTATTTCAGTGCGGGGATTGTCTTAAGACGTCAGATTCTGACGAATCCCAAAAGTAAAATATGTCATGGTAATAATTTGTATCATACTTCTTTTAAATAAGAGCGTGCTATTTCATTAATTTTAAAGCTCGAAATTGCTTCAATAATAATCATTCCGGCCTCAACTGAATGAGAAAAAGTTGCAAATCGTAAGGTGTGTATTAACCCTTTAGCCGCCAAATTATTCAATTTGAATTTTCACCCACCAATTTCCACAACTTCAAGTGAGTGAAAATTATTCAGATTTGACAAAATGGAGGTCAAATGTTTTAAAATATTGCAGATTGATGTCACATTTTATCTTTAACTTGTTTAAAAGGTGGTACTTAATGTGCTAATAAAAAATCCGAATATATGCGACACCGGCGTTTAAAGGGTTAAGCATTCATTTTTCTTGTAAATCAATACACGGATGACATGTAAAAGGCAATAAGGCAGCAAAAGAGCCACCTCACATGGGATATCTTCTCTTGGAGACATATCAGCTATTGTCTACTAGCTTTTTTTCATGAATTATCGATTTACGTTGTTATTTGCCAGTTTTATATGTCAAAGGCAATATCACACAAAATGTACAATAAATATTGACTTCGACAGTTCCGGGGACCTGTAATAATTATGACATATTATTTTTCAATTACGTACAAAATATATTCGTTTACCGCTGCCACATTCCGTTATGTTGGTACATGTACAAGGTAAACAAGATATGTTTAGCTATAGTGTCGGTTTAATGTTGGGCCGGCGTCGAAGGAGGTGGTTAACAATAAACCAACACTTACTAAAGATCTCCTGGTTTTTTTCAGCGTGATACCTGCATATTATTGACTTTAAACATTGCCTTTTATTTGTCGTTTAGCTTACAAAAAGCAGACTTCAATTTCAAATTCTCGCTTATCTTCTCTTCTGGAGGCATGCATGATCTAACGTGACATAAGGTTCACAATAAATTCCTTGTTAGTCTCAGTGAGCTGTGATTGATGATGATGCATCGGGGAACATGTTTATCATACCCTAACTCATCAAATTCTCGTTGGCCTATTGATGGTTCAATGCTGGACCAACCGTGTAAATGTTGGCTTGTCTTTGAGCCAAAGATTGGCCATAGAGTACCATTTAATCAGTTTGAGTGACATATGAGATGGTCATCACATATATCATAATACTAAAATAAATTGGCTCTTTTCTCAAACAGTTTTGTCTTTGTACCAGATCAACTACACAAAATCAATGTCACCCCCGCCCGTGGCGGCCGTGCCAGTGCAGATAATTATGGTTTCTTCCACGTGGATCCAATACAACAATTCAATCCGAAAATAATTACCAGGAACAGGAACATTGTCTCCAGCACAGGAAGATGGACACATGTTATCCTCACAACACGAACACTTGTCCTCTTCACCCTTACAGTGCCGAGATATGTATAGGATAAAGCCTCGAGGAGCTCTACATTCTTAGTTACGGAAAAGGCCGAGGCCGAAGGCCGCAGGCCGTGGCCTTTTCCACAGCTCAAAATTTTAAAATATTGCTGATTGATGTCATATTTTATCCTTAACATGTTTATAAGGTGGTACTTTATGTGCTAATAAAAAATGAAAACCCGAAGCTATGCGGCACCGGCGGTTAAAGGGTTAAGCATTCATTTTTCTTGTAAATTAATACACCGATGACATGTAAAAGGCAATAAGGCAGCAGAAGAGCCACCTCACATGGGATATCTTCTCTTGATTTACGTTGTTATTTGCCAGTTTTATATGTCAAAGCCAATATCACACAAAATGTACCATAAATATTGACTTCGCCAGTTCCGGGGACCTGTAATAATTATGACATATTATTTTTCAATACGTACAAAATATATTCGTTTACCGCTGCTACATTCCATTATGCTGGTACATGTACAAGGTAAACAAGATATGTTTAGCTATAGTGTCGGTTTAATGTTGGGCCGGCGTCGAAGGCGGTGGTTAACAATAAACCAACACTGAGTAAAGATCTCTTGTTTTATTTCAGCGTGATACCTGCATATTATTGACTTTAAACATTGCCTTTTATTTGTCGTTTAGCTTACAAAAAGCAGACTTCAATATCAAATTCTCGCTTATCTTCTCTTCTGGAGGCATGCATGATCTAACGTGACATAAGGTTCACAATAAGTTCCCTGTTAGTCTCAGTGAGCTGTGATTGATGATGATGCATCGAGGGACATGTTTATCATACCCTAACTCATCAAATTCTCGTTGGCCTATTGATGGTTCAATGCTGGGCCAACCTTGTAAATGTTGGCTTGTCTTTAAGCCAAAGATTGGTCATAGTCTCACGTGCTTGCACTGTTGGTTATAAACCCATTACATATTTTCTCTAAAAATAATAACATTTTGCGTGACTTCGCGATCATGTTTTTGTCAAAGAAATTAGACGGTCATATCATATACTGTACAGTGATAGAAAACAACATGATATCAGTTTAAAGCCTAAATCTTATTGATAACTGAGCTAAAACCAGTGTTTTTCATTGGTTTTTATTCACGAAATAAAGTGCCAAGTGATGTTTCAAACTGGTACACGGCCAAAATCCAGATTCCAGTAACTGCTCACTTCTCAAGTAAATCGTTTAACCCTTTAACCGTCGGTGCCGAAAATATTGGGGTTTTCACTCAATTATTACCACATCCAGTACCGCCTTTTAAGCATGTTAAAGCCATAACATGACATCAATCAGCACGATTTGAAAAGAGTTGACCTCCATTTTGAAAAATCTGCATAATTTTCACTCACTTGAAGTTGGGGATCGCGTCAGCGAGACACAACTTTAAGTGGGTGAAAATTCCAATTGAATATTTCAGCGGTTAAAGGTTTAATACTACTGTTTGACTTTGCAGAATGACTAATTTTAACATTTCTATACATTGTCAAGCATATAGGCCTACTTTAGTGGGTGCTGAAAATATAGTCAACGGCAAAATGTAGGATATAACCTCCTTTGTTTGATTCCACAATCCCAGTAGGTCGTCACGTTGGATTTGAAAGGGTGTATCTGTCACATTACAAAGTAATAGATACACCTTTTCATCTCCATTATTATATGATTTATTGGCGACCTCGGTTCGTGCCCTCGCTGTGCACGAGCCGGCGTTTCAAAACCAGTCCCCGAATGGAAAGGCAGAATTGAACACCATAATTAGATGTCACTGTGACCAGGATGGCACGCGAGATGTGGCCAATTTGGATCAAACCGTCTGTGTCAGGTAATACAAGACGGTCAAAGAGCACCAGCAATCACCAGGCGTTCATTCAAAGTTGAGATAATGATTCGCAGACTGTGATCCAGCATTAACCCGGCATTGGTCCAACGTTTTTGTTTGATGCGAGCGGCATATATACGTTTTTTTTCAGAATGGACCTAGCCAAATCAAATGTCACAGAAATTACTCAGTAAATATGATAATATCAACCCATATGACCGTTTTTCAACATGTGTATCTCTCCTTCAAACAAGATATTTTAAAGGAGAAATGAATCTTGAATTGGTTTTATTTGCATATGACTTGATTAAAATTCTACATATCGATAAAAGATTAATTATATTACTTGGCGATTTGAGGGTTAACAAATTTGAAAGATGTCAATTTTTAATAACTAAAAATATTTTATTATTTATTGTGTTGAGGGGGCCCATACCAATCACAGATACACTCACACGCGGTCAATGCAGTGCAAATGTGCAATTTATGCCAGTCATTTTTGGGAGTGTGTTCCATTTGGTAGTTATTTTTTCAAATATGCTGGACTAACTTGCATTTATTAAGTGCGCCAAACTGTGCGCATATTTTGTGCTGACCTAAAAAATGTGAAGAATGTTGACATGGGCATGAATGTACACGCATGTACAAAAAGAACCCACAAAATTTTCATAGAGTATACACACTCGGTTTTTGTTGTATTTCTCAGGGGTTTATTTGACGATACAGAATTCTAGATCATTTCGATGGACATCAGGCCAAGACATCTATACATTGAGCGTGAGGTGTATTAAGCCAATTTCAATAATTGACAAGAGCTGTGGAGATTGGTGAATTGTGGCCTACCAATCCAGTGATTCACCTGAGATAAATCAATGATAGAAGCTAATTAGTATTGGCTAATTTAAACTGTGTAGCGCTCAGGTATTTCCTCCAATTTTTCTTCATCATGAGGTGTGAATTGCTGTCGCAATTCCCACCTCATGACGAAGAAAAATATTATGAATTATTCTATGAATTTTATTGAAAATATGCGATGTGATGCATGTACGTGACGCTGGAGCGTAACCGTCTCCAGCCTGACTTTACATTGTTATCTTCATCCACTACAAGTCGCGAATTGCTGTCGCAATTCTCGACTTGTAGGGATGTAAAATGATGCTTTAATACATCATCAGGGCTTAAAAGGTTCAAGGGCTTACACAGCTTCCATCATGTACAGGCGTGACAATTCTGGATTTCTCAGACCTGTGTAGAATCTGTGCTCTTTCACTATAGTGATTGGCTGAATCATTCATGTTATTTTACAGGGTTCGATGTGAAATCTAAAAGATTTTATTATCGTATACCATTCGAAAGAAAAATTAGCATCACTGGTTTTAACGAATAATTTATTGAATGATTTAAATAATTGTAGATTTTTTAGGTCAATTTTCGAATTTATCCACATATTTCTGGGTAGATTCTCGGCTATTGCAGGCACAACGGTTATTTTATTTAGTGAGCCAGGATATTCCAACCTTCTATAGGACTGTGGATGGGCGAGAAGCCAGGTGCAATGCCTCAGCGGGAGTCGATGGCAAGCCTTATTGAACTCAACCGTGAACGGATGTTTAGGGGAAATATGGCATTGATCCATGCAAATTTGCGCGTCCGAATCCATAGTCATCCGCGCGTCTGATCCATGAAAAATGCCACAAGGGAAATGGGTGGCCACTTTACAAAGCAGACAGCGGGATGGAGGTATCTCAATTTTATGGTTTTTCAAACAGTAAACTTTTTTATTATGTCAAAGTTAAAGTTCGAATTTATATAATTTACTAGCCACTGTTTCTTCCTTAATCTTTTGCATTTAATATTAACCCAGTGCCATCCGCTCCTGTTCTCCAGCGTAAAGTCAGATAACAGTAACTAAATACTTGAAAAGTGAGCAGTTACTGCTGTTTGCCTTTACGTGTCATAATAGTGTAATTTTTCCACAAACTATTGCCAGTGGGTCAAGTGCTGAACAAGGACGCACTGTGATGTCCAGCGTATAATCATATCAGTTCTCTTGGGGTTAAAGGTTCAAATCTGACACTTGCTGGCAGACATGTCCCGGTATGGGTCGCTTCTTGCAACTATAAATTAATGCAACAGTAAGTGTTATGATCTGTACTTGACACCAATATCTAGGGCAAAGTGGGGCTATTTGGGACAATTTTGACATTTCACACTTTGGTTATTGGGTAATCTGTGTATTTAACCTAGTGATGTTTGCAATGTGACATTTAGCTATACAAAAATATGTACGGACACATTATGGCAACTTCTTAAGTACTGCTAATTTACATTTATTACATAGGGGTCACATGTCCCAAATAGCTATTTTGAACACTTGCTAAATTTTAGAAGTTATATTGTAAGTGGCCATAAAGCGAAGAAAACGATCTAACATGTGCACAAAAAGAATATATCTAAATATTAAAACCGCAAAGTAAAACATCATTAATCAATGAGGATGTTAGAATCAAAGTGTCCCAAATAGCCATATTCATATATATATATTTTTGATGAATCATTATACTGGTTAACAAATCTTTCTGATCAAATCGAAATATGAAATTGTATGTGATCACATCATATATGTATCACATAGCGCACTAAATATATTTTAAAAAAAATGAAAAAGTGTGTGTTTTGAACTTTGATTGGATTGTCCCAAATAGCCTCACGTATATGTAAACAGAAAACACGATCAGGTGTTTTTTAATTAGCCACTATATGTGTTTATCAGCGTTCCACTTACTGATGTGTGTTCAAACATAATAACATAGTTTGTTCATCAGAATAGAGATTGAATGTAAAGGATAAACAAAGCAAAATGCCAGATTTTGTCAAGCCTGGAATTTCAAAAAGACCAAAATGGTAAAACTCAGTTTTTGAGCTCAAGGTTTAGGTTTACCCTCGATATATCTGTATCGCACACCTGGCTTCTCATGTCCTACGGGATCCTGAATAAACTACCTTGTTACCTTGTTACCTTGATATCATATATTAGATTTGGTGTGTCTATATGATGTGATAAGGTTTACAATATTCCTAAATGATGACAAAATGTTGCACATTGACATATGTACAAGGTTAATGTTTTACATTTTGTTATTTTCTACAAAGAAACTATATTGCTTATTTTCAAATAACATCATGTTTTTCGGTTAGCAGCTATAGTGCATATTTTATTAAATGACTTTGTGTCTTTGCAACTTATGACTGCTCATTTTACTTACATGTTGCAATCATTAATTGATTTGATGTACTATGTTACTCATCTAGTCATGATTGATTAGTTATTTCGTTTATTTTACGAGGTCTTTAAATTTACAATTAACTTTTTTTCACTTTTTTTTCAGCTTAGAAACGTATTTGTATTGGCTTACTTAAGCTGTTATTGTGGCAATAAATTCATTTGGAGATTGTCTAACGGTCGCCATTACAAAATGATTTATTTATTTATTTATTTAATTATATTTATATAGGGTGTATAAATATTAGCAAAGATGCTATTTTTAAATATGTGCCCTGTTATATATTCAATAATACACTACATTTATAAAATATGTGTACAATATATATATAAATTAAAATATCCATAATCTAATCATAGCTACACTTAAAATCAATTTAATTAACACTGTCATAGGAAGCTTTTAAAAAACACATGTTATTATGTGGATATCAGATAACACTTAAAATTAAATTCCATGTTAAAATTGGCTTTGCCATGAGAGTAGTCTGAATACCAGTTTCCCGCAAAAAAACATATTTTTGTAAGTGTTAAGAAAATCACTCTGGAAGTGACATTAGGACTTCTTAACATTTACATAGGATAATAATACATAATTATGTAAGCACAAGCTTTTTATAAACAATCTAAAAAGATGCCATAAGAAGAAAGCTACTTTAAACTGAACAATATTTGTAATACTGTAGAATGGGATGAATAGGAACGGCGGGGGTGAATAGGAACGAAAAGTAGGAAAGTTATTGAGGTGTGTATTCTACCAAAGCAACTACAAGTAGGCACATGTTCTCATTTTTGGATATTCACCCAGCTATATCTGTCCTTCCACAGAAAAATTGAAACCTTTGTGAAAAAATTACGGTTGCCATAGCGACTAAAAAAATTGTCGATAAAAGTTGAAAATTGAGAGGTGGTCAAAACTTTAACCCTACAGGTACCACCTGATGAAATAAAATCAACCATAATACACCTGCCAGTCAATCAATATATTAGATATAATATTCAGAAGGTTTTATGTTTATTGTACAATTATTCTAAAAAATATTATTTTTAGTGTTTCTGTTTATTTTTCAAAAAAAAACGGGGTGAATAGGAACAATTATTTGTATTGCTATGGCAACCGTAATTTTTTCTGTAGAAGGACACACATAGCTGGGTGATTATCCAAAAATTAGAAAATGTACCTACTTGTAGTTTCTTTGTAGAATACACACCTCAATAACCCCACCGTTCCTATTCACCCCATTTTATTGAAAGTGGTATTTTTTAAGTAGATATTTTGATGGGAAATGATCTGTATATTTATTTTAAATTCACTTGTTGTTCCTATTCACCCCCTATTGGGGCCACAAGGACCTGTGGTAGCCATTTGGTTGATATTCCGATTCACCCCATCTCGGGGGTGAATAGGAACGCGCAGTTTCAATAAAAAACGAAAAACTGTTATTGTTTTTTTTTCGAAAATGCCACCATAAAGTACCTCATGTGTATGGACATAAATCCCCCGAAAAAAAATTGGTAAAAAATAATAGGCACCACTACACACACATTCAAATGCCAAAATCGTTCCTATTCACCCCATTCTACGGTACGCCACCATATCAGCATAAAAATATAGGATATAAAATATAGGTTCATATAAAGTCCCATAAAAGTATGAAAGTATTATTTGTCAAAACAATACAATCGCACATAAAACGTAATACATACATTGATAGGTGCGTGAAATATTTCAATTTGCGTATTTGAATCACACTATTTCAATCACGACCACAGAATAGTACCACATATGAAGTACCATATATTAGACTGACAACAAAAACAATCACGAACTCAAAGAGAAAATCGATTGATTAAAGATTAAAGATCTGTGAAATCATCTGAAAATAAAGGCATCTGAAAAATCACTAATTTAAACCTAAAAATATAACACGAAGAACATGAAATAACTTTGAGGTGAACAGCCATCCATACCATGTGGTAATACCTTATGTCAGATCATAAATTTAAATATGTGCCCTGTTATATATTCAATAATACACTACATTTATAAAATATGTGTACAATATATATATAAATTAAAATATCCATAATCTAATCATAGCTACACTTAAAATCAATTTAATTAACACTGTCATAGGAAGCTTTTAAAAAACACATGTTATTATGTGGATATCAGATAACACTTAAAATTAAATTCCATGTTAAAATTGGCTTTGCCATGAGAGTAGTCTGAATACCAGTTTCCCGCAAAAAAACATATTTTTGTAAGTGTTAAGAAAATCACTCTGGAAGTGACATTAGGACTTCTTAACATTTACATAGAATAATAATACATAATTATGTAAGCACAAGCTTTTTATAAACAATCTAAAAAGATGCCATAAGAAGAAAGCTACTTTAAACTGAACAATATTTGTAATACTGTACATAGAATGGGATGAATAGGAACGGCGGGGGTGAATAGGAACGAAAAGTAGGAAAGTTATTGAGGTGTGTATTCTACCAAAGCAACTACAAGTAGGCACATGTTCTCATTTTTGGATATTCACCCAGCTATATCTGTCCTTCCACAGAAAAATTGAAACCTTTGTGAAAAAATTACGGTTGCCATAGCGACTAAAAAAATTGTCGATAAAAGTTGAAAATTGAGAGGTGGTCAAAACTTTAACCCTACAGGTACCACCTGATGAAATAAAATCAACCATAATACACCTGCCAGTCAATCAATATATTAGATATAATATTCAGAAGGTTTTATGTTTATTGTACAATTATTCTAAAAAATATTATTTTTAGTGTTTCTGTTTATTTTTCAAAAAAAAACGGGGTGAATAGGAACAATTATTTGTATTGCTATGGCAACCGTAATTTTTTCTGTAGAAGGACACACATAGCTGGGTGATTATCCAAAAATTAGAAAATGTACCTACTTGTAGTTTCTTTGTAGAATACACACCTCAATAACCCCACCGTTCCTATTCACCCCATTTT
This sequence comes from Flabesymbios commensalis, assembly GCA_964017125.1. Taxonomy (NCBI): domain Eukaryota; kingdom Metazoa; phylum Annelida; class Polychaeta; order Terebellida; family Flabelligeridae; genus Flabesymbios; species Flabesymbios commensalis. The sequence continues at coordinate 49,599,137 of OZ024910.1, read as the reverse complement.
ATTGAAAGTGGTATTTTTTTAAGTAGATATTTTGATGGGAAATGATCTGTATATTTATTTTAAGTTCACTTGTTGTTCCTATTCACCCCCTATTGGGGCCACAAGGACCTGTGGTAGCCATTTGGTTGATATTCCGATTCACCCCATCTCGGGGGTGAATAGGAACGCGCAGTTTCAATAAAAAACGAAAAACTGTTATTGTTTTTTTTTCGAAAATGCCACCATAAAGTACCTCATGTGTATGGACATAAATCCCCCGAAAAAAAAATGGTAAAAAATAATAGGCACCACTACACACACATTCAAATGCCAAAATCGTTCCTATTCACCCCATTCTACGGTACGCCACCATATCAGCATAAAAATATAGGATATAAAATATAGGTTCATATAAAGTCCCATAAAAGTATGAAAGTATTATTTGTCAAAACAATACAATCGCACATAAAACGTAATACATACATTGATAGGTGCGTGAAATATTTCAATTTGCGTATTTGAATCACACTATTTCAATCACGACCACAGAATAGTACCACATATGAAGTACCATATATTAGACTGACAACAAAAACAATCACGAACTCAAAGAGAAAATCGATTGATTAAAGATTAAAGATCTGTGAAATCATCTGAAAATAAAGGCATCTGAAAAATCACTAATTTAAACCTAAAAATATAACACGAAGAACATGAAATAACTTTGAGGTGAACAGCCATCCATACCATGTGGTAATACCTTATGTCAGATCATAAAAAGCGTGATCATGTAGAGTAGTGTCGGTCTGGTCCGAACAGTATCAGATAAAGCCTCTTGCCTGAATTAAAGCCAGGCAGAAAACGCTCCACAATGCAACATTCGCAGATTAACGTTCATATGTCGATCGCTTAAGGTACCATTATGTGTTTGGAAGTATTTAGGGAAATTCTTTTTAAGCCAAAACATAGGATCCAATTTTGATTGAGCTTAGAAGCTGATTCCAGACTATAAAGGACCGCTGTGCTCAAATGAAGATGTATAAATAACTTTGTTGGCTTTAGGCAAAAATAGTTTATTGTCTGAAGTGGATCTGACGGAACGACACGCAATCTCACTGGTCATGGTGAACTTATCAGTAATATAATCAGGCAATAAGTTGTTGAGTGATTTAAAAACAAGCAGACCTACAAACTAATCTCCACGTTGTTCTATATTTAACCACCCAAGTTTGTTCTATATTTAACCACCCAAGTCTTTCATAAAATTCACACCTCTAATGGCTCAGTTAAAATTCTTTGTAGGCTCAAAATCCGCACAGCACGAGGTTTTTATTAGAAGTAAATTCCCAAACGGTCAAACAATAATCAATGTGAGATAGTACTGTGGGCATATAGTACTTAGTTAAACATGCAGTTGAAACGATCTGTCTAAGGCGCCTCAGTAATCCGATTTCATGTGAAATTGTTCTACAAAGCCTGTCAATATGATTATTCCAATTAGGTTTGGAATCAATATCAATAACAAGGTATTTCATAGTATGCAAGGTATTTTATATAGGATAAATAGTTGTTACACTTATAACTAATTTCGCTTCCAACCACCGGATTATAACTAAAAGTACGAAAGTGTCCCCAATAGCCCCATCTCTTAAAAGTCATTATATTCTGTGCCGATCCTGGGTACAAGTCATTATTCTATAGCATCTTTTAACAGACCATGCAGCTTCAGACAGTGCATGTTCTCCATGCGGAGAGTACGAAAAGTACCAGGAACGGCATTTTTTCTACATAGTTACAAACAATTTTCAATCGGACAAAAATCAGCATTTTACAGGTCTTCCGTGAAAATGCTCAAAAAGATTGGTAGATATACCAAGAGTACATAATAATTATGTACTCTTGGCATAAATGCCATTTATATTATATTATTGCATAAGTGGCTAAAATAAACCCCTGTTGGATTTTATGAATTGTACATTTGTATCTATCATTTACCACAGGTGTCCCAAAATTAACTCCTGTTGGATTTTATGAATTGTACATTTGTATCTACCATTTAACCACAGGTGTCCCAAAATTAACCCCTGTTGGATTTTATGAATTGTACATTTGTATCTACCATTTAACCACAGGTGTCCCAAAATTAACCCCTGTTGGATTTTATGAATTTTACATTATCATCTGACATTTAACTACAAGTGTCCCAAATAGCCCCACATGTGTCCCAAATAGCCCCCATCCCATATAGCCCCACTTTACCCTACGTAAGACTATGATGTCTGCGTTTGTTTATTTAAATCACAATTTACATTTTCCCACATGTATCAGTAGGACAGGCACCCTGGTGTGGTAGTTGACGTTACCACCAGTCACGCCTGGTCAGGTGTTCGCTCCTCGCCCTGGGTATAAACTTTTAAAGAAACAAACAAAATATTTTCAAAGAGGGGACGTGGCGCATTGGTAGAGCACCTTACTGCCTCACCAGTTATGCGGATGTTCCGGATTCGAATCTCGCTGAACCAACTTGGTCTTTCAGAGAAATATCAATGCATTGCTATTTATTTCATAATAGAAATATGTTGTTAAAATAATGTTAACAATATATCTATATTATGAAATAAATAAACATACATGTACGTCGAAAGCAAAGGGGTTTTGAAAAAATGAGTAGGGGGGAGGCTATTCTGTGTTAAAGGGATTCCTTATGTTGAGAGTTTTTCAATTTTGTCAATTTTTGACAAATTAATTCATATGAAGCTATATATAGCCTACTGATCTTAAATAAGATACAAAAGCATAAAAAAAAATTAAAGCACAGAAAGCGACTAAACTAGTTTTAATTGAGAAGAATTATATTGTCATGTAAACAAGATTGCCACAAAAACCCACGATCTCAGACGGCATGATCAAAGTAACCAAATTGCTACATCAATAGCTGCCGCCCTTAATTGGTTTTGGAACGCGATGATCGGGAGAGGGCTCCCCTACAGCAACCTTGGGCCGACGGCATAAACTTGCGGCCAATGATGTGCTAGCATTCGACCATTAGTATGTGTTAGTGTGTAATTCTATGTCATGTTCATGTTGATTTTGAATTTTTTATTTTTTTCAATAATATACAACCCATAGATCAACAAAAAAACTGTTTCCATTTTTTTCCTCCAGTGGTTATATAATAATTTAAAATGGCCGCCACCGATGACAAAATTGTAAATAATTTGGCCAGAAATGACCACAGACACAAGCTATGTTTATTTGTAAAGTGCGAGAAAGCTCATAGCTAAGTTCTACATATGAATAGAATAGAATATTTTATTAAGCAGTAGGCATGTAGCCCTTGTGCCATATGCATATATACAATTGAACTTCACAACAGGTATTGTAAAGTAACAAATTGAAGTAAACATTTGACATTGATTTTAGCAGTATAACATTATAATATATATTAAGTATAATTAAATTAGTAAACATAAAAACATATGTAAACAGACAATACACCAGATGTAATTATTGTATGTAGGGCTACTGCTATTTATCGGTGATTTTAACGGGCACCATACAATGTAGGGGGTGTGGAATTGGTCACCGTGCTCACCTCCCCACCACTACTCTCCCCACACCAACTTTCTTTTAAGCTTTGCTATGCTCAAAACATGATATGAGATGTTACCAGTAAACAATAAGGACGAACTTTATATTTTGCCGCTTTTATGGGGGTTATCCAAACATGTCTAGAATTAAGGGGTAGGGTTTACGTAAGCGTCCGTCATTGATATTCTGACTAACCGATCAGCACACGCGACATATCACATAACAAATAATTAAATTTATTTTCTAACAATATATCTCCCATTGCAGTAGAGTAAATAGTCGTCTCTCAAGCATGCTCAAGCATATTTTTTATCATACAATTATCAAAATGAGCAAAATGAACTAGTCAACAAGGTCAAGGGAAACGAGATATTAAATCATAGTTATTGAACATATCCATATCTGGCCTATGCTTTCTGAATCCATATATGTGTATGCTTAAAAATGAGTGTTATTTATAATTATTAATGTTATACATATTTTTTAATGAAATAATATTGCAGCCTTCATTAAAATATGTCTATTTAGCCTGGGCTAAAATCTGAAACATGGAACCTTTCTCGGGATTTTAGTGAAGACTTTTTATTCACTTGTTTTTGCATAATTGGTGCGTGCTGAATTCGAATCTATCGGATAATATTCTATATTTGGTGACACCTTCAAAGTGTCCAAACACAAAATGGCCACTAAAATGATAAGAAAACCCCATGTTTTCTAAAGTGTATCGCACATAAATTCACAATTTATAGCTTCTGCGAGATTTGTAATTGATAAATTTTTCTGGTGTCTTTGGGAAGAAATTATCTTTATTGACCTTTAAATCCAAGATATCCGCAGTTTTTTTATTTAATTACCGGTACTATAAGTATACTGCTAAACATGTCGGGGAAATATGAGGTATTTGGGATTCCTTAAGGGATTAGGAATAAGCGTTACTGACGAGTGAATTTAAAAGAAAGAATTCAAAATGGCCGCAAAATTCAGCGTTACTGACGAGTGAATTTAAAAGAAAGAATTCAAAATGGCCGCAAAATTCATCTCCAAAATTGACATCAAAATTTATATTTAACCTCTTTTTTTTATTTGTGGCTCGGAATTTATTGATTTTATGACTTGGGGGCCGAAACAAACATTTATGATGTTAATTATTCACTGTCTGACCTATATTTTATCGTAAAATTCAAGATGAACGTCATTTTACACATTTGTTATTAAAATAATTACGTCATTCTAAATACTAAGCACATGAAAACATGTTAGCATATACTCTGCTTAAACACAGTTTCGAATGACTTGTAACCTAATCTGCCGTATCACGTAGTCTATTTTTTAGATTTCCATTAAACAAATGTCGTTTATGATATTATAGTTCACATGCATAAAAATAGTTTTTATTTGTGTGTTGACGGTAACCATTTTAACTTTGAAGGTCAAATATAGGTCATTTTGATCAAAAAACATGAGACATAAATTTATCAACTCCAAATCATTCAGAAACCAGAAATCGTGCAATATTGTTTAACAAAAAAAATAAAAAAGATGGTGTTTTGGCGGCCATTTTTTGCTTTGCTCATTTAAAGGCGAAGGACACCAAATCTGTTCTGCAAAGGCAAAAGGCAGTATCTGCTTACTTGTAAAGTAAGCAAATACTGCCTTTTGCCTTTGCACGGCAGAAATATAGAATGTAAGCCGAGATTCGAGTTCAGCACACACACAAATTATGCAAAAACAATCGGAAAAAATATAGACTTAAATGCCGAGCAAAGACAGACGTTTGAGTAACCCTACCCCCTCATTTTAGACAGGTTTGGGGTTATCCCCATATAAGCGGTAAAATATATAGTTCATCCCTATTTTTTTACTGCTAACATCTCATTTCATTGCTGGAAGACACTCCTGCAGGGATTATTATTCCTGATCGAATGTAACTTCTATAATGTATGCACGAGTTTGTAGGTATTTTAATACAATTTAGTCCATATATATTTTTGTCATCGAAATATGATATTCTGGCCGTTCCATGGACTAGATACAACAAATGACATTGATTTTGTGTTTTTATGTTCATTATTAGTGATAATATAGCGGAAAACTGAATTTTTCTTATCAGTGGCGGCCATCTTGGATTTTCCATTATTGAGCAAAGGAAAAAAATGGAAACAGTTTTTATTTGTTCAGTTGGGATATATAGATGGGAGAAATCATCATCAGTCAAAATCAACATTAACATGACACAGAATTTTTATATGCTACATAGCGACATGCACTACACCCTTTACCTGAACAAACTGTCAACATAAGCAGTTCCTTTAAAACCCTTTAGGCCCTCATGATACATTAAAGTATCATATTACATCCCTGAAAACAGACTTTATTTTCCTAAAATTAGGGGTTTTAGAATGAAAATTTCCATGAAACTGGTTTACCAATACATGGTAATTTTCTTTATTTCTCACCCATTTAAAATCATCTTCATCCACTACAAGTCGAGAGTTGCGACAGCAATTCGCGGCTTGTAGTGGATGAAGATGATAATGGTAAATTCAGGCTTGACAGGGTTAAATAAAAGATCAGCTATCACTTTGAGAAACGTCACTTAAAATTGGCAAGCAAAATATGTTAATTTGCTTTGAAAAATATAGCTCCTTTATTATTGTATCGCTTTTATTTCAATGTAGAGCATTCAATAATACCTACTCTCAATGATAACGTACGGTACATCTTTTGCGCAAATTTCACTGGTTATCGTGCTCACATGCTGATCGTTGGTCACGTTGAACAACAAAATGACTGGTTTCAATAACTTTGTTAAACTGAATATCACTGATTGATGATTTTCCTGATATGATACATACTGTGACGTATACAGCCGATGATAGCGCTCCATGCAACAGTCCACACGAGCTTTAATTTCACGCTAAATTAAAACATTTTAAAATCATTAACAGTGCTTTCCCGTTTCACTATTGAAAACTAAAAAAAACTTTTCATTTAATATTTAATAACACAAACAGAATGCTATTCTCTTTGAAATGTAGACACATTTTGGTTTGTAATTCACGTTCACATATAAATACAGATAAGGTGATATTACGGAAGATACC